>FR989975.1:4193831-5393831 GCA_905404175.1 Anthocharis cardamines
TTTTTAAGCAAAAAACAAAAACCGACTTCAAAACTACAACTACCAACATAGTTTTTTTTTATGAAGAATAAGTAAACATTTGACCGCAATCCTGCCTGATGGTAAGCGCGGATGCGATCTAAATGGGAGCATGCTTACTTAGAAGAAGCCTATTCACTCTGGTCTTGAAGACGTCAAGATTATAAGAATCGGGAAACATAGTATGTACAAACTTAAACTAAAAAGTAAAAAATAATATTTTAATTACTTCAAAGTATTATTTATTAACAGTTTTTTGTTTTTTTGCTTTTAAATATTTTTTTTTGTGTACAGTACACTACATTGACCCGTGCGAAGCCTGTATGCATGTATCTTATATCTTGTATCTTATATCTTGTATCTTGTATCTTGTATCTTGTATCTTATATCTTATATCTTATATCTTATATCTTATATCTTATATCTTATATCTTATATCTTATATCTTATATCTTATATCTTATATCTTATATCTTATATCTTATATCTTGTATCTTGTATCTTATATCTTGTATCTTATATCTTATATCTTATATCTTATATCTTATATCTTATATCTTATATCTTATATCTTATATCTTATATCTTATATCTTATATCTTATATCTTATATCTTATATCTTATATCTTATATCTTATATCTTATATCTTATATCTTATATCTTATATCTTATATCTTATATCTTATATCTTATATCTTATATCTTATATCTTATATCTTATATCTTATATCTTATATCTTATATCTTATATCTTATATCTTATATCTTATATCTTATATCTTATATCTTATATCTTATATCTTATATCTTATATCTTATATCTTATATCTTATATCTTATATCTTATATCTTATATCTTATATCTTATATCTTATATCTTATATCTTATATCTTATATCTTATATCTTATATCTTATATCTTATATCTTATATCTTATATCTTATATCTTATATCTTATATCTTATATCTTATATCTTATATCTTATATCTCATATCTCATATCTTATATCTCATATCTTATATCTCATATCTCATATCTCATATCTTATATCTTATATCTTATATCTTATATCTTATATCTTATATCTTATATCTTATATCTTATATCTTATATCTTATATCTTATATCTTATATCTTATATCTTATATCTTATATCTTATATCTTATATCTTATATCTTATATCTTATATCTTATATCTTATATCTTATATCTTATATCTTATATCTTATATCTTATATCTTATATCTTATATCTTATATCTTATATCTTATATCTTATATCTTATATCTCATATCTCATATCTCATATCTCATATCTCATATCTTATATCTTATATCTTATATCTTATATCTTATATCTTATATCTTATATCTTATATCTTATATCTTATATCTTATATCTTATATCTTATATCTTATATCTTATATCTTATATCTTATATCTTATATCTTATATCTCATATCTTAAATCTTAAATCTTAAATCTTAAATCTTAAATCTTAAATCTTAAATCTTAAATCTTATATCTTATACCTTATACCTTATAGCTTATACCTTATACCTTATACCTTATACCTTATACCTTATACCTTATACCTTATACCTTATATCTTATATCTTATATCTTATATCTTATATCTTATATCTTATATCTTATATCTTATATCTTATATCTTATATCTTATATCTTATATCTTATATCTTATATCTTATATCTTATATCTTATATCTTATATCTTATATCTTATATCTTATATCTTATATCTTATATCTTATATCTTATATCTTATATCTTATATCTTATATCTTATATCTTATATCTTATATCTTATATCTTATATCTTATATCTTATATCTTATATCTTATATCTTATATCTTATATCTTATATCTTATATCTTATATCTTATATCTTATATCTTATATCTTATATCTTATATCTTATATCTTATATCTTATATCTTATATCTTATATCTTATATCTTATATCTTATATCTTATATCTTATATCTTATATCTTATATCTTATATCTTATATCTTATATCTTATATCTTATATCTTATATCTTATATCTTATATCTTATATCTTATATCTTATATCTTATATCTTATATCTTATATCTTATATCTTATATCTTATATCTTATATCTTATATCTTATATCTTATATCTTATATCTTATATCTCATATCTCATATCTCCTATATCTTATATCCTATATCTCATATCTTATATCTCAAAATTAAAAAAAAATTCAAAATTCAAAAATCATTTATTCATTTAGGTAACACAATGTACACTTATGAACGTCAATAAAAAAACATATTAAATGCTTCTAATTTTACATTTACTGCCAGTTCACAAATCAAGGGCGTAGAGCGGACGAGAAGAACTGGCAAGAAACTCGCCGCCACTCTTTTTAATCGCCAAGTTTTTGTTTTACAAATGTTTTATAAGGGGCTGCAACCAATTAAACCATGTTCCACATGACATCTCACAATTAACTATAATTATCAAAAATATATATTTATATAAACGAAAAAATAAAAAAATAAAACAAAGATTTGTCCTCTATCAGCAGTATGTATGGTGATCTCATCTCATATCCTATATCTCATATCCTATATCTCATATCTTATATCTCATATCTCATATCTCATATCTTATATCTCATATCTTATATCTCATATCTTATATCTCATATCTTATATTATCTCATATCTCATATCTCATATCATATATCTTATATCTTATATCTTATATCTTATATCTTATATCTTATATCTTATATCTTATATCTTATATCTTATATCTTATATCTTATATCTTATATCTTATATCTTATATCTTATATCTTATATCTTATATCTTATATCTTATATCTTATATCTTATATCTTATATCTTATATCTTATATCTTATATCTTATATCTTATATCTTATATCTTATATCTTATATCTTATATCTTATATCTTATATCTTATATCTTATATCTTATATCTTATATCTTATATCTTATATCTTATATCTTATATCTTATATCTTATATCTTATATCTTATATCTTATATCTTATATCTTATATCTTATATCTTATATCTTATATCTTATATCTTATATCTTATATCTTATATCTTATATCTTATATCTTATATCTTATATCTCATACTCATATCTCATATCTCATATCTCATATCGTATATCTTATATCTCATATCTTATATCTCATATCTTATATCTCATATCTTATATCTTATATCTCATATCTCATATCTCATATCTTAAATCTTAAATCTTAAATCTTAAATCTTAAATCTTATATCTTATACCTTATACCTTATAGCTTATACCTTATACCTTATACCTTATACCTTATACCTTATACCTTATACCTTATACCTTATACCTTATACCTTATACCTTATACCTTATACCTTATACCTTATATCTTATATCTTATACCTTATACCTTATACCTTATATCTTATATCTTATATCTTATATCTTATATCTTATATCTTATATCTTATATCTTATATCTTATATCTTATATCTTATATCTTATATCTTATATCTTATATCTTATATCTTATATCTTATATCTTATATCTTATATCTCATATCTCATATCTCATATCTCATATCTCATATCTTATATCTTATATCTTATATCTCATATCTTATATCATATCTTAAATCTTAAATCTTAAATCTTAAATCTTATATCTTATACCTTATACCTTATACCTTATACCTTATACCTTATACCTTATATCTTATATCTTATATCTTAAATCTTAAAAGACATATCTTATATCTTATATCTTATATCTTATATCTTATATCTTATATCTTATATCTTATATCTTATATCTTATATCTTATATCTTATATCTTATATCTTATATCTTATATCTTATATCTTATATCTTATATCTTATATCTTATATCTTATATCTTATATCTCATATCTCATATCTCATATCTCATATCTCATATCTCATATCTTATATCTTATATCTTATATCTCATATCTTATATCATATCTTAAATCTTAAATCTTAAATCTTAAATCTTAAATCTTAAATCTTATATCTTATACCTTATACCTTATACCTTATACCTTATACCTTATATCTTATATCTTATATCTTATATCTTAAATCTTAAATCTTAAATCTTATACCTTATACCTTATACCTTATACCTTTGTGGAGGAAGGGAGGTGTGGTCTTCCTCCAACCTAAAGGGAGGATCCTCGACCAGTCGAACCACTGACTGGCCGGCCCTAAGGCCCCAGTGGTTGATGTCGAGATGTTGTATATATACTCAGCGCGCACAGAAACTTTGATAGCGCGATTCAGGATTAAACGTCTTTGTATTGATTCTTGTAGCGGATTATAGATGTCGCTACAGTACTCCCCCCCGAAGACCGGAGGTCGATCGAGATCTTGAAACAGCTGTGTTGAGTGTTGCTTGCCAGTGCCAGGTTGTCCGAGATTCCAGTGAGTCGGAATCGGATGTCGCAGAGTTCGCGGTGAGTCGGAACTGAGTGCGATGATGCTGCATGATGCTCCAGTGAGTCGGAGTGCTGCAGTGTTCAAAGCTGGCTGCTGCGTCGACCAGGAGAGATGTGCTCTGCTTGCTGACCGGCCGAAGTGCAGTGTGCTGTGCTGAAGGTGGCTGAGGGTGTTGACCAGGCATACGCGCTCGCTGCATGCTAGTGGACAGGATACCCGTTGAAGCCGAAGGTGCTGGCTGGCTGTGACTTGCTGCTGAATGATGTTGTAGGAAGGAGTGATGACGTCAGGCTTCATGATGTTCAGAAGTAGGTGTTCTTCTGCGGGGTCACCAATGTGGAGGAAGGTGGCTGAATCACGTCGGGGTCACCAATGTGGAGGTAGGTATGGACGTGGAATTGAAATTGACATCTCGCATGTGATCGGATATTGAATTCCAGGTAAATTGATTTCCGAAAACTTTAAATTGGGCTTAGTTTTTAACTGCTTTAGCGTCTCGTCTGCGCTTTGTGCTTGAGCCAACTGGTCATAGTTGATAGTAGAAGGGATCTGAATTTCTTCAATCCTTGAGAGCGCGTCGGCAACTTGATTTTCTTCTCCCCTAATATACCGAATTTCAGTACAAAATTCACTGATGAATTGAAGTTGTCTCTCGCGTCGAGGGGTGTCACAATTGCTAGGTTTTTTAGACAAGGCGTAAGAAAGTGGTTTGTGATCTGTGTAAATAATCACTTCGTTTCCTTCGATGAGACGTCGAAAATGTTTTACGGCTGCGTAAATCGCTAATAATTCGCGATCGTACGTGCTATATCTCTGTTGTGTTTCACTGATTGACTTGGAGAAGAATGCTAATGGTTCGTAGATACCGTTTATTTGTTGGTGAAGTGCGGCTCCGATACTGTGATTTGACGCATCGGTCATTATGTATAGTGTTGTACCGGGAACTGGATATGCTAGTGTTGTGGCTTCCGAAATGCTTTTACGGCATTTTTCGAATGCTTCGTCCGCAGCAGCTGTCCATTCAATAATTGTTTTGTCATTTTTGCACTTGTTGTGTAAGTACTTATTTAATTCGGCTTGTGTTTCGGCCTGTTGTGGTAAGCAATGACGATAGAAATTTAACATTCCTAGGAATCTTCGTAGTTCCTGAATAGTCTTGGGCTTTGGAAATGTAGAAATGACCCGTGTTCGATCTTCAGTAGGTCTTAAGCCCGTCTCAGATACTTCATGTCCGAGAAATTCAATAGATGTTTTGCCAAAATCGCACTTATCTATATTGAGTGATAATCCAAAGTTGCTTAACCGTTCAAGCACTTGTTGTAAATGTTGACGGTGTTCGTCGTCATTGGAGGAGAAGATAAGTACGTCATCAATATACGGAAAGCAAAAATCGAGTCCCCGTAAAGCTTCATGAATAAACCTTTGGAAGGTTTGAGCTGCGTTCCGTAGTCCGAAGGTCATACAGTTAAATTCAAACAATCCAAACGGCGTTATAATGGCTGTTTTTTGTTTATCACTCTCCGATGCAAGTGGAATCCAATAATAGGCCTTTTTTAAATCCAACTTAGAAAAGACTCGTTTCCCATGGAGTAGGTACGCGAAATCTCTTATATGTGGGATAGGATACTTGTCGGGCAGCGTCGTAGCGTTAAGTCGGCGGTAATCGCCACAGATACGTAATGACCCGTCTTTCTTTTTGACGATGTGTAAAGGGTTCGCCCATGGGCTCTTCGAAGGTTGACAAATACCCATTTCCATCATAAGTTCAAATTCCTTCTTGGCTATTTTGTACTTATCGGGCGGTAGAGGTCGTGCTTTGCAAGAAAGTGGAGGTCCAGTCGTTTCTATATGGTGAACGACATCATGCTTGGGAGGTGATTTTAATGACAATGGCTTCAGGACTTCTGGGTACTTCATTAAAATGTCATAATATACGTGATTTTTGCTAACAATGTGGATACTCGGTGCGGGGGTATTGACTTCGATAGCGTTAACAGATAAACTCGTCTTCTTGTCAATCAGGCATTTTCGATGTAAATCGACCATTAACTGGTTGCTTCGTAAAAAATCTGCACCGAGTATTGATGTCTTCACGTCAGCAATAATGAACGTCCAACGGAAATTGCGACGTAATCCCAAGTTTAGAGTAAGCGTCTTCTCGCCGTAAGTTTTAATAGGGGTGTTGTTTGCCGCGTAAAGCGTATATGAGTTCGATGTGTTCAGTTTTTTGCTTTTTGCGGCTAAAACCGAAACATCAGCTCCCGTATCAACCAGGAATCGCTCGTGCATATTTTTGTCAAATACGCATAGGCGGTTATTTGAAACCGTTACATCGATGCCCGCCATAACCGATGAACTTTCTAGTTTTCCTGTTTTATTCTGAGGCTGCATGGGGATACGCATCGATAAGCTTTGTTTCCAAATCGTGCATGATAGTAGCATTTCGAACCAGACTCATTGTACTTGTTTCTTGACTTCGAACGACTTCGTGAGCGGTGTCGATGGTGTACGAGGTGTTAGAAAGAAACGAGAAGTGTTTCAAAATTCAGCTTCCCTTACGAACGACAGTGGTATCCATCGATCGACTCAAGCCAGCTTACATTTATAATGAAGAGGAAATGCCGTCTTTAACACATGGTACAGAGGCGCATCAACATATTCCAAACGTGCC
This sequence comes from Anthocharis cardamines, assembly GCA_905404175.1. Lineage (NCBI taxonomy): Eukaryota > Metazoa > Arthropoda > Insecta > Lepidoptera > Pieridae > Anthocharis > Anthocharis cardamines. Next base: position 4,201,045 of record FR989975.1, read on the forward strand.
GAAAAAAACCATCACACGCTACGGACGAATAGTTAAGCCACCTGTACGCTTCGCTTGAGGGGGAGTGATGTGGGACCTCCGCTCCGTAGCATATTCAACTGCGGCTGGCGCTGAACACCGCGGTTGGACTTATTTTATAGTAAGGCGAAACAAGGCGGCACCATACGTTCACCTACGTGTGTGAGCGAGATGACATATGTTACTACACAACGTGCTCACCGCGTAGGTGAAATCATACTAAATGTTGTGTTTTGGCGCGCATTCTATTTTATAGGCGAGAGTGAGCGGAGTTACGTGTTGAGTACCTAGTGCGAGTGAGATGGACGCTAAATCTGTAATTTAATTTTTATTGGTTATTGTAATGGAATTTTCCACTGAATCAGTATATATATGAGATCAAATCCTAATAAACCAGAGCATTATCAAATCGCCTTTCATTTGAGACCAACCTCTGCTCTAAACCCCTACAACTACCTAAAATACCTTATACCTTATACCTTATACCTTATACCTTATACCCTATACCTTATACCTTATGTCTTATGTCTTATGTCTTATGTCTTATATCTTATATCTTATATCTTATATCTTATATCTTATATCTTATATCTTATATCTTATATCTTATATCTTATATCTTATATCTTATATCTTATATCTTATATCTTATATCTTATATCTTATATCTTATATCTTATATCTTATATCTTATATCTTATATCTTATATCTTATATCTTATATCTTATATCTTATATCTTATATCTTATATCTTATATCTTATATCTTATATCTTATATCTTATATCTTATATCTTATATCTTATATCTTATATCTTATATCTTATATCTTATATCTTATATCTTATATCTTATATCTTATATCTTGTATCTTGTATCTTATATCTTATATCTTATATCTTATATCTTATATCTCATTTCTTATATTATCTCATATCTCATATCATATATCTTATATCTTATATCTTATATCTCATATCTCATATCTCATATCTCATATCTCATATCTCATATCGTATATCTCATATCTTATATCTTATATCTTATATCTTATATCTTATATCTTATATCTTATATCTTATATCTTATATCTTATATCTTATATCTTATATCTTATATCTTATATCTTATATCTTATATCTTATATCTTATATCTTATATCTTATATCTTATATCTTATATCTTATATCTTATATCTTATATCTTATATCTTATATCTTATATCTTATATCTTATATCTTATATCTTATATCTTATATCTTATATCTTATATCTTATATCTTATATCTTATATCTTATATCTTATATCTTATATCTTATATCTTATATCTTATATCTTATATCTTATATCTTATATCTTATATCTTATATCTTATATCTTATATCTTATATCTTATATCTTATATCTTATATCTTATATCTTATATCTTATATCTTATATCTTATATCTTATATCTTATATCTTATATCTTATATCTTATATCTTATATCTTATATCTTATATCTTATATCTTATATCTCATATCTCATATCTCATATCTAGGGATCACAATCCCGGGATCCCGGCCGTTTTCTGGTCCCGTAAATCCCGGGACTGTACTTGGCTAATCCCGGGATTTTCGGGATTGCTACAAACAGGTTTATTTTGCATTCTTTGCCTAGATTTTCTCAATAACCTTGCCTCGATTATATTAATAGCATTTTTGTTATAATATAACGTCAAAACAATCCTTAGATACACCGTACGATATATATGTACGTACTACACAGGTACCTACAACCCTAATAATGTGTTTGTCGTAGAACTTAGAAGGGACTTCCCATCTCGGAATACTTCAATATGCTAATCTTTAGGTCATTACCCAACGGGCTATCAGGGGAATCACCCGATCACCTCATATCATAATATTGTATATAAACTATGAAGCAGGCTTGTAAGTCAAACATTGGATGCTTTGATATTTCAACGATTTTATTTTATGTATTTAAAAATTCTAGATAGATTTTTTGTGTTGTCATTTTGTTTTCTTACAAAAGTATAGTTTTTATTGTTTGGTCTATTTTATTTTCTTACTACATTTTTTTTAAAGAAATTACACATTTTATTTCATTCGCGCCCAATTAGAAACCACATAGTCTAATCTCGGGATAGCCCCGGGATCCCGGGATTACGCATCAAAAATCCCGTAATCCCGGGATTGAAAAATTTGCTCGGGATTGTGTTCCCTACTCATACCTCATATCTCATATCTCATATCTCATATCTCATATCTCATATCTCATATCTCATATCTCATATCTCATATCTCATATCTCATATCTCATATCTCATATCTCATATCTCATATCTAATATCTCATATCTCATATCTTATATCTTATATCGTATATCTCATATCTCTCATATATCTCATATCTTATATCTCAATAATAGTAATTAAAATTATTAGTATGAATGAATGAAAAGCTTTATAGCAAGTAAATACATCATTTTATAATACTTATTTCACCAAACTTAAAATTAATTGTGTAGTTGTGTATCTATAGGTATCTATACTAATACTAGCTGACCCGGTAAACGTTGATTTGCCATGTAAATAATTTCTAAAAAGCAGGGGTTGGTGATAAAAAAGTAAAAATTTAGGGTTGTATGTATTTTTAATGCCACATTATAAAAAATAAAAACAAAAAATTTCGTCCACAAATAAAAAAAAAAATTAAGTTTCAACAACCCTTATCACTTAGGGGTATGAAAAATACAATATATAATAATATAGGGTAATAAATTTGGTAAAAATCGGTAAAGCCGTTTCGGAGGAGTACGGTAAGGGTAACTAACATTGTGACATGGAAATTTTATATATTAGATTATAAAGAGGGAAGATTTGTTAGTATGTATTTTTGTTGTTTGTCATCAATAGATCGCTACATTATCACCGAGTAACATGCTATTTTTATCCGACTTCAATAAAGGAGGAGGTTCTCAATTCGTCTGTATGTTGCTTTATTTTTGTATGTTTGTTACGCGATAACTCCGCAAGTTATGGATGGATTTGGATGATTCTGGTTGGTAGGGAATATTTCAAAGGTTATTTTTAACGAAATTGTTTTGGTACTTTTTTAGAAAATCAACAAAAACAAAAATATACTTATACACAGATGATATTTTGGTTCCTGTAACGGCGCTGTCTCATTTGATCAGCACGTTTAGTGGTAGGCCTACCAAATTATTATGTAAGGATTAATGAACTTAAAAAATACACTTCCTACAAACATTTAAAAATAAAATTATTTTTAAGCAAAAAACAAAAACCGACTTCAAAACTACAACTACCAACATAGTTTTTTTTTATGAAGAATAAGTAAACATTTGACCGTAATCCTGCCTGATGGTAGGCGCGGATGCGATCTAAATGGATGCATGCTTACTTAGAAGAAGCCGATTCACTCTGGCCTTGAAGACGTCAAGATTATAAGAATCGGGAAACATTTGAAGTTTGTACATACTATGTACAAACTTAAACTAAAAAATAATATTTTAATTACTTCAAAGTATTATTTATTAACAGTTTTTGTTTTTTGCTTTTAGATATTTTTTTGTGTACAGTAAATCGATCGCTAGTTACGTATAAACTCCACATGTACCAGTTTTAAATGACAAGTAACGATTGTAATAAAGGTGAGATATCTTGTTTAGCCAAGGGGATCTACTCTCGCTAGATATTTTTGCTTCTGTTTTAGAACATGTATTCAAATAACTTGACTGGAAAAATAAAAGTATAGAAATATATGGAAATTACCTCAACCTGGCTGGCGACAAAAACTATGTAACTGAAAACTGGACTGAAATTAATTTTATTCCTTAGCCGGAAATCGAAACCGATAACTTTGAAAAATAAACGCGGTAAGTAGCGTTATATTGCTTATAAGGATCTTATTATAGCTATACATATGTATATAATGAGAGCCCCAAAAATAATTTTATTTAAATTACAAACCCTAAAACCTTATTACCACCTCATTTTTTTTCCTTGCAACACTGCAACCGCCGCTGTGGTAACACTGGGCTACAGCGCCATCTTGTTCGTTGCAAATCGTTTCTGTTCGAATGAAGAATTCGTATGTCAAGAAATATGTTAATACTTACGAATAGTACATTACTAGTACCTACACAAAGTACATAGGGTTACCAGATAAAAAAATCAAAAGTCCGGAGAAAAGACCTGATTTCCATTGAAAAATCCTTAGATTTTTACAGTTTGAGAATATTCTCTCAAACGTACGAGTATTTAACAATTTAAAAAAGTCGTGATATTATCGTTATTATACACTGGGGATCTCGCTCACGCGTTCAAAAAAGGGGGATGGTTGTAGCGTTATAATGTATCGTTTTTATTGAAAATTCTAAAAATCCTGATATTTCATGGAATTTGCAAAATCCAGCCGCAATTGTACTGGAAACTGTACCTTACGAAAGATATAATATTTTCACAGAAATACTAAATATTTAATAGTGTTAATAATTAATTATGTGTAATTAAAATATCATAAACATTAAAAAAAGCTTATACTGAATTAAAATTAAACTGGCTAATTTTAAATAAAAATAAATGTTGCTACTATTCCTTATTTTAAGTGTACATTTACGATAAGAACAAATTAATAAGTGTGTATTGCGCTTCATAGTTTAGTTATGGACCAGAATACGTAATTAGTTCTTCATTCTAACCGTAGGTTTACTCTTAAAATCAGTAATAGTAGCAAAATTTATTTTTATTCTAAACTAGTGGACCCCGCAGACGTTGTTCTGCCACAATTTTGGCTTCGAAATTATATAATTATTCTTAAATTTGAATATGCCCATTTACCCACTATAATTGTCTAATATGTCACTGATTTGCAGTGGACATCTGTTATTCCAAAAAAGCTAAGAATGCATGACGTGAGGTGTCAAGATGGCGGAGTTCCGAATCTAATTTATTTTATAATTAATTTTATGCATATATTTTTTTCCTGATTTTTTTCAATATTTTAATAGCTTATATCTTATTCCGGACATAGAGGAATCCAACAAATAAGATATCGTTAAAATCGGTACAGCCGTTCTTGAGTTATAAACGGTGTAACTAACACAACTTTCTTTTATATATATAGAAGATATAGATGTCACTTAGTGAGTTTTTACTTTTGAACCAACGATATTTATCTGATTATTTTTCCGACCCAAATATCGACCAATAGAATTGCACCATTCGACGTCACGTGGTACAACCTACATGGTATTATACTGATAATTTTTTGAAAATTTAAAGGTTGTACCACGTGACGTCGAATGCTGCAATTCTATTGGTCGACATTTGGGACGGAAAAATAATCCCCCGAATACCACACGAGCTTCAAAATTATCTGGTATTTCCCGATAGGTTCGTTGCAAACAAATCAGGAGTCAAATTTTTCAGGTTAAAAAATCACGAGCGCGAAGCTCTTGTGGTATTATAAGTGATAAAAGTTATTTTATTTAAAATTGTGATAATCGCGTTAATAAAGGACAATAGTATATCATAAACATGTTACAATAATTATGTTTTTAATTGGGAAAATGTATTAATTTAAATTATTTACTGGCGCTATTAAGATATTTCCGGATATGCTTAAAATAAGTTGTTTTTTTCTACACATATTATGAATGTATATAGAAAAAAACAACCATTTTATGAAATTTACTCAGCAGCTTGATTTTCTTAATTGCGTATGTGATTAGGCTGTTCCAATACTTATGATACCTACATCACATATCACATATGTATAACCGTTATAAGTTCAGTGGCGTAGTTAGGTGGACAAGGGCCCCGGTGCAAAGAAATAATCGCAATACCCTCCCCTCCGACATTTTTTTTCAGTAACTACACAAAATTAATTGAAAATGATTACTAATCAAGGGCGCGTCCATTATCGGTGTTATAAATTCTCATTTAAAATCTTGAAAAAAATTTAAATTCTTGTGAGAACTTTTCTAGCTTCAAGAGCTGCCTCGCACTCTTTCCAAAGCTCAGGGGGCCCCCTCAGCTTCAGGGCCCCGGTGCACTGCACCACTTTGCCTTACGATAGCTACGCCACTGTATAAGTTATATTTTGATATATCTAACTCATGTCTATTGAAGATAATAATTCTTTTGGAGGATGGTGTTGTGTGCATGTGATAAGTTTACAAGGAGATCTCTAGAAAAAGAAATATATAACCATTCTTCTCTATGGAATCAGTCCAGAATATTGTACATTGCTACATTATAACGTTGGGTACCAAATTGATACATTTGCCAAATGAGACCCATTTTTAAATTAGGCTAAGAATAATGTGGTGTAGTTAATATATCGTAATTAAGCATTGGTAAATCATACGGATCTATATAAAGTGCGCATTTTTATTTTATTTTTTTTATTCTTGAATAGGTAAGCGTTTGCCCGCCATCTCACCTGATAGAAAGTGCTCAGGAAAGACAGACGCAGGGAGAGAGTTCCAGTCCTTAGCGGTTCGCAATAAAAAAGAGGAAGCGAAGCGCCCTGTGCGAACATGTGGTATATCCACTAGGTAAGGATGGAACCCCGCCGTGCGTCTGGATGTCCGGTGATGAAACGGAGATGGTGGAATTAGTTGGTGCAGCTCGGATGCACATTCACCAGAATGCAACCTGTAGAAGACCGATAGACTGGCCACTTTTCGCCGGTGTTCAAGGGATAGTAGTCGACGATCTACAATGTCTGGGTCGTCAATTAGGCGTTTGGCACGTCTTTCAATTGCATCCAGATTGCATTATTCAATGTTTTCTGGACTTATTTAATGTGTTGTATTCCTATAGAAATCGTAATACTTTGTGGGGCCTTTTGTAAGGTATTTTTTATGAGAGGTATCAGTGGCGGCGTTAGACCTAAAGATGTGGGCAAGATTCATTTTGCCAGCGCAAAAGATGGGGTTTTTTCTTTTTTGGAAAAAAAATTAGTTTGGCGCGTTCGCCGCTTTTAAGTAATTCATAATTTTTTTCGAGGCGCGAGGCCCCCTGGCTCGCGTTGCGTAGGCGGTGGCCCACGTCGCCCACGCCTTACGCCGCCACTGAGAGGTATCGACAGACGAGCATGAGTTTCACTTGATGATAGATGATACCAAAGCCACAGAAAATCAATCAATGATGCGCTGTCCTACTTTTTACTTCGAGCATATGGAAATATTTCACTTAATTATTGTTTAAATGAAAATTCTATCCTGTTTATATAAAATACTTTATACCGGATTAAATCGCGATCTATTATTTATCCCGAAGTTTCGGACGTTTTAATCCGGTATACAGTATTTTATTTAAATGTGTGAAACTCGCGTTAATAAAAGACAATATTAATTCTATCCTGTTTTAAAAGAATCTGGGTTGATTATTTGAACATAATATTTAGGGTTGAGGGGCGCTTTTCAATACCACACGAGACTGATATAAGATAAGGTCGAGATGTGTTACAAATGCTCAAGGACTATATGAAGTCCTTGCAAATGCTATAATGATGTGGCTTTCTTTTTAAGCCACATCATTTATTAATATTTCTCTTTTGTTTTTCTTAATACTCTACATTTATATCTTTTGTTTTATTATTCTTAGATAATTTTAGTTAAGTTAACTTTAATTTATTTTAGTTTTAAGAGTTCGTTTGTTTGTATTTTTGTTATATATAGTGGCTAAATAAGCGGTTTTTCATTTCATAATCATTTACTCTCAGATGAGTCGTTTGTCCACTCCTCTAATATAAAAAAAGATGCGATAAAAATTTTGCACACTGTCCCCGTTTTATTATTGTTATTTCTGTTTGTTAATTTAATTTTGATTATTTTATATTATTCAAACGTCTGACAGTCCGTGGCGTGACTGAGGCTGCAGCTGAAAATCAGCGTGGTAAGTTTCTGCCGTGAGGTTGAAGCTTACCACACAATGCTGAGACTGCGGCCTTTTAACTGCCAAACACAAAAATATAAAAAAAAACTGTTTTTTTTTTTATATTTTATTTATTGTTTACTTGTTAAGTTTAATTTTGTAAGTAATCTTTGTTAATTTGTTGTTGTTTGTGGAGTAAATAAACTCTCTCTCTCTCTCTTAAAAATGATAGCAAATAGGACTGGTCATCAACAAAGCTACATACTTATGTCATTACACTTTTTTTCAGAGGAAACCAAATCTGATGATGTACGTCTTTTGTTGATTTATAAGATTCACCTTCATCCAGAAAAAAATGGATAGAACAGGCATAATCTACGAGTATATTACACTGTGGTATAGGAGTAGGAGAGACTCAGAGTAAAATCCCAATATTACAATGCAATCAAAACCGCAGGCATACCGTACCAATTATATCGTAAAGGGTTCATTGCTTTACAAAACCATGTGCTTCCAGTCGATATGCGACAAGTACTAGTAACAGTTCCGTGTGTTTACGAATCGTGTCCGCGTTCGCGACCGAGTTTGAAAGTGAGTGGGTTCAATCAAGAGCAGGCGTCGTCAACCTTTGGTTTCTTGGTTAACCTACTCAAACATGTATTATTTTCTGACAAAATCTTTGCAAAAGTTGTTCATAATTAAATTAAAGAGTCCATATTAGTAGGAAATAAAGTAAATTAAATAAAAGTGTTATTATGAGAATATTCAGAGAAGTTGGATATGGCCTACTTCCTATTGGATAAGTTTACCTTTAATTTCCTTGTTTTGCCAAAAAAAACAAATGTATGTCTTAATTTAAAAGAATAAGGAATTTTGAGCAAAAGTTTATCTAAATAAAAATATTCTTAGTTTGTTGTTACTCGTGTATTTCTTCGACAAAGGTATATCACTATAAATATTTGAAATAAACTAATTGTCCAAATATATTTGGATAACTTAATAAATAAAATTAAAAACAATATATATTTACACCACTCATAAAGTCAATTGTTTGTCAGCAGAAAAAGTATTACATAGAATAATCATTTAAACTCATAATTATATCACGATTAAACCAATACCATGAAAAATATATAATTTATTAAAATCGCTCCATTACATAATTAATTCCATTTATTAACAAGTATGGTTGTGTATTTAGTGAGGAAAAGGGAAGCACTATAATAGACTTCGGATAGATTTCATATTAACTTACATCAAAATTTTCATACTAATCTGCCATGAAATATATTGCAAGTTACCTTGTATGTAAAGGTCAACAACGAAAACTTTAACATATGAACCATTTAACTTCTTACAAGAGAAAGAAATTGCGCAAAGTTTATCGTTAACTTATCATCAGCTATTAACAAATCATTTATTACTAGAAATGTTTATAGCCCCTGCATAGGAGGTGAGAGAGGCTCGATCGCTGCGTACGCGCACTCCAGCTCAGTAGACAGCCGACAATCACCCGCGCACCACCTGACAAAACTTAGTCTCGCAATCAAGAGATGGCGCTGTGCTAAACGGACCCCGTGAAATTGTGTTGTGATTTTTGTACTATAGTATGATAGTGATAGTGACATGCTACAGCCAAGGGTATTAAGTGGCAGTGAGATGGGGTTGATTAACTGTGTCAAATGGGGTGCTGTGGTGGTGCTTTTAGTTACTTTAACGACTTGTCAAGGTAAGTTTATATCTAAAAACTTAATCCCTGCATTAATATTTTATATGATTTATATTATAAATCCAAGAAAATATATAGAGTCGTATTTAAACGTATTGATGTCAATTGGCTTGAAAGCTCTCCTACAAACAACTTCAACGCGCTCGATGTATTGACGTTGATGGTAATAAATAGTGTTTCTGTCCTACTTTTAACATATATGATGTTATTGAGTATGTGGCTTATATGATATAAGTGATAAAACTTTACATTTAAAATGAACAAAACTTTACAAAAAAAAAAACATTAAAATGACTTAATGATGGACTTGATTTAAATAATCTTATTAGAAATTTAGATAAGATATTATAATATTATATTTAAAAAAACTTACAAATGCTTAAAAATTTGAATAAGCAAAAAATTATTTCAAAATGTATCTCATTTGAATATTAAAGGAGTATAAAAGTCTAGAATATTAAACACGAAACTTATAATTTGACATTGGTAAAACTTGTTTTCTGTGATATACATGTTTTTAGACTTTCCAGTTTTTAATAATTATTTATTCAGTGTTTATATAAATAAATTACTTAAATATTTACTACTTGGAATGAAATTAATTTTATGCAATGTTTAAGCCTAAATTAAGTAAGTACAATCATTACCAAATTACGCAAAGTCGTTATGAAAATTTTAAAAATGTATTTCATAATGAAACTAATCAGATACAGCTCGATACAATACTGAAACTATATTATTTTAAGTGGTTTTCATAGACTATAATTCCTTATAACTATTATAATCTATAAACTGGTTTTAGGAATAGGTAAAGGAATTCAAAAACCTCTTTTTTACAACAGTATCTATATTGTAATCCAAATAAAACTTTAATAAGTATTTCGGAATCAACATTTATTTTATTAAAGTTACCACTGATTCAGATACTTTTATCGAGAAGAACAGGCAATAAATATAGTATCAAAATTAACCGAATGTGTTATACGTGTTCAAACAATTGATTGCAACTAGACGTTTCATAAGAGCCTGCAAAGGCCTATTTGAAATAAAAAACTTTTGATTTTGATTGATTGGAGCAATAAGCGGAAGTGACTTAGCTACAAATATGTAATAAATGTGTTTTCTATATACTCATTAACCATGTTGTTCGAACATCGGAAATGCTATTCATAATTCCAATAAGACTTTCCCAAAAAAAAATCTAAAAAAACTTTGCTTTCAAATATATCTCGAAACTAAGAGCTAAAAGTATCGCTTATACGCAAAGTAATATAAAATGAAATCAAATATTTCTCCTTAGTAGTTTCTTCTAGCTATTAAAACTATTTACAATCTGATAGGTCGCATGTGGCAAGTATTTGCGTAACTGGTGAACGGTCAGCCTAAATGTCATGTGGGTCCGTGTCATACAATTGCCAACATCTTGTTTTATTACTTTATAAATAATTTAAGATATCGTTTATACATATATTTGTAATAAGATTCATCTAGAAAACGTTTAGACATCTTGCCGGTCATAGATACGAAAGACAAGACATTTTTTTTTTGGGAAAATTTATACAATATCTGTTTAAGTTTTAGAATAAAGCTTGTTACAATTTTCAAGAGATAAACACAGTATAAAATCAATATGGACACACAACTAAATGAAGTTTAGACTCAGTCTTAAACCCCAAAATGTAACTATCAAATATGCTTAAAGTAAACCTTAAAAGTTACCATACTAACCATATGGTTGATTGCTTTAATTATCACGAGAAATATTCAACTAAACGTTCACCTTCTAGACACCGCATCGTCTGGCATAACTGACACTTAGCCAAATATCGTGTAAGAGTCGTAAGATATTTAGTAAGGAACATTACACAACATTTTTAAGGAAGCTTAATATATCACTTAAATCGAGCCAAAAATTTAACATATATTCAAAATTGTATTATATACACTAACATATTATGTACATAACTAATAACAAAGAACCTAAAACTAAAAACCTAAAAAAATATAGTATAAAAACTAAAATATATTAATAAAAGGAGTCACTTTAGGCAAGGTTCCGAAGATACTGACAGCGTTCCCCCTTTGAATAGCAAGACTAATTCTTTGTCCGAGGTAGCTGCCAGCTCTTCGGTCTCCTGTGATAATTTAACTGATTCGTAAAATATTGAAATTGTTTTTAATTTTCAACTTCAAGTAGAAAGAAGCTACTAATGGTGGAAATAGAATGGAAAAATTGTTCATTCTTAACAAAGCATCAATTACTAAGCGTCGAATCTTATTACGAGATAGTGACGCCGGTCACGACATCTAGTTTCAAAAGTGAAATGATTGCGTCACAAATATGCCGTAGTTGTTTATTAGGTTTCGATGTGTGACGAAAATCTATTTGGCTGGTTAGAGTCTAGTTAGCTAGCGAGTTTATATAAGTTTGCATGTAGAGTCAATTACGTATTAAACAGCTGAATTGCTTTGGAATTCAGTATATATTATACGGAATATTATATGAAATGAAAAAGTCATATCTATATCATTGATTTCTTAATGTTCTTAATTATAAATATTGAAAAAGAAAAAGTTTCTTGCTTAGATTAATAATTGGTCGCGCTACGACTAGATACCGCGCTATAAAGTAAAAACAGGTTCCTGAATACGGCAACTCAATATTGTAGTGTGTGTAAAACACTGAGATTCGTTATATTATTTTACTGTGAAAATTACAATTTATACAATACTTACTGATGGCAGTATCTTTCTTGTTTCTTGTAGTACTATTTTTATAGTTTGAGTTGCATTTTGCTTCGGCAGTACGCCGAATACGGCGTAGTATTTGTTGCCGCATTTTTCAAGCCGCCAACGGTATCTAGTCGTAGCGCGCGGAGACCAATTATTAATCTAAGCTCTCTTGATATATAAAATAACTCATCACAGGTTAACCTTTAGATAGATAAAACTACTCATACATGCATATATTTCACGCCTAGGGTAGGCAGAGATCACGGAATTCCATATGCTCCGATCCTTACATACTACTTTCGCTCCTTTACGGGCTATACTCTTAGGAACTAGTTTATTTAAAAATATTTGAAGCTGTATTTTGTGCGCAATCTACGTTTACTTAAAAAAATATTGTGAAAGAGAAAGTTTGTTTCATTCAAAAAGCTGCGACCATAAAAAATATCGGTGACAAATCTTTATTTTCTAACTTAAACAATCAGTTAGCTCCGTTAATTCCATCACATACATAAGAAACCACATCATTAGAGAAAAAGCGTGTCGACACATTACGCGAGAAAAAAACTAACTTTTTGAGAATCTGCTCATTTTTATACATATACTTCTATTAAGTATATGTAGAAAAAATGAGTGCTTCTATTAAGTATAATTCTATTAAGTAGGAAAAGGAGCAGGTTGAGGTCGATCTAACATATTATAAACTAGCAATTGCCCCCGCAACCCCCCTTGTGGGTTGAATTTCGTAAAATCCGTTCTTAGCTGACCTCTACTCGGCGAAAGGAATATTCCTACCATATTTCAAGTTGCTACGCCTTATGGTTCCAGAGATATTATCGTGATGAGTATCTATATAGGTGGGAATCTCTTTTATATATATAGATTAATTATCATTGTAATCAGAATTCTTAATTTGAAAAAGTTGTACCTGTCTTACTCATTTCCTCATAATTAGAGATTTTGGACATTAAACGGATGTCAGATGGGAAGAATATCACAAATCTATTCGGGAAACGAACCATTGTGCGACATGAACATGAAGTAAAAATTCATATTTTAATTATAGTCCAGGATTTTTACACACTTGAAGGAAAATATTTCGAAAGAGCTTCACTCAATTTATGTTTCGAACCTTGAAATCAAACATAACCAGTAGAATTACCTTCTCCAGTGGCCTTTTTGGACCCTTCTATGATGACCTGTGTGGGCGAGTGCCGGATATATCCGGAATCCATGTAACAAAGCAACGCAATTTATAGCAACGTGCGTGCCAAGGTTTTACATAGTCGCGGCGGAAAGAGCGCTCGTACCGTACGCAATTTATCAATATAAAACTATTTACTTGTAAAAAAAATTAAACCAAACATTCCGAAGGGTCGTTATAAAAAAGTAACATGACTGCAATAAAACTAAAACAGTTTTGATAAAAACTACGTATAAATCTCCGTCTACTCGAAGTAGGCTCGCACCTTACAAACCTGTACCTTACTGGGTTAGCAGGGCTTGTGTGAACGGATGTGCATAGCGACTTTTAATACATATCGTCAGTGGAAAGGCGAAACTTCTAAAGCGCTATTTGCCCAAAATAAAGAAATACTATATTTTATTTGCCTAGATAAAATATATATAGTTTTAACAATATTTTTAAATAAATAAATTCTTATAACAAATACAAGATTTTTTTTGTTTAAATTTAACTTTAGCCACATTTCCCTCAAGTATCATTTAGTCAATTTACCAGTTTTGCCTTCCCGCTAACGATATGAATGACAAAAATCTATAACTTTTAACAATTCAAACTCTGTATTGTGTGTGTTAAATTGTCAATATCATGAAGGTTTAACTATTTGTATCAGATTTCAATGAAAAAAGTACAACTGTTTGTTTTAATTTATTTCAAATGGCAAATCAAATAAAAACATATTTATTAAGTTAACTTTAGATCTCTATATCTGATATACCTAACAGATATATTTTATTAATGTTCACAAAAAAATATGTATCCATAAGTTACTATATTACATATGTAAAATTTAAAACTAAAATTTATCTAAAACTGAAAGGCTTGCCAGTATGACAAGGCAGTTAACGTTATACCTGGTAATAACTGTTTAGAAAATGTTAAAACGTAAAATCGTTAATTTGTGTGTAACTTCTGATTGGAAAACGGTACGTTTTCCATCTATCCTATGTGAAGTATATAAACCTTAGCGAATAGCAGAAAATATCTATTCGTGAGATGATTTTCATTGCTAACGTGCCAATATTCCTGTAAGTCACCTGATCAAATATATAATTTGTCATCATAATAAAGGCTTTGAAAATTTTATACACTTTTTTTAATAGCTAAAAGTTTCAAATAAGTAACTTACCCACCTTGAAGAGATTAAATCAAAACAATAATTTAAACATTTAAATATTTTTATTTTTGGTTTAATGTTTCTTTTTGTCAATTACATTATATAAATTAATAACATTACTTTTATTTCATTAATTTCATATTCTATTTTAATATTATTTTATGAAAACCATAATCTCTAATCATGGTAATAATATAGCATGAGTTTTTCTTCCAATAAAAAAATTAACTATTTTTCACCGTGTCCACACCTTTATACTTTCACAATCTCCAATGAAAGGTCAAACCGGCTGTGCGTGTGTATTTAGTGCCTGTGTGTTGACGGTAGTGTGCTTGTGATGCGTTGGTTCAGGCCAATGCTATCGGCTTTCTAATTTTTCGATGGCTTGTTGTAATTTTCAAGGGCATATTTAACTGTATTTTTAATTCAAATATTGACCAATTGATCAATGAGAATTAGACTTTATAATTCAAAATTAAGTAATATATAAAAAAGGAATAGAATATGTAGCCATATCTGTGATTTGCGGCTACAATCAGTATGAAGATGACAATAATTCTGAATCGCGCTATCAAAATTTCTCCGAGCGCTGAGTTACAATACCTCGATATCAATCACTGGGAAAGGCATATGTCGTTCATTCGATCGCAAAGAACTAAATCAATACTGAGCCGTTGATAAAATGATCTGGTTCGTTCGACCCATTGAATCAATTGATTGATTCAATTTCAAATGAACGAACATAGCAAAACTAAATATTGATTGAGATCTGTGATCCGTTCGTTCGTTTCTCTTACTCTCCCTAGGATCGCCGAGGTCATGCCTGACTGTAATCGAACGACGAATCATTTTCAACAAAGTGACCCATTCGATTGCGATTGAAGATCTGTTTGGATCGCGAATGACACATGTACTGGCCTTACGACCGGCCAGTGTTAGTAAAGGGTGGTGTATGTTTGAGGAAGAGCAAACCTTCCATCCATCCACAAATAGCATTGATTTAAATTGCACATTATAAAAAAAAAAATCCTATAACCATTTTATCTAACAAAATACTCTTTTAACAACTAAGAATATAAACTAATTGAAGACATTGCTCAACTAAAGCTATACAATTATTATAGTAACTGAACTTTGACATTTGCATCTTTGATATGTAAGGCAAGGTGCAAGTCACAGATGATTTTAAAATATTATGTCATGTGTACAGTTTATTATATTTAAATGTCATAAGACGATCTTAGTCGAGTGCCATAGAGAATATATATGTTTCTTAGTTTCTTTAAGACAGTTTTGGCAACGCACCTGCAAGCCCTCTGGTCACTTACCATATGTCCGTTTGCCCCCTATTCTATAAAAAACCTAATACTTAGAAGAAAAATGTGGATAAATGGAATGACCAGATCTGGACACGTTTCAACGGCTCGTTGGTATTATGGCTAATGTACCTTAGGGTAGCGGGTACAATTTCTATTGGGTCATTTTTATACAGATCATCGAGCAGTTACCTGATGGTAAGTAACTAACTCCGACCATGTATGTCCATGGGCCCAACGACTCAACTATCTCAGATGCGTTATCGGCCTTGTGGTAGGTCGGTCGGATCTGGTTTACCCATTTTGATCAAAAATGGAAAATTACTACTGCCCAATTAGCTATAGTTTATGGATTTCTGAAAATTGAAGTAAAAATAGGTTGACAAAGCTTTATTGATTGATGGCTTGTAGTTACACCTTGAGCTCAAGGGTAGCTGGTTCAATCTGGCAAGTTTATACCGAAATGGAAATTACGTATGGATTTACGCATTTAGCTGCGCATTTTAGGAAATGCAAGTAAAAATGAGTTGACAGTGCATCATTGATCGAAAGCCTGTTATTAAGATATCTGTCCTTTGCTCTACCTTCAAGTGCACCTTACGCTCATGTATACCTGGATTTAAAAGAAGAGGAGATCTTCTAAGAACTATCATATCTAGCAGCGAAGGGTGAAAATTTTCAAAAGGTAAGCCGTTCAAAAAAAAACGTAGCATTCTGCGAAATTTTGAACCTTCATACAGTTTGAAGATGACCCAAAATAAAGCTAAAAGTATCCACAACCTTCATTGTTTTTAGTTTGTTATTGTGTAATATTAATATTAAAGTGACGAGAATTGAGATGGGTATGTTGAGTTGAGAAAGGTTGGTTGAAAATAGGGAAACGACAAAGATTTATAAACCATTTACCTCAATCAGATCGGAGACGTTCTTCAAAAGGGCCTGGTCAAAAGTAATCGAAACCGACGAGCGTTTACGAAAGCATTGATGAATTTGGAAGAAGAGAAAGTGGTGTCCAAGGATCGGTGCATATGGAATTCCGTGATCTCTGCCTACCCTAATGGGAAAGAGGCGTGATGTATTCGTATGTAGGAAGGAATGTAGGAATCGGCTTGTTAGAACTCCTCGCCACTGTCTATCTATGATAGAAAAACATAAAAATGAGGCGTAGTCTATGTTAATGTTTAATACGCAAGTTAAATTACATGTCGTGACTGACTGGAAGTCTTCTTAAATTCTACAAGCGGAGTGATTTACATTTAACATCCAATTTGACGTGTGGCATGAAATAATTATTATAATTATAAAGTGTCCCGAGTCCTCGATTAAGGCAATCAGGAAGTACGTGTTGCTTATTTCGAAGATTGGTAACTGAAGGTCAAATAAAGGTCGTACGAGCTTTTGTACAGGTAATTATTTTTTTTAAAATGTTGAGTTTCTTTGTCATAAATAAAATACACTCTTTCCATGACTTACTTGACTTAAGATCCTATATCCTCTTAATAAAGCAGAGGGCATCCAGAGTGTTCCGCCAGCCCGCTCGGTCTTGAGCTACCCTCTTCACTTCGCTCCAGTTCAATCGCCTTCGCCTCTGCAATGACAGTCCGTCGCCAAGTCAGCTTACATTAGGACAGCCACGCTTTCGTTTCCCTTGGGTATTCCAGTCAAGGGCTTGCCTCGGGATATCACCGATTTTGACTCTTTCTCTGTTTATTATTGAATGTTACCTTGTTAAATATCCTGTGTTGAACATTGCCCATTTAAGAATATTCACTGGTCGGCGACAAATTGGCATTTTGCGACAGTTGCTCCTAATTCTAGAAAAAATGCGACCCTGTATATTGTACATTTATGTAACAGATTATGTAAATTACAAGATATCGCATGTTGAAAACAAATTAAATTAAAGGTCACTTTTAGAGAATGTGACCTCTAAATAGATCAATTACATACAAGGAAACAAATTATTTGTAAATGATACCAATATCTTATCAACTAACTTTGATAGCAACCTTCAAAGGGAATTATCAATTAGCTTAAATCTATACTAATATTATAAAGAGGAAAGATTTGTATTTTTGTATGTTATGAATAAACTCAAAAACTGGATCGATTTTGAAAATTCTTTCACCAATAGAAAGCTACATTATCAGCGAGTAGCATAGGTTATGTTTTGTGTATCTACGTTCTACGATGCACCCGTGTGAAGCCGGGGCGCATTGCTAGTTTAATATAAAAGTGAAAGATAAGGACATATTTTATATATTACACAAGATGAGTAACTCAAAGATTACGACTACGTTACCATAGTTATTTTATTATAATCTACATTGCACCCGTGCCAATCCGGGTCGTGTTACTAGTTCTGTTTAATTGCAAAAGTTGTTATGTGTATTTCATTTCAAAAGAACATGACAGAATTTTCGATGAAAGCTCTCAGTTGGCTGATCAGCTGGCTTGAACAATTATCTTCATATTTCAACAAATGAACTAAACTATACATATATAAATAAACCTTCCTCTTGAATATCTCTATCCATTGATAAAAACTACATTAAAATGCGTAGTCTAAAAGATCTTAGCGTACATAGGGACGGATGGCAGGAAGCGACGTTTTTTTTATTATGTAGAGATCATAATATTGGTAAATGTATCTTTTACAAAACTATTAACCGCTATTTACAAATTATATAACCTTAATAGGGAAGTCTTGTGAGAATTTCTTAGTGTAATAACACTATTTATTCTGAGGTAATACGTTACCAGATGTAATGAGAGGTTTTGGAGTTAATAGTTTGACGTAACATCTTTATGTTTGCTAAGGTGCAATTATTATTGTAGGTATGTTGTAGAAGGCGAGTATGGGTTGTGGCAACCCTAACCTAATTATCAATTAGATTTTTTTATGTTAGATATCGACAGACGAGCATGAGGTTCACTTGATGGTCAGTCAATGATGCGCTGTCAACCTATATTTTACTTCGAGCATTCGGAAATCCACAGACTAAAACCAAAACGCGCAATGTGCACTTCACGGTTTTTCCATCTATGAACGGTGGTTCGTTAGCCGGTCGGAATTTCGATATTTCTCCCACCCGATCAATGCTCGAAGTTACCAGACGTGGGGAAAACATGCTTACAGAAAATTATAAACATGTGGTCCCGGTGGGATTCGAACCCACGACCCATCGATGCGCACGCGCCAACGAGCCCGTCGAAGATTACTTCAGTATTACTATATTTTCTTTATTCTAATAACAATATATTGGTATTCTAAGTCTAGTACATGATGTGGGAAAGCAATTGGAGAGCTACGAATCAATTGTTTATTAATATATAACATGTAGATAAACATAAAAGCCTATGTCGCTGATAATGAAGCTTTCTTTTGATGAAAGAATTTTTAAATTCGGTCGAGTAGTTCTTGAGTTAAGTCGTTACAAACAATCTTTCCTTTTTATATTATTAGTTTAGATAAACATAATTGTCGTCTCGTGATTAGTAATATTTCTTATAGGCAAATACATGTATTACTTTGTATTTTTACATAATTTTAAAACTTTGACAATTTCAAGGGCGAATTTTATTTCCGGTATATATACAAGCTAACTGATGTTAAAAAAAATACTTTTCAATAAAACATGTTTGGTGATTTTTTTGTTGATAGATTTTAAGTTTAAACCTCAAATAGAAATCGATCTAATGACCTTCTATCATGCTATCATTAGGGTTAAGGATGTCCCATACCTAAATAGGTTAAATAGAACACTTACAACACAGTAAAAACGGACCGGATGGCTCTGACCGAGAGAAAATCGGACCGGGCCAGCTAACTTATTCGTATCACGTTTTTATGATTCCGGAGAAAGTACGAACGCCGCTTGACATCTTTAGATTGATGTGGCTATCGGAAGATAGTTTGATAGTACTATGAGACTGAGCTGTGGTTTTGATAATGTTGGTAAAATTAATAAAATAATTACTTTATACACACACTAGCAACGCGTCCAATGTAAGTGTACTGTGTATACACAAAACTTTTCCTTTTTACTTTTCGAAAAATGGTGCAAATAATAGTACTTTGTTGTTGAAATTCAGTAAAAAAAGTACACATTTTTAATCATAGATTTTTTCATATATGTTGTTATTGCTCTTCGCTTTGGCTATCAATTAATCTTAAAATCATGCGTTTGGTTCTAAATTTTCATATGCTGCGCTATGGGTGCGTTCAGACTTTGAGTCAGAGTTCTTATAAAAACCGCGACATTTGATTTAGGGATAAAAATATAGTACTTTTCGTACTAAAATATATTGAAATATAGTACAATAATATGTACGGGTGGCAACCCTAATTGAAAGCTTAGATTTTCATATGAATTGATGAGAATTTTGGGTGTCGTATAATGGTGTCTTACGTACCAGTAAGTGTGAAGGCTCATGAATCTTTTTTGATTTTATAAATACGTGAATAATTATGATTGGAAGTGTTACTGATGATGACGTCAACGTATCAAAGAGTAGAAAGACTAACTTAAGAGTTATATTTTAAAGATTTTACTTACATTATTATACAAGTCATTGAATCATCAGTGTTTCACATACAAGGTAGTTACTCAATTTTTGAGCTATAAAAGGTCAGTGAGATTACACATTTGTTCGTGCTCATTCGTATTATTTTATTTATACATTGATTATTTTAATAAAGATACTATATTGTGGGTTGCGAGGAAAATCTGTGCTCTCTAATGCTCCAAGAAATAAATAGGGCGGAAGCACATTATTGATTGATATCATGTGGCTGAGGTATGATGATACCTACGATTATTTGAGTCTCACGCTTGTCTGTCAATATCTGTCATCAAAACATAATCTTACACTTCGCACAGTGCGCGCACTACTCATAGTGAGAGTTCAAAACTTTTTTGCACTTTAAAGACAGTAAAGGCTTAATTTTCTTCGGCTATCATACTCATACAAAGAATATTATACATTCCTATAAGGCATCTTACGATGATTGGACCATGTTTTTCATGTTAGATATCGACAGACGAGCATGAGGTTCACTTGATGGTAGGTGATACCTCAGCCACAGGACATGATGCGCTGTCGACCTACATATTACTTCGAGCATTCGGAAATCCATTGACTGAAACCGAAAGGCACATCACGGTTTTTCCATTTATGTGGTTACCCGGTCGGAATTTCGATATTCCTCCCACCCGATCAATGCCCGATGTTACCAGACGTGGGGGAAACATACTTACAAAAAAATATAATCATGTGGTCTCGGTGGGATTCGAACCCACGACCCATCGATGCGCACGGCAGGTGTTCTACCAAATGCGCCAACGAGCCATGGTTGGACGGTCATCTTGTAATATTCTAAATACGTTACATAATTTCTTGCAACGATTGCAGCGCATTCTCGTGCGCGGGCGCAGTCGCGCGTGGAGCGAGTATCGTGGGAAGTGTACAAGTGTTACGGACTTAATTGTTTTAATTAGCGCGCTGTGTGTCAATGTTCGAGTTACGGAAAGAAAACAAAATGAGGCGATTTTTATACAGAGTGATGTTTTAATGAGGCACTTGATCGAAGAAAAATATCGAATTATTTATAGCTTTAAGACGATTGTGTTTTGATGAACTAAGTCGAATATTTTAAGAATTAACTAATGTGTAGTTTCAGCAGTTTGTTTGGGTTGTAAGCACAAATGTACTAATTCGTCCTAGATCCTTATTTTTTTAATGATAGATTGAGACGAAAAACACTAATTCTCTCAAAGTAAAAAATATTACTGCTTTGAGAGATAGGGTTTTGGCCTAAGCCCTAACCTATATCGCTAATATCAAAGATTGCAACTTTTATTTGAAGCATTGGTTAACTTCGCTTTGATCAGCCGAATATATATAGAACCAGAAGTGTCACCATGCTATTGTACGAATACTCAAACGTTACTAAGAATCACTGAAAATATGGATTTAGCAGTTCACCTAACAGTAATCCATTTCCTGAAGCTAATATAATTTTTCATTACCATAAAAAGGTCATTATACCGATCGCTGTTTCAATTAAAACAACCAAATAACTACTAGTATATAATATTTCGTTTATGGTTCTTGGTACGAAAGGAAAGATTGGGTTTTTACCTATTTATTAGGTAATTTCAGAGAGAAATAGCCTAAAAGTTAAGTGACCATGTTGTAAATTCGGTAATTGTTGCCATATGTTTTTTGCAAGGATTGTAAGTAAAATACTTCCTTAAAAAATAAATCTCTTATCTATAAGATACCATTTAAGTTTCAAAACATCCTGTTTTTTTCTTGTCAGTTTAAAAACAAAATTTATAATATATAATTACATGACTAGAAAGTCACATATAAATGATTTTACAAAAGAAAAATTAAACTATAACGATGGCTGACAGCCGAAAAGAGACAACCGCCATTCCAGAATATAATTTAGACTTCGGAATAGATAAAACAAATTGATAAAAACATATGAACGATAAACTATCATAGATTCATGAAACTTAGATCAAATATCGCAGAAAAAAGCCAAACCATAGGAAAGAAAAGCAAAAAAAGAAAGTAAATAAATATATTTTGACAAAAATGTCGCTTTTCCTTTTTTGGATGTTAGCCATCAATGTTTTAAGTTCTTTAACTTAAATCTCATATATAACGAGTATACTTAATGACGCAGAAATTCAAGTTATTTCAAGTAAAGATCTAGAATCATCTAACTTGGCAGCGTGTCAAGGGCCGCAGATTCGCTACCCACGACTTTGGAATTCACTTTCACTTTACAATTTGCCGGTTTTATAACTGACTCAATATTTGTATAGAAATTGTGTGCAATGTATTAAATGTGTAATGCAAACACTTTAGTATATTGGATAAGTAGCTTTGTAAGTAAGTAAGTAAATTCTTTATTCGCGTCAAATATGTGTACAGAAAACGGTATTATAGCTATGTATTACAGCTATTAGCAGCTCGGTAATATGCTATTTTGGTACTATTTTTTAAATTCTACATTATAGGTATGATCGACTTGTCTAAATTATATCTAAAATTAAGAGATCCAGCTACTTGTCTTGATTCCGTTTTTGAGTCTTTACGTTTTTTTTTAATAATTTTGAAATTATGCGGAAATTAAAAGCCTCGTGTACAATACAATATACTTTGTAATTGAATTGATTTTCGCATTGTAATTGAATAAAGATTTGATTTAAATAATTTTCATAATATAATTGAGACCGTTGATAGTTATTTAATGAAACGTTTTTGTATGTTATTTAATACTTTATTTTGTCTATCGACCTCAATGCAATAAAGTGCTTTGTGACATTACATAAATGGAAACGCAATGGTTTATAGTTCTTGCCTCAGTTATCAATTATACGTTATTTAATGTAACTATATCTAGAGATCTTTAATAATGGTGTAAGTTAAAAGTATTTATATTATGTTCCGAAGATGGCCACCATGGGTTTTTACCAGTAGGCCCGTGACGTATTTAAACTTTGGAGCCCGTCATGATTGTATGACTTCCACACGAAAAAAAAGATTGTTTTTTACGTGTGGAAATCAAGACAAATCAATATATACCTAATATTAATTTTAATAAATAATTTATTTTTCCTCTGAGGAAATATAGGTTAAAAAATTTACCATGACCTCACCTTCTTAACACTAGATTGCCTAAAGCAGTCATTTTGACTGCTTTTCAATTTCGTTGAAATAAAAATGTATTCATATTTATTATGATACAATTTATAAGCTATTTTTTTTGCTATTTTGTGTTTGACTTTATATACACCAAATGAATAAGGCATGTTAACAGTTTAATTCAACTTCCTCCCCTCTGTAAAACTGATATGTATTTGGTATACCTTTATTGCCCGAAATTTCAGTCCTTCTAGTGTTAAGAGAAACATTTCCCTAATCACATCTCAAAACAATTACTTAATCGAATTTGTTAATTTTATAAATTGATGAAATCGTTTTACTGAGTCGCTGAAGTTTAATATAATATTGCGTAAATATAGTAAAAATTCATAATACAACCTTGTCAATTTAACATATTTATTGCCAGCGATTTTTTCTTATACACTTGTGTTTGTAACAACTTAATTTACTTCCATTGCATTGCAAATCTTCGCGTGTAATTTTAATTGCATTATTGGTTAAACTAAACAATAATAATAATAATATGGTCATATATAACATTGTCCGGATTACCTTTCAACAATTTAAAGTTTTAAATGCGTTTAGACTGCACCTTTAGCTGAGATTCTGTTTGAATTAAGATAATTATTCTTCCCGACATGATATACGATTTCTATAAAACTCGCTGATGTCACCCCAGTTAAGCCCAAGTGTTATGAAAATCAGTTCAGTATCTTCGGAGATTAGCAAGAAGAAACAGACAGACAAAAACGTTCATGTAAAGAAATTTTGATTCTAGTATGTATTTTATTATAATATGTGTAGATTTTTTTTTGAAAAATCACTAGTAAACGGTGTTCACGGTGAAAATGTTGAATGTTGTCACAATATTATTTATATTACATGCTAAATATATTAATAGTATTTACAAATCATCCAATATTCACGTAAATACCACACTGAAATTAACAATGTTTTTTTTTCAGGTAAGCCAACTGACATTTACTGGAATGTCAACATACCTTTAAGGTGTCAACTCACAAGCAAGTATCGTTTATCTGTTATCTACTATATCATTGTACGTTTTTTTATAATTTAAAAGGTTATCCAAAATCTTGTGTTGTTGCTCTTCCAATAGAGATTATAGTTAAAGTATGAGCTTCATAATCAAAATATGAGTTTCATACTTGTCTGTCAATATGTCTGGTGGGATTAATATCAAAATTCCGACCGGATAATGAACCACCGTTCACAGATGGAAAAGACATTTACGGGTTGTGCGTTTCGATCTCAGTCAATGGATTTCTGAATACTCGAAGTAAAAAGTAGTTCGACGGCGTATCATTGACTGATGTTCTGTGGCTGAGGTATCACCTACCATCAAGTGAACCTCATGCTCGTCTGTCGATCAGTGGCGGGACCACCATACAAGCCCAAACGCCTGTTTTGCCTTATTAATGCATAAAAAAGAAATATAATAATGTCATTAGTCATATATAAATATATAAATAAAATAAAATAAAATAAAAATAAATAACTTATACGATTACGTAATTATGTAAGTTATATAAATATATAAACACGTACATATTATGTTAAAATCGGCAAGACGGGCTTTTGGTAGTCCCGCCACTACTGTTGATATCTAACATAAAAAATCATATAAAAGAGAACATAGCGAAGGAATAGTGCACAATTCCCAAGCTAAATCAGTGTAACATTAGGCGGCCTTTGATCAAAGGAAAAGCACTTTATATGTGCAAAGCATTGACGTATATAAACGTCAATATTGCAAGGCCACGTACCGCACTAAAAACGACGCATCGTTGAAGAAAGTTGGTAAAATTCCATCACGTCTCACTCACATTTGTGCGAAAGTTGAAATACAAATGCATCGTTGCAGTTGGGCCACTTTCATCATAGAACCTTTCCCTTTATAACGCTAAGTGCTGACCACATTTTATGATGCTACTTCCCGTCGTTTCTTCGCCTATTAAGAGTTGCTGCATTATGTACTGTTTACAGACTAAACTGTATTTTAAATTTTGTATTAATAATTATATTATTCTTTTTAAACTCCTATTATAATCAATAAGTTTGTACGAGCAATAGTGAAAATATTTCTGATTACAAGTTACATTTTATTCGATGAAAAAAAATACCTTGTTTTTGACATCTATTTGCCTTCTCTAAATTTATATGACTTACTGACTTGATACTTACATTTTAAAATATAAAACAGAACTAAACAGCATTCTATGAATTAGAAAAAAATGTTTTGGCGCTTACGGCTTTTACTTTCAAGCAATTGCGAAGGCTCTTGCGTGGTGAGGGGGACGGTCCGTCGACCGTCAGTCTGTCACTCATACTTTACTGGATGAAGGACCTGTGATGCTTCTCTGAAGTTTATTGGCGTTATCAGGAGTCTTAGGTGTTATCATTTAGGCTCTCATAGTAGAAATCGCCATGAGCTTTTACATATACAGTACGTGTAAATAAGAATAATATGGTCGAACAGCAATGGCGGAGTAAGAGCGTAGATGCTTGATCATTTTTCTTTCTTTAACTTTAAAAAAGAAAACGAACCTTAGTGTTTTTAAAACTATAGTGAAAATTGGATTTCTATTCTAATTTAAGTAAACCATAACGAACGGAGTTAATGCGATTATTGTTAATTTGGGCCGAATTAAATTCATTATCTTCGTCTTTATGTTGACCTTGTACTTTAAAAATGGAACATTCTTACAATTACAATTTGATTTTGGACATGTTCGATAAGAGTATTTAATTAGTACGAAAACTATAATGGTATTAACTTAATTTTGCATTCAAAATCTTTATTTTTGGCAACATAGACAATTTTTTTGGCTTTTCTTTCTTTCTTGCTTATTCTTTTTATTATTTGGCTTAAGTTTCATGAATCTGTGACAAATATTTTCCAGTAAAGTTATGGAATGACGGTTATCCCTTTTTGGTTATAGTCATGAAATTACTATTATTTAAAACGAATAAAGGTTATGTCTATGTTAATTCATGGTCCAATCCCAAAAAAGATTTGGCTCAAATATTTATAGTAACTATAGTTTGATAATAATAATAATCTTCTTTATTCTTGTTTGATCTTTTCTTCAATACTGAGGAAACTAAATTAAAGTTTTGTATTTTGTATTAAAATAAAATCATCACATCGTGACGACGTGTTTGCCTTCTAAATATAAAAATAAGACATTTCAAATAAACAAATTTAAACGATACAGTACAAAAGATTATTTTTACACTCGGTAAATATTTTATATAAAAAATGTATTAAACAAGTGCGGGGTAAAAGTAGGCCATGTCCATTATTCAGATCTTAATAACAGATCGGCTTTTCAATTATATTGTCCAAGGCTCGAATACAATAACTTGTTCTTATAGCAACATGTACTTAAAACTTGAACTTAATGTAGGTAGATGAAGAGAACGTCCCCCAGTGGGGCATGGGTACGATATATGTCTGTAAAACTATTTTTTATGTTAGATGTCCACAGACGAGCATGAGTTTCACTTGATGGTGGGGGAGTTGTCCCCACGTTTGGTCACTTCGGGCATTAAACGCGTGTAATGTATTCAATAAAACACGGTCGATCGCAGACTGATACGTTTAATGAGCAACACAAGTATTAATTTTTTTCTACCTACATAACACCGGGTAACGTACCTACCTCTGTTCATAGATGGGAAAACCGTGAAGTGCACATTGCGCGTTTCGGTTTCAGTCCATGGATCCCGAAAGCTCGATGAAAAAAGTAGGTTGACAGCGCATCATTGACTGCTGTTCTGTGGATGAGGTATCACCTACCATCAAGTGAACCTCATGCTCGTCTGTCGATATCTAACATAAAAAAAATAAGTTAATTATTATATTAATCAGAATATTTTGATTGATACTTATTTTGTATTCTATGCCGCGTTTTTAGTCGAGCCTACTGTTTTTTTGCATAACCAGGTTCTTAAAAAAACCCTAACAATAGTATGTATTCACCTGTCAATACAGGTGTTGAATGAATCCTCTCTTCGACAATGGCTGGGGTGAACGACCTCCGATCGGAATGATAGTTATGATGCTTTCTCCGATGTGAAAGTTATCGGACAGCCTATACCTTGTTTTTGATGGACTTTTTTACACTTTCGATTGGTTTGGGACTTTAGGGTTTCATCTATTTTTTTGTACTCGAACTTATTACTGTCAATGACATGAGGAATTATTGCAACCATGATGTTTGTTACCTTCTCTTAGATTAACGATATATCTATAATTATGAAAATGAGTTCAGCGGTTTAGACGTGATAATGTAGCATACAGATAGAGTTACTTTTGCGTTTGAATATTAAGTATTATTAGATACGGAGCTACTGAACAAGGCGGTGTAATTTGTTAGAGATGCAAAATACATTACGTATTAAATAAGACTTCAAAATATACATACATATATGTGTGTATTCGCACTATGTATTAATATATTAATACATAGTACGAATATATGTATATACATATATTTGTGTACTCGATTTGTGAATTATACGTACAATAGCTATTTCCAAGCAATACAAATACAAGATCAGTGAAAGTAATTTCCTCTAGTAACCGCGAATCTCTTAATGGCGACAAATTTTTAACTAGTATTGCTTTCCGGCTGCACTCGGAAAAGTTAATAGTGATGATCATTAAGGAGAATACGAATGAAGAACCGGAGATCAGTCTTTTTTTAAAATATACAAAGTGAGATGTTTAAGCTATGTTTAACTAGCATGTGCTCGCGACTTCATTCGCTTGGGCTTTATTTTAAGCTGAGCTTCTAAGCAAATTGTTTAAATGAAGATAACTTTTCTTCCTGACATCCGATTTCGATTAAACAAAGTTTTAATGTTGCC
The DNA here is from genome assembly GCA_905404175.1 of Anthocharis cardamines. NCBI lineage: Eukaryota > Metazoa > Arthropoda > Insecta > Lepidoptera > Pieridae > Anthocharis > Anthocharis cardamines. Next base: position 4,229,689 of record FR989975.1, read on the forward strand.
AGTTAAATATCTTCGGAGATGAGCGTGAACAAACAGACTGACAGACTATAGGTACTGCTCCACTTTTTTAATCGTACCCTCTCCATTTCTGGTAAAACTTTTCAATGTTCTGTACAACTTTGATTCTACTGTTTTATAGACTATATTTATATTATAAAGAGGAACGATTTATATTTTTTTTATTTTTATTATTATTATTATGAATAAACTCAAAAAATACTGGGCCGATTTTAAAAATTCTTTCATCAATAGAAAGCTACATTATCAGCGAGTAACATAGGCTTTTTGTATAGTAAGCAGGGGCGCGTTGTCATATATTATATAGATAATATAAAAAAAAATGAATAACACGAAGCTTAATGGTTCAATAAACAATTCAAGTAATTCAATACTTTCAAATGTAGAGCGGTAGTCTAGACTTATTTGCATTAATGACTTTCAAGGTAGCTAGGATTTACATTTAATTACCTACATTATATAACATTGGGTACAAAGTAACCGGATAAATAGTAGATTTAATAATGTAGAGTTATTTGGGTCGATAGTGGACTCTTATTTAATACAGGAAATACAACAGTTTTGATGTTATCTGTAAATTTTTACGGCCTTGTTGGCGCGTTCGGTAGAACACCTGCCGTGCGCATCGATGGGTCGTGGGTTCGTATCCCACCGGGACCACATGTTTATAATTTTGTGTAAGTATGTTTTTCCCACATCTGGTAACTTCGGGAATTGATCGGGTGGGAGGAATATCTAAATTCCGACTGGGTAACGAACCACCGTTCATAGATGGAAAAACCGTGAAGTGCATATTGCGCTTTTCGGTTTCAGTCTATGGATTTCCGAATGCTCGAAGTAAAAATTAGGTCGACAGCGCATCATTGACTGATGTTCTATGGCTGATGTATCACCTTCCATCAAGTGAACCTCATGCTCGTCTGTCGATATCTGACATAAAAAAAATCGTAAAAATAATTATTCTAAGAATTTTAGATGGAAATATTAATATTGAATACAGTATTTTGTTTAGTGGTACATAATAGTATTGCTTTGGTAGAAGCCTTCTCTAAGTCTATTCATTGAACTCTATCTCTTGTCACTCTTATCCAGTACTACGCCAACACCCAAAATATAATTCAGATGATGTAAGACGCACCGACTTTATAAGACATCCAGTATTTGCTACATCAATATTTTTTCACATTGACTTATTTATTACCATGTTAATGGTTTTTCACTTCAATATTTAATTACATTGTAATTCTTCAATTATTATTAAGAAAGGTTTCAAAAGCAATACGTATTAGATCGGATGTTGAAAACTGAATTACTCGATGTAATATAAAACGGATTTGGATTGCAGTATGACGAATTGTCGAAGGTATCACGCACAGCTAAGAAAGAGCAGCTAGCTCACTTTGATATTACCCGTTTTTTACAACATTTAAATCCTGCATTAATTTAATAAAAAAAAATACAGAACTCGTAAAAACCTACAATTAAAAAAATATGGGAATCTGCTAGTAGGGCTTGGAGCAGACACATTTCTGTGTCTGTTTTACTGCAATTTTTCTTTACAGGCAAGTAAGTGGGCAATATTATGTATCATTTTCATCCAAATGATGTTTTAAATGTTGTTTCCCCGGTAGTTGTACCCGGGACCACTCGCAATTACTATAGATTTTTGTGCAATTAATTGTAACATAGAGTTTAAAATAAAATAAATATATACCAAAGAAAAATAATATTATTTTATCGACGCTAATAGTGTTGTTTAACACGCATATATTTGTAACATAGAAGTTCTTTTTGAGTGAGCCAGCTAATTTTTATTAGCTATAGTATATTAAGTGACAGGTCTATGTTATGAGTCAAAAAGTACATCAACCGGAACCGAACACGCACCACTTGCGATGAAAGCAGCTCACTGACCTATTGCGAACTGACCGGAGTATCGCAATTTGTATCAGATTTAAGATAGAGACGAATCTATCTGTGTTTGTTGCATATACCTATACATATATAACGTGTTAAAGCAAAGATTTAGTATCTCAAAAAGTCTATATCGATATAGCCTTTTAACAGGGCTATTAGTGAAAAAGGGATAAGCGAAATTTTTGGCAGCATATACTTTTTTTTCTGTCTGTCATTTAATCTAAGATTTAAGAATCTACGACAATCTTTCTGTCGGTCATAAATCTTGTTTTTCTTTTATTCCGAACTTTAAATAACTTTTAAATAAAATACTGGATTAAAACTCTATTTATTATTTATATTATTTATCCCGACGTTTTGGAGGCTTTTGTATGCCTATTCTTATACATATATATAGTAAGTAGCGATCCGCCCCAGCTTCGCACGGGTGCAATGTAAATGTATTGTCCAAAAAAAATCGACCGATTTTAATTTTTTTTAGTAGTTTCTGAGTCAAATCCTAAAAAACAAACAAACAAATCTTTCCTCTTTATAATATTAGTATAGATATAGATAGAAGATATAAATATTGTTATTATATCAATAGAAAAATATATATGGTAACAATGGACAGAAATAAAGCTAAGGCTTACAGTAATAATCAATTACAATTATATTATTATATAAAACATTGTAAGAGGGTCAAAATAATGAAAATTGAAGAAAGACCGATAGAATCCATGTCATCCGCTATGTGAAGTCGGTACAGTGCCGTTGCGAACACACTTTATGATCTATCATTTAAATAATTGATAGACGTATCCAGGAATGTTAATAGCGTATTTATAGCCTATATTAAAGTGTTCTAAGATCTAACTCCTAAGATATAGTGAAAATATGCAAGGTATTTTTATGTAAAAGAGTTTGTACAGCTCGCAATTTCAAGAATTTGGTATCTATAAAGACCTTACATTACACACAACAACACTATTCCTATACATACCTTGTATTGTGATTCCCCAGGAGTTCCCATAGGATTATCAGCACTGGTTGATAACAGCCAGCAAAATGCGGAGTGAGATATTCTAAGCTTTGCATCATACATAAATCATTTCATATCATTTCAAATTAATATACACACTTATGAAAGAAAACATTATTTATATAGGTTCAAATCAAATTATCATTTATACATTTAGGTAAAACAAAACATGTATGACAATCCATAAAAAAAAATGCTTCTAATTTTACATTTACTGCCAGTTCTCAAATCGTAGAACCGACGAGAAGAACTGGCAATAAACTCCCCGCTACTCTTTTTAATCGCCAAGATTTTTGTTTTACAAAATGTTTGTAAGGACACCTTGTTCTACATGACATCTTGAAGTAATTAACTATAATAATAAAAAAACCAAAGAGAGAAGAAGAAAGAGAAAAAAAAACAATGTCACCTTATTACTAGTTAACAAATTACAAAGTTTTGCAGTTAGTAGTATGTTAGATGTAGATCACAGAACATTTAATAAAAGGTTTTATTAAGTGTTCTGTGGTGTAGATTATATCTCCACTTTTTTCTTTTAACTACAAGAAGTTAAACTTAAATTTCTCAATAAAGATAAAAAGTGATGACTTTATTAGCCTTTAAACAAATAACATTCTTATCCACTTATAAATGTTAAGAATAAATAAATAAAAAATAGGATTATTAAAGACATTTAAATAAATATCACAAGTTATCATAAATAGAAAATAACTTTCAACAAATAATTATAAACCGGTCGAATAAACATATTGTAGCTGACATTTTCAAGTTATTAGGTTTATTATTTATATTTTTTTGTAATTTATATCTACTGTATCTTATATATCATGATTATATTATCTATGTATGAACAAGAATAATTTCCAATAAAGTCGCTTCCCGCCGTCTGTCCCTCTGTACGCTTAGATCTTTTAAACTACGCAACAGATTCTGATGTGGTTTTCATCAATAGATGGAGTAATTCAAGTTTAAATCTATAGCTTAATACAGTTTTTTGATAATTTCTTATAATATTAGTGTTGAGTAGGACATACAAGAGGCGGTACATTTTTCCCGGACATGACGTCAAAATGTAAGAGCGGCTCTGGTCTAAGAGCCCGTGAGAGATCGTCCTTCACCGATCTGATAACCAGATGAGACGTATTTTTTATTAAATATTTTTTATAAACAAATATGCCTATAATTGCTTGCCTATCGAAAAGTGGTCATGGCTATTTTTTATAAAAAAAAAAAAATTAATTAATTAATTTTTTTTTAATTTAATTTAATTTTTTATTTTTTATTTTAATTCTATATTTTTTTTATTTTTAATTTTATTTATTTAATTATTTTTTTATTATTTTGACTTACCTGTTTACACCTGCTTGCCAGGTAGTTATACACTGAAAAGAGTAGGCAAGCATACCTAGGCATATTCTGTGTATCAAAAACTATCAGTCAAATAAATTTCATTTGGTTATCAAAAGTATGAAGGTGATGAAAAAAAAATCGATAAAAGTTAATTTAATTAAAAATAGCCATGACCACTTTTCGATAGGCAAGCAATTATAGGCATATTTGTTTATAAAAAATATTTAATAAAAAATACGTCTCATCTGGTTATCAGATCGGTGAAGGACGATCTCCCACGGGCTCTCCTACTACTCGAAATTATAAAATGTACTACTTCAAATTTTATGTCGCGCTCGTTTTTTCTCGATGTATTTGGGTCCTAAATAACCATTAAAAAAAACCATCAAATGTCATATTAATACTCGCTAGTACAAATTATGCTTCGAGCTTCATACGCCTCGCCTCATTTGAAGTGGGACATTGTACTGGCTCAGAGTCAAAAAGAGGCTACTCTTACAAACTCTTTTTGAAGTACTACCCAACACTATATAATATGATGATAATTGTTTAAGATGTCGGAAGAAATAAAGCCGACTGAGAGCTTTCATCGAAATTGCTGTATTATTATTTTTAAATATACCAACATATAGTTCTACATTACAGCTGTGTGAAGTCGGGGCGGGTCGCTAGTATTATAATAAAAGTAATTTACTGTAAAAGCAAAACATATTGTTGGAAAGCGAAGCATAATAGTTGAAACGTGAATGGTAATGTTTACGTTGTGGCGAATCGGTTCTTAGGAAAAACTTTCAAAACCTATTACGTTTTATCGTCAATTCTTTGATTATAGACATGTTACTAAGGTTTAATAATAAAATTATTGTAATAGTTGCACATGGATAATATTTGTATAAGGATTGAGGAGACAATAGGTTATCTTCAACTCCGAAATAATAATAATATTTGTTTCAGACATCGCACCCATAGTATATATATTTTTCACGCCTCTTTCCCATTAGATTAGGCATAGATCACGGAATTCCGTATGCTCCGATACTTGCTTACTAGTTTCGATTCTTCCACGTTCATTAAAGCTACTTTATTTTTTGAAAATATTTTAGTTATAGGTATCTTAACAGAAATAAATATAAACACTTGCCTGATCGGTCAACCGTTTTAGTCCTTTTTATTGATGCACTGTTTTCTAACTGTAATCCTATATAATTTAGTAAATGTCAATAAGCTGTAAGTTTTAAGTACTCATGGGTTCGAGAAATGATTTACGCAGTCTTGCGAGTTTGTTGCTAGAATAAATATTACACATTCTACAAGAGTTTATTTATAGTAAATGCGATAAAAAGCCAGTTTTATTGGATATTTCCATATCCGGGCTTGAAACTTCTATGTAAAAATTCCTGTATTGCCAAGGAAAGGAATGGCATGACTTAAAAAAATCTCATCCCAAACGTGTTAAAACATTATATGAAACTAAATTCTTTGACAAATCTGAGGAAATCAAAAGCAACTTAAGAGAATAGTATTTACTGAAGGAGTTTAAATGTTCTATCTTCAATAGAGAAGATGTTTTGAAACTTTCCATCACCTGGGAAGTCAAAATAGGTCATAAGTCATACTCGCTTAAATGTCATTGCTTGTGGCGGCGTCCATACGTCGGGTTGTCTCTCTCCCTAAAATAAGGCGAGGAGGCCGATGGCTGGCCATGCGTCATACTCGTGAACGGGTGCTACTTGTGGTGACAGGTCGGACTTGAATTCGTGTATGCGGTGATGTTAGCTATTTCGACTATGTATTTGCGTTTTGTTCCCAAGAGAATTTAAGTGCGTGGAGCACGCACTTAAATTCTCTTGGGAACAAAACCAAGACGAAACTAGACTATATACTTTCAAGTAAGTATTTAACATGGTCTTCCATATACTTTCAAGTATTTACAAACGATCCTGGTATTTTACGGACTCATACTTGAAAGCCCTGGTATTGAATTTGGCAAGTATAACTCGTTAAGCTGATGTCGTCATACAAAACGCGTATGATGCAAAAAAGTACTTCAAAGATTTCATTTATAAGAAACTATATCTTCTTCAATTTTTTTATAGAATACTTCTGTTGATCCGAAGACATTAAAATAAATTTGAAATATAATTTGGCGAATAATTTATGTAAAAATTACTGAGTCATCGCTTGACCTTTGAAGACGGGTACCCATTTGTTGAAGACAAATAAAATATTGTATCCGGTTACAATTTAACCTGATTTGAAGATATATTTTATGAAGAATCAACTTTTGAGAGATGTAAACTAATCTTAAGATATTGATATTATTTGTAAGGTGCGTAAATTTCTCCCAATCGGCCTTGATTCGCTTGAAAATGGTCCCAATCGGGCAGACCACGTGCATAGTCCCTTTACTAGTCGAGGACCGTGGATACGTCTGTGTCTTGTATTTTTATATCAGTTGACAGATCATGAGGTTCACTTGTTGATTGTAGTAGACGTCAGACAGATGACATCAGTGATGAGCAATCGTCATATTTATGCATTAGTACATCAATAGATTGAAACCGAAACAGTGGCCCTAGGACCGATCCCTGTGGAACACCGCACGGCATGGCTCGCCGCTGCCATCCCAATCTGCCGGGATACGAATCTCTAGACCTAAACTCTAGAGTTGAAAATACATACTTACATAGAAAAACAAATACTTTATAAAGTATTTTTTTGCAAATACGATTATGCTCCTTATTTTTTACTATATATGGATCGTTTTCCTATGAAATTATGAAATTTCTTCCACACAAACCATCTCTACGCCACATTCTAGCGCAGATACTGTGGCACCTAGTGGATCAAAGCGCTTCCATGATTGACGCCATTGAAGGGTATTGAAGGCGTTGGCTATATCAATTGGCACTGCCAAAATAACATCCCCTTGAGCGACCGCTTCCTCCGCAACAATATTGCGGGAAATAAAGACATCTCATTTCCGCGTGAGGTCATCGCCCATTCAATGAGAGGGAAAGCGAATTCCGCTAAAAAATGTTATTGTTAAGTTTTTTTATACTTTCATGCGTGCTGAGATATGCTCAATCGTGTTCATTAGTTTTGACGGACTCGCTGGGCTCTTCTGATGTCACGGGTTGGAATTCAACTGGGATATTTAACTTTCTGTTAATATGAAATTTAGTCATTTCGGGCATTAAACGAGGTATATCGAAATTCGGGTAACGAATCACGGGTAAATTGGGTGATGCTTTTTCAGTCTATAGATTTATGAAAGCTTCAAGTAAAACGTATGTCACGCATCACTGTGACTGAGGTCTAACATATAATATACCTAATAACTTAGGATATATGATGTTACACATAATCGATAATTATAACATACATAATCAAGAAAGTACCAATAATACATTAGAAAAATAGCCACGTCCGTCGACTAAACCAGTTTCGAAATCTAATAAGGATTTAGAAAGTATTCGAATGATATTCGCGACGTCTTTGCGACTCTAAAATCGTTTATCGATTGACTTTCTTGTACCTGTTTTGAATAACAAAATAACTACCGATTAGTTATCATTAGTAATTTATTGAACACTATGAGGTTGTAGTTCAAGAATCGGAATTACTGTGGATTGAAAAATGTTACCAGAAATGGAAAGGGGACGATTAAAGAAGGTGAACAGTGTGCAGATAAATCACTTGAACGTTTTTGTCTGTCTGTCTGTATGTTTACGATAATCGCCGAACTAAACTGCATTGCACACATAGCTAGGACTGGGGCAATACCAATTTCATCGAAATCGGATGTCGGGAAGAAAAGTTATATTCTTTTAAATAGCTTTTAAAAGTTAAGCTTAAGATGAAGCCGTCGCAAACGAAGTAGCTGGCACCAGCTAGTCTGTGCATATAAGATACTAGCGATCCGCTCCGGCTTCGCACGGGTGCAATGTAGATTTACACAAAAAAAAAATATGTTACTCGCTTATAATGTAGGTTTCTATTGGTGAAGGAATTTTTAAAATCGGTCCAGTAGTTTTTGAGTTTATTCATAACATACAAAAACACAAATCTTTCCTCTTTATAATATTAGTATAGATTAGCTGTACCCAAAATGCGTTGCAATGTGTCGTAAAGAAAAGAAAGCGATAGCCCACCAAAGTTTCATCATAATCGGATAAATAGTTTAGGAGTGCATAGAAGACAAATAATAATTATATTCACATTAATTTTTATTTATATATAAGATACTAGCGACCCGCCCCGGCTTCGCACGGGTTAAGATTTTTTGACAAAAAAAGCAGGGGTTGTATGTGTTTTTTAATGCCACATTATAAAAAAATAAAAACAAAAAATTTCGTCCAATAAATAAAAAAAAATTTAGGGGTGAACTACCCCTAACATTTAGGGGGATGAAAAATAGATGTTGGCCGATTCTCAGACCTACTGAATACGCATATAAAATTTGGTAAAAATCGGCCAAGCCGTTTCAGAGGAGTATGGCAACGAAAACTGTGACACGAGAATTTTATATATTAGATATAACCGTCCAGGCGAGAAGAACTTCCTTTTCCTACAATGGGATGAAGTATTTTTAGTTTTTTTACAAAATAACGTTTTTATTTATAATTCCCTACCAAATATGGCAGAGTAGGTCACGAGATATGAAACTCGCCGAATCATAGTTCCTTTTATGGTTCATCAAAAACTAGTTTTGCGTTCTATTTGACTAGTTAAAAATAATTTAACTAATTAACCGTCTTCATGATTCATTGGTGTGTGCGTTGCTCTCATCACCGGACGTTCCAGGTTCAACTCCACTTGAAAACTATAAAATATGCAAAAGTAAACAAAAAATCTTTTTTTTTATGTCAGATATCGACAGATGAGCATGAGGTTCACTTGATGGTAGATGATACCTCAGCCACAGAACATCAGTCAATGATGCGCTGTCGACCTAATTTTGAGCATTTTTGAACTTTGAGCATTCGGAAATCCATAGACTGAAACCGAAACGCGCAATATGCACTTCACGGCTTTTCCATCTATGAACGGTGGTTCGTTACCCGGTCGGAATTTAGATATTCCTCCCACCCGATCAATGCCCAAAGTTACCAGACGTGGGGAAAACATGCTTACAGAAAATTATAAGCATTTGCTCCCGGTGGGATTCGAACCCACGACCCATCGATGTCGATGATCGATGTGTTCTACCGAACGCGCCAACGAGTCCGTTCTTAACTGATTTTAATTTAACCTTAAAAAGGCGAATCCGCTAGTAAAGTGTTATTTCTTATAAAAAAACATTTCGATTCGTGCTTGACGCTATCGCAAGTACGTACCAACTACATTCCTAAAGCTAGGTTAGGTTAACACTTATACGGCTAGCACTAGATTGTGCGCATGCGCTGTTCCACTTACACAATATTAAGGTTTTATAGAATTGCTGTATTTGATCGTTTACTTTTAATTACGAAGTGCATTTCGTACATCTTTGCTAGCATAAAATAGCAATTGACAAAATGGCTTTTAGACAGACATCAATAATAGTAAATTCAATCAATAATAATAGTGAATTCCCGAGTTCGTGGGACAAAGTACTTGGGAGAACAACTACAAGAATATAGTGGTTACAGATGTACATGCTTGGGTTCAGTACTTAACATTCTGCCCGTAGATTGGGCGTTCAAAATTAATATTATTTAAAAAATGATAATATTATATTTTAATTATTTAGCAATTACAGATAAACATCAAATTCTAAATCAATTTACAGACAATTCCTTTCTGTGTCAGTTTCGATGATCATTATTCTAGTTGGTCATCGGACTTATGTACCTAACTGAAACATTTTTTTAAAAATCTCGTTTTCCTGGGATTCGAACACGGGACCTCCGGTATACCACTGGGTTAGGTGGTGAAAATATTTATTTTATAAAAATCTCGTTTCCCTGGGATTCGAACACGGGACCTCTCGTATATATACCGCTGTTAGTATATGGTATATATTTAGTAGTTGAATATTTGAATATATAAAATCTCTGAAGGTTGTATTCTTAACCACCGCTATAGGTATATATAGGTGTACTCTGTTAAGGCAAAGCCATTAATTTATGCGCTTTAACGGTGTTTTATGGTGGAGTCACAAATAATTCGTCGTGATCGTAGAACAACGACGCGTCGTTTCTTATTTATTTACGATTTTAGTTCTATTGTATTAGTCATAACATGACACTCCTTGACAGTTCTATATTGTATAATTTAGAACGGTCTAAAACTCTTTATCAACAGAACAAAAAAAAAAATGGAGTTTGATTATAATTAGTCAGATAGTTTTATGCAATAAAACTAAAACCGCAAAACATCAGAATCGTCGATGTTCTACGATCACGACGAATTGACCCCAAAATGGGAAAGAAGCTTTTCTTAATACAGGTTTTTATATGAAGTTTGTTTGATAAAAATATAATTAAAAAGCATTCTATTGTTATTATTTTTAACCTTGACGTTACAGTTTTAACAAATTAAAATTCATTTTACTTTCTAGAGTATCTTTAAGAATTGTGTGAACTAAATGCTTTATAAGATATAGCATTATTATAAAAAAGACTAAGTAATGTGCGTTGTTATCGATAAAAATATTAATTTAATATTTCCACACTATAATAGTTAAAAATTACTTTAATATACTAATATTACGAAATCGAAAAAAGATTGTAAAACTTTTATAAGGTCTATTTTTATTTCGTAAGCGCATTAATTATTTGTACTACAATAATGTCCTTGGACTATTTCGTGACTACCCACGTTCAATGTCTCTTTTGTCGATTGAAGCACAAAGAAATCGTCTAAGTGTTGTTTTCCAGTTCAATAGCTATCTAGTGTTATGTGTATTATCGTCATAAACTATTTATATAGTAATAAATTATAGTATTATTGAATCATACATTTACCATTTTTGCTACAAAACATGGCTTCGGTCAGACATACCGCAAATAGAATAAATGCGGAAATGTGTTTATATTATAATTTTAAATATATTCATGTCCATGCTTGCGGTTTGTGACATTATCTAATTTTAATATTATAATAAAATATTTAAATATATATATTTAATTTTCTTATAGATATTTTATTATTTATCGATAACGATAAATATTAAATAACATCACTACCGTTAAAAAACAATGGATAATAGTGAGCATCTCAGCGTAAAGAAGAACGAGATTGCTTCCGAACTTTACAAAAGGTGTGTAACCATTAATTTTGTTATTTTCGGATATTTCTAATTAAAATGTCATTTGATAAAAATAAAACTTAACCATGTTTGCAAGTTTAAAATGAATAAGTATCAATTCAATAGGCAGATGGCTCTTATGATGACGTCAACTTAACATTCTTACCAACGATACTGTTACATAAATATAAAAAAAGGCACGGAAAACTAAGTAAAATTTACTTTATTGAGTAAAATGTTTAAAAAAGGAATAAAGATTACAAAACTGTTACTTATTATAAATAGCTCCCATTTAAAATATTAGTAAGTATGGCACTTATTAATATTTATTAATACTATATAGGATATATAACAAAGTGTATGTTACGATTATGTAGAATTATCTAACATAAAATGTGTGCTATTATAAATTCAATTATAACGAGTTGCGTAGCTACTACAATATGTATGTAAAAATTAATATGTATTAAAATTATCAACCGTTGTTATATAAGTCCATAATTTCTAGGTTGGATGTTTTATTCTATTATCTCACTAAGCAATCTCCCTAATCTGTTAATTTTCTTGTCATTCCAATATCCATTTTTAAATATGTATACCTAGTAGTCAAGTAATAAAAGGGCTAATTAATTATTTAATATCCCTACTATAGTAATAGATGTAAACAATGTAATTATTCATTATTTAATATCAAAGACCTAAAATAAAGTTTTTAAATAGTTCTTATAATTAATAATTTAAAGTATTCCATACATATATGTACTTCACGCCTCTTTCCTATTGGGGTAAGTAGAGATCACGGAATTTCATATAATCCGATCCTTGCATACCACTTTCGCTTCTTCCAGTATGATAAATGCATTCATAAACTCTAGTGGGTTTAGAGTACTTTTTACCTGGCCCTTTTGAAGCTACTATGCTGACGGTACAGTATCTAGTATTTAATAAGGTTTCCATTTAACATATAAGCACTAATATTAAACAAACACTATTAGAATAAATAAACGAAATATATTATCCAAATTATATAAAAATCCTTGTCACCCCAATCATGTTACGCGGCCGATCTCATGACCTATTGTTGAGTATACAATAAACTTGCGGTGTGTTACACATACGCTAAATAAGAAATTAGGCCTAAAACTCTTCCCACAATATTTCCTAATTGGATGAGTTTAGAAAGCTGTTTTAATGAATTTATTGTTTGGGCGTTTTTTATAATTTTCTTGTTGTTAATCTTTTATATATAAAAGAACTACATAAGCAATTTAAACCAGCATTGAAAGAAAAATATAGGCCGTGTGTACATTGACATAATATCTATATCTTATCTATATATATAAAAGAGATTCCCACCTATATATTGACTCATCACGATATCTCTGGAACCATTAGGCGTAGCGACTTGAAATATGGTAGGAATATTCCTTTCGCCGAGTAGAGGTCAGCTAAGAACGGATTTTACGAAATTCCACCCACAAGGGGGGTTGCGGGGGCAATTGCTAGTACTAGATATATAAATGGCCGTGTAAGATAATATAGAAGCGATAGTATTGTAATGAAGTTTGTTGTATGAGAAATTGCATATTGGTGACAGTCAAAAATGGATAACCGCCATTCCATAACGGGAATATAATGTGCATAGTGCGGAATAAACGAAAAATATATAAAAACTATGAGCGACAAAAAGTTTGTCGTTGATCCATGAAACTTAACCAGTTGACGCAGAAAAATAAACTAAATAATAATAAAGAAAGAAAAGTTAAAAGAAATAAATTTAGTTTATTTTGCTACAAATGTCGCTTACCCCTTTTTGGCTGATCGATATAAACGTCTCTCACTCTCAACAGCTTTAGAGTTTACTAGCGACCCGCCCCGGCTTCGCACGGGTCAATATTTTTTGACAAAAAAAGCAGGGGTTGTATGTATTTTTGTATGTTGTATCATAAAAAAATAGAAATTAAAAATTTTGTCTAAAAAATAAAATAAAAAATTTAGGGGTGGACTAACCCTAACATTTAGGGGGATGAAAAATAGATGTTGGCCGATTCTCATAGATACCGGATAAGCAAAAAAATTTTCATCAAAATCGGTCAAGCCGTTTCGGAGGAGTATGGCAACGAAAACTGTGACACGAGAATTTTATATATTAGATGATTTTTATATCATCATTAAAACAAGTAAAATATGCAAAATATGACCACTTAATTTGCATACAGTTAGTATGAATAAACAAAAGTTCCAGTTAGTTTAAACTTAAAAAGTATAGAAGTAGGCGTGCCACAAGGAGAGCCATCTGTTACTTGGGCCACTTTTGTCGAAGGAAAACAGTTTGGCGTCATGTTTTAGATATGGCTGACCTCATACGTCAATAGCTATGAAAATATTAACTTATAAACGTGTTAACATGGAATTTTATTTTGTAAAAGTAACACGCCCCGGCTTCGCACGGGTGCAATGTAGATGTAGGTAGGTACTATACACAAAAAGCCTATGTTACTCGCTGATAATGTAGTTTTCTATTGGTGAAAGAATTTTTAAAATTGATCGAGTAGTTTTTGCGTTAAATCGTAAAAACAAATTTTCCCTCTTTATAATATTAGAATAGATGTGTTTTGGCTAAACTTTCTGCCTACAAAAAAAATCAATAAAATATCGAAAAACTAAGGAAACCCTATATAAGCTTTACAAACAGGTTATAGATAAAATAAGTATATTTTTAACATCAGGTATTATTTTCTTGACTATCTTATAATTTCAAACAGACTTATAATCGGGTCTTTTAATTACACAGTATTAATAAAAGTCATCACTTTGTCTGAACGCTACACTCAACTAAACATATTTGAAACGTATTTCGTAGATATAGGTTGTTTCTAGCGTATAGATTGTTGCCAGTTACCTTGTGTATAAGTGGTCATACACCTGCCTATCATATAAAATAAGTAATTTAGAGTATTTTTCTTGAAAGTAGTCATTTTGGGCATTAAATAGGTCGGAGGAATATTGGAATTTCGACCGGGCAACGAACATAGATGCGAAAACCGTGAATAGCATGTTGCGTTTCGGTCTAAGTCGACAGCGCATCATTGACTGATGTTCTGTGAATGAGGTATATGGGATAACCTACCATTAAGTGAACCTCATGCTCGAAGTAAAACATAGGTTGACAGCGCATTATCGCCTAATATATGCCTACCATCAAGTGAGCGATGTAGAGAGCTCCATAACATAAAAACATAAATGGTCGAATTCTCGAACGCTAATCAACATTGAGGTGTACTTAAAAGTATATCTAACTCTTTCATTACGAAGGTAAAATGAAAGACAGAAACATTCTAAGAAGCCCTCAAATTTTGATTATTCAGTATTCTGCGGAAAGTTCTTTGATAGATTAAACTATTAATCTTTAATTCTCCGTAATTTAATTATAACAGTTACGTTAGAAGTTAAACTGGTAACAACAGGCTATAACAGAAGTTAACAGCCTTGAACCTGTTTTAAAATGTATTCGTTATTAATTCATATCAATTTGTTCACTTCGAACTATTTACATTTTATATTGGTATAAAATACTTAAAGACTTCATTTTAACAGTACTCATATTTTATCAGTAGGCAATAGGCATATTACTTGTCTAATCAATGTTAATTAAAAATAAGGATTTATATTAAGAAATAATTGTACTAATTTTGTCATATAGCAATATAATAGTAAAATATTGTCTTTTATTAACGCGAGTATCACACATTTAAAATAAAATACTTAATACCGGAATAAACGCGATTTATTATTTATCATTTATCCCGACGCTTCGGATGTTTTTCAGCAACCGTGGTCACGGGCAGACTGAAAGGTTTGACTGTCTGATTTGAAATATCACAAAGTTGCCACATTAACGCCATCTATTCCTACGGACTTGATATTTACTGGACTTGATTTTTCTATATTATGGCAATATTTACTACCAGTGTTTTTTTTGGGGTGTTAGGTTTTTAATTACTAGATCCCAGATGTTGGACTAATTTCTTTATACTACCACAGAAATAAGCACGTAACACCAGACTTTTTTGATCATTTACCATAAAAAAACATAAATGGTTGAAATAAAGATAAAATTTAATAAAATCAGTCTTATTTATCGCTAATATTGCGGTCACTCGCTCGCGTTATTGCAAACTAGCAATTGCCCCCGCAACCCCCCTTGTGGGTGGAATTTCGTAAAATCCGTTCTTAGCTGACCTCTACTCGGCGAAAGGAATATTCCTACCATATTTCAAGTCGCTACGCCTTATGGTTCCAGAGATATCGTGATGACTCAATATATAGGTGGGAATCTCTACTAACTACGACTAAAGCCGGACCAACTTGACCAGACTACAAAAACTATCTCCGGCTTTATCTGAACGCCTGGCAACACCAATAGTAGAGAAGTAGATATTGCGTAAAATATGACTAAAATTATAGCATAAAAACCCAATACATTTTATAAAATGAAAAATATAATGACCCTGACATACACTTAAAATGAAGACAATATTTTCGCAACTCGATACGAAATTTGAGAGCAAGTTGTAACATAACAGATTGGTGTAGACACTAGGTTTCTGTCACATTTGTTTGTAAATTAATTTAAAAAGGTGACCTTGTTAAAGAGTTCTGATAGTAAGAAAAAAGTTTCAAACAACAACCCATTACTCTGAATGGGAAAAACCGCATTGGAACCCGTTGACGAGTTTTTTTATACTGTATAAAATAAAGGTCAAACAGGTGGGTGGCTTATGTGATGGTAAGTGTCGCCGCCCATAGACCCCTGCAGCGCTTTCAGGTGCGTTGCCGACCTATAAGTATTCTGACAACGATATGCATAGTTGGTCGTAAGTAGAAGTAATAAAAATCAGTGATACATATTCTCTTATATAGTATTGAAGACATTGAAAGGTAGTGAAATCCCAAGTCCCCTAGTGGAGCATGCGGCAGACCCATTTCTGTGTCTGATCATTTTTCTTTTTCTTTAACCAAAAACATTTGTTAATATGTGGAAAAAGATTTTTTAAAATGATTTTTTTTATTGTTTTAAATTCTCTTTTCGTGTTTTCTGGCACTCCAACAAAAAAATCAAAAAACAACAACAACCCAGGTAGATGCTAAAAATCAGCGCTGTAGCCAGTACTGGTTTTCAGCACAAGCTGAGCATCGGCATTCGGCATTTCTTTCGCCACACACACACGTTACTATGTATTAAGAATGTTATCATTTAGAATGTAGTTTATGTGTGTGGCATCGAATAAATAATTCTTATTCGTGCATACCACTGTTTCAATAACTTGATTTTAAATGTTATTCCAACTACAAAAATAAGAGGAATTAGATGAATGAATGAATTTCTCAATAACTCCGTGTCTTCTGTTCTGTTGAAATGATGATATTTGAAGATCTCTACATTTTTTCAAGTCACGTTATCGTGACTCGATTCAGATCCGAAAACAATATTTTTTTTTGTCAAATGATGTAATCTTCGATTGGTTAATAATTTTTTTGTTATAATCTAAGTTAGATATTACGTAATAGGAAGTAAGGAACTTTGGATTATGCAAAACTATTTTATTTGAGATGAATAAGCGTTGTTTCTTTTCATGAAAGGCAACCTTAACACAAAACTTAATATATTCTATAAGAGCATTCGTTAATATTTGTCATAGCGATTTGTTTAAGAGTATTTATATATTTAAGTTATTTTTTAAAAATACTTTTTTCTCCTTGAATTCTAAAAATATTCCAGATATAAACAAAAAACGCGGTGTCGAATTAAAAAAAACACAGACAGAAGTTATATTAATTCATTTGATTAGAATAATGGTTATTATTGAGTGAAAGAACCTAAACTTGATTGTAGAGATAGATACCATGTGTTATGAAATATCTTAAGACCGCCTGTAGAGGTGAAAGCTATTATTGACCATCGATCCAACAAAAAACGCACTACGTACCATTGTAGAGATCTTTTAAGTTTATTTAAAACGCCCAATCTTTTTTATTTACTTACCATTTAAAACATTCAAATTCGAAAGCTACATTAAGAATAGCACAACAAAAACCACTGGGGTTTAAACAGGTGCTAAAAATAAGACCACCACCAACACATAACATAATACCATATCACTACATAGTATAAAATAAAGTCGCTTTCTCTGTCCCTTTGTATGCTTAAATCTTTAAAACTACGCAACGGATTTTGATGCGGTTTTTTTTAATAGATAGAGTGATTGAAGAGGAAGGTTTATATGTATAATAAAAACAGATTTTCTGTAGTGTATTTAGTATCAGCATTGCACCCGTGCGAGGCCGGGGCGGGTCGCTAGTAATTAATATAAACCAAATACATAATATAAATTAAATAAAAATTAATTAAAAAAGATTATTTAATTTAGTTATTTCGGACTCATTGGCGCGTTTGGTAGAAGACCTTGCGCTCAGATGGGTCGCGGGTTTGAATGTGGTCTGGTCATTTCATTTACACGGGTGGAAGGAATAGCGAAATTCCGAACGAACAATCGTTAATAGATGGAAAAACCGTGAAGTGCATATTGCGCGTTTCATTCTCAGTCTATGAATTTTCGAATGCTCGAAGTAAAAAAAGGAAGTTGACAACCCAACTGGTGTTCTGAGGCCGAATGACTTATTATCAAGTAAACCTCGTCTCGTCTGTCGATATCCAACACTAGCAATGCGCCCCGGCTTCACACGGGTGCAATGTAGATGTAGGTACTATACACAAAACATACTCGTTACTCGCTGATAAGGTAGCTTTCTATTGGTGAAAGAATTTTCAAAATCGGTCCAACATTGAGTTTATTCATAACATACAAAAATACAAAAATCAAAAATACAAAACTACAAATCTTTCGGACTCTTTATAATATTAGTATAGATTAGTATAGATATAGATAAAAAAAGTTTTATCTATATCTATTAACTAAATATATTTTGGTCTCGAAGATATCGGAATCGGAACAGATCGGAAAAACTCCACTTCGCTCATTTTATTGTTAATGTCTATACTTTGATGAAAACTATAAAAACGTATTATTTTAGAATTAGCATATTTAATTTTCGGTTTGACAACAAGGAAGACCACAGATCACGGAATAGATAAAAAAAGGCCACAGATAATAACTAGCCTAAGTTTTATTTGTTAAGGCAACATCAGTTATTTATTAATTTACTACTGACGATATTATATTTAGTTATGGGACTTTCTCTCGAAGATTGTACAGATAGCACGTAGTTTAACAACATATATAGTTGAACTGAGATGAAAGTTAATATTTCAATTGGCAATTAACAAACTAATGTTGCTGTACTTCGTGGGAATAAACTTTTGTTTGGGGAAAGTTTAAATTAGTCTCTGACTATATCCTTGCTTTCATATTAATACTAGCATTTGCCCCCGCAACCCCCCTTGTGGGTTGAATTTCGTAAAATCCGTTCTTAGCTGACCTCTACTCGGCGAAAGGAATATTCCTACCATATTTCAAGTCGCTACGCCTTATGGTTCCAGAGATATCGTGATGAGTGACTATATAGGTGGAAATCTCTTTTATATATATAGACTAGCAATTGCCCCCGCAACCCCCCTTGTGGGTTGAATTTCGTAAAATCCGTTCTTAGCTGACCTCTACTCGGCGAAAGGAATATTCCTACCATATTTCAAGTCGCTACGCCTTATGGTTCCAGAGATATCGTGATGAGTGACTATATAGGTGGAAATCTCTTTTATATATATAGATTATATGTATATTGTATATATTGTATTTTATAGCCAATTCTCTACTTATTTTGGGGACTGGGAAATCTTTTTCTTCGTGCCCTGTTCCCTTTTTTTATTTGGGGTCGGCGCAGTATGTTTTCTTTTTCCATTCTCTTCTTTCACTCGCCATATCATCAGTCACGCCTCTCAAACACATATCATTCATCACACATTCAATCCAAGTTTTTTTGGCCTCCCTCTTCCCCTACATCCATCCACTTTCATATTCAAAACTTTTTTAGATACATGTTTTTCATCTCTCCTCATAACATGCCCATACCGAGCGAAATGATTACCTTTCAATTTTTCATGATAAAATGGACTGGGAAATGGTATAGGTTTTTATACTCTTAAGGTTTTTATTCAAATGAAATAGCTATCAAAGCTCAGTTTATTAAATAAAATATGATTTTCCTTAAAACTGATTTGTGTTAATATCTTAATTGTGGAAAAAAAGTTGATGTTATTTCAGATTATTAAAGAACCGCCAAAAAAGTCACAGTTATAAAATTTGATTTAAAAACAACATACAGAATTGTATATAGAATTGTATATTTGTATAAAAATGAATTTAGTTGTTTTGGGTTATGGGTTTGTTGTAAAAAAACGTGGCAATAAAACGTGAATATTCCAATAAAAATTTGCGATTCTTGGATTTATAGAACCTGGCAACATTACATACAAGATAATAAAGAAATAAGTATTTAATACATTTTTTTTCAAGCAACTCAGTTAAGACCATAAACTGAAGTAAATGTGTATCCTCTTGAACGATTTGAATAATATTTTTTAAATTTTTAATTTCGTTTTTTTAACATATATTTAATTAAAATGACTCTTCTCCGCGATAATCGAAATAGACGGTTGTTGTATTCAAACAAACAAACAATTTAAATTAGGTGAATTCCCGAGTCCCCTAGTGGGCCATGGGGCAGACCCATTTCTGTTTCTGTTTCACTGACCATTTTTGTTTATAGGCAAGTAGGGATTTTTTTTTAAATTTTGTTTCCCCAGGATTCGAACCCAGGAACTCCGGTGCTAAATGAATCGCGATTACCACTGGGCCACGGAGGCGGTATATTCCAGTATCCCATAAACTACAGTCGCGTGCAGACTGCATTGCATAGTTTCATGCTTCGCGATGCACATGAATACTGTCGATAAAGATGAGATCTTTGTATTTATATGCTAATTACACAAATAAAAAACATAGTATACGAATCGAGCATAATTCGCCGGATCCGGAGAACAAAATGATAACTGCTTTAGATTTATATGGTATTTATCATTTTGTTCTCCGGAACCGGCGAATTGTGTCATTCTAATTTATAATTAAATGAAATATTTTTTTATTGCATGCAACAAAATTAAAACATAAATAGAATAAAAAGATATAGCGATTTCTTCCAGACAACCTGAATTGGTTAATCTGAAATAACTTTAGCCGATAAGGTAACAAATATTTTATTAAAACATAAACATACAATAAATAATACAAAAATAAATAAAGAAAAAATGATCTAATAAATTTGTCACAAATTATAATATTCAATTAGCATCGTTTTGAAAGATAAATTTTTATTACATAGTTATTGTAATATAATAATATTATATTTTCATATAAAATATCGATACAAGAGGGCAAGACTCATTCAATGATGCCTTGGAAGATGTAACATAGTTCAATTCCCATTGGTATTTTAAGTATGATCGATGTAATATCGCATTATTGTGTACAAAAAGAAATACTGTGAAGTAACTAGCAATTAGCAAACATGTTACAATACTCCACACGTATTGTATCGCGTGCGTCTTGATCATTTCCGATTATACTTATTTCAGATTTCCCGACTCAACAAAACAAATAATCATGTAAATGATGTGTCAGCAAGAACAAATTAAGCCATACGAATATTGAGATAAATATCGTTTTACCTTCACTAAAAATTTTGGTTTTTGGTAAACGCTGGGATTATTACCACGATCAGGGGCGTAGTTTAGTTGGACCTGTATCAAAATTTAGCATTGACGAAAGTGGTATACAAGGATCGGAGCATAATATGGAATTCTGTGATCTCTGCCTACTTCAATGGGAAAGAGGCGTGATGTATATATAACATATGGATGTACCTATGTATGAGTATTAATATATTTTTTTATTTATTTGCAGGTAAATATCTGGAGAGCATTGGTGTGTATTCTTCAGTTCCGGTATTAATAACATAATGTGTGGCGTTGGTAAGAGATATAAGTTACTTTTGAAACGTCATCCCATCCATGTAGTGGACCGCTCCTGATACCCTTAACTTCAGTCAGCAAAGTTCTTTCAGAATACTGAGATGAAATCAAACTAGCATTCCATATTCATATATCGTACGGCGCCTGCGCACACTCGTTGTTAAGCACATGTAGCGGCCGACCGTAAATAATTTTTGGACGCGTGTAGGTATGTATTATTATTGGTAACTATTGTATTGTACTAAACTAATCATCAATACAGCAGTAAATTATTTCAAAAATTATCGGTCTTATTACAAAAGATGTAATAAAACAGTTTGAACACTCGTATTTTTGTTAAACATTTATTTGACATCACTTCTATAACTAGCTACTTATAGGCTAATTTTACACATGTAAATTAACTTTTCTAAAGCTTTTAAACACAAAACAACAGTTAAGTTAAACACCAACAAGTAGTACGTAGTTTAGACTTTTGTTTAACTATCGATAGCCACTTCTGAGCTTAACAGTTTTATATATACCTACTTCGATGCTGCCACATATGTATTAGAAGATAGGTAGGACAGTCAATGTTTATATTCAAAAAGATCGATTGAAACATTGGAACATGGTAACTTATTTTTAGCTTCTTTTTATTCTGGAAATCAGCCCAATTTCAACGCGAATGTGACTGTAAAACTCACTCTATCAAAGAACTTTCCATCTAAGTACAATATACGAGTATCATCTTAGTTTGGATCACCACTTTATATCAAGTAGGTTTGAAAACAAACGCTAGCCTATATAATCTTAAAAAAAAACTATGCGAACTCTATTGTTCTGCTTCAGTGAAAATAAAGTTAATTCCCAACTAGTGGGACATGTGGTAGATACATTTTTGTGTCCGTTTCACTGACTATTTTTCATTAAAAATTGTTGTAAGTCATTATCATGTTTGTTATTTAAATATTCGTTATTGAAAATTTTATATAGTATTATTATTAATGTTTATTTCTCATAAGCGATTTTATTGTTATTATCGAGAAATAGTAAATATCTTAAATTCTCTACAGGCATCGTAAGATCGTCTTTGCGCTGCTAGACCGAATCAATTTTTTTATTTATCCGGGACATCCTATGCTAAACGCATATCCTTGGAAATAGATGTAGAGATAAAATCATTCTGTTTACGAACAATATGCATAAAATCTATAAAACCATTCAATACAATGCAGAAAAGGTCGAAGGATCTCGAATAAATACCAAGGTTGCGACACGTCTTGCAAGGTAGACTGCAACGAAGCGCTTCGGACCAACATTAATTAATTATTATTGTTCTTGGGAAAGAGCTTTTATTACCTGTTGACTGATATTTAATTGAAGAATATTTTTTATATAAAAAAGCAGTTTACTTTTGAGTACGACTACCTCCGTGGCCCAATGGCAACCATCGTAAGTCCATTGTTCGAGACTCAGGGAGACATAATTAAAAAAAAAATGTTTCGGTCGGGTAGGCCACAGATTGTTAGCTGATAAAATACTTACCTGTAGAGGAAAATGATCAGTGAAACAGACGCAGAAATATGTCTGCGCTAGGGGACTCGGGAATACACTTTTTAGTTCTGAGTTCAGAAAACTCTTTACACGAATTTAATCGAAATTAAAACCCGCTTACAATGTTAACAAGTGACACTTTTACGGAAACTTAATTGATTAATGTTCGCGAACATTTATTTATTTTATTTATTTATATTTCCATGAGGAAGTTAGACCACTATAAAATCCGAAATTAATTCAACTGTTTTGTTTCAAGGAGAAGGCAAACTCGGACAGGTTATATTTTTTCAAGACCATGTTTTTAAAACTGGCTTACATTTTTTGATAGCAGACTTCATTGTAGGTATCTATGATGCACCGACTTAATACGAATCATTGAAGCAATTAATGCCGAAGATGATTATTTATTTACGAATACTTGAAGTAAAAATAGGCCGAAAATGTTCCTTGACTTTTTTATATTAGATATCGACAGACGAGCATGAGGTTCACTTGATGGTAGGTGCCAGCCATAGAACATCAGTCAATGATGCGCTGTGGACCTACTTTTTACTTTGAGCATTGTGAACATAGACTGAAACAGAAACGCGCAATATGCACATCACGGTTTTCCCATCTAGCTCATCAGCTGTTCTACGCCAACGAGCCCAAAACTTGAATGTGACTGATGTCTTGTGGGTTAATTATTAGTACTTACCATCATATTGGGCTGTATAAGTAAAAAAAATCAAGTCTCGCTTGTTTTTCGATATCTAACATAAAAAAAAATAGAATATATCAGCAAATTGTTTTTTTATTGACGCGAGTATCACACACTTAATGGTTAGTATGGCAACTTTGTTAAAATTTTATTTACACAGTGTCTTCCCTTTTAGTCTACCCGTGACCACGTTTGCTGACAAGAACTCTAAACAATTTGCGTTTTAATCCGGTAGACGTTTCATGTAAAATACTTCAGATTCGTTGGTGCCTCGATCAGTTGAAAACTTCTAAATTCCAGCTATAATTTGAGTTATGGCTGCGCGTTTTTTGCGAAATGGAATGTGTATAATCCGCGATGCCACATGTCGACAATGGTAGACTAATCGATAATAAATTGCGCTTCAAATACTTAGTGCTCGATTTCTTCCACATTCCTTCTTAGATTATATCGGAGTTCGGACCAATAGTTACTATATTTTTATTAAACAATGATATTTCAATTGACTATATAAGAGGAAGTTTGAGAGTAGCGCCAGTGAATGAAAAGCTTAGTTTAGCTTGGTATGCGCATGTTATGAGGAGAGATCAGAAACATGTATCTAAAAAAGTTTTGAATATGATAGTGGATAGATACAGGGGACGAGGGAGGCCAAAAAATATGGATTGACTGTGTGAAGAATGATATGTGTTTGAGGGGTGTGACTGATGATATGGCGAGTGAAAGGAGAGAATAGAAAAAGAGAACATACTGCGCCGACCCCAAATAAAAAAAGGGAACAGGGCAGGAAGAAGAAGAATGGTATTTCAATAGACGAACAAATATTTAATGACAAATTCGGCTTCCCATTATAATTAACCATCTTAGTTTTGCCGAATGGAGGCCACTTCGTATAATTAATAATTTGTTAGGCATTTGAAAGCTTTCTGCTTGGTTTTATTTGTATATAATAGCATGAAATAGACCAACAACACATTGTTATATATAGGGAATCTTAGCGATCAAGATAATATTCATGCGACTAGTTAGACACTCGTGTTCTTAATTATTACTAAATATATAGTATCTTTTTTTAAAGTATACTATTAATATTGCAGTGATTAGAGCCTTTGTAACACTGCATAATTTTATATAATACATATTATTAGTAGTTTTTTGTAATTTCTTGCCTTTTTTTCTCGGTAGAAATACTCAAAATAATTAGTTTTTTAAATTGACAGTGGAAAAGTACTTATAGAATTTTATTTGAATAGATTTGATTATTA
Source organism: Anthocharis cardamines (assembly GCA_905404175.1). Taxonomy (NCBI): domain Eukaryota; kingdom Metazoa; phylum Arthropoda; class Insecta; order Lepidoptera; family Pieridae; genus Anthocharis; species Anthocharis cardamines. Next base: position 4,254,781 of record FR989975.1, read on the forward strand.
AGGGTAAAGTCTGGGAATGTTTTCAAAAGAAACAACGCCCATTTCAAACTTAAAAGAAACGCTATTCTTATTAATTTGAAGTGTTCGCATTTTATATTCTTAATTTGAAATGTTCGTATGAAAGCTTCGTGTATATTCTTATTTTGAAATGTTCCTATATATTCCAAATTTGAAAAGGTTTGTTTATACTTGTACTTTATCATGAAATGTTCTAAATTCAAATTATATATAATATTAACGTGCGGTGGTCACCGACACTAACCGAAGTTAACGGTTCGAAACGGTAACACCACGTAACCCATTACGGTATACTGACGTGCCGGCTATTACGTCAACCTATTAGATATAGATATCTTTTGTTTAGATTTTTTTTATTTATTAAATAAGTTAACACTTAATGTTAACAAGTCGTGCCCAATTCGCTGTGCTTTCAGATAGCAGGATTTTTTCCGACTTGCTTGACACTAGTCGTTATAAAGGTAAAAATTATATAGCCTATATTGTATGCTATATAGGCCATAATAATGTAAAGTTTCATCAAAATCCATTGAGTAATTTTTGTGTGAAATAGTAACAAACATCCATTCATATATTCTCACAAAATTTCACATTAATTATAATATTAGTAAGATACACAATGTGTGATAATAATGACATACATTGTTAGCATGGTGTTGTCTACACATGTTAGTTTATCGATACAAAGCATTACAAAAGCTTACCAAGGTGTAAAATAATAAAATAAACATCGGTTTACACGTCGTGAACATGTTCTTTTATTCAGCTGAGAACTTTGAGGACTACAAAGGAAATTAAAGCAATAGAGACATTAAGACCTTCAAAGTTTTCAAAAATAATATTATATTTTTTGTAAAAATCTAGAGTGCGGATAACTCTAACGGACTAATTCATAAACGTATTATAAGCTTGATATAGTTAAAATATGTTTTGTCTCGCTCTATCGAACATAAAAAGACTACAGAACGAAATAAACAAAACATATTTTAACTATCTATCTAATATATAAAATTCTCGTGTCACAGTTTTCGTTGCCATACTCCTCCGAAACGGCTTGACCGATTCTTACCAAATTTTATATGCGTATTCAGTAGGTCTGAGAATCGGCTACTATCTATTTTTCATACCCCTAAGTGATAAGGGTAATCCACCCCTAATTTTTTTTTTTAATTGTTGGACGATATTCTTTGTTTTTATTTTTTTATAATGTGGCATTAAAAAATACATACAACCCTAAATTTTTACTTTTTTATCACCAACCCCTGCTTTTTTTTGTCAAAAAATCTAGACCCGTGCGAAGCCGGGGCGGGTCGCTAGTATTAATATAATATATTATAAGCATAATACGTTTATGAATAAGGCCATAAAACACTCAAGTAAATATGGTCTAAAACCAGTCTAAAATGTTCCGCGTATTATTTCTAAAAAGCACAAATCGAAAAGATCAATCTAGACAAATATTTTTGGTATGTCTTATAATGTAGTGTCTTACAGTGAGGTATTAAATAATATGGCACAAGTCGAAGCAGGAAATTAATACCAGTTTCTTGTATAGAAAGTAAGGTTTTTTCGAGGTCACCGAATGGTATGGCGATTATACTATATCGGGAATATTTATCAACTTTTTAATACTAATTTAAGTTGAAAATTTTTATTTCCATATTCTTTCTCAAATTGCTTGCTAGCTTTTTTTTTAAATTCAATAAAAATTAGAAAAGTTTTCTCAACTGTTTTTTCTCTATTTATCTTTATGGCAGCATGGCTGCGTAGTATACGAATTGCTTTTAGCTTTTAGGAAGTCCTAGGTTTGAATTCAAGTCATACAGGTTTTTAAAAAAAAATGTTATTTCGATCAAGAACTCAGAAAACTGATATCTTACCGGTCTGTAAAGAAAAAATGCCAGTATAACGGATATCTAAATTTGCTTGAGATATTATGCTTTTTCTATACTAATATTATAAAGAGAAAAGATTTGTTTGTTTATTACGATTTAATTCAAAAACTACTAGACCGATTTTAAAAATTCTTTCACCAATAGAGAGCTAGATTATCAACGAGTAACATAGGATGGTACATCTACGTTGCATCCGTGCGAAGCCGGGCGAGTTACTAGTTATTAATATTTAAGAAAATTTAGCGTCTTGGCTCATTAGTAGGTACAGTATATATCAATATCATAAAAACATTTTTTTTAAATAACGATTTTTCTATTTGTTTTAAAATATTGTCTTTTATTAACGTGAGTATCACGCATTTAAATAGAATAATTTATAAATGATTAAAACGCGATTTATTATTAATATGTATTATTCCTGACGTTTCGAATGCTTTTCAGCAATCGTGGTCAGCTGTCTGATTTGAATTTTCAAATGTACTCGTACAATACATAAATGTTTCAATACGTGAAGATAAGTTAAATAAACAACACTTCAATCGTATCCAATTGTTAAATTTCCTTTCATTGACTTGTTCAAACAAAAAACGGTATACAGACTATCAAAAATGAAAGTGAGAACGTGTGAAGAGGACGGAATGAGCTAAAAGGGGGTCAAGTGAAAAGCGCGCGAAACAGGTTCTCATTTTAAATTTGGGCGCGAATACAGGTTGTTTTCTCTCATCACGTATCGTTTACAGATAAAATATAGATACTAGTAACATGCATACTATACACAAAAAAAAAATTATCGAAATAAATGCAATTTATTATTATTGATTGTTCAGTGTTTTTAATATAAGAGAAAATGCAAATTACTGATTTTTATTTTGTTATGTTAGATATCGACAGACGAGCATGAGGTTCACTTGATGGTAGGTGATACCTCAGCCGCAGAACATCAGTCAATGATGCGCTGTCGACCTACTTTTTACTTCGAGCATTCGGAAATCCATAAACTGAAACGCGCCATACATCCATCTGTGAACGGTGATTCGTTACCCGGTCGGAATTTCGATATTCCTCCCACTCGATGCCCGAAGTTACCAGACGTGGGGAAAACATGCTTACAGAAAATTATAAACATTTCGACCCGGTGGGATTCGAACCCACGACCCATCGATGTGCACGGCAGGTGTTCTACCGAAGATGGCAACGGGCCCGTCGAAGTAATAACAATAATAACAAGTATACAGCTCCGCTAGTGGTTACTTAAAGGTCAAGAGTTTGCGGTTTATTAATAACCTCTGTTGTAATATATAAAAAAAATATATTATAGTGGTTCTAATTATTATTATTTTAATGATACTGAGTATTTTTCACTTTTACAACATCAATTTTAATACACTGACTCCGATACCCGTAACGGTAAGAAATATTATCACGTACCTATTTCTGTGAAGACCATAATTTATTTTTACCTCTATCGATTACTTTTATATTCATTTCATTTAAATCATAATGAACTCTATCGTCAACAAATAGAGTGCACTTTTCTATGGCAATAAATAATAGAACTACACACCTTGATCTGTCATTACACATTTAAATTTCGAACTCGTTATTTCAATGTGATTCGATTTTAAATCGAAACTTTCTTCATAAAATCACATTCACCACTTTACATAATACATTATTCCGCACTTGTTCTAACGATTTTTAGACACTTTACAAGTACAATAAAAATATATCGATATACATCTATAATTCTATATATATAAAAGAAAGTTGTGTTAGTTACACCATTTATAACTCAAGAACGGCTGTACCGATTTTAACAATATCTTATTCGTTGGATTCCTCTATGTCCCGAATAAAAGAATAGTTATTAAAATATCGGAAAAATTCAAGAAAAAAATATTCGCAAAAATTAATTTTAAAATAAATTAGGTTCGGAACTCCGCCATCTTGACAGCTCACGTCATGCATTCTTAGCTTTTTTGGAATAACAGATGTCCACTGCAAATCAGTGACATATTAGACATTATATTCGTATAAAAAAGTGGGCAAATGGGCATATTCAAATCTAAGAATAATTGTATAATATCGAAGCAAACATTGTGGCAGAACAACGTCTGCGGGGTCCACTAGTATGTATATAAACTATGTATTTGAATGTAGATGGTAATCTTAGAAATTACTGATTCAATCCAAAACATCAATTAACAGTAAGTTTCACAATCACTGATTAATATTATATGAAGATATCAATCTTTATAAATACGAAAGTTTTGTATGTCCTTCTTTTATGTAAAAACGGAGTAACAGTTAGCAATATTGCTAACCCTAGGGCGAGAGTAACGCTAAAATATTCTGTACTTTTATGAAACAGCAGTCAAAAGCACGGTTTATATAAAATAAAGTCCTTATTAAAAGGAAAATAACAAAAAATAAATAAGTAATAATTTATAAAGATTTCAAGTTTAATTAACATTACATTAAAGCTGTCTCAATGTTAACTTCTATAAAAATAAAAAATATTTAACCCATTTTTTTAATGTTTAATTTTTCAACAATTTCAGTTATTTTAATGATTTATTTAAAATGTATGTTAATTTTAAACAGTGTTCGCTGTCCAAACGTATACAGTGTAAATCATGCACATCTAATTCAAAGGTTTAAACGCTTCGTTTTGCGATTTGTTCTACACAACAGCTAACAATAGTAAAGTAGTTTAGTTTGTTTGGCTTTAAAATAATTTCAGTATAAAAATATGGTTACATTATTTTGTTCAAGCATAAAAATATTATGCTTTCTATAATTATTATAAACACAACCGCAATATTAAAGTCTTCAAAAATTCGTGTCGTACCATCTATTATTGTACTATGCCACTGACTAACTGACAATACAAAGTTCCGTGGCTATTGAACTATGAACATAATAAATTATCGCTTTAGGCGTGTGAAAAATGTGAATCTCCATACTTTCACCAAATTTCGCTTTCTATAGAACCATCCAAACATTCTTTTTATTGTTATCTTATACATAGTTTGATTATTATTAATATTAGGCACAGAGAAAGTTGAATAATAATGAAAATTCCATTCCATTTTTAAAGTGAATATTGATCGAATGTTATCAGAAAACAATTCCTTTTTCAAACAGTTAGAACTAACTTCCGGTTTCCAAAATTTTAAATTTGGAATGCTGTTATAAAAATTGGAATTAAGAATATTTCGTAAATTATAGATTATATTAAGACATGATAAAAATACTATTTTTAAATATTCTTATTTATTATTAGTTTCCAGCCTAATCCTAATCTCAAATTCCCTACCGCCACTGACCGTGAACCGAGTCTCTGCAGACTCGACATTATATGCAAAATAACGTCTGTAAGTAGGTTTCCCTATTTCTCATACATCTATGAATTTCTATGCGATGTTAGATTTTACGACCTCACACATTTGCACATTGTTCCAAGTTTTACGACTTCAGTTCAGTGTACTTTAAAAATACTTCCTAGATTCATTTTTGAACGCAAGTTCGCATCTGACTTCTGTTCGGCTTCACATTGGTGCAATGTAGATGTATTAATCTATATTCTATATATGTATATAAAAGAGAATCCCACCTATATATTGACTCATCACGATATCTCTGGAACCATAACGCGTAGCGACTTGAAATATGGTAGGAATATTCCTTTCGCCGAGTAGAGGTCAGCTAAGAACGGATTTTACGAAATTCCACCCACAAGGGGGCGTGGGGGGGCAAATGCTAGTAAAATATAAAAACATTTTAAAAGTAGCTTATGTTACTCGTTAATCTTTCCTCTTTATAATATTAGTATAGATTCTAAATCAGTATCAGGAAAATCTCGTACCAGGTCTGCATAATGTAATAAGAGTTCAATAGTAACTATATCCGTCATACATCATGCAAAGATTCCATTAAATGTGACGTAACCATTTCGTAATCAGTGAATGTAATTTGTGAACCTTCACCGTATAGCGTCTGGCCTGTACTCTGGATTAGAGAGAGATAGAGAAAGATAGAAAAGTTATTTATCATCCAAAAATCCATTAATATATTATAAATAATATTATAAATTTAGACAAAAACTACTCAACGTATTTTGATGAAACTTTACAGTATGATTGTTAATACATCGGAATAATAATATATAGGCTATATTAGAATCGACAGACGAGCATGAGGTTCACTATATGGAAGGTGATACCTCAGCAACAGAACATCAGTTAATGAAGCGCTCTCAACCTAATTTTTACTTCTAGCATTCGGAAATCCATAGACTGTAGCCTAAACGCGCAATATGCACTTCACGGTTTTTCCATCTATGAACGGTGGTTCGTTACCGCCGGAATTTCAATATTCCTCCCACCCGATCTATTTATGACTATATTAAGTTAATTGGCCAAATAATAACGATGAGTGTCAAGTAAGTCGTAAAAAATCCTGATATCTGAGAGTTATTTCGGCATACGGTGCATAAGTAGTTAAAAAAATATATGGTGGGATAGGAGTGTATTGCAGTTAGTAGAAACGGCCCAAACACAGATAAAAAGCGAAGTTTGCGCAGACGAAGTCGTAGAAGCTAGTATTACTAAAAATAAATGTTTAACAGTCAAATGCCCGCTAATAGGGAATATGCATGCATTTTTTTTATATTTTTTATCGACTTGTTACATCATTTTACCCTAATAAAAAATATAAATACTCTTGGCAATGTCCAAATTATTTTTTAAAATTACTTTGAAAACATCGATAAAATTTGATCTATTTAAACGTGGCCATATTTCGCGGGCTTCGGATGACGTCACATTACACGCTCAGTGACGCATAGAGTGAGGTAACTATGGTAACCAGTGTTTGACGCCATCTTCGATGTCGATGAACGCCATAGGTACATCGATGCCGATATGAGACAGAATGTGTAAGGTGACGTCCGTTTTGTTTCGACCAATGGTGATGCGTTTTGCAAACTTGAATTTCTCTCCCTTATTTTACACATTTTAATTAATATTTTTTGCAATTAAACACGAACTAAATAAGAAAATAATTGTTTAGGCATAATATCTGGGCCATAAGGATTCAAGGGAAAAAATATCAAGTAAATTTAAACAACATGCATATTCCCTATTACTCATTAGCCATTATTAATAACTAGTGGACCCCTCAGACGTTGTTCTGCCACAATTTTGGCTTCGAAATTATATAATTATTCTTAAATTTGAATATGCCCATTTACCCACTATAATTGTCTAATATGTCACTGATTTGCAGTGCACATCTGTTATTCCAAAAAAGCTAAAAATGCATGACGTGAGCTGTCAAGATGGCGGAGTTTCGAATCTAATTTATTTTATAATTAATTTTATGCATATATTTTTTTCCTGATTTTTTCCAATATTTTAATAGCCTATGTCTTATTCCCGACAAAGAGGAATCCAACAAATAAGATATCGTTAAAATCGGTACAGCCGTTCTTGAGTTATAAACGGTGTAACTAACACAACTTTCTTTCATATATATAGATTATTGTAGGTAGGCTAGATTGTAATAGCATATTTAATAAAAAATAAACTTACAAGACGTATAATTATTACAATATAAATGAATACGGACAGTATTTTAAAAAAAAGAAACGTTTAACCCAAAACACTGTCGGTTACAACAACTGTGCGAGCTATTGATAATACATATATGTACATACATACAGTATGTGATACTCACTGTTTTCTCTTCGTCGAAATATTTTTGGCATAAACAACAGTTACATATCATACTTGTCATATATTGTTACATTTACATAAATGTCATATCATAGAGAATGTACATTATCTAATATATCGTCATATAGGACAAGTTAAGACAAGGTTGGACCTACAATCACTTAGAAAGCCTATAAAGTTAGTTAACCGGTACACTTGCACAATCTCACTTGGTTACGTTTTGAAATCGTATCAGTGTTTCGAGATAATTACAAATCGTAAGGGAGTTTTTAACAACTTAATTATTGTTACTTCTAATGAAATACTTTTTGGTTACCGCGAATTATTACTATTATTATTTCATTCGCGATCTCGACGTTTCGAGTGCGGTAGAGCTATTTATTTATTTATCTATCTTTAACGGTAGGTTCGTTTAAGCTTTTTTTATAATAGAGAAAGCAAACAGACGTGTGGTCATCTGATGGTAAGTGACTACCGCCACCTATCGACATCCGCAACATCAGAGGTATTGAGCACGGAATAGCTTTATCTGTTCTGTGGTACCTATTGAGGATGTGTTTCCGGTCTTTAAGGTAAGATTAGGCTCTTGAAGGTAGCCAATAAAAATTGGTGCACTTTTAATGATTTAAGCCACTAATAATAACATATAAATAATATATGTATTTAATATTGTCTTTTATTGACGCGAGTATCACACATTTAAATAAAATACTGTATACCGGATTAAAACGCGATTTATTATTTAAATTATTTATCCCGACGTTTCGGATGCTTTTCAGCAGTCTCCCGCGACCACGGTTGCTGAAAAGCATCCGAAACGTCGGGATAAATAATTTAAATAATAAATCGCGTTTTAATCCGGTATACAGTATTTTATTTAAATATATGTATTATAAAGAGGAATTTTTTTTTGTTTGTGACGGTTTAACTCAAAAACTACTCAATCGATTTTAAAAATTATTTCACTAATAGAAAGCTACATTATCACCGAGTACAGGATTTTTTTCAAAATCTTCAAGTTTTCAAGAGTTTCCTTTTTTTTCTTAAATCGTATTGTAAAATGACCACTACTTTCTTAACTATAATTCGCTAGTGATATTATTGAGCTTGACATATTACCTATATCCAATCAGTGGCGAGACCACGATGCAAGCCGGGCTTTTGGGCTTGTATAGTGGTGCCATCACTGTATCTAATCAATTTTAACCTCCGCCGCTATCTGACAAAACATCATTAGTCTATACAAAATAGTATCGCAATAATATGCCATATTCTTGTTTATGGTACAAATATTTGCGTGTCGCAAAAAAATCTCTCACGATTAAAATCACATAATGGACGGGACGCAATTTTTACACAATGCGACTGCGACTCTAACGACAAGTCGTTGCGACATCGTTTGGACGTGTTGCATTAGATTGCATTATTTTTAATAACCGAAAGGACTATTATAATAATCTATACTAATAATATGATAAAGCTTCTTTAGCTTTGTTTGTTTGAACGCGCTAATATCAGGAACTACTGGTTCGAATTGAAAAATTATTTTTGTGTTGGATAGTTTAATTATCGAGGAAGGCTTTAGAGCTTAGGCTATATTATAACATCACGCTGCGACCAACAGGAGCGAAGCATCAGTGAAAAATGTTGCAAAAACGGGGAAAATTATCCATGTAAAACTACTCGACCGATTTTATTATCATGATCTGATACATTGCACCCGTGCGAAGCGGGGCGGATTGCTAGTAACTTATAAAATCTGTTTCTTCTTCTTATATGTCGAACAAAATAATAGTAATTTTAAAGAACGGTAACGCATCTGCACGTCTTCTGGTGGTGGAGATGCAAGCTCGTTTGCCCCCCTATACTATAAAAAAATGAACTTGTTTTGTGTTAATAATTTGTTTATATTCTTAGTTAATAGGTATATTATGAGCTGTTATGTATATTTTCAGATCGCCGTAGACCATTAGGTACTTATTTTTCATGTAAGTGATTGTCTTAATTAATAGTAAAAAAAAGCGTGAAGATCCATGGTCATTTGCTGTATTGTGTTGTAATTGCACAATTTTTTTTTCGTCTTGATATATAAGCAAAAAGTCACATCCATAGAAAATCAACCTGAGTCGCATTTTTACTATTCTCGAGCTTTCGGATAAACTAAAACCGAAATGCACTTCTCGGATTTCCATATATGAATGGTGGTTCGTTACCCGGTCGGGTTTTCGATATGTCTCTGGGAGTTAGCCATCGATGAAATTGAATTCCTGTAAAATTTAAATAAAATACTGTATACCGGATTAAAACGCGATTTATTATATTATTTTATATTGTTTAAATTATTATAATTTAAATTAAATTACGGTATACAGTATTTTATTTAAATGTGTGATACTCGCGTTTTATAAAAGACAATATTCCTGTAAAATTTTCATCATTGCCATATTAGTAGTTATTTTCGATAATTGTAACATTTTTCTAATAAAAAATACGTATTTGTGATTATAATTTTATTTTTAATAGATCAATGATTTAATTCGTAATAATTATATTATCCAAATAGTTACATTTTCATACATATAGGTATAAATAAAATAATATGCACTACTGAGAACTTATATAGGCCGCCAATTGTGCTTCAATGTATATAAATATGTATATGTATTCTTTATGTAATTAAGTGCAATAAAGCAGGGACTGAAACCGGTTAATTTTTTATTTTCCAAAATACGTGTCTGACTGAGATACCATGATATTAGTTTTAAAGAGTAATACACACTAAACTTACCAAAGTAATTTTGTTCAGTAAATATGAATAAAAACGAAAGAATATTAACAAAAACCTTTATTATACCGGTATAACTCTCATAGTAAATTAACCGGCATTCAGTCCCTGCAATAAAGTGTAAAATAAATAAATACACTATTAAAAGTCCATATATTACTACACTACATGGCTCGAGTCTCCACTAGTTATTACACATTTGGCCACAGCTGGGAATTGCACAAATCTTTGCCACAACTGCTTCGGCAATAATATGCTAAATAGCAAGAAATAAAACAGTGATTTCAATAAATTATGACGTTTATGTCTTTTGAATAAATTCCATTTTGCTGTAGCACGATTATTTCGATAAAGTATCCCAGTGCAATGACTTCATCCAGTGACATAGTTTTTCGTCTCGCTCTCATTGAGTAAGATTAGGGGTTTATAATATACCTGTCCTTGTTCTTCTTTACTACTTACTCTGGTTTTCGTTGCATTAGCAAAAATACTAAAAATTATAGATAAAATACTCTTATGGGTGTTTATATGTTTTGAATCTCTACATAGGATAAAGTCGATTCCCGCCGTCTGTCCCATTATACGCTTCGATCTTTTAATCTACGTAACAGATTTTAATGTGGTTTTCATCAATAGGGGATTCAAGAGGTTTATACGTATAGTTTAATATTTTTTCATGTTAATTTGTTGAAATATGACGATAATTGTTCAAGATGTCGGATGAAATCCAACCGACTAAGAGCTTTCATCGAAAATGCTGTCTTATTCTTTTGAAATATTGTATACTATCAACGCGCTCTGGCTTCAAACGGGTGCATTGTAGATGTACTATACACAAAATACCTAATATAGCCTCTGTTACTCGCTGATAATGTAGCTTTCTATTGGTGAAATAATTTTTAAAATCGGTCGAGTAGTTTTTAATTTTATGCGTTACATACAAATCTTTCCTCTTTATAATAATATTTATATAGATATAAAAGTATAGATTATATATTAATCTTGCCATACTAACACTACATCAGTATCTACATTGCACCTGTGCGAAGCCGGGATGCTAGTAGTTTATATATTATGTACCTTCGACCAAAGATTTTAAACTGTCAGAATTAAATTTTAAAACTTTTTTTTTTTTTTTTTTTTTTTTTTTTTTTTTTTATGAAGAATAAGTAAGCATTTGACCGCAATCCTGCCTGATGGTAAGCGCGGATACGATCTAAATGGCAGCATGCTTACTTAGAAGAAGCCTATTCACTCTGGCTTTGAAGACGTCGAGATTGTAGGAATCGGGAAAGACAGACCCAGGTAGAGAGTTCCATTCCTTGGCGGTTCGGAGGATAAAGGAGGAGGCGTACCGTTTCGTACGAATATAAGGTACATCCACCATATATGGGTGAAATCCCACTCTGTGTCTGGCCGTCCGATGGTGAAAGGGAGCAGCAGGGATAAGTTCGTGCAATTCAGCCGCGCACTCACCGAAGTGCAACCTGTAGAACACCGACAGACTAGCGACCATTCGACGATGTTCAAGAGGCAGTAGCCTTTTTTGAGCTAGTCTAGAGTCACCAATAAGTCGACTGGCGCGTTTTTCCATCGAGTCAAGAGCTTCCAAATGACACTTGGCTGAACCTGCCCACAGGTGGCAGCAGTACTCTATACATGAGCGTACTTGTGCTTGGTATAAGTTGAGAAGCTGTTCCGCTGTGAAGTACCTCCTAACCTTGGACATAATGCCAAGTTTCTTCGAAGCTAATTGAGCTTTGGACTCGATGTATTGTCCAAAGTTTAAGTTGGACGATAAAGAAACGCCTAATAGGTTTAGACAACCGGAAAGTTTTACAGGTACCCCTCGGAAAGTCGGAGTCAGTTGAAGGGGGCTCCGTTTGGTGGTGAAGAGACACGCCTGTGTTTTAGAGGGATTGAATTCAACAAGGTTTGCATCACCCCATTCGGAAACCTTCTGTAAGGTAGAATTCAATCGGTCCACCATGGCCTCTCTTGCTTGTCGAATCTCGTCAGGCTTAGCACGGGCACCAGATAAATACCTTTCTACGACAGTGCTATCATCAGCATACCCAAAAATATTAGGCTGAAGCATGTCATTAATGTGTAGCAAGAATAATGTCGCAGAAAGGACCGAACCCTGAGGAACACCAGCATTGATAGTCATTGGATCTGAAGAGCAGCCATCAACAACTACTCGGATAGATCGCTCGCTCAGGAAGCTAGTTATCCACGTGCATAAGGATGGAGGGAGTCCGTAGGACGGAAGCTTACTAAGAAGGCCAACATGCCAGACCCTATCGAAGGCCTTCGAGATATCAAGCGAAACCGCTAATGATTCCCCATGATTCTCGATGGCCTCTCCCCACAAATGAGTAGCGTGTACTAGAAGATCTCCAGTAGACCGTTTTTTCCGAAAACCGTACTGCCGGTCACTGAGTAAGTCATTATCTTCTAGAAACGAGAGGAGCCGATTATTCAATATACGCTCCATAATCTTACTGAGTATGGAGGTTATTGAGATCGGTCGATAGTTGGTGGGGTCTGCACATTTGCCTTTTTTGGGCACTGGTTGCACGTTAGCCAGCTTCCATGATTTGGGAACTATACCTGACTGCAGAGAAAGACGGTACAGACGTGTTAAGATCGGAGACAGTTCAGGAGCACATTGCTTGAGAACAATTGATGGAATTCCATCAGGTCCATTAGCCTTATTCACATCCAGCTGCCGCAACGTTTTAAGAACATCCTTTTGGGTTATCCTAATGTCAGGCATGAAGTAGCCACAATGCGGTAAACCCGGAGGAGTTTGACTTGCGGAGTCTAGACGCGAATTATTGGCGAAAAGGGAAGCTAATAAGTCCGCTTTATCCTTTGCACCATGAGCCAATGAACCGTCGGGTTTCAGCAATGGAGGTAGTGATGGACGGGAAAAGTTTGATTCGACAGCTTTAGCAAGCGACCAGAAGGCTTTACTTCCAGGGGGATAAGAAACAAGCTTGTCACTTATATGCTTAATGTGGTCGAATCTAGCCTTTCTAAGAACTTTCTTAAAGGACTTGGCGGCCTTGTTAAAGGCTCTCTTCTTTTCGCGAATATCCGGAGCTTTACAATTCCGAGCATCAGCCCAGGCGAGATAGGTTGTTTGTTTGATGCGTTCAGCAGATGCACAATCGCCGTTGAACCAGGGCTGGGTTTTTGAATCGGGTGACACATCAAAAAACGGAATAAAATACTCCATTGCCTGATGAATCACTTCGGCAATATTGTCTGCACAGCTCGACGGATCTGAAGAAGAGAAGCAAACATGCCGCCATGGATAAGATGCGAAAAAGTGACGCATTTCATCCCAATCTGCTGACTTGTATCGCCATATTCTTCTCTTACCCTTGATTAAAACTAAGGGTCATCTCTCAGTAGGTACTGAAGATACATGGATATATTTCGATTAAAAATGCAAGTCAAATATGTTTTGAATAAGAAAAAGTGAATTCCCGAGTCCCCTAGTGGGACATGGCGCAGACACATTTCTGTGTCTCTTTCACTGATCATTTTTCTTTACAGGCAATTAGATGATCAGCCTTCTGCGCCCTGCCTGACTGAAACAATTTTTTTTAACTCTTTATTCAACGGGATTCGAATCCAGGATCTCCGGTGCTAAGCGCATCGCGCTTACCACTGAACCACGGAGGCGATCATTGTTTTGAATAAGAAGAAGAAAAAAGAACATTTATTAAATACACACACACAAATAAGAAATATAAAAATATAAGTTTGTACAAATTATAACCGAACCAATAATTCATACTTTTTAAATGACATTATTAAACTAATTAAATGACTAAGTATCCATTACTTTTGCTAACCTTGCACGGTGTCAAAGAAAGTCGACATACATATCGAAAAAAATGTCGTTATGCGACCAATGTGACAGGAACTTAGCAATAAGCACGCGGGGTCAGTACGCACCCTGCATACGATGGCACTAAACCTACTGACTTACATAGAGCGGTGTCATACTTTTATTTGAAGAACATTTTTAAAGTAATCGTGACCATATATTGGAAAAACCAACGCTTGGTTCGGAACTTGGTTATCAATTAAACAAAATATTTGTATAAAAGTAATTTTAGACTCGCTGATCTGAATTACTGCTAAATAGCTTAACCAGGTTTAGTTAAATATGGGATCGACACAATTTCTAACAATAAATACTAATATTATTTTGTATATTTGCGGCTTAGTGGTAGTTGCGTTAAGCACAGGAAGTTGGAATCTCAAGAAAACCAGATCAATTTTTTTTATGTTAGGTTTCGACAGACGAGCATGAGTTTCAATTGATGGTATTGTACGCTGTCCACCTACTTTTTAGTTCGAGCATTCGGAAATCCATAGACTAAACCGAAACGCGGAATGTGCATTTCACGGTTTTTCCATCTATGAACGGTGGTACGTTACCCGGTCGGAATTTCGATATTCCGATTAATGTCCGAAGTGACCAGACGTGGGGAAATGTCTTACCTAAAAAATTAAAAAGATGATGATGGGATTCCAATCCACAACCCATCAGTGCGCAAGGTAGGTGTTCTACCAAACGCCAACGAGCCCGTCGAAATTCTTTGCTTGTCCCTTTGCCCGTTGAAATCTGTGCTTAAGAAAAATGATCAGTGAAACAGACACGGATGTGTATTTGCTCCATACTCACTCAATTCTAGAATTCATATTATCATAAGGACGTTTCCTACTTATATTAGGTCCTTACGTATGAAATTGTTGTTTTATATGAAAAAAGCAAAACATTTTTCTTATTTAATTTATAATCAAAGTATGTACCGGTGTTATCTATGCACTTTTGCATTTTATAGGGAGTTCATTAATTTCCTTTACTGTAAAAATTACGGGAGGATAAAACGCCAATTTCATAGGTAAGGACCTAATATTATGTTCTTAATAATTATTGATTGTTCTTGCTAAGTCAATCACTGGGTACATACGTATTGTATTCTTAAACAAAATTAAAACTGTTTTTTCAATACTTCTATGTACATATATTACAAAATTCAATAAAAAGCTCTATGTTATATACGCTCTGGTCAATAGAATACATATATCACAAGATAATCTTATTATTTTTTGTAATGTATAAAACTTTTTAAAACTAGCAATTCCCATGTCATACGCACCCAAGTATTTTGTAGCAGCCTCCATATATCCACCTATATCTATACTAGTATTATAAATAGGAAAGATTTGATTGTTTGTTATGATTTAACTCAAAAACTACCCTACCGAATTTAAAAATTCAAAATAGGTACATTGCACCCGTGCATAGCCGTGTATATTATAATCACACCAATAAAGTCTTTAAACAGCAAATTTTCTTACGACTCTACAAATATTCTTAAACTCAAAGTCATTTATTGCATTAAAAAACAAATATAAAACACATAAAACTATATTAAACTTAAAACTAAGTACTTTTATGGAAAGGAAACCACTCAGGTTGTGCTACACAATGTTAGAGCGGTGCAGTATCGATTTGCAGTGGTTCCCTGCGGATATCGAATCTAAAATGAGAGTAATAATAAATAATATATAACTACTAAAAACTAAATTTTGCAATAACAGATATATAAATAAAAACCAAAGTAATAATAATCAACAAACCAATCATACTTTCTAGTAAAAACCAAAGAGACAAAATATGCTCTACACCTAACTAGGTGCCATGGAAGATAGTTCAAAAAGAAATAAAATAGAATATAAAAAACAACCTAAATATATATTAGTAAACATTTGTTATATTTAAGATACCTTCAAGAAATTGAAAAATATTAACAACATCATATATTTTGTTACAGAAATAAATGATCACGAGCCGATAGAAGTATCTAGAATAAAAAGAGAAGGAGTTCCGGAGAACAGGGGTGAGTTAGACTTTCCAATGCATGTCTAAATGAGAAAAAGCAAGTAGAGATACACTTAAAATTCATAATTTTAAATTAAGCTACAATCCTACAAAGTTTCCAAATTTTATTCCACTTTGGTTTATAAAAGAACTGTGTAATTTCTTGTTATGCTTAGCAAGATGATTTTAAGTATAGAAAACCTTTGAAGTCTACCATCTGGTCAATATTAAAACAACTTAAAAAAGTGTATCTTTATCTGTTCTTTATTTCTGTAAAAATTTGCTTGTAAAATAATGACGTTTGCTATTCTCTATTTGTTATTTTCCTATTACTATTACTTACTTTTAGATACTTGTTTAATGGAATTGATGGTTTTTTATTGAGAGTAGTGTTGGATTTCCAAATTATTGGATTTGGATTTTCTTGTTAAGTTTCCAAACTAAAATACCAAAAACCATCAAACCAAGTAACAAAATTTGTTGTACAAAATTAGTGCTAACTATTTTTATATATTGCTATCTTATAAGCATTCTATTATTATTCTATCTTTATTGCATTATTAATTGTATGTTTTTTCTTTCTCTTTCAAATCTAATCCTCGGTCGGGGTCTCCGAACTCAATGGACTTTGTAAAATAATAACGCACCCTCACCCTTTCCACTGACGGACGACTGCAGACCTGACAGTACTGCTTGTTAATGACCAAAAACGAAATGACTATGCCTCGAAGACTGGGCGATACCATAGTGTCAAACCACTTATAGGTCTTCTGACTTCAACAGCAAGAACATTTATTCAAGATGGAGTTACAACTGAATTTGCAACACAAATTCTAGGTACCACTTTAGATAATGGACGAATATATGCACAAGTTTTAACGAAATCGTCTCTTGTTCTATATAGCAAGCCTTATAATGATGATCCGTTTATTGTTAGCCCTACCCGGGCACCTTCTCTCGATGGTTGGAATGTAAAACAGGATTTAGGTATAATTGATCCAGAGAAATTTGTTCTTAAGAATACGGATTACTTAGCACCTAGCAGTAAAATGAATTTAGTTTATCCAAGTAAGCCAGCTAAAGAAAACTTCAAATTATGGAATATTCCTAATGAAAATCAAATCAATGAAGAACCTACTGCTCGTAGAGTTCAAGCTTACAATGAAATTCCTAAGTTTGAAGTTTATAATTATCTTGACGGTCCAGCCATCGATAATGAGAAAAACGTAGAATATGTTGAAACACCTAGTATTTTGGTAGACAATGTTAATAATAAATATCGACAAAGTAAGGCATACGAGCCAATGTTTGAATCTATTAAAGATACTGTAAAAGAAGAAGACGTGTTAAAAGAATCTAACATAGTTAAAGTTAAACCGAATTACGATTTACCCACTTTTACGATTAAGAATGAGTTTTCACCAATATTTTATTATATTGATAATGTTGAATCTCGTCAACCGGCACAACAGACATTACCACAAACAAAATTACCTAAAAACTTGTTCGGACATAAAACTGAACCAAAACCTAAAAAAACATTTACATATCAAGGTTTTGCTGATTTTACAACTATCGTTGGTGACACAGTTATAATATTCACACCTAATACAGATACTATTCGCCAACCTAATCCTGATGAAGTTAATGTATTCCCTTCAGCCAAACTAGTAGATAAATTAGCGACAAAGATAACTTTTCTTTCTGCTGATATTCCCGTTGCAACTTCAACATACAATGCTCATGAAATAAATACAGCTAGTAAATTGACTACACCAGGTGAAATTGAAGATACTACTCATCAATCATTAAATAATGATGAAGAGAGTGCTGAAAAAGATTTTTATGATTTACATGATAAAATTCCTGATTCTGTGCGTGTTCAATATTCATCTGGCTTTGATTTGAATTTAGATGTTATTCAGCCATCTGAACCGGTTTATACAACAACTGAAAGTACGCAAAATACAGATGACTTAAGAAATTTAGCTATAAATGAACAAAGTTCACAAGCAACTGAACCCTTAACCACTTTGACTCCATCATCAACATGGTTAGAGGAATATAAAGGTTCCGTTGTAACAGAAGGAAACATAAATGAACTTTTTACAAATTCCGAAGAAGAAACTGAGAATACAGCAGCAGAAATTACTGAAACAACTGATGAAGATGAAGAGTCTGAAGAACACGAAAGTACGCAAGAAATGGAACCAGAGATATTAACAACCACGGAAAGTGGTCATAGCGAGGAATCAGAAGAAATAGAGACTACCACAGAAAATATATATAATAAGCATGAAGAGGTATTTTGCAATGACGGCCTTGAAACTCAATCAACTATGACCACAGAATATAAAACGTTAACTTATTTAACAACTTATTTTATCCCTTTAGAAAGTACAGATACAACGACCTCTGTAAAATCAGATGTTATAGTTGAAAGTAATGTTGGATATTTGACAAATGTTGTATGCAAAACAAATAGCATTGATATCAAACCAACTGCTGTAATAACACTTGATGTAACACAGACAGAGCGAATTAATAAAGAAGATTCTGATAATATTGAAAATAATCAAGAAGACCCGCTTACAAATGCAATAACAGAAAAAACACCCATAACTACACCAATGCAAAAGGAGATATTTACCACATTGCAGGATGAAGAACTTAATAATGATCTAAAGAAGTCTAAAATATCTTTAGGAGAAAAACAAACAACTGAAACCATATCTTCTGAAGCTGAGCACGTTTCAACAAGTCAAAGTCACATTGAAGTGTCAGTTAGTACAGAACATACACCAACTGAAAGACCAAATTATACTGAAACTCAGGAAGAAGGAAATGAAGCTGAAAATGAAATCGATCTTATTTTTAAAACCCTATATACAACATATACTTATTTCACAACGTTCTTTGGTGATCAAACATCTAGTGTAGCTAGTCATAAATCAATTGTTACAAACATCATCACATCTACGATAGATTTATCAAAATTAGATCCATCAATATTTGGCGCCTTTGATGATGATGAAATTTCTCCAACTAACGTAGGAATTGGTAGACCAACTGAAACTTTCGCTATTAATAGTATCATTGACTTAGTAAAAAATAAAGATGTCATTGAATCTGTTGAAGTTGGTGCACAGTATAGTTCTCAAACTCCTACACCAATATTAGGAGATGATGTTATCACTAGCATTAATCCTGATTCGGTTAAGACTTACTTTACGACGTACACATTCTTTACAACTATTTACGTGGGTTCTGATGCAAATGTATGTAGTAGAAATGAGGTCTATACAAATTATGTGGGACCAGATGAGTTGATTCCTACTAAAACAAATCCATTAATAGAGAATACCAGAGCTCAATTTGATTTTAGAAATTGTAAACAAGTTAAAGAACAGATAGAAGAAAAAAATGAAAATTCTTATGAAAAGTCTATTGAAAGTAGCGTATCAGTCAAACAAAGTAACTCAAAAGATGATTTTAAGATAATATCTCCACAAACAACATCGATTGAAGTTGATATGTTATTCAGCGTAGATTCCAATCCATTAATTTCTGAAAATTCTTATGTTACTGATGTTAAATCGTCATCTTCTAAAGGTGAAACTAAATATCTCGATAATAATAATGTACTCGATGATCAAATTAGCTCAGAGAGTAATATTGATGAAATCATGCCATCACCTACACTCCTTTTACAAACTAGCTATACAACATTTACATATTTTACGACAATGTATATTGGAAAGGATTCAAGTAAAGTAAAAAGCCGATTAGAGACAATTACAAATGTTGTAACTGAAACAATTACACCTAAGACAGAGCCAGAGGAAGAAAATAATTTACCTATTACTTACTACACTACATTTACATATTGGACAACTTTATATAAGGATAAATCAACCACAATAACTAGTCGTGAAGAGATTGTTTCAAATGTAGTTACTCCCACTGTTCAAGTCGTTCAAACAGAAACCCCTATTGATACATCACCAATTGACATTGAAAGTGTGTTACCATCTAAAGAATTGGAGGTCAAACTCAATCCATCTTTACTAGAAGGTTCTTTAGAGCATGAGGATGGAAAAGCAACCTTTTTTACAACATATACATATTTTACTACTTTCTATACCGGAAACACATCGCTAATACGAAGCAGTTTGGCAACTGTTACAAACATAGTCGATAATACAAAAGTGCTTGAAGATAATCAACTTGGTAGAAAAGTACCAACTGGCGCAATTGACAATAATCTAATCCAAGATAAGGGGGAAAAAATATCTAACATAATTCCAACCCCGATAAAAGAAGAAATTAAAACAACCCAACTGCCCGATATGTCATCCGTTACAACAACAGTTTTACAAGGAACATACATCGATAATTTGTTTGCTGAAGTAAAACCGCAAGAAATCATAGAACCCAAAACAGAACAAGAAAAGAAAATGATCTTTTCTCAAGTTGCTGTAATATCTGGAGATTCAACAGTTGTTACAAATGATAATAAGACTTTAGATGATACTACTACAATAACAACTACATCATCAACTACAACAGAAAGTTCTAATATCCTTACTTCAAACCCAGAAGTCATTGAAAGCTCTGTTACTGACCCAGAAACGACAACCAATTCTCAACTGAGTGAAGAGGAAGATGATGATTCTATAAGTAGAAAAAGAGGACGGCTCAGTTTTACTACTAAAAAACCGACATTTACGCCTGTCATTATTCCATTTGCATCACGAAATAGGCCAACATTTAGCCCGAAGCGTCAATCCCTGCCTAATAGTGCTACTACTATAACTCGTCCAGAATTTACCCCAACTATTACTGCAACGCCAACTTTGAAATCTGTAAGGCAAACTGGTAATTTTGGAGGAAACAGAAAACCATCAGTTGTTGGAAGTTCATCAATATCTGGTAGAAGATTTTCGGGTCGCAGCAGTGCTACCTTAAATCTATCTGCCAATGTACCAGCATCGAGGCCCGGTGGCTTTGGAAGAGCTAGTATTCAACCTTCATCACGTAGAACTGGCTTTCGATCTAGTTCATTACGTGTTAATAGTTTGGACTATGCTAGCAAATCAGCTGTACCTAAAATACGACCTACTGCAACGTCTAGACTAAGGGTAGGAAGGCAATCTTCTCCTGCCTTTAACACGCCTCCGGACCAAAATGAATATGATACTTACGCAACACAATTAGATGAAAATGCTACAGAAGCTTTAGATGAAATCACAGAGAGCCCTGTGCGGCAAATTACGAACAATCCGTTATTAAGATTTAGACGCCCTCCGGTTGCAAGACAGCCAGGTACAGCTTTAATACCAAGAGCCACAACTCCTACTCCAAGGAGAGTTGTTTCAACTCGTGGTCGTATTACAACAACTACACGAAGAACAACTACTCGTACTACTAATAATCCACTACTTTCATTGCGAAGGCAAAGACCTAATTCTTTGTTCCCCAGAAGAAATCTTTTTAAACAACCAGAACCAGAACCCGAAGAAGAAATTAGGGAAAATGAGCAAAAAGTTGACGAAAGTGATGAAATTCTAGAAGAAGAAGAATTTGAAGAAGACAATGACTACGATTCGTCGGACCGAAGGGAACAAAAAGTTGCCACTCCTCCTCCAGCTTCGAAAAGATCCAATGTTGTGTCCATAAGGCCATTTGGTTTTAAACGAAGAGTAAGGCGTCAGGTTGATTATGGTACTAGAAAGTATAACAATTTCCGGCGACCTGGTACAAAATCTGTAAATACGCGCAAACCCGATCCGGAACCTGAAACGGAGGCACCTGCGCCGCAGTTACCTAAAACTGGTCGCTATAATGCCCGACTATCCACAAATTCTAGAAGTACAACCGTTTCATCTCCGAAATCTTCTGCCCGACAACCATTTATCGTACGCGGTGAAAGTAGAGTGACAACTACATCAAGTCCAGCTTATAAACGTGGTGGTAAATCTAGGACTTCGTCTAGAACAACCACACTGTCATCAAGACCTAAAGCTCCTCGTTTATCAGGCAAAAGCAGCCCATCTACAAGATCAAACTCAGCCCGGACCACAAGTAGATCTCGAGCTCGAACAACAACAAGTAAAGCATCTAGTAGACAAAGGAGTTCCTTTGAAAATTTAAGCGGTGAAAGGTATAATAAATATGACAACCTACTGAATGATGGCAAAATCACAGTAACTCATCAAATTCCAATTGAAGTTACTATTCCTGTAGTTAATGGAAAGATCACAGAATACAAAAATGTTTTAACAGCGAAACCTAGTGTAGAAACACTTTTATTAAATCAAGTTGCTACATCAATTGGACCTTTAGGTAATCAACAATTAGTTCTTGCTATGGAATCAACAGAATTAGCTGATAATGGAGCAACCAAGTTAACCAAATTTGTTTTACATGAAACTCCAACGACCACAATTATATTTACGCCCACAACGATTCGAGGACGTAAAACATCGTATTCACATATATTGCCAAGTACTGTTTATAATGTTGAACCAGTCATTCAGACTGTGGCTCCAGAAATTAACGCAAATGTGCCCTTAGCTAATTTGTTACTTTCTCAACTACTACTAGGAAATCAACAACCTGCAATAAATCCCCTGCTTGCATTACAAGGTCAAGCATTATTACCTCAACAACCTGTAGTACAAACACCTGTAACTGAGTACAAAACCAGATCTACAACTTATGTAACAACAGTAACAGATGCAAGGGAAACCGTTCTACCTATAACATTTAGAGGAATACCGATTTTAACGACAATTGTAGATCCAACTACCAATGTTATTACTGCAACTGAATATATAACAGATACTGTAGTTACTACACCAACAGTTTTAGCTCCTCAGCCTCAATTTAATTCATTACTTTTACCTTTACTTCTTCAACAACAACAACAGCAACAACAATCATTATCTCTACAAACTGCTAACCCTTTGTTGGGTTTATCTCAATCTGATTTAAATTTACTATCAAATAATTTAGGCCAAAACAACTTTGGTCAGAATAATAATATGAATAACGACATCTACAGTAATAGCCCCAAACCAAACGTCCTCTCAGATTTTAATAGTAATGAAGACTTTTCTGAGGATATTCAAAATGACGAGGAAGATGCGCCACCACCTTCACCACCTCCATCTCGTAGAAGGCATAGAGCAAAAGCGGCAAAACCATCTCCACCGAAAGTAGCAAGTGTAGTCACCTTATACGTGTCAGGCAAACACCCTGGAGAGTTCAGTACAGTTTTATCAACTGTTTTTTCAGATGATACACAAACAGTAAGAAAGCGAGAAGCAATATATTATGAAGACGTTAAAATACTTCCATCAATATTACCAAACGTAGATGAACTGTTTGGGTCTCAGGGTGGTAATACACTTGAAAACTCAATTATTTCTGATATGGACAAATACTTTTTAAATTCAGTACGTAACTCGCCAGCAGCAACACAAAGCTTAGAAAGTATAGTTGGAAGTATAAGTAATCACATAAAATATGACGCGTCACCAACCTACTTTGTAAAATTAGCCAGTCCTTCATCAGTTAGAGATACAAAGCAAAGTTCAGTGGATGATGTCTCGTGAAACCGAACAAATGGTTAGGTGTATAGTAATGAAAGTAGTTATTTATTTACCTTGTATCATAGTAAGTTAGCTATGAATAGTGCCTTATAGTTATAGTTATTAGTTTAAGTAAAAATATAATTTTGTACGTTACTAAAATTAATTGTGTATACTTCGTAAGAATGACCAAAAATATTCTTTTTTTGTTACCAGAATTTGTACTTAAGGTAACTTCTGTTTAAACACTGCCTAAGAATGACTTTTGGTACTTAGTAAGTTTAATTTTAGTTACATATTATTAAAACTCGTACATACTCATCTTGCTTTGAACTGTAAATTGCAAAATACGACTTAAAATATTAATAATAAATTGTATTGAAATTATTTATAGTTTTATTTTTCCCCAGTTTTCTACACTAGATTCTCAACAGCTACTGACTCAAAATAAGATATTAAAATATTTTGGAATCCTTTTGATAAGCATTTACTTTATAAGTCTTTCTGACGTTTTTTTTAAATAATGACCTGACTTGACTTCAATAATTAACTAAGAGTGGTCATGACTGACACAAATAATATTCCTAAAGACAACTTGACAAGTTACCAACCACGGCCTGTCCACCATCCTGCGCTCATCCAATCGTGTTGGTGAGTTACTTATCTTAATTATGATTTTTTAACACAGATAAGTCATTATTTTTACAAAAATATCACTGATATAAGTCACTATTGCTGCAGATTTATTTTGTATGGAAATATGATTTAATTAATTAAAGAAATAAAACTTAATACATAAATCAATTACTAGTCAATTGGAGATTTATTGAAAATCTTAGTTGAAAACTATGATTTCTCTGTGTTTTATATTGTAGTTATTTACACATTAAACTTTATATTTTATAAATGTAAATATATTTTAGAAGGTTATTCGTGAATATTGATTGCTTGAAGTCTTAAATAAAATCAAAATATGATACCAAAAGTTTCCCTTGTAATGTTATTGAATATAATTAAAGAATCAGCACCTATTTTTAACTCATAATCAGTAAAGATCGAAGTAGTACAAATAATAATACAAAGATATTAAGTAAATCAACAATCTTAAGACTTCAGTGCAAACCGTTGTAGTTGACTAACATTAATTTGCACAAATCTGAATATCTTAAATTGACTGTTTGAGTAGATACTAAAAGTAGCTAGTGAACCACGTTGAATGGTAATGCATGAATGCTGTGTGTTAAAAGGATAATTTAAGATTATTTTCATTTCAATATTGATAAGAGTGTATTATAATTATCGTTATGAATAATGCTTATTTCATCTTTATAATACAAAAATACGTAGTTTGATGGCTAAGATCTAGAAGATGTACATACATATTTTGTCAAATTAATTAAAATAACCAAATTTGACAGTCACTTCATATATTTTCAGCATTTAATACAAACGGTATCGTATATGATAACACGCCGTGGAGACCTGGCAGGAATGCAGACTTGGCAAATCGTTCATCAGAGGAAGACGAAAGAAAGATTAAGAGTCTCGCGACCCGAATTATGTCTAATGGTGTTGAGGTACTAGTAAAAGACAAAAACTCTGATGGGAAACAGGAACAGGTGACTATAAACATTATTTTTAAATCTTATAGATCTTAAAATATTATATCGAGATCAGATACGCTATGTTAAGCTAATTTTTTAATTCGATTAACTTAGATAAGGTATTCGACTAGATCTATTTTAATATGTTATAATTCAACACTGTTGTTGCTAAGTAAGTCAACACTAATATATACATATTTCGGACAGTGATAACGCATTTTATACATATGTACTATTCAGTATTTATTAAAAACTTTCTTTTTATATTCATTTTATCTTTTTCTCAGCGTATGCTTAAGCTAATGCACATTTCTTCAACAAAACCGCACTATGGTGATGCATCACAAAATAAGACATTATTATCTTCAGCTGTAGCTACAGTTGTTAGCCGACAACAAATGAGTGATATTTTTCCAATTCATCATTTTATGCAGCACAATTATATTATCAAGACATGTATGACCACATATACATATCTAACAACTATAGTCCATAATAAAAGAAGTGCCATATCAACATTTGAAACTATAGTGTCTGTGGTAACTACAGAATCACTGACCAATCTCTATGCTTCTGAAGTGCTAGCTGAATTAAAGCCAACGAAAGTAAGATAGAGTTAATTTCGTTACCCAGGAATATAAACCTTTGGAGGAGGTTTACCAAAATGCCCAATGAATGTTACCCTTTAACCATTAAAATATTTTTATACCATATCCATTACTATTTTAACCATATCATAGGAAATTTTTTTTCATAAACATACATTACAAAGATATAATACCTTTACACTTTTAAAAAGAAAAATAACATTTTGTCCTGTACAAGTAACCATAACTAACAATGGCATCTGGCTAACTTACTGTATTCATGTTTTAATAACTATATTTTAATATGTTGTAATGTCTATTTTCAGACTAAGTACATGGAAGTAAAAACCGTACAATCAACAGGAATTAACACCATGTATTTAGATAATATTCCTAAAATAGATAAGCGCATAGATAGTAATGAAGATGATAGTATGTTTGATTTGATACAACCCTCAGAAATAAGTCACGTACCGTGTGCAACAACTTCGTGTTCCTGTAGTCACACTAAAACAGAAGGCCTAGAATCCAAATATACTCATGTCATAGATTTGGTAGGTGCATCGGAAAACCATGGATCTAAAACTACGAAGAGAGAAGTTCCTAAACATGATATAAAAACAACAAACAAGGAATCATTGGAAATGAAAACAAAATATCGACCTTATGACTATGAAATAAATTCTCCGATAACACCAACGGACAGAATCGTAGAAAAATACACGGAGGTGATAAATGATTACTCTGATGAAAAGAATACAAATACGTTAGAGGCTAGTGAACTTTTAACAAATGAGCAAGCACCAGCCCTAACAAAAATTAACAAAGTTTCGAATAATAAAACTTCTGAAAAAGTTAAACCAGAAAAACCACCAAAGCTTAATAAAAATAAGTTAGTCGTTGCCGAATTAATAAAACTAGGATCACTTGGTATTAAAGGTCTTTCTCAATTAGCTCCTGTTTTTGAAAAAATGACCGGTAGTTTTATGAAAAGACAAGACGTGAATCAGAGCACAAAACCAACAACAACTAAACCAATCACAAAGCTTACTCCATATGCTGCTGACAAACGTGTGGATAGCATGGAGACTAAAAAAGGAAATTTTCCAATTTATATTCCCGTAGACGACATGGAAACATCAGAGTCACAAGTTATATTTTCTAATGTATCAATGCAGCCAAATTTTCCATGGGCTCTTGAATACAAGCACTCTAAGGGTAATATTCTCCCACCTAAAATTGTACAGGAAAGTCCTCTCGTAAACGGTGGCATACCCATTAGCCCAGGTGAAATTATACGTGCAAATTCTGATGTCATAGTCGGAAAACCTGCTGTAGGTGGGCCATTAACTTTAGCCGCAAGTGGTATAAAACTAAATAATGTTGTTAATCGTCCTCCACTAGATAGTTTTATGGCAGATAGTGAACAATATGCTGTTAATGAACAATATCCACTTACCCTTCCCCAAAATAAAAAGACTAATGGAATGCACGTTGATGATTCATTTGATTTAAGGCCTCCAGAACCACCTAAAAGTACATCTAAGCCACATAGAAGACCCTCTTTAAGTACACATGGACATCAAAGTTTACCTAACAATCATGACATACTTTATTCTACGCAGGGTATAGTAACAGGCCCGAACGAGAGAATAAATCAGTCTGATAAATTGAAAAGTAGTATCGACAAAGAGCACGGTAGGCCAGGATTTTTAGATTATATGCCATCATATGCTAAACCAACAAATAGTATACCAGCAAAGCAACAAGTAGAATTTCGACCCTATAATGAAAATAAAAAAGAACAAGACATAACCGATAGTAGTCCTAGTTCTTCAGAAATAGTCAGTACCAAAATACACACAACTGATGAAGAATCAAACTTATCTGACTCATCGGAATCAGTAGATAAACCATTCTTGGTAGATATTCAGCCTTCAAGAGTTGCCAATGTACTGATTCCTCATGGAAGTTCAACTGCCTTAGTTTTCGCTGGATCTTCAGAACCTCATAAAACAGGAGATTACATAGATGATCCTTTACCGTATCCGGAACCGGGATATTTTGGAAGTTTTAGTATTGACGCTCCACAAATGACGAATGTTCACTCTGTAACACCTAACAAAAGCCAATTTTTAAAAGAAACAAGTATTCATTTTTCAGCAGAAAGTCTTCCATCATATAATCAAAATATTCAATTTAATGATAACCGAAATCTAACACGAAATGATGTACAAAACTGGAAAAATAATCAACGCTATAATTTACAAAATATTCCTCCTCCAATAAGTGTTCAAGAAACTCATCTTCGTGTAGGACCTCAAATAACTGTTTATAAACCTGATAATTATAAGGAAGATTTTGATAAGTATAAGCAAAATAAAAATCCAAAATCTAAGGACGGAAAAGAAATAATTGATCGGGAATATGAAAACTATCTTGCAGTACCTCCTCCTCCACCTAAACAGCAATTTAATCAGGACAGTCATTTCACTATAAGTAATAAACCTTATAGTCAACGACCAATAATACACACTAAACCTGTTCAGGATATGAAGATATTTTTAAATGTTCAACACCCTGTTCCCGATCAGTTACCTCCGAAAATTACATCTGAAGTGTACTTTGCATCTCAAACTCCGAATAAAGCTCAAAG
Source organism: Anthocharis cardamines (assembly GCA_905404175.1). Taxonomy (NCBI): domain Eukaryota; kingdom Metazoa; phylum Arthropoda; class Insecta; order Lepidoptera; family Pieridae; genus Anthocharis; species Anthocharis cardamines. Next base: position 4,283,570 of record FR989975.1, read on the forward strand.
TTCAACATATAATATACAAGTTCCAAAGTTATCTTCTATAAACAATCAATACTACAACAAGCATATAAGTGGCCATCAGACCCCGCAAAGTAATACTTTTTCAATAATTTCATCACCAAATATTGCAAACAAATCTATAATAACAAACATTGGGAATGATAACACATACAGTATTACGCTTAATACAGGAACTGGCATTAAAAATGTAGATGGTAATACTCATATGGTTGGCTCAAGCATAACAGTGCCAATTAGCACATCTGAAAACAATGGTGAAATAAATGCAAATATACCAATCGGGACTAATTTTGCTATAAGAGTAGAAGATGATCCATCGAAATATGATACTGTTGCTTTACACGGCAAACCCGATCCAAGCTTATCATTATTAAGTAATGAACCCCTGAAAACCTTTAACAAACCACTAAGTGAAAATAATGTGCAGACATCAAATAAGTTCATAGGTACACAAAAAGATGTTATTACATCAATGCCTCCATCTTTTAATAGTCATGCTAATTTCCCAATGTCAAATGAACAATCATCATACAATTTAATCAACAGCAAAGACATTTCATCTGAAATTTACGAAGACAAAAAATCCAATGACCAAAAGAGACCAGGTAAAATTATTTCAAATATACCAACAAACTCTCATGTTTGGTATTCCAGTGTTATGAACGATAATAATTTAAAACAGTTAAATATAAATAATATGGATATTACCACTCAAAAAGTAATACCTTTAACGTTTGACTTTAAAAAGAATACCCTACCAAATATAAGTACAAAAGTTGTCAATGCTGGTAAACCTCCATCTGAATTTTTGGATGTATATGCAAAGCCCAAAGGCAATAAGTTTAATATTGGTAGACCATTTTCGAAACAGAAAGAATCTGACATTATCAAAACGAAAGATAAGCAAGCAGACTCGACATTTTCTATAAAACCCAATTACATACCGTCAATTTACACCATAGCACAACCAGTTTACGATATTCCAGTAATAGAAAACTCGGATGAGGAAATTACCAATATTGGTTCTCCTGAAAATTCAAAGCCTGTGTATGAAACTTCTGAAGAAATTTATGATGGTAAAGATGATTTTGATGAATCTGAAGGGGAAATAGATGGAGAAGTAAGTTCAGAGTCCATGAAGATACCCATAGTTACTTCGTCTAAGGAAACTCAAAACAATTCTACATCGACAGTTAACATAATTTCATCTAAGCCATTAAATTCACAAAAACATGTTCAAATGAATAACTTAAACTCTGGTACGCAAACAGAAAAACCTTTTGGATCTCATAACAAAACTCAATTCCATTCGAATAACATGAGCCCAATATTAACTCACAATAATCCATATATGAAACCTAGACCTTTTAGCAGTTCTGTTCCTCTTGACCATCAATTACAACAGCCGCACTGGCAGATTAACCAAATGATGGAAAATGATACAAATGCATCATATGAGGATGGCTTTGATTTAAATATTGGAGAAAAAATATACAAAACAATTTATAACGATAGCATGACTGTTTCAAATAAATCTGACTCAGAATTGGATAACAGTAAAAAAGTAATTGACTCTCAAGTAGAGGCAACATATAAAAATAACTCAAACATTATTACGTCTACTGTACATATAAAGGATAAGAAACCTTTAGTGATAGAGGGACCAGCAAAATCCACTTTACCAACTTTTACGAAATCAGATACAGAAAATAACCAAACTTACAATGACATTATAAACTTGTCACCACCTCCTCCTAATAATAATTACGCACGGCCTAATCAAAATAATGAGTTAATTATGGGCATGAGTCCACCACCACCCAATACAGTTTCTCTGAATAGACATCCATCAAGAAATCCACAGACTCCTAGACCTACACTTCCAATTCGAACACCACCACCATACAGAAATATACCTCCTAGAAAGTTACCTCCAAGACCAAGTACTCAACGACCATTGCGAAAACCTGTTATAAAAGATGAAGTGTCAACTTATAGGCCAACTTATGATGTTGTAAATAAATTTAAACGACCTTTCTACAACCGTGATCAACCGTCATCTTTATTATTACCACCTCCTAGAGAACTACCAACAAAGACTCCAGAATCAGACTTAATTTCTGCATCTACTCCTATTGTATCATCAGTTTCAAATATTATTTTCCCAACACCGATTTCATCTGGTTGGTTGACATCATCAGGAGTAGACTTCTCTTCGAGATTTAATTTTGCTCCTACAGCTGTACAATACTCTGACATAATAACTTCTTCAAATCCAGCGCAACTAGATACGAAAGCAACAGAGTCATCAAATGAAGAATATGAAGATGTATACAATCAAAATTATGATAATAATAAGAAAACAGATTTATCAACAATGCAAGATGAATATAAAATCTTCAACAACTCAAAAACTCAAACTCAAACTTTCTCAAATAGTACAAATATATATTATAATGATTCATCTATTGAATCGAGTCAAGAAGATTTAACAATGGATAAAACTAAAGTAATACCTCTAGAAACAAAGAACAGAACTCGTAAACCCTATCCAGTTCGCACAGAAGACAAAAGAGGCAGTAAATATAAACCTTCATATAAATCTACTATTATTACACCTACAAGAACGTTATCAAGACCAGAAATATTATACCCAACAAAACAAGTAACAAATAGAATAGTAAAGCCAACGTTCATTAATTTCCCAAGTATCCAGCCTCTCGATATAATCGAAAGTTCAGAAACTTTGCTTGAAGAAGATTTTATTAAACCTACGCAAACACTAAATGAATATGACGATACTATTCCACCTAAAAGAACTACAAGCATAAGAAAAACAGTTACATCAACACTAACTTTAAGTAAAAATGATGGTAATATAAATACTCAGGTTCATCATGCTGGAAATGAGATTAAAATATCTGATGAAATTATTCCAACTAAAACTGAATTTAAAACTACAGTGGTTACTTTTACCAAGACTCTCTCAGAAACTCCCAAAATTATTTCAAGTGTTGGATACGTTAATTTGACGCATACTTTAACGGTAACTCACACTAAAACAAGCTTAGTAAGCCAATCAGAAGGAGCGGTTACTCAAACACTTATTTTGACCAATACGCATACATCTACTGTAGTGGATGTTATCACTGAGATTTATACGCAAGTGCAACCAACGACCATAATCGAAACAGTTACAAGACATATTCCCAATGTTCAACTTGAAGTTACGCCTGTTCAGGAAATAGGCTCAACTAAGATACCTTTAGACGATATTTCTATGTCTTCAGAAGAAAAAGATAACTTTATCATCAAAGATTCAGATGTTACAGAGAATATTCAGAAGATTGAAGTTGAAGAGGAAAAAGATAGTGATACTTTCTTCGTTGTCATGAATAAGTCTCAAAATGGAGGAAAATCACCACCAATAAATACTGATATAGAAACCGGTGACTATGATGGCATCACAAGAAATGAGCAAGTGAATAACAATGGTGTTTCACAAGTCTTATTTGGAGAAATCTTATTAGCTGGAACTCCGTATCTGGAAACTACAAATATTGGTCACCCTGCTGGTAAGATTACAACAATAATTATTGATTATAGTTTAATATAATTATAGTGAAATATATAATGCAACATTGAATATTTTAGGAATAGGTTTTGGTAAGGAATGTCAACCTGACTGTAAAGCATCGAGAAATGAACGTTGTCAGCGAATTGACGGATTGATGAAATGTGTATGCAGGCCTGGTTTCGCTCGAATGTTCCCGGACAGACCATGTAAACGTAAGTTATATTTGCATTTTATTGACTTTTGTGACGCTGTGTATATTATTTTCAGAGCACTCGCTCATTAGGCAGCCCTCATCATCTATGAGAAAAATAATAAGTTGCCTTTTTAGTCTTCATATAGATTCTTCAATAATACAATATAAAATACATTTTCGTAAAAATAGCTCTCAGATATCAAGATTTTTTCAGAATAACTTGACACTCATCTTTATACTTTAGCTAATTAACTCTATGGCTATGTGTTATTCTGATGTCTTCTTCTTCCTGCCATGTTGCCTTTTTTTATTTGGGGTCGGCGCAGTCTGTTATGATATGTTATTCTGAGGTATAAACAATAATAGTTTTTTCAGTAGTTTTTGCGTGACAGCTACACAAACATTCACATTTTAATTTAAGTAGGATTTGCATCGATGTTTTTTTCATTAAACGTGTTTTTATTATACGATAATGAATGCTATTCTCGTTAAAGTATTAATTTATACATATATACTATATTTTCAGCAACCTACACATACTCTGTTAGCTTAGTACTTGCATCACATGGCAACCAGCGTCTGAAGTTCCATCCGAACCTAAAGGATAATTCAACTAAGGAATATCACCAACTCGCAATCGCAACAAACGAGGGAATCAACAGAATGGTTATGCAGTCTGATTTGAGAGATGTCTTCCATGGTGTCCATATTACTGGATTCCATCCCGTTGAAATGAAGGACAAGAATGGAGAATTACACCAAGGTGTTACAAATGACTTTTATGTACAGGTAATTAATATCTCTCTGTAAGATTCAATTATTAGAGGCAGTGGCGTAGCTATCATAGGGCAAAGTGGTGCAGTGCACCGGGGCCCTGATGCAGAGAGGGCCTTCTGGGCTTTAGAAAGAGGGGGAGGCAGCACTTGAAGCTAGAAAAAATTATAACAATGGAAGTGCCGAACGTCCTTTATAAGTAATAATTTGCAAATAATTAATTTTGTGCTAGGGGGTTGGGGAGGTTGCGACTTTTTTCTCTCTGCACCGGGGCCCTTCGACACCTAGCTACGCCACTGATTAGAGGTTTTACGTAATAACTAATTACACGCCCCGGCTTCGCACGGATGCAATGGGTGCAATGTAGATGTACTATACACCAAAAATATTAGTGTAGATGAAAGTGCCACTGCTATTACTTTCATATCAATACTGTAGCGACAGGTCCCACAATACTATAACTCTATAATGTATGTATGAATTATATGTAAATCTGTTACATTTCATGGCTAAATCACTGAACTAATTAAGCTAAAACGGATGTAAATAGATTAACTCTGTAAAGGAATATTTTTTTTACTGATAAAAGCTTGTTATACATAATAATATATGTATGAAGCCACTTAACTTTTCTACTACTGCATACTACAATTGTACATACATATATGTATGTTTTCGAATAGTAATATTTAATCGATATAACTAAATAAGAAAAGAAAGTTGTATGTTAACTTTGTTCTTCTATAGAATAATAACATACTTTGTACAATACTTCATTTTTGAGAAACATAATTAACACATACGAGTATAATAAGCCTACCCGGCAAACGTTGATTTGCCATGTAAATAATTTCTAAAAAGCAGGGGTTGGTGAGTAAAAAGTAAAAATTTTGGGTTGTATGTATGTTTTAATGCCACATTATAAAAAAATAAAACAAAAAATGTCGTCCAAAAATTAAAATAAAATATTTAAGGGTGAACAACCCTTATCTATGAAAAATAGATAGTAGCCGATTCTCAGACCTACTGAATACGCATATAAAATTTGGTAAAAATCGGTAAAGCCGTTTCGGAGGAGTACGGTAACTAACATTGTGACATGGAAGTTTTATAAATTAGACTGTTTTACCGTTTTTCATAGAGCTATCCGTGCTCCCAATAGCGTCTATACTATTGTTTTTTGCGTACAGGCAAAAAACATAATTATGTTACATATACATATATTTAAAAATATAATATTGCTAAACATTTGTAAAACATGAAAACGTAATCCTATAAGTATTTTATGACTGTTTGGTAGCGGCACAATATATGTATGTATATATTACTGATGGATTTCCCTGTTGTAAAACTGTCTTATTTTAGCTTTCAGACAATGCGCACGAGTACAGATTAAAGGAGGTTATAGAGAAATATCTACGTAATAACAATTACAGCCTCGGGGGAACAGAAGTTCATGCAGCAGCCGACCATATTGACAGGCTGACGGTTAGCGGTAGGTTTAACGAGTTACTTCTATAATACGTAAAGGGATAAAATCACAGAACAGATCCCTGTTCTGTGGATAAAATAGAATTGCATTGTGTTATGTGTATGATGTATTATATATATGTATATATGTTTTTCATTTTCAAAGATTGCACTTTTATCCCAAAGAGCTCGTTGGCACATTAGGTAATACGTTTTCTTATTCGAATCTCTTGACTATTGATTAGTATCAATGATGCGCTGTTGACCTATTTTTCTATGGACTATGATCTATAGACGATGGCACTTAACTCGGTTGGATTTTCGATATTTCTGCATCCCTTTTCTTGTAGTCCCATCTAATAAGATTTAGGGAAGAATATACATACCTGCAGACAAATATATTTCACACCTTTCGGGACCGATCTTTGCAGACTTAATTAAAAGTTGATTTTTCAATATTTTTTTACACTTTCGTTACGTTCACATTCCAACGTCTAACCAGAACTTCTACGTGAATTTAAATTTCAAAGATTTAGATAGAATAACTTTAAAGGGCAAAGAGCCGAGACCACGCTTGCTAAAAAGCATTTGAAATGTTGAAATAAATAATATAATTAATAAATCGCTATTTAATCCGGTAAAAGTTATTTTATTAAACGTATATCGCGATATAAAAAGACAATATTAAGTTCAACTATTTCTTTATATTTCAGACTTCGACGAGTGTCGGAGCAGTCAATTCCACGACTGCTCAGAACACTCCAAATGTTTCAACCTGCGAGGTACCTACACTTGCAGCTGTTTGGAGGGATATGCTGACCTCAGCGTCAATACTCTGTACCCTGGCAGAATATGTTCTTGTAAGTTGGTTTATATCATATATACTAGCTGTATCCAGCATACGTTATTGGACACGGACGTATGCAAAAAATTTCATCATAATCGGATGAATAGTTTAGGAGCATATAAAGGACACACATACTTACATTGAGTTTTATTTCTACAGATATAAGATACTTATAAAAACAGTAGAATCAACGACTCTACATTGAATACCAGCATTTTAGAGGGGACGAAGTCTGATATAAAAAAGTCTAATAAAATACTCGAGCACTAAGAAAACAAAATAGGGAAAATTGAATTTTTGTGGCGAAACTGGAATATCGTTCCTAACAATAAATTAATATAATTTGAGATTAAAGTCTATTTTTTATGTTTTTTGTTTAAAAAAAAATACATTAAAAATTATTTAAAAAAAACGTTACAAAACCCACGCTACGTGCAACGGTATTGAGAAACTTCACGTAAACAGACACGTGCAATGTAGATGTACTATACACAAAAGAATTGCCTATTGCCTATATTACTCGCTGATAATGTAGCTTTCTGATAGTGAAAGAATTTTTAAAATTGGTTCAGTAGATCCTGAGATTCATCTCTATAACCTTTTTTAACACCTTGGGTTACATTATTCAAGTTTTAATGATCACTAATTATTTCTGGAAATAAAGATAGCCTATGTTACTTTCTAACGTATATGTAAGATGTAGCTTTTTAACGATGAACGAATTTTTAAAATCGGTCGAGTAGTTTTTGAGTTAAATCTTAACAAACAAACAAACTAATATTTCCTCTTTATAATATAAGTAGGTATTTTTTTTTCTTTAATTCCATTAACTAGGACGGAGGGTAGTTTTATTTATACAAGGAACCAAGTAACGAGCGGTCCTCTCGCCGTTATTATTAGTTTAATAATATAAATAATTAGTTCAACATATTTTTCTACAACAGTTTCTCTTAATTAAGCGTTGTGTTTGTAACTCTTATTAAAGCGGAAGCAGTCGGTTGTGACACGTGTAACTACCACGGTACTTGCTTCGACCGAGAGAGTGCTGTTATATGCGAATGCTTCAAATGGTACGCCGGAAGATCCTGTCAAGTTAACCTCAAAGGTATATTTTATTTAACTTTTTTTATAAGGCAAACTGGCTAGCTCATCTGATAGTATGTTATAACTACCCATCAACATCTCCAACATTAAAGTGCATGAGCGTTTTATTTACATATTTTCTTTATTGGAAACGAAACAAAAATATAATATCTCATGCGATGGCAGGACCTACCACCACCAGACATACCTCAGCCTTAGAACACTCAATGATGTGCTATCGACCCATTTTTCACTTCTACAATTGATAGACTGAAACCGAAATGCGCATTAGGCACTTCACGACTTTTCCATCTCTGATTATAAAGCATCTTAATTTTTTTATATAAGTACATGAAATATATAATATTCCAGCGGTTTTAATTACTGTGACGGTAAGCGGCCTCCTGATCATCATGGTGGTGACCATCTTCGCATCAAGGAGATGCTGTGCCTCCAGGAGTCCGGCCACACAGACCTTCGTGATTGGCTGCATGCAAGGAATGCCCAGCTTACATCAGGTAATTTATTCAACTCATATGATTTAATCCTTTTTTGTTACTCTTTTATCATAGTGGAGGCTAACGGACAGGCGGAGGGTTTCCAACAACAAAATTAAGGCTTAAACATACCCAGGGAGCAATTATAAATAACAACGCACAGAACATTTAATAAATGATTAAGTGTTCTGTGCTCTTACGATTTCACTACACATACACTTTTTGAGAGAGGCCCATCTCACTATGCGGTGTCTGCCGGCTTCGACATAATTTTGTCGACCGTTTTCTCGTCTTTTATTCGATTATCTCTTTTTCAACCGGGTATAACATGACGCTTACACTTAAAACTCGACTTCTAATGACAAAAGTTGTCGATGTTGAGATATATTATATCTTAGTTTGTCTTCACTCGTCCGCGAGATATCTCTTGACGGTCATGCTAGGCGGGATGGCCTAGCACGAACAACTTGCGAGAAAGTATTCGTATTGTCAATTGTTATTTGTATACAATATCAAATAACTACTCATACAACTGACAGATCGACGACTTGAATACTTTCTCGATAGTCGTTTGTGCGACACTAAAATGATAATAAATCTTTTTTTTTTCACTGATTTTATGAAATTTTATTGAAATAAACTGAGGCTCTGACTTCCTTTAAGAAGACCTGTTCCTTAAAAAAAGTAGGAAATACAAAGAGCGAAGACAAGTCCTGTTTTTAAAAACAAACAAATAAAAAAAAACTAAACATTATTTTTATTATTATTATCAAACTTTCTGGTTTATGTTATTATTATAAATACCAGGGTAACATGCCAAAGCAGAGAGCTGATCGGAGAGCACTGATAGCGGAGAGAGAGAATGCGGAGACTTGCAGTGTGCAGAATGCTTCCCTTCCGTATATACCATCTAAGGTAAATAACTTTTAAAATAGTAAAACTACTACTGTGGACACCAAGAGTTCAATATTTTACTTCCATTTTATAATATTTACTAGCGACCCGCCCCGGCTTCGCATGGGTGCAATGCTGTTACTAAATACACTACAGAAAAACTGTGAACGTTGTATATAAAAAAATACCGGCCGGTACCGCTGCAAACGCTAGGTCCCGCAATTTTTAAATCTGTAATATCTTCGAAAATATTCATTTAAATCATATGCTGTAAAGGGCCATATAGAGCTATATTAAATCAACAATGTATTTAAGGTATTTTATTGGATAAGGATTAATGCTGTATTGGTTAAAATCGCTTCGAAAATTAGCCATTATATTATGTCGTAAAAAGTAAATGACAAAAAAAAGTTATTGTGGGTTATCCATAAGAGATAGACATATACCATCACGGACTTTTCTGTAGACCTTTTCAATGTGTACAATACTTAGTACATTATTTTGATAAAACTCGTAGGGTTCAGCCTGCGTTTGCAATGTAAGCGGAAAAAATGTAATTATTTACGATATCACATTAGAAACCTCAAAAATAACAGTATTTCTCCACTATTTAATGGATGTTATTATACATAACATACCTCTTGAATCACTCTATCTATTAAAAAAAACCCTATCAAAATCCGTTGCGTAGTTTCAAAGATTTAAGCATACAAAGGGACATAGGGACAGAGAAAGCGACTTTGTTTTATACTATGTAGTGATGTGAAAATGTTTGTAGTCGATTTCCAGATGTGTCGATCTGGAAAGTAAATTCTGAGTCGTTAAATCACTAATATAAGTACTAAATACGGCGATAATTTTGTTGTCTGATGAAGAGTCCTTTGTCATATTGTGAGCAGTCAGGTGTATCTTACTGTTGTAAAATGACTATTTTTTTACTAGTTTTATATAACTTCGCTATGAATCGTTAGTAATTAAGTATGGAGTATTTTATTGCCTATTGTGATGTCAATATAAGTTCGTCCTATCAGCAAACATGTGTATATCGTTTGTGTATAGTACATTGAAAATTCCGTTGATTGCGGGTTCGAATCCCGACGTGAAGACAGTATCCTAAGTCTGGTCACTTCGTGGTGTAAACAGGTTATGGTTCTGCGTTGATAGATGGAAAACAGAGCTTAATGCAGTTTTGTTTTCAGTTCATGGATTTCCAAATGGTCGAAGTAAAAAACTCGACAGCGCATCATTGACTAATATTCTGTGGCTAAGGCTACCTACCATCAAGTGAACCTCACGCTCGTCTGTCGATATCTAACATAAAAAATCTATCATTTATATACTTAATCGCTGATTATCAGCGGGCTTGTTAAGAATCGACTATAGTCACAGTATAAGTTAATTATATATAATTGTTCGCAGCGCGGCCGCTCGTCTACAAGCCAGAAGTGCGTGATGTCTGAACCTCCTGCGCATGCGCCACCGCCTCCCCCCGCGCCTGCGGTCCTCATACCCCGCGCTCGCCTGCATCAGCACTCCGATAGGTATACTAATCAACCTATATATTTGAAAAGAACCTTGGTAGAAGACTTTGAATGAAAAGTATTTGCTCTTCTTGAAGCGGCTAAGTCCAATGGATTAAAGTTTCGTCCAATTCATTCATTCAAACAAGGAAATGAATTGTATTTCCACATCATTGTTTTGGAGTAAATTTTGGTCGTAAATCCTCACTTCACGCTAACGTGCGAGAAGGAAGTGGTCTTTCAGGATAATAGGAGTTTAAGGAAATAGCTGTACCGGTTTAAGGTCTATTTAAAGGAAATGGACTTTCGAAAATAATAGATTCTTCAAATTCATAGTCAATTATAACACGATTTAATATATAAGAACTTATTATCAATACTTATTTTCAGTCGGGACAATCTATCGAGAAAGAAGAGTCTAGAAGCGTGCGCTGAAGCGAAGTTGATCAGTTATTTGGAATCTGGCGCAACAAACGCTACTGATGAGGTAATTGTCAAAAAATTGACAGTATTTCTGCGCTTGCGTTATATTAATACAATATAAATAAAATTTAAAAATAATATACACTTTTTCATAAATAAAATAATATTATCAAAAGTACTGCGCTACTAGTATTTTATAATATACCTACTTAAAAAAATAAGAAAATAAAGGAGACATTTTGGATAAATTTTATATAATTAACATTAACTTTATCGACCAGTGAAATAAAATAGCGAGTGTTTATTTTATTAAATTTTTAGCTGCTTCGATTTTTGGGTGAGGCGAGCGAGAATTTAAAAAACTCTTTAGTTTTCCACCCTGTACATAATATTAAACATCTCGGAGAAAGGCACTTTGAAAAATAGTGTGAATGACTGAATAAAAAATCTATAGCACTAACCTTAATTATCTTCTTCCCTGGATTGGATCCAGTACTTCTGCTTCGATGCACGGCACTTTCACTCAAAAGATTCGTTACGAACGAAGAAGTAGGTTCGAAATAATAAACAATAACAAATTTGAAAATATACATACCTCCTCGGTGCGAGCGGGAAAGCCGTTGAGCCTCTTCGACTTTCACCTTGCTGAAGTAGTAGAAAATAGTTAATGTGCACTTTATTTCTTGATCAACACAACCACACATTGATCAAACAATGATAATACCGGCTTCAAAATAAAAAATATATAATTATCGCGATCGCAATTCGATGGTATTTGTTATTTTAATTATATTTTACATATACATCGTAATCAATTTATTTTATTATCACACAACTCCCTGTCTCCACAATGTCCTAAAACGACAGAGATACAATCATCAGATATTATATAACATACAATCTATAAACTGAATAACACGATTTAAATTATTTTTAAATAATATCACTTTTACCGTATGAAAAACCGATTTATCAATAATTATATTATTTATCCCGACGTTTCGAATGCTTTCCAACTAGCGTGATCCCGCGCAGACTGAAAGGTGACAGTTGTCTGAATTGTTTATTTTTTTAATTTATTAAATGACATTGGAATGTCACATTTGAATTTTCTCAAAGTTGCCATACTAACGCCATCTACTTATACAGAGTTGATACTTGCTCTTATTTTCTATATTATGGCAAAAATGCTAACAGGTACTTCTTTGTTTTTAATATGTTTACCGGTTTAATCCGGTAAAAGTTATCCGGTTATTTAAATGTGTGATACTCGCTCGCGTTCATAGATAACAATTTTTTATATTATTTCAGATGAGAAGAAAGCACAGTTTAGAATCTTCGTACAGCGCTAACAAGGATAGACATAATAAACAAGGTATATACCTTTTTATTGCTTTATTAAAAATAAGTAACATGTTCCTAGATTTATTTCAGAACTACATTACCCATTTAAAATAAGGTGATATTTTATAAATATATATATGCGGGCGAGTTGAAGGAAATATTGTTAGTATGTGTTAAAATGAAAGATGTGTGAATGTTTTTTTTTTAATTTAAATATACATAACATTTTTATCACTTCTAAACGTATTTTGCGTATGTATATACTAAGCCAGCTATTCAATACTTTTCAATACTTAATTATAAATTATTTCATAATTATTAGTTAATATTGTTTAAAATTCAAGTATTATTCAGGTTCCATTACACTACATTAGAACCTATAATGTGGACATATTTTTAATGTTCTAAAGAGCAATTCTGATTAATTTTATAAAATCTTTATTTATACAACTCTGTATAGATTCTGTTAATGCAACTCTATACAAATCCAGGTGCACTGGTATCAGCCGGCTTCAAAGTCTCCACAACGGTTCGTCCGGAAGAAGGGATGAAGGAAGATGACGCATCCTCTATAAATAAGACTGACATTGATGGACAGCTTTCTAGGTTCGATACATTGAGGAAATCCTACAGGTGCTTTTTTATTTTCAATAAAAATTAAAATTAAATAGAGCTATTACAAAATTTATTAACACTAGTAACACGCTCCGGCTTCACAAAAAAGGAAAAATATGTTACTCGCTGATAATGTAGCTTTTTATTAGTGAAAGATTTTTTAAATCGGTCGAGTAGTTTTGAATTAAATAGTAACAAACAAATCTTTTCTCTCTATACTATAGGTATAGACAAGTATAAATAAATAATAATATTATCATGCAAATATATTGAGTACAGAGGGGTTATCACGAACAGCTATCGAAAAAGTATTCGTAGCGTCGACCTGTCATTTGTATGAAATTTGAAATGATACAGCTGACAGTTTGACGATTCGAATACTTTGTCGATATTCGTTCGTGCTAAGTCCTCAGAGCGTCGATTTTACTGTCATATGTACAGAAGGTATGGAAAAGTATTGCCTTTACAATCAACCTATATTATTTTCGCTTTTATTTTTCAGTCAAGAAGACAATATGTCCGAATGGACAGATGCAGAGCGTCGTCTCGGAGAGTTGTAAGCTACTACTATAAATATTAAACACAATAACATTAAAATTTGAAACTATTTTGTCAGTCTGATAGATATTTAGAATATCTAGAAGTAGCGGAAGTAACACAATCATTGCTTTCAGAACTTTATCGGAAGCGCGTTCTGTGGGCGGCACACTTCCGGCCAGCACAGGGCGGGCGGCTTCTTCTACTCGCCTCACACATCAGGTATCGGCATTATTTATATTACCATGTAATATTCACATAAAATAAATATAAACTACTAAACTTTATTATTTTAAGGCTCTCAACAATTGAAAAACGCTTTCAGAATGTTACGAGAAGAATGTTACATAATTTTATAAAGAAGATATTTTAGAAAGAATATAACCAAAATTAGAAAAGACAAACATTTTAATATAGAAAAAAATAATAAGCATTTTAATAAAAAAAAACTATGTTTCATTAAATGTTTCATTATTTTACTTATAGATATTAATTACCATATATTTTATATTTATCAGTCAGTTATGTACTACAACAATAAAATCTTTGTTTCTATAATATGTATAATATATCCTATCGAGATCATACATAATTTTATCTCATTTTTGTTTTGTTTCTACTTATTAGTACATTTACTAAGTGCATTTAAACCTTGATTTTCCGCCAACTGTAATAGCATGCAAATATTACACTGGTATAAATATTTGAAATTGGAACTAAATCCTCTTGATTAAACTGGTATAATATAATTTAATATTTGAAATTGGAACTAAATCCTCTTGTATGCATCCAGGAAGCACACACGATGGCCGAACGGGACCTCGGTTCCACCTTCCTTCTGCCCCACGTGCACCTCTATAAACCTGATCCTGTGGGTAACGCACTCTAACTCTATTTATTTTTTTAATTAGTAACTAATAACTCTATACGCATCCTTATGTAAACCTCACGCAACGCAGTATAGTATGAACACTCCACACAGGTATAATGGACATGTTTCAAACCAATTGCAATAGAACCTTGTGAGACATAATATGTGGTCGACACTATTTTTAATTTAAATAAAATACTGTATACCGGATTAAAACGCGATTTATTATTTATATTGTTTAAATTATTTATTCCTGTCTCCCCGCGACCACGGTTGCTGAAAAGCATCCGAAACGTCGGGATAAATAATTTAAACAATATAAATAATAAATCGCGTTTTAATCCGGTATACAGTATTTTATTTAAATGTGTGATACTCGCGTTAATAAAAGACACTATTTTTTAATTCACATAGGTATTTATTTTACTCTAATAATATACTAGCAACACGCCCCGGCTTCGCATGGGTTCAATGAATCTAAATGTACTGTAGTATTATATAACTACGTAATCATAAAAGTTATATATGACTTATATACTTACGTTAAGGGCATTATTATTTTTCTTTTAATGGTTGCATAGGGCAAGCCGGGCTTTTGTATGGTGTTCCCATTACTGGCTAGAAGCCCCGTCAATCGAAGAAGCCCCAGGTTCTAATTGTCATTTGGTTATTTTTATATTGTGTTATAAATAAATACGTTTTTTTTCAGACAAGTGACGTATCTGAGTTTGATTCCCTGTGAAGACACCAAGGCTGTATAAGTATCATATAAAAATGTTAAATTCTTTAACTATTTTCTCACCAGAGGTAGATTTATTTTTTTTATTCTGAGGCTTTTCTACCAAAGCTTATGTTATTTAATTTATTCTATTTATTAATAACTGTAAATAAATGCAAAAGAAATTTTCTATTTAACTAAGAAATATTCAATTTTTAACAAAATTTACAGAAAAGAAATAGTAAAAACATACCTACTTATTAAACAAAAATATTTTAGCTTTATATTTTTATAAAAATATATAATGTAGAATGCCATAATATACTTAAGCATGGTTAGGTGTAAGAATGAAAGCAATTTGAAGTAGAGATCTTAAAAACACAAAATGATCTCTTATTTGAAGAGTTTTCGCAAAATATAATTACGAGTAGTTTAAGATTGTGCAACGATATGTGCCAATAAATGAAATTAAAATATAGACTAAGGTATACGACTATTCTGTCAAATAAATGTCAATGGATTTAATATAATACAGTTTCAACAAAATAAACATTTCCTACAAGTTTTTCTATATATTTTAGCCAATTTATGGCACAATTTGGATGATTATAAGCATACGCACAGATCTGCGTAAGCGCATAAATTATTTGTAATCATTGACTTATATGTATACTACTAGACAAGCTATGCGGCCTTAAATAATTGGCCACTGAGTTTCGGTTAATTCTCCGTAACTCGTTTAGTCCACTGCGAGCAAGCGAGAAGACCAGTGCACTGTTTTGTAAGCCGTGAACGTTGTTTTCGACAAACTAACACCGATTTTGTTCATAGTAACCAATAAAACACTGTTATAATTTATGTGCGTAGTTTTCCCAGGTGATTTGAAGTCTATTTCAGTAAGTACCTAAGTAATTTATTTCGTATTTGTCTAAAACAATAATTATCGTAAATATAAATACACAACTGCCATCATAATTTTCCATCACGCTTTACTAGAAATATGCGAGAGCGAGCGGTACTACCGACACGTTGGCAAAGATTATGAGAATTATTTAAACAGATATGCCCAAGTGAAATAGGGTAGACCAGTAGAAAAATAATTTTATTTGTTTTATAAATAGGTACTTAATTATAATTTTTGTGTTTTAGATATTGAATATTTACGAAAATGCCGAATTGCATACTACGATATTGCAAAAATTATTCGCAAAAAATTAAAAAGCTTTCTGATGGCGTAACTTTTCATAAGTAACTTATTAACTTATAATTTATAAGCTCAATAATAATTATATCAATTTTACTTGTTACTTTGAGCAGCAAACTCTGAGAGACAAACAAGAAAAAGGTATAAATCACTTGAAGTCGCATCTGCGTTTGCAAGGCATATTCGCCATGCTTGCTCCCCCTCTCTACCCGCCCGCGCGATCCGAAATTGCGACACAATTATTATTCCAAATTCAAGCAATTATTATATCTAGTAGTATACATATAAGTCAATGTTTGTAATATGTACAATTATGTAAATATTTTGAACTTGTAGTCAACTGCTTATTGATGTATTGTTATTATGTTAAATTTTAGTTATTTAAATAGTACTAAGACTTTACTTTTTACTTATTTATTTCTAATTTATAAGCAACTACCCTATTTTCTAAATCCGGTGAAATTAAAAATCAGATTTTACGCTTGTTTTTGTTAAATATATTTTTAAATTTAACCAGTGGTTTTATTACGAGTAGATCCTCAATATAGCATATATATTACCTTTTCTATAATGCGCGAAGTTGTCAAAATGCCATTATAACAAAAGAAATACATTTTAATTTTAGTTTTGTTATTAATGTTGGTAAATAAATACTTTTGATTTATTTATGACAACTATTTCTGACCCAAACTAGGCTAAACCTGCCGGCCTAGCATGACAACCGCGACAATATTTTGTCGACCGTTTTCTCGTGTTTTAATCGATTTTCTCTTTATTTATTCCGGGTCTAACATGACCATTACACTTAAAACTCGACTTTTAATATCAAAAATAGATATAATGTCAATCAAGATATCTTTTCTATCAAAATTGTCGATGTCGAGATATAATATATCGAGATATCTTACATCTTAGTTTGTCTTCTCTCGTCCGCGACATATCTCGTAGCGGTCATGCTAGGCCGGCTGTATCTTGAGACTTTTATAATGACTAAACAATAATTGGACGCTGTTAAACAATACAGTCAACCCACATGGTTGCCATTTTGAGTAAATTGAGTTTAAAGTTTTAATTAGGTTATATTAATTTTTTTTTTAATAATCTATATATTAATATAAAAGAGATTCCCACCTATATAGATACTCATCACGATATCTCTGGAACCATAAGGCGTAGCGACTTGAAATATGGTAGGAATATTCCTTTCGCCGAGTAGAGGTCAACTAAGAACGGATTTTACGAAATTCAACCCACAAGGGGGGTTGCGGGGGCAATTGCTAGTAACAGATATAATAGATTTTAATATTGTCTTTTATTAACGCGAGTATCACACATTTAAATAATAGATTTTTTTAATAATTATTTTACAATTATTTTATGTCATTTTTCTCGGTAGTAATCAATGTTATAGAATTAAGTCCATTATAATTATATATTTTAATTATGTTAGGGTTTCGTACCCTCTAGTTTTTTCTAATTTTTTGCTATTAAAACGATTTAAATATTGTCTTTTATTAACGCGAGTATCACACATTTAAATAAAATACTGTATACCGGATTAAAACGCGATTTATTATTTATATTGTTTAAATTATTTATGCCGACGTTTCGGATGCTTTTCAGCAACCGTGGTCGTGGGGAGACAGGCTGCTGAAAAGCATCCGAAACGTGGGCATAAATAATTTAAACAATATAAATAATAAATCGCGTTTTAATCCGTTAATTTATTTAGATTTAAATGATACATACACTTTTTTGAAAAATGTACTCCAGCTCATAAGGAAGAGATGGCATCAACATTTTTTTTTTAGCATTGTATAGGTTGACATTGTATTGTTTATCAGCGTCCAATTAAGATTAATCGTACATATTAAAATCTTATTTGCATAGTCCATGTTATGTTAACTCAAGTACAATTTTTATAACATAATCAAGGGTCATTCGAATAAAACAAATGATGAAATATGAGACATAGCATTTATTTCAATATTATGTATTAATAGAATATTCAGCATTACAAATACAACGTAAAACAATCTAACGTAGCAAATTATATATAAACATAATAGTACGATAGCATCATAACTTCGCCACTCACGTCACTCAACATTGACTGAAGCACACAGACTTTAATATAATTTACTATTTATAAACAGCTAAAAATATCGCGTACCGAAGTCAAGACAGTCATGATCATTTCGACGGGTCCTAAGAACAAAATCGTATCTGCAAAAACGATTTCACAGATACAATTTTGTTCTTTGGACCCGTCGATTTAGACTCTTAACAAAAACATCTAAAAAACCACCTAGAACAGCTTTTAGGGATTCTATTGTGTAGTCTAGGATAATTTTATTATACTTGAGAAGCAGGTATAACTATATTAATACGCCCAATATGAAGTTTGATACCTAAATGAGTTCTGCCTTTAAAATTTTCAAATAAAGTATTTGTTGTATTTAGATAATGAACAAGTATCATATCAGAGGCCCTTAGATGAAAAACTTGCAAAAAAGTATTCGTATCAGTCTGTCATTTATATGAGAATATTTGAAATTGGATAAAAATGACAGATTGACGATATGAATACTTTCAAGCAAGTTTTTTGTGCTAGGCCCTCATCACTCGGGAGAATCCGTCCGTCCTCCCAATAATAATGTCAATTCGAAAAAAAAATCTAGGCCCTCTTATCAGTTTTTTTTTGTTTAACGAAACTGTCTTGACTATAGTACAAGTATTGCCTTAGCAATGAGTTTAAACTCTAATCGATATGAAAACGATTGCCCAGCAGCTAGTCTTGCGAAAAGCAAGTCCATCTTCAATCCCACTAGATGTTCGTTCAGTCTCTTCAGAATGATTCTTCTAGATCATTCCATTAATCTATGCCAAAGTCCTTAAACTGGAAGTGAGCAAGCCATGTTACATAACGGCCAACTTTAACAATTAATATGGCAACAATTTTCAAGAATTTTTTTAACATCCTAATATCGAATTTTAAAAATATTAATTTGCCTCATCGAGAGATACATTAAATTTTCGTAAGTTATAATAATACACAAAAATGTAGATAATTTAATTAACAATACAATTTTACATAACACGTCTTCGTGCTGTTCGTCCTACGAAAATTACTCAAAATTATATAAACGCAAGAAATAAATTAAAAATATTAAACCTGTACAAAAGTGGTAAATATCAAAAGATTTAAACAAAAAAAAAGTCGGCCGTAAAAACAGCTATCTTAACCTAAATTGTACCTCTACCTAGCTACTTATTGAGAAATTGTGCATGAATAGAAACATAACATTCTTCTATAATTCCTAGATATTCTACTAGAAAAACTGTCCCGAAGTTAGGGTGCACTAAGAATCTGTCAATTAAGTCAAGACGGCCTTAGATGACCAAGATGGCGATTTAGACTCTCCATTCAAAACATTGAAAAAATAGCACGTAGAACAGCTATTACTGATAATAATATGGAGTCGATAATAATTTTATCATACATGAGAAGCAGGTATGTAAAACATTAGTATTACGCACGATATATAGTCTCAAACGGTATTGATACTAGTAATAAAGTTAAATATTATTATTTTCTTATATTCCCAATGAGACGGCTGTAATAACTTTAAAATTTTCAAATAAAATTGGCTTCTGATATGCTCATAAAATGCCAAAAAGTTATATTGAGGAGAATATATTCTCTACACTGAATACCAATGTGCAAACTCTACGCTACTTTACTTGAAGAGTACTTGAGCTATCTAAACAATTAGCTGATGAATCTATATTATAATAAACTAGCAATTGCCCCCGCAACCCCCCTTGTGGGTTGAATTTCGTAAAATCCGTTCTTAGCTGACCTCTACTCGGCGAAAGGAATATTCCTACCATATTTCAAGTCGCTACGCCTTATGGTTCCAGAGATATCGTGATGAGTGACTATATAGGTGGAAATCTCTTTTATATATATAGATTAAGTCATTTAACTTTTAAAATTGTATAAAGACAGACATTTTTGCACTCCGAGGGCCTAGCACGAACGAATATCGAAAAAATTTTCGTATTGTCGAGATGTCATTTGTACGAAATTTCTCATACAACTGGGGGGTGAGCACGAACAAGTATCAAAAGAGTATTCGTACTCTGACTCTGACTACTACTGACAGTTCGACGATTCGAATACGTTGTCGATAGTCGTTCGTGCTAGGCCCCCTGACATATTGACGATTCGAATACTTTCTCGGTAGTCGTTCGTGCTAGCCCCTCAGCTGTTAACACGGAACAGTAACTCTAGTAGAAGACAAAGAAATAACTGTTTTACTTTAAATCTGTAAATAGGACAGACGTTGTAGGAAATGTTCATCAAAAACTCTATAAAAATCTGACACGTTATGATTACATTTTTTTTAAATATTAAGCGATATTCAAAGTCTAGACTACATATAGATCTTAGATATTAAGTATGTAACATATCAGTGACTTCGGTAATACTTAAAAAAAAATGTTCGAAGAAAAGTAAATCATATTGATATCAGTACATTATGTCCATTCATTCAAACATTTGCTTTTCAATTAGGCAATAAAATCTAACAGTTTAGCGATGATTAAGTAAACTATCTTATTACTTACGTTACACGAAGTCACTTGTATGCACTAGACTGGCCAAGATCTCTATATCGGACTTTCACCCAAATTATTAAATAAGTCAATGTTATTTTAAATATTTTATAACGAATTAAAACGCGATTTAATAGTGTTATTTTATCTGATTAGCGATGACAAGGCATACACAGAGTGAACTTTTTAAGTGGGCGTGTATGACTAAATCCGAAACTATGAGGAGTAGCGAAAAGTACTCAAAGGAGTCTAGTCCGATTTTGACGAAAAATTAAACTGCCTTATTGGATTATTGAGAAATGAATAATCGAACCCATTTATTATTAAGGATATTAAAAAAAATCTGTCTTCAAAACTATACCTATGTACAAACTTAATCTAAAAAGTAAAAAATATGTATTTTTTTAATTACTTCAAAGCAAGAGCCTTACAGGACAATCAACAAAATTATTGATACTTATATATCTGTTTATTAACAGTTATTTTTAAAGTCGGTGCCAGCCAACCACCGCGTCTCCGACTCCAAATATAACTGTTTATAAATATTAAATATAAAAAACATACAGATTTGAGATCATGAATAAGATCCTCCTTGAAGTCGGTTAAAAACACAATGTGTTATTACACTACGATATTGTAGCTAATAAGGAACGAATTCAGGGAAGTAATGACATACGGCAAACTTAAGCAGTTTTAGTTTTCCTCAAAATCGGTCTCAGGACTCTTTTGAGTACTTATCGCTATTCCTCTAAGTTTCGGATTGGGCCAATTTGGAAAATACACCCTGTATATTATAAAAATATACCTTAAATTACAGTCTACGACAGATAAGGGTTGGACAATGATGGTTACGAGTCCACTATATGGTAATATTTTTTAAAATATAGGTATTGCAAAAAACGAAATAAAGACTGTTTGTCATGTTATCTATAGAATTTGTTTTCTTAACAAATAGAATCGGCATAGAATCCAGAGTATATTACAGATATAGATAGTAGAACTTCGCTAAGATTTGTATATTAGGAATATATTTTTACTAAACATGTGTAACACTGCGCTGCGCCGCGCAATTGCGTCGGCACGCTTCAATGCGCAGGGTGAGTTAGCTCACATATTCATAATGTGTTGGCGCACGGCGCAGTACCAACTCACTGAGTGAACTATGAGCGTGGCGTTACGTGCGTTTCGGAGGTTTCACTGCTCGCTTTGCGCGTCCCATTTTGTTGTGTCGTGGGCAATTTTGAGTCGACTCAAGGAGCCGACGCACTACACTGCGCCTGAGGTGCTGAGGCGCGGGGAATTTCGCTGAGTTACCCATGTCTAATTTTTACCTAGGTTCTAAGTGCGCTATAGGACCTCAGCCTTAGGTCGAAGATACATGGACAGTCGGAATCCCCGACATTACAGTACAAAAGCTAGTACCAAAATATTAGTCTAGTTCAGTGAAATACCTTGAACAACTACAAAAATGGTTGAATAGGGATCAAAACTTGGGTGTAATAACTTCCTTTAGTCCATTCTAATAGGTAATTCGAATTTGAATTTTATAGTCTCGTTGACGGAAAATGTTTTAAAAATTGAATTGTTTCAATTTGCTAAAGCATTGCATCAAAAATAGTGAAGCCCTTTACTTTAAGCTGTAATCTAATCCTTATCAATTCATAATTAGATGATTTCGATTGAAATCTTGAAAAGAAATTTAACAAAAGTTATCAAAAAGATTTAAATCGGGCTAAACTTTATTTTATAGATTCCATAAAACTTTACTTCTTCATTTCTTCATCTAAGCTTGCGTTTGGAGATTTCGCGATCATAGTCAAGGATCTGTAAAGGGGAGAAAATATTTTCAATCTTTACCGCAAATATTTATACATCTTCATGTACGGATGACGTCATTTACGAAGATTACAGTCTTACGTCCTTATTCATAAACATATTATAAGATTGATATAGTTAAAATAGGTTTTGTCTCGCTCTATCTAATATAAAAAGAACGAAAGAAACAAAACCTATTTTAACTATATCAAACTTATAAAAAAAATATAATACGTTTATGAATAAGGCCGTTAGTTTTTACGAAACAGAGATTTAATATACTTTTATTAACAAATTGTCAATTATTATATTCTCTAATAAAACCCAACAATCAAATAAATATATTTTTGTATTTTATTTAACTAAACTAAAATATAAATATAGGCTTTGTTAAGAAAACAATAAGTTCCAAAACACACAAGTAACAAACACATAATCAAGAAATAAATATATATTTTAAGAACACAGAAAACAAGCAACATATCTAAAAAAGATGAAAAACAAAATTCAGATGAAGCAAAAAATAACAAGCAATACAATTAAAACAGTGTACCTATTTTCAGGCTTGTCTTGGGGGTGACTTAAACAATAGCAGCTGCAATGATAATAGTATTTTAGTTGATGATACTTTTATAGCTAGGAATAATAAATTATATAGGATAGGATTGGATAAAGCAATATCAGTAAATATTTTATATCATAAAACAAAGTCGTGTTAGTTACACCATTTATAACTCAAGAACGGCTGCACCGATTTCAATGATATCTTAAGTGTTGGATATGCCCTGAATAACTTAAAATATAGGAAAAAAATATGCAAAAGATTAAATATTTAAAATAAATTAGGTTCGGTACTCCGCCATCTTTAGCAATTGACAGATAACGTCTATTATAGGTAGCTTTTTTGTAATTAATAATTGTAGCATATTCAAATATAGAAGCATTTTTTATTTTGAAAGCCAATATTCTGGCAGGATAACGTCTGTCGGGTCCGCTAGTATAACATTAATCAAAATCTGAGTCTTATTTAACTCAGATTCTGAATTTTAGTGACAGGGTTGCGAATTGAAAGTACATCAGCATTAATAGCCAAGATCGAAGAAGCAACTATCAGCGACTATTCTCACCACTTTCTCAAGTAATTCCTTCATTTATTATTCGTTTTTTTATTATTATAATTAATTACTTCAAGATATCATGTGTAATGGTTGCAGCTCCTTACAAACTTGGCGATTAAAAAGACCGACGGAGAATTTATTGCCAGTTCCTCCCATCCGTTCTACGCCTTTGATTTAAGAACTAGCAATCAATGGAAAATTAGAAGCTTTTTTTTATTGCAGTTCATAAGTGTATATTGTGTTATCTAATGAATAAATGGTTTGAATTTGAGTAAACACCTGTTCAAGAACAGATAGTAGCGAATATCCAATATTAGGCTTAGTTTCAGATGAAGCCTATGCGAACGAAATCGCTTAGTCAGTTACTCGCTGATAATGTAACTTTCTATTGGTTTAAAATCCGTTCAGCAGATCCAGATATCACCCCCTATTACCCCCTAACCTCGAAAACTCACAAACATAATAATTTACACCTTTATGATATTAGTATAGATAACTTTAACTTTAGCATATGAAGTAAAAATATACAATGAAATTGTATTAACTACCGGTGATAACTAATAACGTAAATAATGGGTGTATGCAAAAGTAATGCAACTTTTTTTCTTTGAGCTAAATACTGTATTTAAACTTTAAATTTTTTCACGACCTTTTGCGTTGTGGAAGCTCCATGTTTGAGCCATAAGAATAGGTAAATGATTTTATATTCATTTGTTTATTTTGTGAAAAAGAACAAGGTTAACTATGTCACTAAGTAAGAAACCTTTTCGCCATTGTCCTCCTTATGAATTTCAACAAGCAAATAGGCAAAATATGCCCTCAAATTGTTAACTAAAGTCTTTAGCAATGTCACAAGGAGTTATTTATCGATTACTCGATGGTACAACTGATTCAAAGATGGCAATTAGAGTTTTAATGACAATGAAATCGATGGTTTTCCAGAAAAGTGTCTATACGACGAATCGCAAGTGTTGCTTGACGAAATCCAATGCTGAACTCAAGAAAATTTGGCAGAAATGCTTGAGGTTGATCGGGCCACAATTTCGATATATTTAAAAGCCATGGGAAAGTTGCAAAGGCGCGATGGTGGGTTCCGCACAAACCAAGTGAAAGAAACGAAAACGACTGAATGGATACTTGCAATTTTCTCCTTGTTTAACATAATAAAAAATCATTTTTATGGAAAATTATATATAACAGGAGATGAAAAAAATATTTTTTTTAATCCAAAATGTACAAAATCCTATGTTGGTCCTGTATAACCTTCGACATCGATTCTTAAACAAAAAAGTCATCCAGATAAATTAAGGCTTTGTATGTGGCAGACTGAAAAGGAATCTTGTATTATGAGCTATTGTAATCGAAGCAAAAAATGAAAGGGATCTATTATACATCAAGAATTAAACCGTTTCAGTGAAGTATTGGACGAAAATACCCATTTTCAATGTCCAGTGAAATTGTTACACTATAATGCCAGACCACATTTAGCAAAACATCTGTCCATGAAACTTGGATGTCTCTTGGTAGGGAAGTTCTGAGGCATCCGGCGTACTCTCCAGACCTCGTGCTATGCTGATCACTATATTTTTTAAATTATGAGTTATGCGTTTTAAGTATTACGCTTTCGATAAAAATCGAAGTACTAAAATGGGCTTATCATTTCTTTGCATCGAAAAACCAAGAATTCTTTCACAAGGGAATCTATGAAATATAGTGCCGGTGGCAAAAGATGTTGAACAATAACAGACAATATTTTAATCATTAATAGTGCAGTGTTTTTTTTGTAGAGTACAATTCGAAAGTTCAGAAAAAAGTTGCATTACTTTTGCATACACCCAATAAAATATTATTTTGAAAGTGCTGGGTAAATATGCAGATTTGAAACAAAATTTTACAATATAAACACTATATTAAACTATACCAAAATAAAAAACAAAACAAAAAGCTAAAAACTGAATAGTTATTTAAGTGAAAATGCATTATAGGAATCTTTCAAAAAGAACTATTCATAAATTTTAACTTTAAACAAAAAATAAGTGATACGACATAACTATAAAATATATATACTATATTATATAGAGAATATACAGTTGTAGAATAGGTAAAAAATCGGAATAAGAACTTTTTCGATCACTGTGTAAGAATGGATTGTAATAACGTAAGTGCTGACAGCGCCATCTACCTTCTTTGAGCAGGTATGGGTGTTGAAGATTGCGTGGTCGGTGGTAATGATGCTGGACAGCTTCCGGACAGTGTTGTAGGTGGATTTTCTTCTTCTCGATGTTCTCCTGGTATAAAGAGTGCATTTTGTTTGATACAAATCTTAACATTTTAAATATGAAAACATATTTATTTGCATTTTTTTTGTTTATTGATTAGTAATTAATAAAAGTCTAAATCAGTTCACCAATATTTAACTAATAAATAATAATTTGAACTCCCTTGCACCTTGATAACTGAAAAAAATACCTTTCCACCATTACTTCAAGAATATCTAATATTCATGGAGTCATAGAGTTTAAACATACCACAACTTGGCAAATATTTAGTAATAGCAACACGCCCCGGCTTCGCACGAGTGCAATGTAGATAAACTATACACAAAAATATATCAATCATTGATAATGTAGCTTTCTATTGGTGAAAGAATTTTTAAAATCGGTCGAGTAGTATTTGAGTTAAATAGTACAATAAAACAAATCTTTCCTCTTTATTATATTAGTTTAGATATTAAAAACGTTTATTAAGCCTATTACCTCGTAATATAGGTGCATCTCCAATGTAGAAGGTTGCCGCAGGTGCCTCGATAGTGGCCTCCCGCACTGAACTGTCAGCACTCACCGCACTAAGAGTGTCTGTGCTGTCAAACATTATTGTGCGCTCTTTTGTTTTTGGAATGCGGCCATCGAGTTCCTGAAAAGATCCGTGGTTCAATTGAGCTGTTTTAAACATCAAAAGACTGACGAGTATTATTTTCGGTTATATAAAACCCAGAGTAATCATCACTATTACTGAAACACCTTGCGAGAAAGTATTAGTATCGTCAATCTGTTAGGTATGTAAAGAACATAGATGTACATAGAAGCACAGGCTTTATATGCGCGATTGGCACGGTTTCTCTGGGGTAAGAGTAGTTCTCACCCCAGCCACCGCGGCGCTAGTATCCGTGTGAACGCACACTCTGACGCTGGACTCTTAGCGCGCACTCTCTCGCACCCAGACGCTTTTAGAGCATTATTGCCATTCGCTCGTAAGGGCTAGCGAGACAACTCGAGAGGACTACTTAGATGTGTGTGTCACACCGATACATTACCGCGCGCTCTACTATCAAAAGAAGAACTACTTTTTCTGTGCCAAAAATTTGTATGGGCCTATGCTTCTATGTACAATGTACATCTATGTTTTTTGGTGTATGGAATACAACTGTTCTCGCAAGTTGTTCAAGCCAAGCAAATTTGGCTTCTTATTGAAAACCGACTAGTTAATTGTACAGGTCGAGGCACACAAAGTGTGACAGTGTTATTATTAACACTTACCAGCCTCTCCGTATCAGAGTCCGGTTCATGAACTTCGAACTGCGAGTAATGTTCGCTCGTGGACTGGTGCTCAAGATTCTCTATCTGCACCGCCGTCACAGGGTCCAACGTGTCCAGGGAAGACACCATGGTGTTCGACCCTGGAGGTGGTACCGCTGTTATCTTTCTGATTAGTAAAGCTTGGTGGGAAAGCGATTATACACAGATATATTTAAATAGCGTTAAAAGCAAGGATCACAGCTTTGAAATGTCTGAATATAGCAGCTTGTTAATGGATAGGCGAAGAATGAAGATGATTTAATACTAAATAAAATAATCTTTAACAGTAGTGCTATTCCCAATATTGATAAGTTACTAAGTTAAAAAGTAATGAACATTAACTCTGCTCACGCGACACTAGATTTACTCAAATAAGGATACTTAGTATGACGATACTATCATGAAAAACGGTATTTGCGAAGCAAAATCAGCTCGTCAAATATTTAAATCAATTGAATTCAAGATTGGCTCGACGTCTAGTTCTACATCGAGCGATGCTCCAAATAGGGAATAGCACACTTTATCTAGTTATATAAAAATTAACGTAACTAATGACACTGTGACTGAAATAAAACTGCAAGATTTATTAACTGACGTAATTATATGTAATTGAAATATTTATAATAAACCAAAGTAAACGAATAAACGTTAATAATATTTATTTAAATATTTTACAATCAACAATTTCTACTTTAAGTATAAATTATTATTTTTAGAATAATAAAATGAAAAGAATACTTTAAAGTCTAACCAGCAATCTGCCTCATAAAGAATTAAATAAATATATCATTAAAACAAAATGAATTTAGTTTTATATTTGAATTATTATTTTGAAATAGAAATAGAGTTTTTGAAATAGAAACATTCAGTAAAGTTTTACGTACCTCCAGATGTTAGACTGCCGGTCATTGGAGTGTCAACTTCATAGTTGTAAGTAGCTCGTGTAGCATTTGAGCTGGTTGCTTCTAGACTGTCGGTGCTACCAAGCATCAAATCTGCACGGGCCCTATCATGTAGGAAGTAATTTTAGTAAAAGCTCCTCGGAAAAGCGCCATCGAAAAAATACATAAAAAAAGAAGGCGCGATGTCGTTTTCATAAATATTTTAATGGAATAATTTCTTCATAACCTCCTTTGATATTTTATATTTTACTTCAATATATCGTTTATAAAATGATCATGGTAATAGGATGCGTTAAACGGGAACATTCCAAGCCGTTTAAAAATTACGTTGAACAAAAGCTATTTTAATATTAATTTTAATAAGCACATTACCCTCCCACTAGAAATTGTTACAAAATTTTAAACTTACCGACTAAAACTTCCAGAAGAACTCAACTCTTCGTCCTGTGCGCTCCAAGAACCACTAGCTGGATCTGTGAAGTGTTTACCAGAAACAATACTATGAGCTATCGATCTCCCGGAGGAGGGCGATAGTTCACGTATTGCACTTCCCTCTCTAGATAAGTCTAAGTCTTCCGGTCTATCTGCTGACAATGTAATAGTTTGATGAGAATAAGTTATAATTTCACCCTCAGTACCTTGTCTTTCCACCACTGTCATCAAACTATCCAATTCTGATGGTTGTGATGCTAAAGAAGATGACATTTCTGAGCCAAGAGACATGCCACTTTCATCATATTGCGTTATTCTAGCTGGAATATCAACAGCACCGTCTGTTTCTGTTCCAGTTACAGTCTCAGAAATCTTCTTACCATCGACAAATCTTTGCTGAATCACTGTTGTTTTTCTCACGAACTCAATAATGCTACCTTCAGGCAACGTTTTTGTAACAGGCTCCTCTTTTTGCTTAGACTTCTCTTCCTGATCTAAAATTTTCATCATCTCTTCACAATCTCCAGGGATAGATTCAGCAGAACCATCACTTGGTGCTGCGGCACATACAAATGATGAAATTTTTGTACATTCCTCTACAACTTCAACTGATTTTGATTCAGATAATTCAGGTTCCGGTACGGGCACAAAGAATGCTCCCTTATCATCAAATTTTTTAACAGTAACTATTTTCGGCCGTGATTCTTGCATACGTTGTTCTAAGGCTAACTGTTGATCAATTATTTTTTTAATTGCAGCTGAATCTGCTAATAGCTTTTGAGAAGGACTGCCATAACTCCCTACTCTTTGAGATGGACTTCCTTTTTGTGATGGACTTCCATTCTTCTGTGATGGACTTCCACTCTTTATTGGTGGACTGTTATCAGAACTACTATCGTAAGAACGTTTTTCCTGTTCTAAGAAACTACCACTGACCACTTTAGGGTCTGCTAGTAAAAGAGCTTCCTTTTGCTTAGCAAGAAGCTCTGCTTTGAGTGCTTCAAGACAAGCGGACTCAAGTCCTTCAAATTCTTTTAGACTAGAAATTTCTATTTCTTCTCCTTGACTTTTACTTAAAATATATCTACGAGGCAATGATCCATTTAGTGAATCTTGAGAAGATGAAGAATTTTGTTGATACTGTTCCATTAAAGCTCTTTCAAGGTTCTCAAACTCTTGAAGTGAACTGATTGAAATGTCATCATTTTCACCTTTAATTCTGAATCTCATCCGTGAAGCCATTTCAGATTCAGATAAACTTCCGTAAGAATTTCTAAAACTACCGTAACTTCCAATAGACTCCTTCTGAGAACTTAAACTTCCAATTCGACTTGCATCGAAATCTGTCATTTCCTCTTCCTTTATATCTTCTAAAGGTATTCTTTCATAGTCATATCGAGGATCCCCTTCAAACTGCATCTGTATCCAACGTTTACCTGCTTCAATTTCTGCTGATTCCTGAGCTTGTAACCTTCTTTGTTCCATTTCATATTGCACATCTTCATCAGATGATCCCGATGTACTGCTTGTGCTTTCCTGTTTCTTGGATGTTTTAGACAAGTATTCTTCTACTTCAGTGTCATGACGTACCACATATTTTTGTGCCTTAATTTGTAAACTTTTACCTTCTGGATCAGTTTCTTGAGCCTCTTTAGCAACTTCTTCAATTACAACAAAGTCATCCATTTCACTTGGTTTGTCAACTATTTCAAATTCATCACTAGTTGGTGAATCTTGCTCTTTTTCATAATGTTGAAATGTTTTATCGTCAGTAGTGACTATGAGTTCTGATTTGCTACTTTCAGTGACTAAATCAGATTTCAGTTCTGGTGTTTCAGATATATCATATATATCATCTAATATGTATTCACGACCATTGTCAGTAGAAATAGAGCTCTGACTAGGAGCCGATAATGGTGTGTGAGGTGTTGAAATATATTCCTGAGTTTTTAAACTAGATGCGGAACTTTGTTTACTCTCTAAGTAACCGTCATCAGAAAATATTACGGACTTTTCGGCTTTAGTTTTGGGAACTGATGAATCACTCTTTGATTTCAATATTTCTTCATACTGTTTAGAACCCACTGGTATTATATCTTCTTCAACATCAACAAACTGCCTGACACTCGGAGGTTTTTCAGTTATAGGGAAAGGTGTAACACTAATTTCTTGTATCGATTTCTTAATACATTCTTCTTGAATTTCAATTTGCGAAGTAGCTTCATTACTTTTTGGTACACTTTCACTTAATAATATTGTTTTCTCAATAACTGTTTCTCCTTTAGATGTTTTTGTTGTGGAATCAGTAATAACACTACCAAACTGTTCTATTTCTTGATATTCTGTAGAGCCAATGGGGATTATTTCACTTTCAACATCAACCATAACTCTTTGAGTTTTTTCAATTTTTGTTGTAGAAAATGGAACAGCATGATCAAGCTGTGAAGATACTTTACTTATAGTTTCATGGATTTCATCTAAATCTAGTTGTGATTGTGAAGAGGACACATCTAATTTTGAAATTGATGATGATAAGATTTCATCCGTCTTCAATTGACTTGAAATCGTTGTATCTGATGCCTCTTTATCTTTTGATGAATCTTCATCAAATTCCGTACTTTCTGAGGTAGTTTCCACAGGAAAATGTTCTGGAATCAAATCTTTCGGTTGAAATCTCATTTCATGTGATCTTTTCATTTTACTGACGGGTTCGCTTGCATCGCCTTTGTAATCTTCTTCTTCTCCGGAACCTTCGTCACTCGTTTTTTTCGTAAGATCTTTTTCTGTTTCATGTAAAAATTGTTCAATATATGTACTACTTTCCATTAATTCTTCTTTTAATTCATGAGCCGATGGTACTAACGTTTCTGAGGCATCTGATATATCTATACTTGCCACATGGCTGGAGCCATCTGAATCTAAACTTTTCATACTATCTCTTGATGCAAGTGAGCTACATGCTGTATAATAGTCTTTAGATGTCCGCAAGGATTGTGATGAAACATCATGACTTGTTAATGCAGTTTCAAACTCCGTTGCACTTTGGGCAGTCATCATTACTTCGGTATCAGACGATAGCGGTCTACCCTCTGAATGTTCAAAACTTTGATAGTGACTTTCCCCAGAACTAGACCATCCTTCAATGTCTGATGCCGAATGCCTTTCAGATATACCTAATTTAGATTTCATGTGCTTTTGAACTCTAAGTTTGACTTCCGGGCTACCCTTGGATGATAGATCCCTATCAGACATAATTTCACTCTCAGTTTCTAAAATAGAATGAGGTCCACTATCTGACCTTATAGAAATATCAGCTTCCAAAGGTGGACTTGATTCTTTAATAAGAACTGTTTCTTTAATTTCAGAGTCTGATAAACTGGTTTCTTCTTGAGAACTTAGTTTTTGAGATAAACTATCTGAAATGTGACTCTTATCTTCCTTTTCTAAAACTTGTATCGTTTTCATTACAAGATCCTCAGGCTGAGGTTCTTCTGTTATGACTTCTGGGCGATCTGGGCTTATTAATATTTTAAATTGAAATTCAGATGGGGATTGTTTATATTTTATGCTACCGTCACTTTTTTCACTAATAATCTCTCCTTGTGCCGCCTCGAGAGACTGTTTTACTTCATCAATAGTCTTTTCCAAAACCGACAAGTTAGTTAATGGCTGAGTCGATATTATTGTATCCAAATCAACCTTCTCTTTTTCTTTTTTTGCTGCTTGAAATTCAGCAGATGAAAGATCAGTATCATAGCCACTGCTACATATATCTTCCATGCTTTTTTCTTTAGTTAATTTCATATCGTCCTTTTTATGTTCAGTCCCCGTGCCTGTGAGAAATGCAGAGTCTGCTTCTGTTGAAAACTCTGATGGATGTAAAGTTTCAGCACTAACTGTGGAATCCATGGACTTCTGTAAGATTTCAGCTTCGTGAGATTCTAAAGACTTGACCATACATTCTGTGTCTACGCTGTCAGCAGATTTTATCATGATATCCTTCGAAGTGCCTTCAGATAATTCGATAGTGCTGGGAGATACTGTATCACTTTTACAAACTATAGGAGATACAATGGTCTTAGTCTCAGAAAATGGCTTAAGTTCTAATACCGTGTCATTGTCAGAACTTTTTGTAATAGTACTCTCTAAATATTTATGTGTGATCTCACTTGCTTCTGATTGTTGAATGTATACCTCTAAAACTTGTTCCTCTATTCGATGTTGGGGTATTTTCACAGGTGATCTTACAGATTTATCTTTTTTGGGTGTATCAGCATCGTGTGGTAATTCAGGTGCTATTTCAGATTCAGATTGAGTATCTTGACTTCCATTTCGACTAAAGGTACTTCTAATAGGGGATGTAGAAATTTTTATTTCTTTAATAAAGTCTACTTCATATATTTCATCCTCTTTTTTAAAAGATTTTGATTTACTTTGTGGGCTTCCTTCGGTAGATCCACGTCTATCAGTAGTTTCACTTTTGAAACTAGGAGCATGAGATGTATCAGTACTTAAATCATCATGCTCTTTACTCTCAATGACAGATTCTTCTTTGTGATGCTCTATTTTAGAACTTACAATTTTACCTTTTTCAGATACTTCAAAACTAGAAACAACTTCATCTTTTTCAACTATTTTTGAAGTTGTATCTATGAAGGCTACTTTAGATTTTGTATCATCAATCTCATTTATATTTTCTAATTCACCAGGCTGTGTAAAATATTCTTTACCCCATTGTTCATGCGATAGATCTCTTTCTGATATTTTAATTTCATGTTTTTTCTTAACTGTTTCATCTTTTAAAGTTGTCATGCGCTCTTCCGATTTTGTTTGTCTCCCGGTATATAGACCCTGCTCAGAAAATTCTCTCTCCACTTTAACGACATTATTATCATCGGTACTTTTATATACAGTTTTTGTTTCAGTATCAGACCTTTTAGCAGTGGCTTCATGAGCTCTTTCCATTTTCTTTTGCGATGTTTCTGTCTGATCACCATCTTTACGAATTGTTGTTTTTTCTTTTATCTCATGCTCTTGGCCTCTCAGTTCATGACTTGTTTGCGTTTTAATAATAAGTGAATCATCTTCAGAGGAAGAAACCTCTTTTGTTTCAGAGAAATACTCTTGTCCTGATATTTTTGTAGTTTCAGTTTCTCTATGTGTTAAAACAGTGCTGAATTCATTAGAAGTTCCAAATTTAGCTATCATATCTGACATAGCTGCTTCAGGATCTATACTTTGAAAAATTAACTGGGATCCTTCTACTGTTTTGTGTATAGAAGAGGATGAAGTAGACGTTTCTACTCTTGATTCTGTATAGAAAGTATCAGAAGACGTCGATCTCTCCATTTCCTCCAATTTTACAGCAAGTTGTTCCTGTTTTATTTGATCAATGACATCGATACTTTTTTCGATAGTCCGATCTACAAGTTCCATGGCACCACTAGTAATTGTTGGTTTATCAACATTCACGAATGCCAAATGGTCAGCTAAATGCTTTGATGGTGATCTGGGTGTAGCAGCAGCGCTGAGTACTTTGGATGCTTCAGTTAAAAAGTCTGAAAGAAAACATAAGAATAAGTAACTGTCAAAAGGTGCACATAAAACGCAAAATTATTTTATATTAAGTAATTGTATTTACAGTGTCAAATGATTGTATAAAATTTTCATTCGATGGATTAAATGCCAATTATAAGAAAGAAGTTAAGAGGCGAAAGCTTGTGAAATGATTCATAACAAATAATAAGAAAGACCGTGATCAAAGCGAAACGTTACTCAAGAGTGTAACCCAATAAATAAACAAATTGTAATGTGAAAAATACAAAAAAAACAAATACCGCTAAGAAAAAGCGATAATATGACAATATTGTAGATTTTCACCATGGCACCACTTACCTACGCAACATAAGGGCTCCGCAAGAAAGAAAGTAAAGTTTACTGTGCTGTTCAAGTTGCTATAACGATCATAAGTGACTGTTGCAAAACAATAATGTTTTAGGATGATGTTTTACTCTTATTATGGTACGCACTTAATGAAAAGATAATGTGAAGAGTAGCTTCTATTTGATATCGCTATTAAATTGCATTTTTGATAATTTAATTTAATATAATATTATATTATTATTATTAACATCATGTGTAAAATTCTAAGTGTTTTATGAAAATGGACTTCAAATTTATCATGCGATAAACGGCATAAATAAAAAATGTGGCGAAAATAATTAACATCTACGGTCGAGTCTACTTGACAATGAGTAAGGTTTCGCCATGACACTAGAATACTTTACCACTACTGATTGCAAAAGCCTGTTTAATATTATGGCACTCTTATTTAAGAATTTCTTAAAGTTTCCAATAAATAGATTTTTTGATAGTGTGATTGAATATCTCGTTTTGTATTATTTATTCACAAAGGAATATTGAAATATTTCATCACATACCGCTTTGGTGAGCGTCTGTTTCACTGGTGAGACTATCCCCACCAGACGACGCTCGGGGTGACTGTATACTTGCATCCAGGTGTGTCATTTCCGAACCTGACAACATGTGAGTTAATCTTTAAAGAATCTTTTTAAAATACCATCTTAAGTGGAGAGTTGATAATAATAATACCTGCTAGTTGTGGCCCGGATTGCTTGTCGCCAGAACTACCTCTATTTTTATCACGAACGCTGAGGTCTACGGGGGATGGTGGTGGTGTCTTTGAGAGTTTAGACACTAAATCTGTAAAAAAAAAAATCTTTTTATATTACATAAACATTAGGTTGTTTCTTCATTTACTGTTTTTTTTATAAGGAAGACATACTTTCTACAATGATTATTTCCGTCAAATAGGTAATTCTTCCAAATCTTTTTAAGGTTTTTAATCTTTTAAAGTGGTGAGTAAGGGTGTGTGGTGTGTGAATGTGAGCGTGAGGATGTAAATAATAATAAAAAAACAAAACCATAAAAATATTAAAATAAATTATCATAAATATGTTAAACAATGCCATTTATATAGTTTAATATCGATTTTTTGAACCCTAAACGTGATAAATTAAAGATGTCGACGGAAGTTCCTG
Source organism: Anthocharis cardamines (assembly GCA_905404175.1). NCBI lineage: Eukaryota > Metazoa > Arthropoda > Insecta > Lepidoptera > Pieridae > Anthocharis > Anthocharis cardamines. Next base: position 4,319,678 of record FR989975.1, read on the forward strand.
ACATATAGAATTCTTATATTATATGTCAGGAATTAGAAATAGAGGTGAACTTTTAAGATATCTAGAAGATGCAAAGGGAACGTTGAATAAATGTGTATGTCTGGTACGCAGTGTTGGGACCTGGAATGATATTTTGTTAAAAATATCTGGACTGTCAAATTTATTATGTAATATATCCCCTGCTTCCCTTATAATTATTGCCGCATCTATGAGATGAAAGTTAGTAATCACCCTGACCATAAAAATACTATCCAAATCGATATAATGCTTCACTAGATACAATAATATAGGATAAAAAATTCCTTACCATGTGTAACATGTGTTGAGTCAATTCTTATAAGAGCACCTTGGGTCGATATATCTTCTAGAAGATTTGAACATCTTCTATTTAATTCTTTCATGTCTCCAATGTCAGATTCTTCTTTTTCGATATCTGTGGGATGATCTAAACTAATTTCTTTTTGTTCTTCCAACGCAATATCCTCACTCTTAGAAATTTCAAGATTTTCTTTCTCTTGCACATTCTTTACACTAACCATTTTATCCTTTAATATTTCGGTAGCTAACCCCATAGTTTTGATATCTGATGTCATTTCATTATCAGGTTTACCATCCACCTTTTCCATTTTTTCTTCTATCTCGGATATAAAATCTTTACTTGGTCCTAACATGTCAATAGCTTTTGTTTTATCCAGAGATGTATCATCATACTCACTGAACAGTTTGCTCTCTGTTATAATAGAAGTTTCAGAAGAACTTGATGCCAAATGCACAATTTTAGATATTGACCTATCTTCTTCAATAAACTCTTTACTGAGAGTAATGCCATCTGACGCATCTGAAGCTAATGTTTTAGATACATCCATAGATGAATGATCTTCTGAGAAGGTTTTATCGTCGATAGACCGTGAAGTTTCTTTAACGCTATCTATTGAGACTTTTGAAAAATCTTTAGTTAAATCAACTGTAGAATCCTTAGATAGTTCATTTGTAGCAAAATCTCTTGATGTATCTTTACTGTCTATTGAAGATTTTGAATAGTCTTTTGTCAAATCAAGGGACTTTTTCGACAAATCAGGGGTTGCTCTGTCTTCAGTTTGCTCCTCAATTTTATATTCTTCCTTGTGTTCAATAGATGTTTTTGAAGAATCTTTCATTAAATCTCCACCACTTAATTTGGAAAAATCTGCTGAGGTACCGTCATCTATAATAGACTTATTGTCTTCGTCAGAAGATTTTGTTAATGTTGATACTACTGTAGTAACGGATGATTCAGTTGTTGATTTAGAAACTAAATCTGATCGCAGAATACTGTCAACAAAATGAGTTTTCTTTACAAACTTTTCTGATGATTTATCTTCCTGTTGATTCTTCTGAATACTGGTACTGGGACATTCAGATTTTTTTTCAAAAGATCGTTCTCCAAAAATAACATTTTCTCCAATAGGTTTCCCTTCTTCGAAAAACTCGACCTTTAAAGATATTAAAACATTTATGACTTCCCGAATAATACAATTTATATATTTAAAGTACTTTATGTATTTAACTAACACTCATATTTTTATATTTAGAAAAAACCTGTAATTTGTCTGTTTGAAACTCTCATAATATATATATATATATTATGAGCAGAAAAAATTAGAGTGTATGTTTATTATTATTGAAATAAGTCTATTGTGATATAAAGAAAACCTTCAGATATTATTAATTACCGTTTCACTAAAGCAAAATGATAATTCTTACCTCTTTTTCAGGAAAGTCGTCAGCATCATCTAGAGAGTCGGTCCTTATTTTTCTCGTGTCAAAACTTGTAACTATAATTTTACCTTCCATTTCAGAGGTAGGTTCAATTATCTCTAATACTTTTGCTTTGTCCACATCTGTAAACACAAAAAATTGAGTCTATAGTATATGTTAAAAAAGGAGAGAATCAATTGTAAACCTAGTCATGATCTGTGTACCTGACTCTGAATCTGTATAAATCTGCTCTTCCACTTCATCAGGAGAACTTTGAACAGAAAAAGTTCTGACATGTTTCTTCTTCGGCATTATAACTACTTCTCCACTATCCTTTGATAAAGATTTCATTAATACTGGTCTTTCCTTAGTAATTTTAACATCTTCAAATAAAGTTCCTTTGTCAGCGTCATGTTTTTTATGTTCTTCTGCCTTTTTACTACAAATACTCACAGGCTCGTCTTCTGCTTTGCTCTCTTTTATAGCTTCTTTAGATAACTCTTGCTCAGAAAGAGGTTCTTCACAAGAAAAATCAATTTCTTCAGAAGCTTGTTTAATAATAATTTCGATATTGTCTGCCATTTGCTTCATAGTAGAATCAGATTTTTTTAGCTCCGCTTTGGTATCATCTTGTTCACTTAATTTCGAAATCTTGTTTGGTTTATAAATATCTTCTTCTGTTTCAATTTCTGATTCTGCTATTCTTTCGAGAGAAATTGCAGGGCTGACACAAGAATGTCGTCGTTCGTCTTTTTGAGGAATTTTAGCATCATAACTTCTTTTTTCTGTTTCTATTATTTCTTTTCCTTTTAAATCTACAGGACTACGTGATGCAGCTGCTATTGTTCCTTTTTGCAATATCTCGTCAATAACAGGTTTAATTTGCTCCTTTGTTATTTCCGAAAAATTTAAATCTTTAGGCACTGCCTTTTTGGGTTCCTTTTCATCGCCCATGACCTCTGCAATTTCAAGTTTACTTAATGTGTCAGTTCTTATTTTAGTAATATCAAATTTGGGTTCAATTATTGATTTACTTTCTCCTGAAATTTCTTCAGCTTCTTGACTTAACCTTACTATTGAAGATTTAGCACTCTCTGAACCTATAGAAGAAGTCGTTTGTTTACTATCTGAATACTTTACAACTTCTGTAACCCTTTCTTTTTGGTCGTCTCTTCCTGAAGGCTTCTCAAAAAATTCAGATTGAGTTGTCGTTATAATATTATCACCACTGCCACCCAACTTTGTAAAGGCAGTATAATCTTCATCTCTTGAGAGTTTGGATTCAACTGTATTGACATCAAATCTTAATGGTGTAGTTATTTTTTTGTCATCTGAATTCATATACTCATCTAACTTATTACTTACATTTTCGTCAAAAGAATCCCTCGTGGTATTCAATTTTTCATCCTTTTCTGTAAGTTTTGTAGAAAATACTTTTGGTACTTCTGACGTTTCTACAGTTATACCTTTTTGTTGAAATGACTTTAGTGATTCAGATACTTTAGTCGATATTGTTTCATGTCCAGATGGGTATTTTACTTTTTCTGTAACTGTTATTTTAGTAATTTCATCATATTCTGGTGTAACGGTTACTTCAGTTACTGTAGTAGTGATAATTTCTTCACCCTGTGATCCAATACGTGTTTCACTTTTACTTTCAATTACTGTACTTTGATCATCTGCCTTTTTATCAACATCCTTCATTTCTTTAATATGCTTAATTGGTCCCATTTCATCTATTATAACCTTTTCTTTTTTCGAAATAATACTCTCTGAAGCTCTAGTTGATACGGTTTCACTTCCAGATGGGTATTTAGTTTTTTCAGTAGTATTTTTCTTACATACTTCATCGCCATCTGGTGTTAAAATAACTTCAGTTACTGTTGTTATAGTTATTTCTTCATTTTCTGGCCCAATATGTGTTTCACTTTCACTTGAAACCTTTTTGTCCCTTACATCAAAAATTTGACCATGCATAGTTTCTTTTACACATTTATTAAATTCAGATTCATCAATTTTAAAGTTTTCTTGTTTAAAAGATTTTATACTCTCTGCAACTCTTGTTGATACTGTCTCACGTCCAGATGGGTATTTGGTTTTTTCATTGATAGTAGTTTTCGTAATTTCATCTTCTTCTGGTGTTATATTAACTTCAATCATCGTAGTTGTAGTAATTTCTTCACCTTCTGGTCCAACACTTGTTTTAATATTAGTTGAAATTGTTTTATCAGGTTGCTCTGTTGAAGATTTTAATGTAGCAGATATTAATTGTTCTTGATTCAGTTCTTTTACAGTATCTGTAACTTTGGTTGAAATAGTTTCTTCTCCAGGTAGATTCGTAGCTTCAGATGTGATCACTTTCTTTTTCCCAGTTTCTGCAGTTAAAACTCTAATTTCTTCATTTAAAGAAGTTATTTTGACTTCCTCGCTGGGTTTTCTTTGTTCGTTTTCTTGGACAACTATTTTACTGAAATCATTTTGAAGTTTTTCACTTCGCAACTGTTCTTCTCTTTCTTTTATTAAAAACTGGCTTGTTATTATTTTGTCTGAACTGGAAAAGCAAAATATTAACTTCTGTTAGCATTAGTCTACCTTAAAATGATAACTCAATTAAGTAATGATTTACCTAACTAGTTAAATAAAAAAAAACCTAACATACTGACTAAATAGAAAATGAGTGACTTCAGAAGTTTACTTTATTTAATTAAATCATCTATACATATAATAAAAGAGTAGGATCGAAATTACGCTTCACTAAATATTTTTCCCAGAAATTAAGAGGGGTGATAAAAGAAGGGTAGCAGAATGCATAAATGCAATTTTTAAGATTCTTGTCTGTCTGTCTGTCTGTCCGTCTGTCTGTCTGTTTGTTCACGCTAATCTCCGAAGATACTGAACGGATTTTCATGCAATTTACACAAATATATTAAGTAAAGCCCGGGGCAACATATAGGCTTTGTTTTATCGAAATCGGTTCTTGGAAAGAAAAGTTATCATCATTTAAAAATAATTTTAAAGGCACCATATCACCAAATTGCAATGCAAACTGACTCGTGTTGAACTTTTTCGAATTGTCAGATGTCAATCACAGTCTGATATGTAAATGAAATAGTTTGATAATTTCGCCTTTTTCGATATGTGTTCGTGGCATAGTGGATATACGGTCGTACTACGTAACCTCAGATGCGAGTTCGAATCATCACTAAGGGAAATATTTTTTGTATTTTTTTTTTATATTTTTAAAAGAACTAATATTGAAAATAGAAAATGTATTATTGAACTATTCTAAAAATGTATTTCTTATGAGATTGTTTTATCCGCATTTTCATCAATCCTTTCCTTTCCAAGGGAATTAAACAAAAATATCTGATATTAAAAGTGATCAATTAAAAGAAATAAATATCGAGGTGGATATAATATCTTCCACACTAATTAAATTTATAAATAAATAAGTAATTGGCCAACATGGCCATACTATTTTTTTCATTCATTTTATTCGTATTTAGACATTTTCTTGGCGTTTTTTCCATGTGTCGTAAGTATTTTCAAACCCCCGTACCATATATTTAAGACGGAAAATGCATTGAATCCAATCTTCGACTGAACTCTGATTAGTGGAAAAAAGACACATATCTGCATTTTGGTGACGTAAAATTTGATTGATATGCATCTCCCTAAAGTTTCTTTAAAGTCAGGTTCATTTTTTCAATTACTATGGTATTTATTTTGAATTTCAAATCATCATTTGAACCCCAACCTCAACCACCATTAAACATATCGATAATATGATGCAAAAGCAACCGTCAATGACTACTCTGATAGCTCTTTCAGAAAAGTACAGAGAGTAAATCACCAAGTACAGAGGATAGAGGATATATAATATGAAGAAAACTTGATTAAAAGTTCAGCATAAAGTGATCTCCACGCGAACGAAGTCGCGGGCATCAGCTTTTTTTTTTTTTTTTTATTTTACTTATCGATATAAAATACAATTACAACATTTAATTTAAATAGCATATGTGAAACCACAGAGGTTTATATCTAATGCTATCTTAGGTAGACCGTCAGCTCGATTTATTCATCTCCAATCTAAGAAAACAAAATCATATTGTTTAAGAAGTATTCCTTCAGTTTAAATTTTAAGTTAGTTGGCGTAGCACATTGAATAAACTCAGGCGGTAAGTCATTAATAATGCGAGGAATTATGTAGGCGGTCGTTCTTTCGCCATACGTGTTGTTAGCGCGTATCGTACAGAGCCGAACTTGCGCTAATGCTCGCGTGTACTTATTATGATTTATATTTTTCTTAAGGTCTTCATTGAAGAAGTGTTCCTTAAGTAAGGAAGCTCGGTATTGTGTGTAAACCGGTAGGATTTTACAATGTTTGAACAGCCCAATATCGTTACTGTAATATTTGTTTCTAATGTTGTCTGATACTATTTGTTTTAGGATTTTTAGTTGAAGTTTGTATATTTGATTGAGATATGTCTTGTAGGTGCGGCCGTAACTGCTAAGACCATACTGAATGTGTGATTCAGCTAGTGCATTATATAATATTAATTTCATTTTAAATGGTATCCGATTTTTTAGGATTACAATATTAGCCAGGAATTGTCTCAGCTTATCGCAGACTTGTTCGATATGAATACCCCAATTAAATTTTTGGTCTATTATCAACCCAAGATATTTGTGACTTTCTACTTTTTCGACTAAGGGGCAGCTACACAATATATTATTGAACGAAGCGTGAAGGCAATTGTGGGTATGAACAACTAGTTCCTTTGTGGGGACATCTTTGATGTATGGGGATTTTATTATTAATAATTTGGTTTTGTTAGGGTTAAGAACTAATCTAGCATCGTGGCACCATTTAATTACATTATTAAGGTCGCTTTGCAGAAGATCGCGGGCTTTTATGGGATTTTTATCAGATATTACTAAACAAGTATCGTCTGCAAACTGATAACATGTACAGTGGTCAATCAGTTTGCTCATCTGGTTGACGTAGGTCAGAAAATGTATGGGTCCGAGAACTGATCCTTGAGCGGTTCCTTCCGTTATGGTTATTGTTTCACTGTACATGTTATCTACTTTTACCGCGAACGTACGGTTTTTGAGATAATTCCCACACCAATTTAGCAGTGGCCCACGGACTCCACAGTTGTCTAGGTTTTCTAAAATTTGTGTGTGATCCAACGTATCAAATGCCCGTGAAAAGTCTATGAGTAAGACGAAGACATATTTTTTTTCATTTAAACTATTATTTACTTCATCTGTGAAATTCGATAGCAGAGTCGATGCATTTTTGCCTGGTTGAAACCCGAATTGGTTTTTGTAGATTATTTCCCGTTTTTTAAAGAATGTTTGTATTTGTTCAGCTACGTATTTTTCGACTATTTTATTTATTGATGATAATAATGTAATAGGACGATAATTGGAGTAATCATTCTTTTTCCCCTTTTTAAAAACTGGCCTTACGCATCCTTTTTTTAGCTCGTCTGGATAAAGTCCTGTTTTTACACTTCGGTTTATTAACTCCGCAATTGCGGTGCCAATATATTTTCCTACTGATTTAATATCGATGACTTTGATATTATCGCGGCCGGGAGCTTTATTCTGATTAAGTTGTTTAATAATTTTGTGTACTTTTTCGCTAGTTGCAGGTTGAAAAAATAAACTGGAATCAGCAGCTTGATAGTTGTGTTTAGAATTTAAAAAGTTAACATTACATTTGGGAATAATATCCTTAACAGCTTTGTCAAAACCTAGGGCAAAATCATCGGCTATGCGTTTAGGTGAAATACCTTGTGCATCAAAGGCCTTTAGAATAGCTTCGTCGATTGACAGTGTTGTTCGACCTAGCATTTGATTAATTATATTATAAACTTTCCTAGTATTTTTAAAATTTTCTTTTATTTGATTATTATAATAATTATTTCGTTTTGTTTCTAAGATTTTATTAATTTTATTTCTAGTTTTATTATACTGCAATCTTATTTTAGGGTCGTTTGAACATTTCCATTGATTAAACAGGCTATTACGTTTATCGCAAAGTCGATCAACATTGTCATCGATCCAAGGTGCTTTGAATTTTTTTGACTTTTTAAAAGGTTCGGTCTGTTTAATATTAGTAGCAGATTGATTTGCGTTTACTAGTGAACTATAAATGAAGTTGTATATATCCTCCGCCGTATCCATTCGTTTTGTCTCTACCCAATTTACTTTTTTTAATTCTTGATGGAGTAAACGATAATCAATTAATTTTTGAGTCCGTCCCTGTGTTCGCGCGTGCAATGAAGTATCGCTTATGCAGGTAAACACGATTGCCCGATGGTCCGCTAGTACAACGTTTAGCGCTGCCGAGTACGGATGTAACGTGGGGAAACGTGCAAATAAGTGGTCAATACAAGATTTAGTGACTACATTTTGTTTTGTTTCAATTCTAGTAAAGTCAGATATGCCACACATTAATCCGTGCTCGCTGAGTGTATTCAAATATGCATCCTTGTATTTTGAAATTTCTTTTAGGTTTATGTTCATGTCTCCGATCAAGAGAAGGTTTGTTTTATTGTCGAAGTTAGAAATGCATTCATCGAGCTCTCTTATAAACAAGTCTTTATTCGTTGAAGGTGGTCTATATATAGCACACACAGCTACATCAGCGTTAGAACCAATTTTAAAAGATCCTATCAGACTTTCAAATGTTACAGTTTTATATTGGTGAATAGAAAATTTAATATGATTTTTTATATATATAATTATTCCTCCCCCCTTCTTATTAGCCCGTAGTTGTTTGTACATGTTATAGCCTGTTATATTAAATAGATTTACAACATTATTTGTGATGTTCACTTCAGTAATTATTATAACATCCAATGGATATTTACAATTGTGTATTAATTGCAATAGTTTAGTAAAATTTTTAGTTATAGATCTTATATTAATATGCATGCATGAGATATTTAAATGACTTTTACTAGGTAGCTGTAAAAAGAAATTATTAGGAGAGTTACAATTAAATATTTCATTGATTTCTGAACCCATAGTTAGATGAAAATAGCTTAATAATGGAATATATAGAATCTTAATATCTATTTACAGTGGAGTAGAAAAACTTGGACTCTTACAAAGTTTAGTGATATCTTCTAGGGATTTAATATAATGTATTTTGCTATTATTATTTTTTCTGACAAACACTTTACCATCTTTACACCAAATGAACTGGAATGACTTACTTAATTGGACTTTAGTATTATACAATAGTGTTTTCATGTGTTTTGTTAGAGCTTCCCTTATGTAGACCCGCTGGTTGGCTATTTCCTTGTGGACATCAGGCAATATTTCACCGACAGAGAGACATTTTTCTTTGCTGGCATCGATCCATTGTTTTTTGGCAAGTTTTGATTTCAGTTCAATGAGTATTAGGCCAGGTTTGTCCTTAGATCCCGGTAGACGCTGGGTATATTGTATTTCACTATCATTTACCTCGAGTTTGTTTGCTAAAGTTTCCAGTGTCTTACCGACATCTTTTATTGCTATTTCAGGTAACCCAGCTACCTCCAATGATGAACATAGGGATTTTTGTTCAAAAGTTTGTATATCTTGTTCCAAGACAGTAACTCTCAGTTCAAGATTTTTATTTCTATTTTGTAGGTCCTGGTTTTTATGTTCCAGATTGCTAATAAGGTCATTTTGTTTTTTGATGGATTGTTCCATAGTGGTTAGCTGCTCCGTTACATAAGTTAGGGACGACGCAAGATGTCTGATTTCTTCTTTGAAGGTTTTTTTAACCTCTCGGCTAATATCTGCCACCAGTTTTTTAACGTCGATAGAACGCATGGCTTCATCAGCCAACTCGGAATCATCGTCGTCTTCTTCATCATCTGGTGTAATAAATGAAGATCTACGGGAGATGTTCTTTTGGCAGTCTTCGCAACTCCATTCAATGCTGGACGAATTTCGAAGCGTATTAAGTTGCTTGTTGGATAACTTGGCGCAGGTTGGATCAGCGTGTACTATCACATCACATCTGCTACATTCTATTCCAGGCGCTTTTTTGGTTATATTTTTCTTGCATTTACTGCACTTTTTAACCACCATTATAATTCGATTTGAATTCAAATTAACATAAATTACATTTATTCAAATATATAAACAGCCACGCTGCGCTAGTTGACAGTTGACAGTTCAAGCTAGTCTTACATAATCTTGTACGAATTCTCAAATGCTTTAATAATAATTAGTGTTAATGTTTTACATGCTTTTACCTTATTTCTTCTATATGCGGCAATTTGTGTACATAATCTGCAACGTGGTCTTCAGGAAAACCTTCAACATCATCTAAAGAGTCTCCATGCGTTAATTTTGCCATTTTAGAAGTTTCTTCTTTATCTTAAACGAATAAATAGTACATTGAAAACATTGTTGATGGCATTTTAAATATGTAATTTTATTTAAGATAGATAATCAGATGCTGTGCCAATATAAGATTTTACTATAAAGATAATTTTAAAAAATACCTTCCGCTTTTTTGGTTTCAGCTACTTTCAAATCCAATTTTTCTTTTATATCAACGTGAGTACTTTGTGTTCTAATATCGTCTTCCGATTCTTCAAAAGTATAATCTCTTGATTCCGTCAAACTACGAGCGTCTGAAGGTCGTTTTTCTTCTAAGCGAAGTTCACTTACAGATTCAGCCGATGCTACTGACTGTCTTTTTACACCTGAAGATGTAAATAAAAATTATAGATAGAGATCTTGCTTATTTTCGCTTGGTAACCATATAATATGTATACTGTATATACTAACTTACCTTTATCAATGAAATCTTCGTTAAGACTCGTTTTAGTCATCTCAAAATCTTTTATCATATCTTTAACAGATTTTGTTATTTCTGCTTCTAATTTTCTATCATTTTCTTTTAGACCTTCTTCTTCGGAAGAAGTTTTTTTATCAGTAACGGCATCTTCTGAACTTATTCTATCAGAAATTCCTTCTGATGATTTCCGTTCAGAAATTTCAATTTCTCGACTACTTTCTGATGAAATTTTATCAGAAACTTCATCTTTTTCAAAAGATCTATCTATTTCTTCAGCTTCAGTTATAAACAATTGAAATTCTTGTTTAACCTTTAGAGGTTCAGTATCAGTTACTAAGTCACTAAGTTTAGATATTGAAACAGATTCTGTTCTAGAATGTCGTTTCGTCATTTTTTTAAATACAATATCTGCTTCCTTTTCTTCACTAGTACTTGTACTTTGCTTATCTGAATCTAAAGCTTTAGGGTCAATTCTCATAGACGTAAAACCTACACTTTCTTCAAACTTCTCATCTCCAAAACCACTTCCTGAATCTGCAGTTTCTTCATATTCTGCTCTTTCATCAAAATCAGACGAAGATACTCTTACCTTCATATCAGACTGGTCTGACTTTAAAGATTCGGCTTCCGAGTGTCGTCTTGAATCTGTGTGTTCAGAGTCTTCTAGTGAATCCGAATAAATACGCTTAGAGAAGAAGCATTCCTGAACTGAATCATCTTCTGGAACTGTTTCTATAAAATGCCGGGCCTTAGCACTAATAACAGGTGACTCCTTCGGAGGAACCTAGAAATGTTTGTAATAATTAAAAAGTCGTACATATACTGGAAAGGATATCCGATATATAAGGAAGAATGGATAGCATTATAGAGAATTTTTGAATGGTCAAATAAAACTTTTCTGTACCTTCTCAGATTCTTCCTGTTCTATTAAAACCCCCTGACTCCGAGAAGTATATTCGGTTTCGTATCGCAAAAAATCTTGGGTTTGTGATCGCGCTGAGTTTATTTCGATTGCAGTGGCTTCTCCAGGCTCCTCAATCTGCTTATCAAGTGACGTTTTGTGAGCGGGGCTCATACCAATTTGGTCTTCCAAATCCGAGTATTGTGAAGTTTCATCTAACGAATCGCTTCTATGTTTAGAATAAACCTATAAAAAATTTTATTACTCATTAATCTAAGTCAAGCTCAAAAATAAATATAAATACTCGATACTCGATTACTTTTTCTTTATCATCTCTCATTATTTCTCAATATTCATCATATTATATTATCATATTGATGTTGTGTACCGGTATAGTGATTTACGAAAATAATAACATTATAGTTTTTTGTATAATATGTATTACCACTTATTAGTTCTATTTGTTCTTTATTTATAAAATTGAAACTGAAAAAAGTAGGAGCATGGACGAGCATTTCAAGTGGTTCTGGAGGTATTTTAGTTGTTCGATAGTGATATTATGATATGCGTATGTATGTTACGTTGAACGCTGTAATCATTTTAGAAATTTTATAACAAAAAATATAAAAATCACCTTGGACTCTGTCTGTGAAATGAAACTTATATCTCGTTCAGTACTTTGCTGTAAATCAGCCAACGAATCTGCTTTTTCAGCTGCAGATGGCAACGGTGAATCTCGGGTTACTTTTTGATCAACATCTTGCATTTCAGAACTTGGTGAATCTGTCTTTGTCCTGCTTATTTCAGATTTGGTACTGGTTACAGACCGTTGAGTTGCAACCTAAAAGATCCGTAAAAATAATGATAGTTGACATTGACTCTGACTTTATAAATTTTAATAAAACCAAAAATAAATATAATAAGAATATAGTATATACAATATCTTTTAAGCTTTACCTATTACCTTTTCTTTCTTTTCATCAATCGATACATCTTTTTCTTCGAAAGATTCCGTAATTTCCTCTTCACTAACTTTACTGCGTAACTCATTCGTTAATTGTCTTTCGATACCTTTTCCCTTTATAGAAACAGGTTTACCATCTTTTCGGTCATCATCGTCTTTCTTATCTTGGTCATCTTTCTTTTCCATTCTGTCTTGTAAGCCAATTTTTTTATCAAATATTTGTTTACCTAAATCGATCTTTCTTAATTTATCTTTTTCAGCTTTTATTGTTGTTTGTGATTCGGTTTCTGTTTCAGAATCAGTAGATTTTTTTAAAAACTCACTATCCTCTTCTGATGATACTTGCACTATTGTAGAATCTGTTCTTGCTGATTTTGAGAATGTCTTCGATTTATCATCAACGGTTTTTGAATCAAATTGTTGAATTGTTTCCTTAACTGACTTTACAGTTTCAACATGCTTTGTAGACACAATTTCATTTTTTTCTACTTTTTCAGTTGCCATTTGTTTTGCTTGTTCTCTAACAAATGCTTGAGTATATTCAACATTTTGTTCATGTTCCATTGTGTGTTTTTTTAGTGCTTCTTTTGTTAATTTTACTGTTTGAGATATATCTATTTGAGGTTCTCTTATAACCTTGGTCTCAAAGACATTTATCTTATCTTTTAATGTAGTTTCAGCTACATCCCTTTCTTCATGAAGTTCAGGTGATCTTTCACCATCATCTAATTTTTCTTCAACTCGGGCTCTATCAATTTCCTTTTGAGAAATAACTTCCCTCGTGAAACTTTCTTTACTTTCAATAGTCTTCGTTTCAACAATTTCAGTTGTCAAAGATTTCTTTGGTGTGATAGTAATATTTGAGAAATCTCCTGAAGGAAATCTCATGGATTCATTACGCATATGCCTTTGCAAATGTTTGGGAGTCGGTTTTCCCGGTGATGCCGGATCAAATTTTCTAAATTGATCAACTTTATGTTCTTTTACTTCTTCTTTTTTTTCTTCTATAATTTCTTTTTGAGTTTCAATTTCTCTCTGATTCTCTATTTCTGTTGATTCTGATGATATTTTGGAACGAGTCTTTTCTAATTTAGGTTCTTTTTCTTTTACCTTTAAGGACATATATAAAGGGATTTTAGTTTGTTTATGTAATAGTATCTATACTATATTAGAGTAACCTAAAATAACTTACTTGTTGTTCTATATCATGGAATTTCTTAATATCCGGCTTTATCTGGGTTTTTATTTCAATTATCTCCTCTCGAATTTCTTTCTTTTGTTTAGATGCGGGTATCTTACTAGAACTTAATTTTTTTGTTATTTGTTGTTTTCTCTCAGCAACACTGCGCTTAACACCTAAAACATTTTAAATAAAGAAACTATTTATTCTTGAAATAATAAAGTTATTCTCAAATAATTAAAGTGACAACTAAAATAAATAATCAACCTCATATCGATTAAAACATATACACAGTACCTTCTTTAAAGTGAAAAAATAGCTTTTAATAATAAATAGTATTCTGTACCTTCATCTTCTTCACTTTCTTCACTCGGAGATGGAGTTCTATCCACCTCACTTTTATCCAAAACAGATTTCTCTTCGGGTGAGTATTTTGCTTCATCTTGATCCATATCTTCCGTGTGTGTGCGCTCAGAAATTTGACTATGATCCATTATGTCCTTGAGTTTGTTGTCCTCTTCAGCTGTATCAAAATTAATTTAACATTTATTGGTGATAATCGTTTCTTAATATTAGTAAAACAGTCTTTTAATGAGAAAATAATTGCTCAATCGAGGTTGATATATTTTTTTAATTAGATTTTACTAATTCTATAAACAAAATAAAACATTTTATCTACTCCTATTACCACAATACAGAAAAAATATCTTACGCTGTTGCACCTTCGTATTTAGAAAAAAAAACAAATTACTGATTAAGAAAGAAAAATTTTATAAGTACCTTTGTAAGCCTCAATTTCTTCAGATGCTTGCCGCTCTTGATAAATATTACGTTGAAGACGCCTTTCAATTGTACCCTCAGATTGTGGTGCAATTATATCATCTCTTCCGATACGGCATAATGCCAACTCCAAGGAGTTATCTTTAAACATATTTAATTTTATATATTCAAGCAAGGACAATTCTATAAATATTCAAACAATGTCAAACCATATTTTTATACAATATTATTCACGATTTACGTTTATGGACCTATCTAAATATTATTGTATACATACATTATTTATTTTATTTTAATATATTTAATTATGATTGTATTGCATACAATTTTGTTGAAACCGGCTTTTTTGGGGTCGCTTCTTACGAATGTCCGACAAATTCTCTAAAATTCAAGATTGATATTGGATCAGCAGATTGAAACTTGTGAAAAACGATTTAAAAATAATAAAATATCAATCCGTTTACTTTCTCATTTCGTATTTACGAACAGAAATAATATTCAACGCTTTCTAGCATACGTCTTACACCCTACAAACTCCTCACATTCATTTTCTAAATGTTATTTTTATTCCTCAAAGAAAACTGCATTACCTCAAATAATATCGGCTATATCTTATTGTGATCTTGGCTTTTGCGCTGACTGTACTTGTATCATATGTGATACAACCAAAGTCTAATTATACATCATTGCATCACATGTGATGCAATAGGGTATACGATTTCAATATTTTTTATTTGTCTGGACGTATCAGTTTGGAAATTTAAAGAATTCATTTATTTCATTTAGAGTGTTCAAAACTATCAACATAAAAAAATAAAAAAATCAATTGAACGTCACACGAAAATGCGAAATTTCTGTTGGACAGCCAGTGTTAATATTCGTTTAAGTGTGAATTTCCCGAGTCCCCTAGTGGGGCATGGGGCAGAGCCATTTCTGTCTGTTTCACTGATACACTTTACAGGCAAGTAGGTGATCAGCCGTCTGTGTCCTACCCGACCGAAACAATTTTTTAAATCTTGTTTCCCCGGGATTCGAACCCAGGACATCAAAGCATCGCGCTTACCACTGAGCCACGGAGGCGGTCGATTCAGTACTAAAACCAATTTACCTTGCGCTTTAGTTCCAGATTGAGTTTTCCAGAGCTTCAACATAAGCTGCGCCTGCTCCGACGTGGTGATGCGCTTGGCTTGGATCTGGTTGACCGTAGCCACGCTAACACCCAACTCATAAGCTAGCGCTACCCAATCTTTACCAAGAAGGTTGCAGATATCTTCTAGCCTATAAATATACATAGATAATTTGTAACGAAGACATTATTATAAGTCTAAATTTTCATTACAAATTTGCACATTATTTTGCCGATGAAATATTTCTATAGCTTACAATCCTGGTAAAATTCCGCCATAAAAATGTGTTATAATTTAGGATATGGAATATATTGTGTAGGCCATATATAAAATAGCCTAAAATGTCTAAATAACAATATTATCGTACGTTCACTTGATAAGTCAAGTGGTCACACTTTGTCTACTAAAATACAGAATACCCGTTTCCTACCACAAACTTTTTTAGATGGAATTCAGCGCTGAAAGTAATATACATAACACAATAACACACTCACCTAGGATCACCGAGTCGTCGTCGCCATATCAACTCCTGCTCCTCAGTTCGTCGCGGGATCGCGTCCGATTGAACCGGTGATATCCTCTCTGCGAGAATGTCGTCAGGTACCATGATGTTTAATACCGCGATCTATAAAAATCAGTTAAGATCAGTTATCATCCATATGTTAGGGACACTTGGATAAAAGTTGCCTATGTATTTCCCAAACATTCCTGTTGTTTATATTGTTGCGTCCAAATCGGTTTAGTAGTTAAGTATGCATACATTTATGTAGCTAAACATAGAGACAAAAGGAGTCAGAAATCTTCGACCAGTTTAAATATATCATTAATAAATAAATAATAAAGGTATTGTACATCCTTATAATTAACGATGTATAATAAAATAAAATGTAATACAGACTCCTGCTATATGTGATATAGCGATCCGCCCCGCTAATAATGTTTCTATTGGTGAAAGAATGTTTAAAATTGTTCCAGTAGTTTTTGAGTTAAATCGTACAAATAAACAAATCTTTCCTCTTTATATAATAAATATTAGTATAGATTATATAATATTATTTTAATACATACATACATACATCTACATCACGCCTCTTTCCCATTGGGGTAGGCAGAGATCACGGAATTCCATATGCTCCGATCCTTACATACCACTTTCGCTTCTGCTACTTTCATCAATGTTTTCATACACACTTGACGATTACGAGTACTTTTGATCTGGCCCTTTTGCAGAACGTCCCCGATCTGATCGAGGTACGTTCGCCTAGGTCGACCACTCCCGACTCTCCCACTCACACCAGTTTCATAAATCTTTTTCGTTTCCCTACTTTCATCCATCCTTTCTACATGCCCAAACCACCTCAACATACCTTTCTTTATTCTCGTCACTACATCGTCTAATTATTATTATTTTAATACTTATTCATAATTCAGAGCGGTGATACCTTATTGCTAATAACTTAATCATAATAGTGGGTACTACATAAAACTCTGAATGAGAATACACACCGGTGTCGGCGAGGGCTCTCCCTTCGGAACCTTCGGGTCCCTCATGAACTGGCAGCGGCAGATGGGCTCCAGATCCTGGGTTTTGATCATCACCGGGAACGCGACTCTATTCTCCCGGAATGCCCGGAATGGTATTGAGAGCTGTTCACCGGATTTCGCAACTGGTACTAAGTTTCCGCCGAATTCTAGGTATATCGGCTTACCTTCGTGAACCTGGATATAAAAATACATACTATGTTTTGATATATCTCTAGAATACTTTTTAAATATTCCTCGAACGTTATTTAGTTACGTTACCTACTTTTATAAGTTTAAAATTCTAAGAAACTCTAAGTAACAACTGATTACATAAGGGGTCATCCATAAAGTACGACACACTAATTTAGAGATTTTTCGACCCCTCTCCCCGTCCTTGTTATAGTTGATCACATTTGTATGACCATCATTCCGACTGAAACCATTTTTTAAAAATCTTGATTCCCAGGGATTGAAACCCAAGACCTTCGATGTTAAACGTAACTCGGATACTATTAAACTATAGGGGGATCAAAAAAATATTAGTGCTGAACTCTTACCTCAACATCTCGACTCTTAGCGACTTGTATAAACCGTTCAATACGTTCTAAAGCCTTATTCTCTTTATCATCAGTCACGCAGAACATGCGTAATTGTGCTTGAGTTTCATCCGTACGTTTAGCGTATACTACGAAACGAGCCATGAACGGTACGTGAATCGCTTCCCTGAACAAAAAAACGCTTAATGTGACTTTTGACTATAATTTGGATGTTTGAATTTGGGCTCAATAAATATTGCAATGAAATATTATGTTTTATAAAAGAGTATCGCACATTTAAATGAAATAACTTTTACAGTTTATTATTATCAGTGTGATCCTTCTGATGTTTGCTGAATAGCACTCGAAACGTCAATAATCAAAATCAATGCTCATAGGTCATTCCATTTAAATGCTGTGATTCAAATATTGACTGAAAATATAAAAATTCTAGTCTACTTTTTTTGATTAAACTTTTATGTAAGTTATCTTAGCAACAGTGATTTTGGATGATGTCGAAGGCCGTATGTGATTTTCGGTGAATGTAACAATTTTTGTAGAGAGCATTAAGCCAAGATATCATTATTATTTATCGCTATATATTTCTGGTAAAATCCGTGAATCGTGACCGGCTTCAATTTACCTATAGACCTCCAAAGTAAAAAATTCATCGACAGCACACTACCTACTGTTGGATTATTTATCCTTATTAGTAGTGATTGTTTGTCTAGACGTAAAACTTACGTTACATATAATAAAATCACTGACATTTTCGTCATTTCGAATCCAACTTCCAACTCGGTCAATTTTGGTACCTACCTGTATAATTCTGTTGCCATTTTAGTTGCATCTTCTACATGTCTGCAGTCGATAAGCCAGTATCTAGCTGAGACCGTTGTCGTGAACGAAACGCAATCGTTTACAAACGTCAATGGTGTATTCTCCGTTACATCTTCCCAATGAGCTCGATTTGTTCCTCCTAGTCATTAGGAATAATTAATGAAAAACAATTTTATTAATGAAAAATTAAATAATTTAGACAAAGGAGCGGTCAAAACGCTTTTACTGCTGTGATAAGTTTCTAATTCTTTACTTAAAGCATGCAAGCTTTTATCTACTTCAAATATAAATATTACATATTGGACATAATCACTGATATTGTTTTAGTGTACAAATTTGTGTCAGTTATTGAAAACCTTTATATTTCTTGAAAAAATATGATAAGGTCAGAAATCAGATAGAAAGGTCAACAAATAAAAATAAAATGTTCCAAAACGGCCTATAGCAAACACACAACAAGCAAGGACTGCATACCACAGAAAAATAATAAATAACATACCGTTCTCAGTCTTTGTCATGGAAAGTGAATAATGTGACACACTCGCATAACCTGTTAAGCATCGTGCTGAATTTAAAAAATAAAATTAAAGATTTTTAATCGGATTAATAAAATTTGGCAGTGTTCAGATTTTCGAATAACAGATCTCTCGAAGGACAATCACTGGAAAATAAAATAAAAAAATCCAATCGGCGTGCGTCATTTGACTCTGAATAGTGAATAAAATGACAAAATAAAACAGACAAAAATAGAAATGATAAAAAGTAAGAACAGAACTGATAGGCCGTTTTGGAAAAGAATTTGATCAGTTTAAGCAAAACAACGAAAATTGGGAACACTGACGCAGAATGGAATGAAGATGATCAATAATGTTATTCAAGAACATAATAACATGTATTCATATTCCAATAAAACAATTGATTGTGCTTTATTACAGTGCGAGATCATATTAAGGTACACTGAAATTGGAATCACCCTACATTGAAGTTATTACGTGAAATATATCGAAGTGCATCATTTGTTCAAAACTCATTGTTTATGGTACAGAGTGACTGTGATTTTAAAAAGCCAGAATTTCAGCACGTGCATAGAATGTAACAAAAGCAAAAATGGAAAAAGCATTCAAAAGTGATAGAGGTTTAAAATATTTTTGATATTTATACTCAATTGAGTATAGAGTATAACTATCAAAGATAGAATTATTAAAGGTGAGATAAAATAATAATAAGGTCAAATGAAATAAATATGAACAAAAAAGTGAAACATAATCTGATTATCGATTTGGATTTATTGTATCTGTATAGGTAGTATACCTCTAATTTTTACCTTCGAGAGATCTTTTGCGAAATACCCCTGTTGGTGCGCGCCGATAAGGTGGTAGCGTATTATTTTACGCCACACACGGTGAGCGTGCAACACACACAAACACACGAGAACAAAGACAATGTAGACACGCACAAAACGCACACACAGGGATTGATCCCTTTAGCTGCTTTGTGTATTTGCTATAAGCGTCATTATGAAAAATGTTTACCTATATAGATAGGTCTTTAGTGTTTCAGAGTAATATATTTTAAAATGAAAAAAAGTCAACTCAAAACTAGTCTTCGAATAACATGCTGATCCCAGTATCTCGAGATATGGGATAGAGATTATAAATTCTATCTTTAAATTTTAGAATATACTCTAATCTATGGTTAAATTTTTATAGCTATTAATTTAAAAAGTAATATCGAACTATAATAGTTATTATATGAAGTTTACGTACTGCTACAAACATTTTTAATATTGACTAACAACTTGTAAACAGATTAAAGGGGAATTAATTATTCATAATATACCTACGTTACCTGTAGCTGTGTTGTAATGGAATACAATTACTTTTATCGAGTTCATATTCTAGCGAATACTTATTTGACGCATATTTCTTATTCCATTACTGTACTTACCTTACAATAGCAAAGCCTAATAATAATATCATCAAGATAGCAAACAAAAGCCATACTCCATTGCAACACATTTTAATACTTTCATATTATCAATAGTCAATGGAAGCTTATTATTAATATTGAATATATTAAAAAAAACTAAAAAGTTAACAAAATAATTACATTTATCAAAAATAGTACAATAATTGAATTTGATAAAATGCATCAACAAAATCATATTTATATTTCTTCCATTAACTATACTCGAAAAGTTTAAGGGAAATATTAAAGATGTACCTGATATGGAGCAAAGCAGTCTCAGTGTTGGTGCCGATGATGTACTGTATTGATTCGTCATTCCTTGTGTATGAGGTCGAGGGGCCGGCATACTAAGAGTAATTGCTTTATGGAACTTTCTTCGCCTAGGCTCAACCGTTACAACTGGAGATACTGCTACGCCGCGTCCCAATAGCTTTGCTGTTAGCTCAGAATCGATTATTTGAGCCTGAAATATAAAATTTTCTGTATAAGATGCAGAGAACAAAGATTATATTCAATACTAAAGACCAAACTCGACTGTTTATCATGCGGTAATAGCGAATAAGAGTGCGGTTAAAAAATAAAATAAACTTTGTACTTACCCCTTTGTTTTACTTCAAGCAAATCATAAAGTGAAGAACTTTGAACGAAACTTCATTGAAATTGATTGTAGAAGTGTAAAATATAAAATGTGAATGGGTGAGGTATTTGGTGCATGAAAAAGCAAATATGATAATATGAAACCACAGCTAAAGCAAGAAAAAAATAAAGTTACACTCTGACTTCTCTCATTATTTCTCACACATGCGCTTATATCAAGATGCACACATTATGCTAATAAGCTTCAATACTAAAGAAAAAAAATGCAAAACAAACAATAACATCATGCAAATCTCGTTTGGTCTTTAGGAAAATACAACTTATAGCACAAAAAATCAATTGATTATTGTTTTATTAAGCGTACAAAATTACCCAATAAATTTAGCATATACCTTAAAAATACACAATACAATACGTCACTCCAATCGATACTGAAGACAATTTAAAATCGTAATAAATTCATTCATCTTAAAATAATACATTGAAAAATTTATAGAATTACGAATTAGTTTTTACGAATACTTTTTGGGATAAGGTTCGACTACTTTTCAGATGTAAAAGTCAAAAAATAAACATTTAGCATTATCATGAATTCATTATGGCAAAAGAACATTCATCAAAATATCACATCATTAATACACCATGCTTATATTCTAGCCTAAAGACCAACAAGAGAATACAAGACAAAATCATTCAAATTTCAAACCGAGTCAAACGATGTGTGAGAAACGTCTAAAAACAAACTTTATCAGTGATTTCATACTTTTCAATACTTGCTTTAATTGAAAACAAATTATTTACATTTTATGATATTTATTCGTTTTCATCTACATTTTCATTATGTACTTTTAAGTCATTTCTAAATTTATTGGGTACAAGTGTTATTCCTATAGGAGTAACGTATAATTCTACAGACAAATTATATTTAAAGATGGTATGGCCGAATACTTAAACTAATAAAAGATAAAGACTGATCAAGATTTTTTTAATAGGTGTAACAGTATTAACTGAATTTCATAGTGGGGCATGAGGCAGACTTTATGTGACTTATTCAATGATTTTATTTACAGCAAGCAGGTGATCATCAGCTGTTTTTCCCCGGGATTCAAACCCAGGAATTCCGGTGCTAAATACATGCACGCTGAACACTGAGCCATGGAGGCGATATATGAGTATAGTCCTCAATAATGTTAAGAACTTTTTTATAACTTCAGTATCCGGACTGTATTTCGATTATTTATCGTAAAAACCTTATTTTTAAAGGAAGCAGCCTATATAAATAAAGAACTTGTGTACTTAAATACAATTTGTCTATAATATATAACATTTTTATATAAATGTAAAATACGATATGTCCTATGCGTTCTATATCCTAAGTAAAATAATACTGATAGGTTTCCTACTTCGAAATCACACAAACCACAATTATATTATATCGTCTACGTAAACACGATTTCTTAATTTTAGTTCTTAGAACAGTGTTTAGAAACAACTTTAACAATTATTTTGACTACGTTTATGCACTATTAGGTGTCGTCCTAATTGACTACGATCGTACGAGAAACAATGCCATTCTAAAATCTCTTAAGAGACAGGACATTCAATTAGGACAATCTAAATAGGATTGACTTATACGTAATCGCATCGTTTGGGTATACTATCGTAGTCAATTACGTCAATTTCTTATAGAGGAATACTTATAAATTATGACATAAATGCAGGGCAGGAAGAAAATAAAGTATTTTGTTTAGATATTCAGCAAATATTAAATGAGGAACTATTTTGAGAATATCATGTAAATTATTGTCATCATGTGTTACTATAAGTTAGCGAAATACAAAGAATGTGTAATAGATATAAAAACTCTGAAATTATTAACAAGCAGGTCGAAATGCATTGTCGACTTTCGACCGCGGAACTCTTTGCCAACCCAAAAACTTTATCATTGTCAGCCACAATTTTAAGGGTAATTGTTGAACAATTTAGTAAGTTAGAAACTAATAGACAAAATTCAAAATACGAAGGTATAAAATTCAGCTACGAAACTATTAAGAGTTTGTATATTCTTATAGTATTTGGTAATATTTGGCAACCATATTTGTACTCTTGTTAGAGTTTTTCTCGTACAGAAGTTAACTCACTTGTAATAAAAGTCGGTTTTATTCACAGTATGATAAAGTATTATGATAAACCTAAGTTTATTGTAATACAAAAATACAGTTATCTCAAAATGAGCTACGAAATTGAATAGAAATTAATTATTCATACAAACAAAACACACATTACATATAACTACACCTCTAAACACAGGCAGGAAAATTATGAATATTTTAAAATCCAATATATTCTATGCCTTAAACTATGGTAACTATTACTTAGTGTAAGTATTCGATACAGTTTCATAAGTACGGATTATACCGACTTCGCCGGATAATATATTTAATACTGATTCTTTTCTGTCTCCTATTTTAATTTTAAATATAAGTTGTTAATTTTTTATTCTAAGTACCGAAAAATGAAGACGAAAGTTGTTAGTAGAGATTAAAGTAAAAGATGAATGCGAAGACCGCATAAAGACCCAAAGTATAGAGTTGAAGAATTTAATGTATAGATAGTAAAATATAATCTATAATATATATAAAAATGAATTGACGTTTTTTAGTCTCACATAACTGAGAACGGCTGAACCGATTTGCCTTATTTTGGTTTTGAAATATTTATATTAGTCTAAGGAAGGTTTGAAAAGTGAGAAAATATAATAAATTATATTCGCCAGTTTGACAGTTTGCGTGTTACATAACCGTGCGAAGACGGGGTGGATCGCTAGTTGATCATTAAAATAAATATGATTATTCTAATTCAATAATGTAATAATGTGGTGATACATGTTTGTCTAAAAACAAATTTATCTGGAAATTATCATAAGAGTATGCTTAGAAAGAAAATGTGAAATTGGCTAAATACATAAGTTCAATAATGAAACATTTCTGAAAGAGGCCATTAAAATAGAAGTCAGATATTCATACTACCAAATTAAAGAGAACCGCTTCTTCTTCGACACGTTATTGACGGTAATTTTTTTAAGGTTCTTGTCCTTAACACCATTGCGAGGTTTAAAGAGGTTTACCTGTAGGCCGACTTTGATCTTCTTGGTGAGCGCCCCTTGCGGGAACACTGCTTGGACTTGTGGTACTACGGAGCTTGACACCATGCCACCTAGAAATAAGTAAAAACATATTTATATCTATAAAAATCCTCCAAGTTTTTGCTAAAGGCTGATTGAAGACAGATGCAGAAGACAAATTTGTTCATGTTAGATATCGACAGACTGTGACTCAATTGATGGTAGATACCTCAGCAATAGCTAATCACTCAATGATATGCTATCGACCTATGTTTTGCTCCAAGAATTAGAATATGATATTTATTTTGAAGTTGCGGTCTGAAATGCATCCGAAACGTCGGGATAAATAATTTAAATAATAAATCGCGTTTTAATCCCGTATACAGTATTTTATTTAAATGTGTGATACTCGCGTTAATAAAAGACAATATAACATATAAAAGTTTTTTAAATGTTAGATATCGATAGACGAGCATGAGGTTCACTTGATAGTAGGTGATACCCCTACGACCTACGACCAGACTAGTCGACCTACTTTATACTTCGAACATTCGGAAATCCATAGACTGAGACTGAAACGCGCAATATGCACTGCATGGTTTTTCATCTAAGAATGTTGGTTCGTTACCTGGTCGAAAATTCGATATTTCATCCGAAGTTAAAAAAAATAAGAATAAGAAATAACAATTCCAAGTACCAGGGACACATAAATACATGAAAGTGTGCAAACAAATATTCACCTTCGGGTCCAATAGCATGCACCTCCTGTCGTATACGAGATATGACAGCGAAGTACTGAGGGAAGTCGTGAGTCAGGATACGAGTCATTCGAGCTGCTTCCCAGCTCTTCTCCTCTTCGCTTGTATCTATGTAGATGATAGAAATTCATTGAATCAGCAGATTAAAATAATTTTGTGAGGCTCTAGCATTCAAGTCAATGTATGAGTTCTCTTACGATTGACGATTCGAATATTTTCTTTCAAGTCGTTGGTTCTAGGAAGAGTAGCAGTTTACCACGCTAATTTGTTTATTTACGATACATCCCGACAAATACGTATTATTTACGAAATTCTATTTTTTTGAAAACGACATAAAAATGTTGATGATATTTCTGAATATAGGAATATAAAATTATTTTTAATAGAAATACAGGCATTTCTTTGTACTGCATCAAATCATCAGTTTTACCGTACAAAAGTACAAACCAACATGAAAATTGCGTTTATCACAAGAGGTTCTGAGTATATATTTCAGAGACACTGGAGTCTCCTATAATACATTAAGAAAGGCCATACGAAGGGAACTTCAGCTTCTACCTTCCCTCTCCCCACCCCCAAATCTCTTGTTTGATGATTTCTCACCGGAAAAAAGTGACTACGCTCAATTTTCCTAAGATCCCGGAGTCCCCTATAATACATTTAGAAAGGCCACCGACGGGAAGTTCAGCTTCTCCCCCCCCCCCCCAATCTCTTAGGGAACATCAGCTTCTATATCCCTTCCCTCCCCCAAATCTACTGTTTGATGATTTCCCTCCCTAAGAGTAACTACCTTCAATTTTCCCCTATTATACTTTTAGAAACCACTCCCCCCCTCATCAATTCTCTTGTTTGATGACTTCCCTCCCGAAAAAAGTAACTACCCTCAATTTTCCTAAGATCCCAGAGTTCCCTCTAATACATTTAGAAATTACCCCCCTTTATTATTATTATCTTGAATGATGATTCCCCTCCGGAAAAAACTGCCTACCTTCAATTTCGAGCGTCTCATTGAGGATGTCCTGAACGACGTCATCGGTCGCGTCAGTGTTGTGTTCCCGCCAGCTGCTGCCGTTGTCGGAGCGCAGGATCACAATCTCGCGCTCTTTGCCCCGTAGGGACGCGTAGTGGGGCACTTCTAGGATGACTGGGCTGCAATTGAAGATTAAGATTAAGTTTAGGTTAGTAAATATCTCTAACTCTTATCTCTGCCTACACCAATGGAAAAGTATATATGTGTTAAATACACGTACGTACCCTAAGAATTTAGCTGAAATGGGTCCCATTTCCAAAACCCTGGCTGCTAGTGCCTCCCCTTCCATGAGTGGCGGCATGTGATTAATACGAGATGGCTTCAAATATCTGAAAACCAAAAAAGCTTGTATATACTATATACATATATGTATACTAAATGATATAAACATTAATTAGGGAATACTATACGTTTATTTGTGTTGTTATTATTTATGTGAATAACTAATATACTAAAATTATAAAGAGAGATTTGTTTGTTTGTTACGATTTGACTCAAAAACTACTCGAAAATTCTTTCACTTTTATTTTCTATTCCACACGCTTTTACTTTTTTATGTATAGTACATCAACATTGCACTCTGCGAAGCCAGGGCTAATCGCTAGTACTTGATATAAGACAGAAATTTATTTGTATTAACATAAAATTAATTCCCGAGTCCATTTGGGCCATTGGTCCATTGGGAATGGGGCTGACCAATTTCTGTGATTGTTTCAGTGATCATTTTTCTTTACAGGCAAGCCTGTGTCCTGCCCGATAAAAATATATTTTTGTTTCTCTTGGATTCGAACCCGGAACCCCCGGTGCTTAACGCATCATGTTTTACACTGAGGCGGTAAGTAACATACAGTTGTATAACTTTTTAATGTTTTTATCGTTTGGTGTCTTTAATTTTCAATAAATGGTTGGTATCTCTGACTTATTGAAGTTACTTTGGTAGTGTTTCAAATATTTTTTTCACTTTAAGTACATAATTATATATTTTTTTAATTACAGCAGGTGGGTTACCTGCTTGTAATTAATTACCACCGCCCATGGGCATCCGTGACTCAAACGTCTTAGATACGTTGTTGGCCTTTGTTTTACAGTTGGTACAACAATTTCAATAGCGAAGTACCAGGGCAGCATAAATTACCTGCAAGTGATCCTAGTTGGTTGCTGCGCCGCGAGCGGGGGGACAATGACCCGCACGCCTCCCCCGCGACACCCGCGCAGCGCTCCCCCCCGCGCGTCCACCAGGAATGATACCAGGAAACTAGCACATACAGAGAGATATGTACTTAAATTGTATTCAAATATAATCGTACCAGGCGTAAATATGTTGATTGAATAAGTTGACTTGCATTTTATTAAAATCATTATAGGCATTAGGATTACTTAATTTATAGGGTGAATCAACATTACCATGTTTTTGACAAATAAATAATTCTAATTCTAATTCTAATTGAACTACGCTATAAACTAAGCAATCCTAAATCATAATGCCTATTATGATTTAATTTTTTTTATGCAAGTCGACTTATTAACCTATTCACGCCTGGTACGGTTAAGACAGTAATAAAAATAAAATAAACCCTTGGTAGCATTGACACTTAAATACTATGTCAATGCTTGGTAGTATGAAAAAATCAACTGAATACTACCGCAATAACAGTCGCTTAGTTATCATAATGTATATTGCCTTCAAAAATTAATTAATAAGCCTCTATTTTAATTCGACAGCTTTTGAAATTTAATCGTTATTTTCTTTTTTCACAACATAATAATGTTTTTATTAAATAGAACAAGATGTTATTAGAATGTGGTTAGTAAAATTATCATATTATGAAATAACTGTAGAGAAGAGTCCAACGAAAAGTAGAATTAAATTACGTACTATAAAGAAAAAAAGTAAAACTCACTTCTTCCATTGTAACTTTTTCCTATCATATCCAATCCGGGCAGCGTGCACATAAAACGTTTAATTATTTTATACCAATATATCTGAAATAATAGTTACGTACTGTTATACACCCCTAGTAAATAGTAGAAGTTAGGGTAGATTTTTGGTAGTGATTGTACCTAGTATCGATATTAATTCCATTATTAGATGCCTTTATGTTGATTTAGTTTTGAAAGATTAAAGTACCTACTTACATAATTATAATAAATATTATACGAGACTTACTATTTAGGCAATTACTAAACGCAAATATGTATATGACTGTTTGTTATTATGTTTAGTTATTTATTTCTAAAAAACAAAAAGATATTCCATATTGGGTTACAAAAAAATGTTGGTTAAAAATTCTTTCACCGTTAGAAAGCTACAACTTCATCGCGTAACAAAACTTGAATAAAATACAGTCTGTTTCAACGATAATTTTCTTTACAAAGATCATACCTATCAGACTGAAATATTTTTTGTACCTCTTTCTCGGGGAATTGAATCTAGAACCACACATTCTTGGGTCTACCCGATGTCTTGTGATATTATTTTTCTACATACATATATAATTTAAACATATACATTAAAAGAGTATAATTGACATTACGCTTCACTGAATTAGAAAAATACTTTAACCATATAAATTATAATAAATTCACTGATTTACAAGAAATTAAGACGGGTGATAAAAGAAGAGTATATAACAATCATTTTTAAACTTTTTGTCTGTATGTTTGTTCACACTAATCGCCGAAGTTAATGAACCAATTTTGATGCTTTTTTCACAAATAAGTTAAGGAATTTAAAATAATGTTATAATCAAATAGTATATCGTAAAGTTGAAAGTACTGACTTGGGCAATGAAGGATCAACGTTGTAGCAGTAGCCTTCTGGCGCGTGCGCAGTGCTGTAGCGACTGACGCTCTTCACGACCACCTCGTTTTGTGGCGGGAATCCCAGTCCGTTCACAGAACCTACGATATTATTACATATTAAATATATATTTTTTTTGTTTATACGAATATTGTGTGAAAGATTGATGTGAAATAAACATCTATAAAACAAACAAATTTTTTGATCCATATTTTGTTCTTTTGCAATTATTCTTCTAAAATGGAATAATAATTGTGCTTCTCGTTATAACGTTGACAATAATTGTTCGATTATAAATTCCCGCAAATGAGAACGTTAAACTGTCAGATTTATTGTTTGTGTACATTTTTTTGGTTAGTTCAACCGGAAAACATCTACTTATATGTACATACATACATATTACACCGATTTTATTTTATCTTATATAAATGTAATCTTAGTTGAATATTTTATTTCATTTTCTATATTTTGGCGCAATATTTCATGAATTCGTATTGTATTAACTTTTAGTCACTGAATTTAATATTTTTGTAAATTACTTTGTTTACAATACACACAATTGGGAAGACACAGACTCCTGAAACACATTTCATAACTATACAATATACATACATTACATTATACATCGGGAGTCTGGGTTTATCTATTTGGTGTATTTGAATTGGTGTAAATATAGAATTTTTCATTTTTTTTAAATATACATCACACCTCTTTCCCATTGGGGTAGGCAGAGATCACGGAATTCCACTTTCGCTTCTTCCACTTTCATCAATGCTTTCATAGACATTCGTCGATTTCAAGTACCTTTGACCCGATCCTTTTAAAGAACGTTCCCGATCTGATCGAGGTAGTGTTGGGTAGTACAGCCGGGCTAGCATGACAAGATCGACAAAATTTTGTCTACCGTTTTCTCGTGTTTCAATCGACTATCGCTTTATTTCTTTCGGGTCTAACATGACAATTACACTTAAAACTCGACTTTTAATATCAAAAAAAGGATACATTTGTCGATCGAGATATCTTTTCTATCAAAATTGTCGATGTCGAGATATAATACGAGTATATTGAGATATTTAACATCTTAGTTTGTCTTCTCTCGCGCGAGATATACATATCTCGTGGCGGTCATGCTAGCACGGCAGGACTTTAAAAAGAGTTTGTAAGAGTCTCTTCTCTCTCTTTCA
This sequence comes from Anthocharis cardamines, assembly GCA_905404175.1. Classification (NCBI taxonomy): domain Eukaryota; kingdom Metazoa; phylum Arthropoda; class Insecta; order Lepidoptera; family Pieridae; genus Anthocharis; species Anthocharis cardamines. The sequence goes on from FR989975.1 coordinate 4,349,546, forward strand.
CTCTGAGCCAGTACAATGTCCCACTTCAAATGAGGCGAGGCGTATGAAGCTCGGAACGTCATTTGTACTAGCGATTATTAATATGACATTTGATGTTTATTTTTGTGATGAAACAATAAAAATATGTTTTATTTGAGTAACTCTAAAACATTATTTCAACGATTTAGGACCCAAATACATCGAGAAAAAAACGAGCGCGACCTAAAATTTGAAGTAGTACATTTTATTTAAATAAAATACTGTATACCGGATTAAAACGCGATTTATTATTTATATTGTTTAAATTATTTATCCCGACGTTTCGGATGCTTTACAGCAACCGTGGTCGCGGGGAGACAGAAAGATGACAGTTGTCTGGTATTTGAAATGTCACAAAGTTGCCATATTTAATTCAATTAAATTCAAAAATAATCTATTAATTTAGGTAACACAATGTACACCTATGAACGTGAATAAAAAATAATACATATTAAATTACCAATATTACTAATATTAAATGCTTCTAATTTTACATTTACTACCAGTTCACAAATCAATGGCGTAGAGCGGACGAGAAGAACTGGCAAGAAACTCGCCGCCACTCTTTTTAATCGCCAAAAAAGTTAAGTACATTTTATAATTTCGAGCCGCTCTTACATTTTGACATCATGTGTAGGAACAATTGTACGGCCTCTTGTAAGTACTACACAACACTAGATCGAGGTATGTTCGCCTAGGTCGACCACTCCCGACTCTACCACTCACACCTTCATATTTTTTTTTGTTCCCTACTTTCATCTATAGCACCTCAACATACATTTCTCAATTCTCGTCACTACATCATCTTTTACTCCACAACGTTCTCGAAAACCTCTTACCATGAGATATTTCCATTATATTCTTATGGCTCAAAGCAGATTCAGTCCTCTCGTCCTTGGTGACGTCTATGGGCAGGGAGTCGTCCCCGAGAGACTTCATGTCATCGGCTGTTAAATATCTATACGGCTGGTCGTTGAGAATTGTGTCTTCACCTTTAAAAAAATAGGAATAACGATATTCTTAAATGACGATAAAAATACCTCAAATGAAGACGATTGCTAAGAATAATTATTGAGGCTATTACCTATCTACACTAATATTATATAGAGGAAAGATTTGTATTTTGTATGTTTGTTACAACAATATTATACATATAAACGCAAAATCGAAATAGAAAGCTAAATTTTTAGCGAGTTTTGACAGGCATTAAACATTAAACTTTTTTTTATGTTAGATATCGACGAAAGAGCACGAGGTTCATTTGATGGTAGGTGATACCTCAGCCACAGAACATCAGTCAATGATGCGCTGTCGACCTACTTTTTAGTTCGAGCTTTCGGAAATCCATAGACTGAAACCGAAACACTTCTCGGTTTTTCCATCTATGGAGTTTCGATTTCGAAATTTCGATATTCCTCCCACCCGTTCAATGTCCGAAGTTATCAGACGTTATGGGGAAGACATGCTTACAGAAAATGATAAACATGTCGTCCCGGTGGGATTCGAACCCACGACCCATCGATGCGCACGGCAGGTGTTCTACCGAACGTGCCAACGAGCCCGTCCCGATGGCACGGAGCAGACACATTTCAAAAAACATTTTTTTTTTGCTTTGCAATGTACATATTTTGTGTATACATCTACATTGCACCCGTGTGAAGCCGGGGCGCGTTGCTAGTAAGTGAAATGTGAAAAATATTATTTAAAATATCAATCCCACGTACCTCCTTCTTCCTCAGAGTCGGACATGAAGGTCTCCAGCATGGTCTCCGGAGCTACAACTTTATATTTATCCTGTGAAGCCGGTGCTTGGGACGGCTCCGATACTTCCTTCAGAGTTTCCATCACTGTCACGTAGCCTAGCTTGGACGCTATGTCCAGTGGTGTTTGACCGTTCTAGAGCGAAAATATATTTATACTAATATTATAAAGAGGAAAGATATGTTTGTTTGTTATGATTTAACTCAAAAACTGCCCGATTTTAAATGATTTCACCAATAGAAAGCTACATTAACAGCGAGTAACATAATATAATGTATTTGTGTATATTGTATCCGTGCGAAGCCGGGACGTGTCGCTAGTAATATAGTAAATTGTGTTTTTTTTTTTTTTTTTGTATGTTTGTTACGCGATAACTCCGCAAGTTATGGATGGATTTGGATGATTCTTCTTTTGTTTGGTAGGGGATATTTCAGAGGTGGTCCCATATAATTTTTATCGAAATTGGTTTGGTGCTTTTTTAGAAAATCAACAATAACAAAAAAAATCTTATACGTGGATGATATTATGGTTTGTAGTTCCTTTCACGGCGCTGTCTCATTTGGGTAGTGTTAGTGGGTTAGTGGTAGGTCTACTAAATTATTATGTAAGGATTAATGAACTGAAAAAATACACTACCTACAAAAATTTAAAAAAAAAAATTATTTTTAAGCAAAAAACAAAAACCGACTTCAAAACTATAACTAAAAAGTAAAAAATAATATTTTAATTACTTCATACCATTATTTATTAACAGTTATTTTTGGAGTCGGTGCCAGCAAAGAAGGACTTTAATCCTGCTTTTGCAACTTTTCGAACGGTACGGAGCGGCATCGGTTGGGTGGCACCGACTTCAAAAATAACTGTTAATAAATAATGGTATGAAGTAATTAAAATATTATTTTTTACTTTTTAGTTATAGTTTTGAAGTCGGTTTTTGTTTTTTGCTTAAAAATAATTTTTAATATTATGAATACATCAAAACTCAATTCAGAGTCAATTCAGTACTTTCATTATTGTTTTTTTTTTTTGAGGGGTGTTATCAGCCATTTTTTTTTCATCCACATTAAATCCGTGCGAAGCTGGGGCGGATAGCTAGTTGGTAAATAAATAAATACTCACCACGGTCGTAGCATTTGCATCAGCCTTGTGTTCTAACAGAATGTTCACGATATTGATATGGCCTTGTTGCGCGGCGTGGTGCAACGCAGTGTATCTAAAACATAATAAATATCGTCTTATACTATAAGAATAGAAAAATAATTGGATGAAAAAGCTTCGATGGGCTCGTTGGCGCGTTTTGTAGAACATCTTTCGCTCCGATGGGTCACGGGTTCGAATCCCGTCGGAACATGTTTATAATTTTCTTTAAGCATTTCCCTATGTCTGGTAAGTTCGGGCATTGAACGGGTGGGAGGAATATCGAAATTCAAACCGGGTAATGAACCGCCCGCGCCGTTCATAAACGGAAAAACCGTGACGTGCATATTGCGTGTTTCGGTTTCAATCAACGTAAAAAGTAGATCGACAGCGCATCATTGACTGATGTTCTGTGGGTGCGGTAAAACCTACCATCAAGTGAACCTCATGCTTGTGTGTCGATATCTGACATAAAAAAAAGTAGGTCGACAGCGCATCATTGACTTATGTCATGATGACATCTGTGGCTGAGGTATCAACTATCATTAAGTGAACCTCATGCTGGTCTGTCGATATCTAACATGAAAAATAAAAAATCTTAAATCATTTGCCAGACCTAAAATAATTCGCTTATTTTTTGTAAAAGTAATGTCCTCCAAGTATCACAAGAGTGACGGAGACTCTTGTGATACTTGGAGGACATCACGAATCATTTAAGCTTGTATTTGTTTTGTTGTTATTTTTCTTTTAAGCTATTTTTTGTCGCTTTTGTTATTATTAAAAAGTGTGTCCTGAGGGCACAATCTATTAAGTGTATTTAACTAAATAATAAATTAGATACCCATGTGATGTCTGCGCCTTAACAGAAGCGTCATTTTCCAACAAATACCGCACCATGTTAGCTTGGCCGTAATGACTTGCGATGTGGAGTGGTGTGTAACCACCCTTAGTGCAGATATCCACCTAATAGAATATAATATATATATATATATATCTATACATATAATAGAACAGTAGAATCAAAATGTATGTATATTGAAAAAAAAAAAAACAAAAATGGAGAGGGGGATATTAAAAAAGGGGAATTGTAAACATAAAAATCACTTTGAACGTTTTTGTCTGTCTGTTTGTTCACGCTTAAGATACTGAACTGATATTTTCATATGAAAATATATAGTTTTGACACATACATAGATTGATCTAAATCTTTATTTAAAGAAGTTAGCTAAATTTCTTAGAAGCTTAGCTTATGATTCAGCCCACACGTACGAAGTCGCAGGCAATAGTATACAATAATTTGAATAATTATGTATACTCGTATATTGAATTTGATGATGCAATTCTTTCCCTATTATATTTCGAATCTTTTCAAGCCAAAATTAAAAATTCTTTATATAAAATATGTTGTTTGAAGTTTCATGGAGACCTTTCCAATATATGAAACACAATTTCCTGCTTTAGGAGTGGATAGTTCATCTCAATACATTCCGTCAAACATTGACTTAATTTTAAAGTACAACCCGGTTAATTTTTATTTACCAAAATACATGTCTAACTGAGATACCATATTATTAGTTTTAAAGAGTAATACACACTTAACTAACCACCCTATTTTTTTCAGTAATATGACCAAAAACGAAAGAATATTAACAAAAACCTTTCGGTTAAGATCCCATATTAACCGGTTTCCGAGCCCTGAGTCTGAGAAATATGAAAGAAATAAATCAGCATTAGAATAGAATACTCGTATAACGTTCTTGTGTAGCAAGCAATGCGCTACGCATGATGACGGCTACGCGAATTGCGTAGCTAAGGTCGTAGCATCTGCCTTCGGAACTACTACAGCCGGCCTAACATGACCGCCTCGAGATATCTCGCGGACGAGAGAAGACAAACTAAGATATCTCGATATATTATATCTCGACATCGACAATTTTGTTAGAAAAGATATCTTGATTGACAAATATATCTATTTTTGATATTAAAAGTCGAGTTTTAAGTGTAATTGTCATGTTAGACCCGAAAGAAATAAAGCGATAATAAATTAAAACACAAGAAAACGGTCGACAAAATTTTGTCGCGGCTGTCATGCTAGGCTGGCTGAAGTATTACTGTTAAAAAATGATATTTAGCTTACACATGTGACAGTTTAATCTATATAAATAACAATTCCTGTGTCACAGTTTTTGTGGTCAGTCGGTTGTTGCACTCCTCCGAAACGGCTTGAACGATTTTTATGACTTTGTTTGTATGTATATTTGGTAGGTATATTTCATGCCACTATGTGATTAGGGTGTCCCTTTCCAGATTTTTTTCTTTATTTTTTTACACATAGTGGTTGTGCTAAACAGAAAAAATCGAACCTGTGCTCCGTTCTTGATGAGCAACTGTGCGACTGGTACTCTGTCTTCTTGAGCTGCAAGATGCAATGCTGCTAAACCGTTCTTAGCCTGCTGGTCCACCTCAGCACCCTGCTCCAGCAGAAGAGCGCACATCTCCGTATGACCCTGTTATCGAAAACAAATAAACATCACAAAGTTCTCATAACATATAACAATCTTTACTGTAAGAACTCATTTTATTTAATTAATAAAATTGACGAGGTCGTTGGCGCGTTCGGTAGAACACCTGCCGTTCGTATCGATGGGTCGTGGATTCGAATCCCACCGGGACGACATGTTTATAATTTTCTGTAAGCATATCTTCCCCACGTCTGGTAACTTCGAGCATTAAACGGGTGGGATTAATATCAAAATTCACCGAAAACCACCGTTCATGAAAACATGAAGTGCATAGATATTAATTTTATTTAATTGTTTATTCTAGTTATAGTGCAACGTATATTTTACTTCACAATAACCACATTACGTTATTTCATTTGTAAGGGTCACCAAGAATAGGTATAGGTATGTCCAAAACTAAGGTTTTTCTTAGTTTTGGACATACCTGTTGCTTGCTTTATTAATACAAAGTTTTAATAACTATTTTTGATTGTATATCAGTTTATAAGCATTTTTTTTATTCTTTACACAAAGTTTTTAATAACTTTTATTTATATTTCAGATAATAAGCATACCTGTTGAGCAGCCAAGTGCAACGGCGTGAATCCAGCCTTAGATTCAGCGTTCGTGAGCGCTCCGTACTCGAGCAGAGTAGCTGCAGTCTCCATCTGGTTCTTACGGGCCGCTATGTGGAGTGGAGTGTGGCCATTCTTGGCCACAGCCTAAACAAATACCATTGTTTCTTACTGTATCGTCTATATCAGGCCTGTCCAAGCTAAATGGGAACCCTAGCTAATAAAAATGACTAAATAGATTGTAATACAGTCGTAAAATATTTCCAATTCATAAAAAAATAAATAAAAAATGTAAAACGAAAATTTCCTAAATGTTGTTATTCAAACAATACAAAAAGAAATAAGAAACAATTCCCTGGAATTGCCTTGGACAGCTCTGGTCTATACGAAAGTAATTTCATGGTGCCTACAGATTTATAAATATACTAGCAATTGGCCCCCCACCCCCCCTTGTGGGTGGAATTTCGTAAAATCCGTTCTTAGCTGACCTCTACTCGGCGAAAGGAATATTCCTACCATATTTCAAGTCGCTACGCCTTATGGTTCCAGAGATATCGTGATGAGTGACTATATAGGTGGAAATCTCTTTTATATATATAGATAAGTAACCTTCGTAACCTAAGCTTGCGTAAAATATTGCTGAGTAGGGATTTCATTTAAACTCTACCGTATTCATAATCGTATTATAAACTTGATATAGTTAAACTGTGTTTTGTCTCGCTCTATCGAATATAAAAAGACTGCAGAACGAAAGAAACAAAACTTATTTTAACTATAACACGTTTATACTTATATCATTATTCATCATTATTTTAAAATCAATATTATATGTAGTTAAATATATTAATTATTTTACATATATTAATTAATTTACAATGTCTGCTTTGTTTTATTTATTTTAAAATAAATGAACAAAAACCTCGGTTCGAAACGTTGCTTCTACCCTGACCCAGCAATAAATATACCTATGGTATTTTTTTTACAAATTGTGTAATACAAATTTAGACAAATAATATGTTATTTAAGCGCGACTGTTTGATTTCCAGAAAATATCGTTACGGGGATATTCTTCTACCTTTAAAATCTCCTTTGCAATTTACATTTACACGTTAAGGGGGAAGAGAGGATTGATGAAGTGTGACATGGTGTGACAAAGGGTGGGAGGGGTCATAAGTTCTGTGACGTCACATTTCAAAATCTTAGACATCTAACCGCGGAATACTGAAATGATAATCAAAATTTGAAATGTTTTTGTCTTTCATTTTACCTTCGTAATGAAAGGGTTAGATATACTTTTAAGTACACCTCAATGTTGATTAGCGTTCGAAAATTCGGCCATATGTATTAAAATGCCAAATTTGAACTATTAACGAAAAGCTTAAAAATATTTTCAACTCTACCTGTATGAATATATGGTTTAAATTGTTTTGTTTGGGAGCTCACACACGCTCTACTAGTGTCACGCGCGAACCGCCTGAGCTCTTTGTATATGTTAATTTCGGAATTGCAAAATATGTGACGTCACACTGGGAGGGAAGGATCTCACAAATGTGACCAACTGTGACAAGGACGGGAGAGGGGTAAATTACGAAATCAGACTTTATGGATGTCCCCTTAACTACAAACAGAAAGTTAATTTAAAAAACAATATCGACAGCCATTATTATCCCCTACCTTAGCATCCGCACCATTCGCCAGCAAGGTGTTGGCGACGGCCTGCTGGTCGTACTGCGCTGCAATGTGCAGTGGAGTCATGCCGTTCTTCCCGGCTTGGTCCGGGGATGCCCCGTTCGCTATGAGAAGGTTTGCCACCTGCAGAACATATTTGTTATTTCATGCGAGGATGCGAGGGATTCAATTCAATTCAATATTCTTTATTGTACCAAAAAAATATTTAACTAATATAGAGAAGTAGGTATATATTGGAGGTCTTATCACTAGGCAGCGATTTCTTCCAGGCAAATCATAAATTATAGGACAAAAATCATACATTTAGGTAGACCTGCGATTTTAGGCACAAACAAATTACTATATATAACATATCAACAATTCAATAGAAAATCAATTATTATCACATATCATCAGGAATATGAAAACCTGAGCGGTAATGATTTATTTACCTGAGTCGAACCGGATACGTCTTTATACTCCGGATGGGATTTAGATATTCCTAACACAGAATCGAAAAAAATATCGTTTTACATACAAGTCTGTCTTACAATATCGAAATCTCGACCGGGTAACGAACTAACGTTCATAAATGGAAAAAATGCACATGCGCGTTTCGGTTTGAGTCTATGAATTTCCAAATTCAAAATTCGAATCTTACCTTCAGATTACCGTATTTAGCAGCAAGATGGAGAGCAGTGAACCCTTTCTTAGTGGTTGCTGTCAATGGCGCGCCATGTTCAATCAACGCGGTGGCAACCTACATAATAAATTAAAAAACAAGAGGACACCGTTAGTCAATATTGTCATAATATAGAAAATTACAGTAATCAACTCCGTGGGAATAGATAGCGTTAATATGGCAACTTTGTGACATTTCAAATCAGACAACTGTCATCTTTCAGTCTGCCGCGACCACAGTTGCTGTAAAGCATCCGAAAAGTAGTATAAATAATAAATCACGTTTTAATCCGTTATAAAGTATTTTATTTAATTGAGTGATACTCGCGTTAATAAAATACAAAATTTAATTGTTCCACAACTGTACTTAAAGTTAAAACTTTTGAATATGAAAGTGGATGGATAGGGGAAAAGGGAGGCCAAAAAAACACGGATTGACTGTGTAAAGAATGATATGTGTTTGAGAGGTCAGTGAAACCTCTCAAACACACAAGCTATGGCGAGTGAAAGAAGAGAATATAAAAAGTGAACATACTGCGCCGACCCCAAATTAAAAAAAAGGGAAAAGACTGATTGACTGCTACCCAAAATACTATATAACAGCCATGCGACTAAAAACACGTAAAAAAACGTAAAAACACGTACCGGCGCGTCTCGATAACACGGAAACGTGTTTACCGCACTGGCATTGGCATTATTTCGAACACGCGTTCATATTAAATATATATATATATCACGCCTCTCCCATACCATCGGTAGAGATCACAGAGTTCCATAAGCTCCGATCCTTACATACCACTTTCGCTTCTTCATCATCATCATCAATGCTTTCATACACACTCGTCGGTTACGAGTACTTAAATACTTGTTAAATACACATGCATTTGAGTGTTAAATATGCCAATATCAATAATCAAAGACTATGTATTCGACTTCTATGATCCGCTACAAGAATCAATACAAAGACGTCTAATCCTAAATCGCGCTATACAAATATTTCGGAGCGCTGAGTATATATACAACATCTCGACATCAACCACTGGGGCCTTAGGGCCGGCCAGTCAGTGGTTCGACTGGTCGAGGATCCTCCCTTTAGGTTGGAGGAAGACCACACCTTCCTCCACAACTATGTAGTAGAACTTACATCGTGGTTATGTTGTTTAGAAGCAATGTGCAGCGCGTTGTAATGGTCTGCGGTCATCGCGTGCACGTCGGCGCCATGTTGCAGCAGCAACACAGCGATGTCGACGTTCCCCAGGCGAGACGCGATATGAAGCGGTGTTTGACGTTCGCGGGCTTTCGCGTCCACCGCGGCGCCGTTGCGGAGGAGAATTCGTATTATATCCGTCTGTAATTATTTTATATTAGATATTGACAGACGAGCATGAGGTTCACTTGATGGTAGGTGATACCTCAGCCACAGCATCAATGATGCGCTGTCGATCTAATTTTTACTTCGAGCATTCGAATACATAGACTGGAACCGAAACGCGCAAAGTGCACTTTACGGGTTTTCCATCTATCAATGTTGGTTCGTTACCCGGTCGGAATTTCGATATTCCTCCCACCCGATCATTGCCCGAAGTTACCAAACGTGGGGAAAACGTGCTCTCAGAAAATTATATAAACATGTCGTCCCGTTTGTCTTCGAACCCACGACCCATCCATGCGCTCGGCAGGTGTTCAAATTCAAATTCAACACAATGTACACTTATGAACGTCAGTAAAAAGTACATATTAAATGCTTCTAATTTTACATTTACCGCCAGTTCTCAAATCAAGGGCGTAGAACGGAAGAGAAGAACTGGCAAGAAACTCTTCGTCACTCTTTTTAATCGCCAATTTTTTGTTTTACAAAATATTTGTAAGGCGCTGCAACCATTACACCATATTCCACATGACATCTTTATGTAATTATCTATAATAATAAAAAAATATAAACCAGAAAAAAAAACAAAGATTTGTCCTCTATCAGCAGTAGGCATGGTGAAATAGGAGCCTCGTGGGAACAACACGCAAATACATAGTCGAAATAACTAACCGTTCTATCGAACGAGCCAACGAGCCCGTCAAAATTAGCATTATTTGAAAATATACATATTGCACATTGAAAACAGAACCGGAATGAAAGGCCTGGAGGCCCTGGGGCAACAAAGGAGTGGAGGCCCCGTGGCCCCAAATTATTTTCCAAATAAAATAAAGATTTTCGAAATATTGAAAAACAATATATTCATGTTCTTACGACATTTGTCTTTTTAAATCCATAAAATAATTTAGTAAGAAGACTAATTTTTTTTAACCTGGTTGGCCCTAGCAGCTAAATGCAGAGGTGTCTCTCCCCTAACAGTGGGCACGTCAGGGTTGGCCTCGTGCTGCAGCAAGTATATCACGATGTTCATACACCCCATGAACGAAGCTACGTGGAGCGGTGTCAGCCCTGACTCTGTGGTAGCTTGGATACCTGGTGGTTAAATATTAATAAGTAGCAATATAGTAGGAGAGCCCACTGCAAGATTTCTACCCGAATCGGACTTACGGACAAATTATATAAATACGATTCGATGGCGAATTTAGTGGTTCCAATTCAAACATTCAAAAATCATTTATTCATTTAGGTAGCACAGTATATACATGTATATTAAATGCTTCTAATTTTACATTTACAGCCAGTTCTCAAATCAAGGGCGTAGAACGGACGAGAAGAACTGGCAATAAACTCGCCGCCACCATTTTAATCGCCAAGTTTTTTGTTTTACAAAATGTTTGTAAGGAGCTGCAACCATTACACCATGTTCCATATGACATCTTGAAGTAATTAACTATAATATAAAAAAAATAAAATAAAAAGCAAAGATATATCCTCTATCCTGTATCTTGACCTTAGGTAGGCACTACTATCCTAAAAAATTAACCGGAAGTGGTCTTTTTATCAACCCTTCGGTCAAGATACAGGACTTATCATGTCCGGCGACCACCACTACATTCGCCATCTAATCGTATATTATTTGTCCATAAGTCCGATTCGGGTAGAAATCTTGCAGTGGGCTGTTAGAGGTACTTAGTTGTTGAAAAACGAAAATATAAGATAACTTTCAGTAGAAAAATAGTTGTCTAGATACCTAAGATAATATTGAAAAATTATTAGTTATTTTTTACTACTATTGATATAAAAGGCTTTTGATATTTTTTTTATTGTATATCTATGTATATTGCACCCGTGCGAATACGGGCGGGTCGCTTGTCATCAATAAAGTAAATGCTAAAAAAAATGAGATTGATGCATTCAATAGGGATATTGACTATTTTTTAGAATTGCTTTTATTTTATAGATACATCCTTTATAAACACGAAAAAAAAATGTTATCAAAAAATATTACATATTTCAATAAAAAATACGTAGGAGTACAAATTAATTCGGTCCGTTTTTTTGTTGTTAAAAATGCCTTTATTTCAAAACAAAATGAAAGCAGAGATTAATGAAAGTACTGTCCATCGCTGATAACATATTTTTCCCACCTTTCAGACAATTTTCGAATTGCACATCGAAAAAATGCCTCGTTTTTTGAAGCGATCCAAATTTCGAGTTAATTTTCGATTTCTGACAAAGAAGTGAACCGGCGACCTGTCAAATCGCGATGCATAGGTCAAAATAACTATTAATCGATAGGAGCAATATTCGGAGTATACAGCGGGTGCATTAAAACATCCCTTTTGAGCGTTTCCAAATAATTTTTGCGACATGATGCATAGCGATGTCATGCAGAAGAATAACTTTGTCATGTCTTTGCTCATATTCCGGTCGTTTTTCTCGCAATGCACGGCTCAAATGAATATATTTCAATCTATACCAATCGCCTGTAATGCCTTCGCCAGTTTAGGGCAGCTCTTAGTACACAAAACCCTTTTAATCCCTCCAGATACACTCCATAACCTCTGAATCATGGATATCCAACTTTAATGTTGATGTTGAGGTCGATGGCGACGACTGATCGGGCTAAGCATAGTATTTTTTTCTTGGGGTTATCGTAAATTATAAACTTTTCATCTGCTGTTACTATCCAATGTAAAAAACCCTGTCTTTTTTGTCTTTGAATCCGTTGCTTGCAAGAAATAAAATCGCCTTATAATGTCTCTCGGAGCCAGTTCATGATGAACCAATTACCTTGTTCCCATGGATATTTTTTGAACATAAACTGTTTGTTGGGACATTTCACGTGAAGCGGACAGGGAAAAAAAAGTGAGGTTCTGAAAATCGACCACATTCGGCCCATTTGTACTTCTAGTAGGTATGAATGTGTACGCAAAATATTTTTTTTGTATAGTGTATATTTACCAAGTTATAGGTTTCAAAAGAATTGTCGTTGATTGGTACTACAATTTTTCGAAAGTAATTTTTCGAATATAACAAATCTACTATAAAATATTTTACATGGCGATACATATTAAAAATATACTGTTCTTTTTGACAGTAAAAAAAAATTAAAAAATTTAAAAAAAATTAATGGCCAAAACCGGAAGTAAACTTTTCAAACCAGAATTACAGTCACTTCGACCAATTTTTTTTTATTTTTTTTTCTTTCAAAATATAGCTTAAATAATAATGAAGGTACACTAGAAAATTTAAAATGGGATCTCTATTAGTTTAGGAGATACGTTGAATAATATACACCCGCGTCGCAAGGGGCGTCATATGTAGCACTTGCTTAGATCGGTTGGTGTGCGTCAAATAAAATGGCTTGTATAAATTACTGTGATAAAATAGTTCAAACATAATAAAACAACATTGGTACAACACAAGAACTGTTTATTTTGTAATTTTAACAATTTTACAATGGGAATCTATGGCAGAACTGGTCCTCTTTACAAGAAGGCCTGTGGTTGTTGGAATGAAGCTGTGAATTGGGTGCTATTGTTAATATCATAGTCTTCATAGAAGTAGAAGTAGAAGGATGATTGAATTTCTTTTTTAGCTGCTTTAAAATTTCTTCGTTTTCTATGGATGTGTCGGTTTGGGTGGAAATATGTTTAAACTTATCTTCGGGAATAAACGGTTCATCTTCAATGTTTTGCGAAGGTTCACTAGATGTTTGACTGCATTGCACTATGTCTTCATTAGCTACTGGAGGAGATTCAGTCAAAAGTCGTTTCCTGCAGGAGGCACATACGTAAAGATCTTGTGAAAAACTCCACTTTTGAGCTAAACATTTAGATATTTTCCTTAAATTTTTAAATTTTCGATGAAGTACCAAGTGAAATGGGTTAAAACATCGATCACCGTACGTACGTACGTATAATAACAACTGACACTGATTAAAACGTGCACAAGTCGCTGAGCGGTTAAAGCAACACTAAAGTTTAAGTTACGAAACCGCTAGGCGTCATATTTCTATCTCTTTCTTGTAGATAGGTTTTTGACCGTTTGACTCTATCTGAGACAAAAAAGTACTACACGTTACTAACAGATGGCGCTATTAATCACGTTTCGCAAATAATAAAACTTTTCTACTGCTCCAAAAACGTTTTTCTTTATAATATATTATTAACTTATATTTGTATTATGTAGTTATATTTATATTATATTAATAAAACTTATTTCATATCATTAAATGAGGTTAAATATACGCTAAAACGATATAAAATATTAATAAAGTTGCAATATCGCGCAAACTGCTCAACCTTGCAAGCGCTACATATGACGCCCCTTGCGACGCGGGTGTATATTATTCAACGTATCTCCTAAACTAATAGAGATCCCATTTTAAATTTTCTAGTGTACTTTCATTATCATTTAAGCTATATTTTGAAAGAAAAAAAAATAAAAAAAAAATGGTCGAAGTGACTGTAATTCTGGTTTGAAAAGTTTACTTCCGGTTTTGGCCATTAATTTTTTTTTAATTTTTTAATTTTTTTTTACTGTCAAAAAGAACAGTATATTTTTAATATGTATCGCCATGTAAAATATTTTATAGTAGATTTGTTATAATCGAAAAATTACTTTCGAAAAATTGTAGTACCAATCAACGACAATTCTTTTGAAACCTATAACTTGGTAAATATACACTATACAAAAAAAATATTTTGCGTACACATTCATACCTACTAGAAGTACAAATGAGCCGAATGTGGTCGATTTTCAGAACCTCACTTTTTTTTCCCTGTCCGCTTCACGTGAAATGTCCCTGTTGTGTCCCTCCTAATGTATCTTCATGTTTCTTTTGCGTTTGAAATGGATATTCACCGTAATGCCTCCATTTCTGTGTTTTAATTTTTTTTGGCTTTTCAGAGCGAGACCTATCTTCAACGCTGAAATCTTCGTTCTCAAATGGTCAAAACCCTTCCTTACATGATTTATCAGTTGAAGTAATGTCACCATAATATCCTATAATCATTCGATATGCTTCAACTGCACTTTTCTTTCAATTAAAGCAGAAAACTAAAACCTCCCGCAAATGCTGTTTGACGAAATTAAATTTCGTCATATTCAACAGAGTTAAAGACAAGGTTTTTTTATGAATCTTAAACTAATATAAACTGAATATTATTAGCAGATGTCTTAACTCTCAGAAACAACTGAAATCAGCTATCACTATCAAACATACATAACAACTAGAGCCACTTTTTAAAAACGGACCGAATTAATTTGTACTCCTAATAAATAAAAATACTTTTCAAAAATTCCCACTAAAACGCTCCAAACTGTCACGTGACGTCACAGACCGATAAACAATCTCGCTCGCTTTCGATTAAAGTTAGATCTTAACAAATCTTTTCACTTCTCACGAATAAATTCAATAAAAATGAATACACATATTTTTTTCGTGTTTATAAAGGATGTATCTATAAAATAAAAGCAATTCCAAAAAATAGTCAACATTCCTATTATAGACACAGTAAATAGATATAGAATAGATTCCGAAACCTAGACTATAGTTAATTAGAATCTAAATTATAATTATTATCGGCTGTTTACTTACTTGCGCCATACTTCAAAAGTAACTCGACAACTTTGATCCTATTTTTCTTACAGGCAATATGAAGGGGTGTGAATCCGTTGAGTGCGCGTGCGTTGGGGTCGGCATTTCTGCAAATAATGAATGTGTTAGTCCAGCCGGCCTAGCATGCCAACCGCGACAAAATTTTGTCGACCGTTTTCTCGTGCTTTAATCGATTATCTCTTCCGGGTCTAATGACAATTACACTTAAAACTCGACTTCTAATGTCAAAAGTAGAGATATTTGTCGATCGAGATATCTTGTCTATCAAAATTGTCGATGTCGAGATATAATATATTTGCTATTCAAAGGGGGAACGCTGCCAGTATCTTCGGAACCTTGCCTAAAGGGACTCCTTTTATTAATATATTTTAGTTTTTATACTATATTTTTTAAGGTTTTTAGTTTTAGGTTCTTTGTTATTAGTTATGTATATAATATGTTAGTGTATATAATACAATTTTGCATATATCACAATATCTTATAACTTAGTTTGTGTTGGCTCATCCACGGGATATCTCCTGATGGTCACGCTAGACTAGGGATGTTACGGAAGTGGTTTTACCGGAACCAAATTCTGAATCGGAGTTTTTAAATTTGGTTTATCGGAACCGGAATCGGAGCCGAAACCGGAATCGGAGGCAGACACAAAAGAGAGATGTGAAATAAAATTAAATTACAAGCATTATTCATCAGTTTCATTCATATCAGTTCAAAAATGTATACACCTTCCTGGGTGTGATATATAAAAATAAACCAAATTTCTTAAATTTTAAACAGAAGTTAATTAAATCAAATGGCGCTGATTGCGGGCACTCTCGCCGATGACCTCCGATTATAACCTCCGATATAAATCTATCGGAACCGAAATCGGAATCGGAGGTGCAAAATCAAACGGAAGTTCCGACTTTTCGGAACCGAAATCGAAGCTCCGTAACATCCCTGCGCAAGACGGGCTGGTAACACTCACCGGTCCAACAGCAGCTTAGCGACTTTAGCGTGACCACAGTGCGCGGCGACATGCAGTGCGGTGAGGTAGTCGACAGTGACGTCATCGACCGGCGCCCTCCGCCCGAGTAGAACGCGCGCCGCCTCTGAATGGTCGCCTTGAGCCGCCATGTGCAATGGGGCTAGACCGTTCTGAATAAAAACATTTGAATTTAATTCCCGAAACCATTGTGGAGGGAGGTGTGGTGTCCAACCTAAAGAGGATCCTCGACCAGTCGAACCACAGACTGGCCGGCCCTAAGGCCCCAGTGGTTGATGTCGAGATGTTGTATATATACTTAGGGCGCACAGAAACTTTGATAGCGCGATTCAGGATTGGACGTCTTCGTATTATTTCTTGGCGCAGATTGTAGATGTCGCTATACCATGAGTGGGGCATGGGGTAGATATATTTAACAAGAATGTAGGTGATTAGTTTTTATATTACAGCCGGGACATTTTGTGCTAAACGCAACTCATACCACCTCGTCATAAAGGCTGTTAGATTTACTAGGATTAGGAAGATCCCATATTTATCAATAAACAATAACATTATTTGTCGTTTTATTAGGTGTTTTATATTTTATTTTATTATTTCGTATTATTTAATATATAATAATTGTAACAGAAAAAAACATATACCTTTGAAAATTAAAATCAAAGACTGGCAACACATTTGCAGATGCTTTGACGTTGCAGATGTTCATAGATGGCTGTTCGTGGCTGTTTGTTACTATTTCACGATAAAACTAATGAAAGGATTTTGATAAAACTTTACAGTATTATTGTTTATATGTGAGAATAATATATAGGCTATAATTTATAACAATATTAAGTTAATTGGGCAAATTATAACGATAAGTAAACCGGAAAAAAATCTGAGAATTATTTCGCCCAGCGTGCACGGGTCAGCTAGTATTCTATATCTACCTATAATATTATAAAGAGGAAACATTTTTTGTTTGTTACGATTAAACTCAAAAACTACTCGACAGATTTTAATGCTTTCACCAATAGAAAGCTACATTATCAGCGAGTAACATAGGCTATTTTTTGTGCATCTATATTGCACCCGTGCGAAGCCGGGGCGGACCTCTAGTCTATACTAATATTATAAAGAGGAAAGATTTGTATTTTTTTTTGTTATGAATAAACTCAAAAACTACTGGACCGATTTTGGAAATTCTTTCACCAATAGAAAGCTACATTATCAGCGAGTAACATAGGCTATTTTTTGTGCATCAATATTGCACCCGTGCGAAGCCGGGGCGGATCTCTAGTATACTATAAAAACAAAATAAAAATACCAGCGCATACCTTGCTCTTGCTAGTAATGGGCGCTCCCCGTTCTAAAAGTGCCTCAACCACCCTCTCGTGGCCAGAGCGCGCGGCGCAGTGCAGTGGTGTCAAACCGTCTCTGGTTCGGGCTTCGACGTTCGCACCGTTATCGCACAACAGTGATACCATGTTGTCTTTACCTGTGGAGAAATGTTTGTATTTAAAAAGCTTGAAAATTGTGAATTGATACCAACACTTTTTTTGACAAGAGCCGTATTTACTGGAACAAATGATTTTTTAACGTTTTGTATGTCGCATTTATGCGACAAGGTTTTCCGTGTCCCTACCGTCCGTTTTCTATTTATGCAACAGAGAACATACATGTTTTTTTGTTCTATCTTTGTTCTATGAGGCTGTGAACTGCGTGGTACAACTAAAATATTTCGTCCTCCAATTGATATTTAACCAAGCGGTTAAAAGGTTAACCAGTTACAGAATGTGCATTGAAATTATAAAAGTATAAGTAGTAGTCTGACAAGGAACTACCTAACATGGTATATTTTGTTTAAAATCAAAGCATACTCTTATTTTACTTATTTTTATGTGCAAAGAACATATCACCATATGACTGACAATGGTTTAAAAAAAGCAATGTTGGAAGGCTGGATGACATCCAAAAATCAGATCCAAAGGAGGAACAGTTATAGCTAGAAATATTTGCTATAGCGTGGGAACGTGATAGTGTTATGATAAGCTGGACAATATCACATATAAACATACTAAAACCAAAAGTTTTGTCTTCTTATAAAAGGGAATAATAAAATAAATAAAATAAAAAGCCTTTTATTTCCTTAATATACAAAATAAAACTTAATCTAATCTTATATCTAACGTTAATAATTTGATCTACATATATATTATTTTTTTACTGAATATAATAATAATGTATTTTTTTCTATCTTTATACTATTATTAATTATTAATTATAACTATTAAGGACCTCTTAATAGAGTGAAGGCCTCCTCCATGTCTCTCCACTGTTCTCTATCAATAGCTTTTTTCTTCCAATGTTCTCCAGCAATGTGTTTAATTTCCTTTTCCCATTGTTCTGCTGGTCGTCCCCTTTTCCTTTTCCCTGTTGGACCCTTCCATACTAAAACCTTTTTTATCCATCTTCCGTCACATATGCGTGCAATATGACCAGCCCACTTCCATTTTAGCTTTTTAGCGTGGTTCAAAGCATCTGTTACTTTAGTTTTAGTTCTAATGTCTGTATTTCTTATTTTATCTTTTAGTTTTATGTTCAAAATGCTTCGTTCCATCGCTCTCTGACATCGTCGTATTTTTTTGTTTGTGTAATCGTTGAATATCCATGTCTGACAGCCATAGCTGAGGCATGGTAGAATACATGAGTCCAAAATAATTTTTTTTATTTTCAAAGGCATTTTTGATTTTAAAACTTCTTTGTAAGACCAAAATTTGTTCCAAGATAAATTTATTCTTCTGTCCACTTCATCGTGGTGCCGGGATTTTTTAAAAGAAAATAGTTTGCCTAAGTATATGTAATCTTGAACATACTCTATTGGGGTACCGTTAATAGTTATTTTCTTTTCAATGCTGTTTGTCATGATCCTAGTCTTAATTGTATTTATCTCTAGCCCAGCATAGCTGCCTGCACAGTTTAGTTCGTTTAACATTTTTTGCAATTGTGCCGCAGTGTTTGAAAATAAAATGATATCGTCTGCGAACCTTAAATTATTCAAAACCTGGCCACCAATGTAAACACCCTTATTTTCCCATTTCAAGTTTTTCATTATATTTTGTAGCACTGTTACAAATAATCTAGGGGACAAAGGATCTCCCTGTCTAACGCCTCTGCATATTTTTATTTCTGCCCCTTTTCTATCGAGCTTTACTCGACTTACGCTTTTTCGATATATATCTTTTATGAGCTCTACGGTTTCATGTGGCACATCAGATTCATAGAGCGCTTGCCATAAGCTTTCATGAGATATAGTATCGAATGCTTTTGTGTAATCGATAAAAGCCAGATAGAGTGGGCAGTTCTGGTCTACATACTTTTCTATCAGTAAATCTAGCGTGTGGATATGGTCTATAGTTGAAAAGTTTTTTCGAAACCCAGCTTGTTCCACGGGTTGATGCTTTTCAGTATATTCAGCTAAGTGTTGCTCAAGACAGGAAGCAAAAAGCTTGTAGATATTTGATTGCAGGCTAATTGGGCGATAGTTCCCTATATCCATGGGATCGCCTTTTTTATACAATAAGATTATGTCAGATTCTGCCCATTCTTTTGGGATTTTTCGGATGTCTAAGATTTTGTTAAATAGTACTGTTAAAGGTTTCGCTAATAAGAATCTTCCAGCCTTTAATGCTTCATTTGGTATACCATCTGGTCCACAGCTTTTTTCATTTTTTAGTTTTTCAATTTTCTTTATTATTTCACAAGTTGAAAATCGTTCTAATGTCTTAGTATTATTATTCATTGGGATAACATAATTATTTAGGTTATTTGTTGATTTATAAAGGTTTTTGTAAAAAGTCGTAGCAATGTCGATTATTTTTGTTCTGGAGTGAGTAATATCACCAGTAGTGTATTTTTTCATACTTGGAATCCACTGTTTAGTTGTATTAAGCTTTTTAAACCCTTTCTTTAGGCTCCTTGTTTTTTGTAAGTAACTTTCAAGTATGTTTAATCTGTGTTTTTTTTTATCTTTTCTAATAAGTTTGTGAATATTTTTATAGAGATAGGTGCGCTCGAGTTTTTCTTCTTTAGTTAATTTTTGTTTGTGTGTTAGTTCATTCCTTCTAACTATAAGTTTTTTTATATATTTAGAGATAGTGGATTGGCGGGTTGTATTTGAATTATTTATAGAGTTTAAGCTTTCGGTTATAATTTTTTTAATTGGTGCATAGTAGAATTCTACGTCTAAAATATCGTTGAAATATATGTCGTTGATTCTTGTTTTTAAAATATTTATGTATTTTTCTTCTTCTTCCAATGTTTTAAGTTTCGTGTAAATATTGTTTTTAAAATTAGTTCTATTCTTTTTTACATCTGTAAGTAAATATGTGCATCTTATAAGTCTATGATCACTGGCAAAAGAAAAATTATGCAGGATTTCAACATTTGATATATATCTCATGTTACTGGAAAGTATATAGTCAATTTGGCTTGTTGTTTTCTTTGGAGAAAGCCACGTCCAAAGGTTTTTAATTTTCTTTTTAAATTGGTTATTTACTACAGAAAGATTGTTTTCTCTACAGAACTGGAGAAGAGATTCCCCTCTTTTATCCCGCTTGCCATAACAATACCGTCCCATAATTTTTTCTTCACCTGGTAAACTTTGGCCTATTCGGGCGTTGAAATCGCCTGATATTATACATTGCTTAGCGCATTGATTTAAAGCGTTCTGTACTTGTTCGTAAAATATGTCAATTTCAGTATCGCTGGCATCAGAAGTAGGCGCATGGACTTGAATTATAGAGAGAGATGTGTTTCCAAAACTAAGATTTATAATACAAATTCGTTCTGATATTCCTATGAAACTCTCAATATTTGATTTAAATTTTTTCTTTAGAAGGAATCCTACTCCTAACTGGCCTTTTCGCTCGCCAAAATAGCAGAATATGTGGTTAGAATCTTCTTCAATGTTGTAGCCTATTCTTCGTATTTCTGCTAAGCCTATTACATCGTATTTAATATCTATTAGTGACTCTTTGAACTCTAACAATTTTTCGTTTGAGCGTAATGATCTGGCATTGTAAGTACATATATATAGGGGTTGTGGTATTTTTCGACACGAAGGGTTTTGGTCATTTACTCTCGCGGCGACCACCCGTACTGAGAGCTTTTGAGTTTGAAAATTGCATTTATTAATTTTATTCTGGTTGATCCGTGTGGGGGCTTCAATTAATAAGGGAACTCGGGTTGATTGCTATTCATTTCCAATGTATTTTGATGTACCTGGTTTATTAGATTGAGCCATTTTTGACATAAATGAAGTAATAGAAGCATTCGTTGTCGTCTTTGATTGGTTTTTGTTCGTATTAGATGAGGAGAAAGTTTTTGTTTTCTTTGAAGACTGAGTTTGATTTGATGAGATACTTTTACTTTTAGTATTTTCGATTGGGCTTATAGATAGGGCCCTTTTGCTACTTTGTTTTTCATTTATTACTATACGGTCGTATTTTAATGTGGCTTTAATTCCTTCCTCTTGCATTTTGAGTAATTGTGGTATCAATGCTTTCCTAGTTTCCAGAACTTTTTGTGGAAAATCTTGTTTTATGTATAATTCTGAGTCATTAAGTGCAGATTTTCTTTGTAAAATAGTAACTTTTTTTCCATAAGTTGTAAGGGTAACCCTTATCGGGATAAAAGGGAATATTGTCACATATTTGGCCACCGGCGGCTGCCACAAGTTGCGGACATGATATTTCATACATTTTACGTGGCATCGGCGCACACTGAGTCCTCGAGTGGCAGCGACTGAGCCACAAGCTAGAGTATTGGTCGATACCGGTGGCCTAATGTGCGACAAAACTTTAAATTATTATATCTATCAGCAAGATGCTAACATACATATTGTATATATAAACATACCTACCTGCCTCTTTCCCATTGGGGTAGGCAGATATCACGGAATTCCGATCCTTGCATACCACTATCGCTTCTTCCACTTTCAGCAATGCTTTCATACACTCTCGTCGGTTTCGAGGTAAGGTATGATGACTTACCCCACTTAGCAGCAACATGCAGGGGGCAAATATTATGCTTAGCAGCACAGTTGACGTCCGCCCCCTTCGCTAGCAGCAGTCTCGCGACGGCTTCGTTACCGTAATGAGCCGCTATGTGCAGCGGTGTGAAGCCCGATTTAGAAGTCACGTCTGGGTTGTGTTCATTCTGAGACCAAATTTCTTGTATTAACACATACAAATCATAAAGTCTTAATAGATATCACGCGATTTATCTAAATCTATACTAATTCCTACTAATATTATAAATGTGAATGTAAGTTTGTTTGTTACGCTTTCACGCCAAAACTACTCAATTGATTATCATGAAACTTTGTACACGAATATGTGTATAGAAAAGTGTGTATTAGAAAAGACATAGAATACTTTATTCCGTAAAAAATATTTTTTACGGAGGGTAAAAAAAATATTTGAAAAACAATGCACCCGTGCGAAGCCGGGGAGTTTGCTAGTATATTATTATAAAGAGGAAAGGTTTGTTTATTTACGATTTAACTCAAAAACTACTAGACCGAATTTAAAAATTATATCACCAATAGAAAACTACATTATCAGCGAGTAACATAGGCTATTTATTGTATTTTTTGTGTATAGTACATCTACATACATTGCACCCATGAGAAGCTGGGGCGGATCGCTAGTCTTATTATATAAATAAAATCAATGTATGTTTGTCCTCTATACACTCCTTAACTATTCATTCGATTATGATGAAACTTTGGTTTTTTTTTACGTGTATAATATACCCTCAGTACCTACTTTACTACCGATAATAATATAGACTCTTGGTAAGTTATATAAACTAAGACAAAAATTAACACTTTTCTAGAAGAATATCCCGTGAATATCTAATAAAATCTGAGGGTTTTTAAATTTCTATATTCAGTCTAGAAAATTTAACAGTATATTATAATTCCTTCGGGGACATAAACCCGTGGTTGACGTGACAACAAAACGCGTATCATAAAATTCAATATATTTGGGAAGACGGCCTACTTATTATAATCAAAAATTCGTTTGTTACGATAGGATAAGAATATTACTATTATTATCAAATGTAGACCGCTACGAAACCATATTAATCTTCGTACATTCTGGAACAATATTCAGTTACATATACATAGTATCACTACGCCTAGATATTTCAATATCTTGTGACAAGAAGAAGAGTTATATGCTAGCTGATCATTGACAATTTCTTCTACGATCTAATTGGATTGATGAAAAGGCGAAATGAAAGATCTCATAAAAATACTTTATACATAAATGTAATACGTCAACAATACATTTCCTATTGTTATAATATAGTACTTTCAAAAAAAAATACAAAAAAATATTTCTTTCAGTGAAGTTTCGAACTCGCATCTGGAGTTACGCAGTGGGACCGCATATCCACTATTCTACGAATACATATCGAAAATGGCGAAATACTACTCTGTCAAGAAAGTACCGGGAAAAGATCAATAAAACACAAACTGTTTGTTATTCAACCAAATTTATTTTATCACCTTCAAAGTATGCTCCTTCAGAAACAATAAACTTACGCCAACAAATAATCCAATCATCAAAACATTTTTTAAACGTTTTTTTCCGGAATTGAGTTCAGTTCTCGCCGCGAATTCTCCTTCATGTCTTTTACCGATTGAAAACGGGTGCCACGAAGCGGTAATTTAAGTTTAGGAATAAGAAAGTAGTCGGCTGGAGCCATATCTGGTGAATATGGTGGTTACTCGATGGTATTTGTTGAGAGTTTGGTAAAAAAATCGTACACAATGATGGCCTTGTGCGAAGGCGCATTATCATGATGCAAGATCCAAGAATTTTCTTTCCACAAATCAGGCCTTTTTCGTCGAATTTGCTCTCTTAAACGCCGAAAAACGCTCAAATAATATTTCTTATTTACTGTTTGACCTTCGGGCAGGAATTCATTCACTTTTGCGATGTTAACTTCAGTTGCACACGTTGATGGCCTACCAGAGCGAGGCAAATCATCACAACTTGACTACTTTTGAACCACTCATAAGCACGAGTTTTTGATAAACTCGATTCACCGTAAGCCTTCTGTAACATTTTCAGTGACTCCGAACACGAAATTCCATTGGCGATGCAAAGTTTAAGACAAACTCTTTGTTCGATGTTTTTGTCCATTATGAAATTCGCAATACACACTAGATATGATATAACTAAAAACATCACTGTATTTAATATAAATAACAGATGCAACTCAAACTCCGCGCCAAAATGGAAAACAGTTGTTCAAATCTGACAACAACAAAAAAAAACAAAAAATTTAATTTAGAATCAAAAAATTTAATCCATTCCCGATACTTTCTTGACTGAATGTACATAATGATTGACATCTGACAATTCGTAAAAGTTCAACGCGCGTCAGTTTGCATTGCAATTTGTTGAAATTGTGCCTTTAATTAATGATAACTTTTCTTTCCGAGAACCGATTTCGATGAAACAAAGCCTAGGTATATGTTGCCCCGGGCTTTATTTAATATATTTGCGTAAATTGCATGATAATCGGTTCAGTATCTTCGGAGATTAGCGTGAACAAACAGACAGACAGAAGGACAGACAGACAGACAGACAAGAATCTTAAAAATTGTATATAGATATTGATATATATGTATAGATAATAATTTAAAAAATTTAAATAATACTTAAATCGCGTTTTAATCCGGTATACAGTATTTTATTTAAAAGAAGAAGAGTTGTTGCTCGTCAATGGAAAAGTGAGTAAACTTATATACTTAATAATATATAATTGTTTAAACTATTCTCTCCTTAAATTCTAATCAGTAAAGAGTATAGAATTACCTCTAGTAGCAAATTAGCTGCCTTCACGTCGTCTTTCTTGGCAGCGATGTGGAGAGCTGGAAGACGTACTCGTCCGCGAGTGTCAGCTTCCAGAAGTACAGCCACTACCTTCTCGTGGCCTTGTTGCATAGCAACGGCTAGGGGGGTGAAGCCATCCTGAAAATAAAAGACTTATACAATAGGGAAAAATAAAAAATAATACATTTTGTACTCTAAAATATCATAATCAAGATTGCCTGTTCCGGAAATTTGTGAAGTTCCATCCAGACAATTTCTTGACAAAACCCGTTGTAAAGTCATTAATAGATTACAAAAACTTTTAAATTTATGCCACAAAAAAAGGTGATTTCAAATCACCTTTTTTTACCATTTACCAAATCCTAAGGAAACCGGAAAGTAGTGGTAAAGTTACCAGAATAACTCGTCTATTGGTTTCCTATTTCTATGAATAATTCGTTGCATGTCCGCTCTTATAGTTTTACCTCTGTAGCCAAGCTTTGGTTAGCGCCATTGGAAAGTAGAAATTTGACGACACCATCGTGATTCTCCTGAGCTGCCATGTACAGAGGCGTGAACCCATTCTGCGATTGGATGTTGACCTGAAATTAAGAACTAGTTTAATCCCAAGTAGTTGATCTAAGAGTTTACTCATAGATAATGTTATTTTTATTATTAATAATCTCCAACTATCACTCTGTATCTTTACTAATATTATAAAGCTAAAAGATTTGTTTTTGTGTTTGTTTGTTACGATTTAACTCAAAAACTACTCGACCGATTTTAAAAATTCTTTTTTTTGTATAGTACCTATTAGTATTAATAAGGATTATTATAATATCCAGCCCTTTTGTTTAACGTGGGAAAAGCCTTTACACTCTGGGTACTGCATGGGACTCGCATCTACTCCGAACTCTAGAGAGCTGGGTCTCGCCATGATGGGACTCACAGGATAGATTGAACATTATCTAGCATGGCTCCGGCGAGATAATATCCAGCCCTAGCAGAATAAAACTTACGTAAAAAAAATTCAGGACTATTTGTGTATCAAAACATTAGCAATATTTCCTCTTTTAATGACTCTATATTAGGTCCGGATCAGATGCTTGAAGAGATCTATAAATATATTTTTTTCACACAATCTTAACCTATAATCACAGACCTAAAGTCTGAGTAGTAGGTGTACGTCAGATGCTCCATCCCGATTCGATTCTTACGATTCTTACAAGATCAAAATTCAGTACAAAAATATACCAGATTTTTAAATAAACCGAACTCCAAAAATATTATTTTCATTTTAAAAGGAAATGAACCTTTTACCCAAGAATGCATGTTTGGATAGAATTTATCGTAGTATAATTCTAAACTTCTAAGAACCCATTACGCGAAAAAAATTCGTACTGTACTCAACGCTTTGATTGTTCACGCCATTCTCACATTAGTAGTAAGGTAGGGTTAGCAGATACTGCAGCTAAACCTAGGATGGAATTAAAACCCGAGATCCATAAAGTCTAAAGCGATATGAAGATTCAACCAAGTTCACTTTAAGACTCCGCTGACTTGTATAATAACTTACGCTACTTACACTACTTTATTATATTTAAAATAGAAGAATAGTTACAATTTTATGTGATCAAATTTTGCAATGAGACATTGCTAAACATTAACTAGAGTCAGTTTCATTTATATGATATACTTCATTATATAATAGTTTTTATTTAACAACGGATAATTTCTTGAAAATAGTTGGAGCTTTTGAGCTACTACAAATAATCCTAAGGGAATCCAGCTTCAGATGCAAGCGAATACATGTAGCACCGCATGGAGAAAATCAGTCCAGAGTCCATCATGGCTCCAGCTTATACATATTTTTTTATATATATATACCTTTTTGACGATAGTTTTTTTTTATTTGTGTTTAATTGCTTATATGTGTGTGTGTCAAATAAATGATTGTCTTTTATTCTAATCTATATATATAAAAGAGATTTCCACCTATATAGTCACTCATCACGATATCTCTGGAACCATAAGGCGTAGCGACTTGAAATATGGTAGGAATATTCCTTTCGCCGAGTAGAGGTCAGCTAAGAACGGATTTTACGAAATTCAACCCACAAGGGGGGTTGCGGGGGCAATTGCTAGTTATTTTATATCTTACTTGAGCTCCATTCTGAACAAGCAGTCGGACCACGGCTTCCTGGCCGGCGAGAGAGGCGATGTGCAGGGCTGTGTTGCCCTTCTTGGTAGCTGCGTCGATGGCTGCTCCGCGTTGGAGTAGCTCCCTTACTACTTCTACATGACCGTCTTTGGATGCAAGGTGGATGGCATTCAGTCCGTTCTGAAATATTAACTTAGGTTGGATTTTGAATTTGAGAGTCCTTAAACTCCCAACGTTAGACATTATAGTCAGTGGACAGTGGCTTTTGCATATGATTTGTCTCGAAGGATTATATCCAACTGTATGTCACTAAAACAGTGGACTGTATTTACGGCCCAAGCTTCATACTTGGGCCATGCTTGCGATAAAGTTTTCTTATTTTCAACTGGTCGTTAGTTTGAGAACTCAGAAGAAATTGCACAATATATGTCATTGATATGATAATAATAGTTTCTCGCATGTTGTGTGCTTAGGCCTCTTATTTTTCATACAACTAACAGATAGATGACATGAAAACTTTCTGGATTTTTTTTCATGCAGCCTCAGTGAGGGATATGAATATCGAAATTCTGTCCGTGTTCAGGATATGGAAAAACCGTGGAGTTAAGATTGTGCATTTCGGCTTCAATTTAAAAATTTAGAATACACTCAAAATAACATAAAAATTTAGATCACTAACGTATTCGAAGTTAAATTAGCGAAATATACATGAAAATATATTCGTGACCGAATCGCATGTTTCGTTCGCATTTCTAGGAATTGAACGAGCAAATATTATAATTAACCTTTTTACTGCTGAACGAACTATTATGTAAGTCACGCTTTATAAAGTATATAGTATAATCTTCATTTTTGTAGTTAATACTATTATTTTTTTTTATATAAGAGACTCACCTCAGCTATGAGCGCTGTCAACAACTTTTTTATTCAAGCGTTCGGAAAACTATAAATTGAAACCGAAACGGGCAATATGCTCTACACAATATTCGTCTCATTTAATGTCCAAAGTGACCTGATGTTTCCCGGTGGGATTCGAACCCACGACCGATCGGAAAGAAGGGTTAGCTATATGTATAAAATATGCGAATTGACTTTTTGCATGTGATGATGTGAATGACGTTCTGTCTGAGGGCCGCTTAATATTCAACCATTTCCATTACCATAAACATTTCCTGCAGTAACATTAATGGCTACATTTGATTATATTAAAGTCTTATTTAAACATATCTTAATTGATTGTACTCACAGCGTTGCTAACGTTGATGTCAACCCCTTGCTCCAGAAGGCTGATGATTTTATCTATTTGACCTGCGCGTGCGGCGCGTAGAAACGCCGTACTAGCGTCCGCCTGTAAAAAAAATAATACTGTATTTTACTGAATACTTAGTCCTTCCGAGTCCTTTGCGGACTAATAAAATACCCTTCTTTTTTAAATTATATTAATGTTTGCTTTTATCCTTTAAGATTCTTCTAAACGGGAAATATTTTACTGCAATACAGTGTCAGGCAACATTGCCAACAACACCAGCCAGTATATGCAATATTGCAGAAATGTCACGGCCATATATTTGGAATGGCCAAGCGTTTTCAGGTGAAGCCTAGCCATGTGTCGTTCACGAATGAATCCTTCAATTGGACTAGTTCATTTATATCTATCCTTCTTTCTCTAGTTCAGTTACAATTCATCTAGTTCAGTAGTTCAGTTAGTTCACTAATTCTGCGAACGACGCAGAATGGATGGAACCGAACTTTCCCGACAAAACACGAATTAGCACGATTATGATCATTTCTCACGCTCGAGCTCCGTTGTACTGAAATAATTTTCTGTTTCACTCACTCTGATTCTAACTACCGGTGATACATTTAGTGACATGATATGAGACATTTTAGTTCAACAGTACGCACCGGTAAAAGTGAGCTACTGAACTAGACTGAACTACTGAACTAAAAGAGTGATATAGTTCACGGTGACGAAAAGATATATACATATCTTTTCATTTCAGTGACACATTTTGCGCATGGCTAGTGAAGCCTACAATATTGCCGAACCATCGCTTGACATTCGAAAATACTGAAATATTGCCGGGCCAGTTCTATTATTATAAGTGCTATAAGTGCATCCCTTTCTAACGCTTTGTTGTAGATTTCTTTGACATTTTAGTAAAATTAAGTACATTTAATAAATACCGAACACTACACAGTACACACCTTATTGCTATTAATATTATATAATCTTATCTTATTATTTACATATAATAAAAGAGTAGAATCGAAATTACGCTTCACTAAATATTTTTACCAGAAATTAAGAGGGGTGATAAAAGAAGGGTAGCAGAATGCATAAATGCAATTTTTAAGATTCTTGTCTGTCTGTCTGTCTTTCTGTCTGTCTGTCTGTCTGTTTGTTCACGCTAATCTCCGAAGATACTGAACCGATTTTCGTAGGAGGATGGAGGATATATAAAAATATATCCTCCATCCTCTGTAATAATAATAATATAATATGAAGAAAGCTTGCTCAAAAGTTCCGCATAAAGTGATCCCCACGCAAACGAAGTCGCGGGCATCAGCTAGTATTATATAAAGCTCTGGGAAGAATAACAAGTTTCTCTCTGAAGTTATAAAAGAGCGCCAAACTCAAGTTATTATTTTTTTATTCGCCCATGAAACAGGCTAGTCTTTCAACCAAACTGCCTTATCTTGTCTTATATTTTCCTTTTATCTCTTACGTTTCTTAAATGTCCAAACTCAAATTAGTAATTATCTATCTGACATTTCAAAAACCCGCCAACATCAAAATGTTTCTACTTACGAAAAAACTTTATACAGACCTTAATAAAATAATACAGATTAAATATTTTTGTAAGTGTATACCTTTACGCCAGGTAATATATTTTCGCTTATTTTATTTCTTTTAATTTCAGATTAATATTTCTTTCTTGTTTTGCTAGCCGCGATACTTAATTCACTTTAAAAAAAATTAAAAAGGAAGGGAAGATTTTCGAAAGAAGACTTAAATATACCCTACTCCTTGTATACTTGTGTAGCAACCTTTCACTACCTACATTTTCATAAAGATTAAAGCATTTTTTGAATGGCTTTAGATCAAGCAAAGACATTTGACCAACCAACAATTAGTAAAATAATGACTACTTGTTACTCCACAGTGGCCTTTGTTTTAGCCCACCCTCTGAGAGTTGCCCACTTGAATTCACACTTAATATCGGGGTAACTCTGGCAACGAGTTGTGTCACGAGATTTCCTTTAGAGCCTCGGCTTTGTAGTGTTTATTCTTTTTTTACTATTGAGAATTAATACACAAAGAATACTACTTTATTTACGACTAGATCAAGTAAGTATCACAAAAGAAACATTGAAAAGTCGTAACCGTATTTCGTGTGTTAATATTATATTATCTTCTAAACTACTTATGTGCACGGGCTTGTGCGATTGGTAGACCTGCGCTTCCTGATGAGCCGTGGGTTCTAATCCAGCCGGGACAGCATGTTTATAATTTTCTGTAAGCAAATCTTCCCCATGTCTGGGCACTTCAGGCATTGAATAGGTGGGAGAAATATCGACATTCCGACTAGGTAACGAAACATCGTTCATTGATAGAAAAACCGTGCAGTGAACATTGCGCGTTTGTCTCACAAGGAATGGTTCCCAGCCGGCCTAGCAAGACAACCGCGACAAAATTTTGTCGACCGTTTCTCGTGTTTTAATCGATTATCGCTCTATTTCTTTCGAGTCTAACATGACAATTACACTTAAAACTAAACTTTTAATATCAAGAATAAATATAATTGTCGATCGAGATATAATATATTATCGAGTTCGTCTTCTCTCGTCCGCGACATATCTCGTGGCGATCATGCTAGGCTGGCAGGTGTCCGCCTCCGATTTCAATGCCGCTGAAATATGTTATTCTACGTCAAAATCTAAGAGACACGTATTTTTTTATCGGCGGAAAAACATTTTTAAGGGGTGAAATCAACCCCCAAAGTCCACCCGGGAGGCGGACACCTGGGAACCTTTCTTTATCAGTCTATGAATTTCCGAATACTCTAAGTGATTGAATGATGTTCTGTGGCTGGGGTATACCATCAAATGAACCTCATGCTCGTCTGTCGATATCTCACATAAAACCTAACATAGAACCAATTCTCTATAATATCATTATAAATGCATATTAAAATACTACTTTCACTTTTATACAGTTTACTGAAAGATCTTGTAAACTTGCATATTTTGTTCAACAACCTCTCTAATCTCCTTAATGACGTCATTTTTTATTTGAATGACTAAGAAATGTCTGGGCACGTGAGCAATTATTTCTAGCGATGTGCTTGGGGTGAACTACCCTTTACATTTGAAGTGTGGTGTGCTATGTATAGAGGTAAATCTATACTAATATTATAAAGAGGAAAGATTTGTTTGTTTGATTGTTAGGATTTTACTCAAAAAT
This sequence comes from Anthocharis cardamines, assembly GCA_905404175.1. NCBI lineage: Eukaryota > Metazoa > Arthropoda > Insecta > Lepidoptera > Pieridae > Anthocharis > Anthocharis cardamines. Next base: position 4,381,369 of record FR989975.1, read on the forward strand.
TACTGGACCGATTTTAAAAATTATTTCACCAATAGAAAGCTACATTATCAGCGAGTAACTATTTTCTATAGTACATCTACATTGGTGGTACTAGTACTTCTATTATATATTGACGTTGTCTCAATTTGGCCCAACGTGCAATGTTTTCCAAACTAAAATATTTTTTTAAATATTTTTGAACGTAACCAATTTGAACTAGTATAGGAAATCCATTTATGTATAATTTAGACATATCACATTTAAATAAAGAATTAAATAAGCTTTTAATTCATAGAGAAATATTTAGAGAAAGATGTCACTTATTTTATATTATTATACTTTCATAATATTACCTGTATTCGTTTTTTCGTATTTATAAGGCTATACTTTAATAAGGAAATCAAAATATTAAAACAAATTATGTTTTAGAACATAGCAATCAGATAATGGTCCATGTAGTTCATTTCTCCAAAGAAAAAGGTCCAGTGTAAAGTAGAAAACGTTAATATTAAAATTTTAAAGTAAAAAAACATAGACAACCTTTTTAAAAAAATGTCTTGTATTAAGGAGTAGACATAAACAAAGAGTATCTATTGTATTGTATCGCAGGGATTCGTAAATCCATGAATTATTTGAAATTCGAATAATAAAATACATTTATGTATCTACTCACCCCACTTTGCGTTTATGGCTTTTTGCTTGACTGATTGCTAAGCGTATTAAATGTGATGACTGTGCAAAGTGACCCTACTTTCAAAATCTGTAGTTCCTTTTAATAGCTATTCCGATTTTTAATGTTAGCCATAGTGTTTTACTTCGAGGATTGTGAAATCCATATACTGAAATCGAAACGCGCAATATGCACTTCACGGTTTTTCCATATATGAACGATGGTTATTTTGACATTATCCCACCCGCTGAAAACAACCAGACATAGGGAAACATGTTTATAAATACATATGTGATCCCGTTCGAATTTGAACCCCCGACCCATCGGAACGCAAGGTACTTAACGTGCCAACGCCTTTTTGTACAGATTGCAATTTTGACTTCAGTCGATGGATTCCCGATTCTTTAAAGTAAAAAAAGTGAACTATACCGCAAACACAAAATATTTTCTGCAATCGATAGACCTACGACACATTTGTCGCAATCAAAATAAAAGCACGACGCAATATCACAAACGCATTTCCCCCAAAAATTCACCCTCAAAATAAGCCGTTTCAACCCCAAATAAGCGTCTATTGTCAACCCCGATGACGTCAGAATATCTTATCGATAATAAACAAATAGGGCGATTTCTATAACAATTTATAAACGACCCTCAACCACTTCGTCTCAGTCACAGAGTAAATAAGTATAAGAAAACCTAAAAACAAATATAGGCTACTACTACTACAAATGGACGCTATTAAGCAATACAGTGTCAACCCACAAAATTAAAAAATGTAAATTTTGATACCAATCGCTTCCTTATGAGCTGGAGTACATATTTCAAAAGAGATATGTATACATCATTTAAATCATTTTAATAGTAAAAATATTGAAAAAACTAGCGGGCACGAAACCCTAAAATGTTTAAAATATTTAACAAAAATACACTAAATTCGATTACTTCGATTGCTACCAAGAAAAACGATATATATCTTATAATAATAATTACAAAAAATCTATTATTTTTGTTATTTTTTAAAATAAATTTAATAAAACCTAATTAAAACGAAAAGACAACATTTCCATTATATAGGAAAGGTCAAATCCGTAACATTCAGAGCAAAACTGTCACAATTCACAACTGATATAAGATATTTATCAATCAATCTCACAATGGTTACTTCACTATTCTCATTAAAACCCACTGCCGCGTCACAATGTTGAATGAAAACTCATAATTTACATTGTGAAGTTTCAGATTATCTCTGTTACAATGAATAAAGCCATTTTTGTTATTTTTATATTGTTTTTCGCATTAGCGGTCAGGGCGAGAGGCCTCAATAAATGACAATGAGGAAATCACTATGGGAGCTGGTTTTGCAAAAACTATTTATATACCTAGATAAAGCATAGCTTAACAGTTCTTTAATAGGGCTGAAAAATGTAATGCAAGATTGCCTAATTCTCCGGATTCGGCGGTTTTAACATCACGATTCTGGTTTTCGAGTCGTTACGCTACTATTTTTTTAATATTTTACTAAACTGTTAGATTATAGAAATATTTTAAATATGTAGTAATAAATATAAATAAAACCTAGTTTATAGACTTTACTTTTTTTTATTTATTCAGGCACACACCCACACACAGGGTGTCTCTACAGTATTTTTTTATGTTAGATATCGACAGACGAGCAGGAGGTTCACTTTATGGTAGGTGATACCTCAGCCACAGAACATCAGTCAATGATGCGCTGTCGACCTATTTTTTACTTTGAATAGACTGAAACTGAAACCGAAACCGCAATATTCACTTCACGGCTTTTCCATCTATGAACGCTGGCTCGTTACCTGGTTGGAATTTCGATATTCCCACCCGTTTAATGCCCGAAGAAAATATATTATTATATTATTTTACAGTAGGTAAAATTACACTATACAGGTTGCATGTCCATACAGTCATCATTGTCCGATTCTGACAACATTACTATACATTGTACATGAGAATTTAAAAGTATATTATTTAATAGATACAAGCACTATAGAAAACCTTCCTCACACAATCGTTTGATTTGATTGTGTGGTAATTTCCCAGCGTCGTTTAATCTGAAAACATCGCTTTCATAAAAGTTATTATTCAGTGCACTTCACATAATACGTCTGTCTGTAAACTGTGGCTTTGAGAACGTTCACAAAGTGTCTGTCTAGAACAGACTGATGTATCGTGCATTTTTATTGCTATTTACTTGAAAAGAATAGAACGTATTGTCACACTTTTACATTGTACTCTTCTTAGTTCCTAAGTAGTTTTTATTTTTAATACAAAATCAGTTTATTTATTTTTACTTTATATGTTATTTTTAAATTGAATTCCAAAAATGCCTAATTATTTTTTAGGAAGGGATATATTACTATTTTCTGGATACTATCTTTACTTAAACTAGCTGATGCTCGCGACTTCGATCGCGTCAGCTTCTGTTTAAGCTGAGTTTTTGAGCAAGCTTTCTTTATATGGAACATCCTAATATCATTATTGGTTGCTTTTCCGATCTAATGGTAACTTAAATGTAAACAGTACAATCGGTGGCCTCATCGCTCTCAGCGATCTCTTCCAGGCAACCCTAAGCAATAAAAAGAAATGGAGAGTATTCATGCAGGTAGTACTTACACGGTACTTATTACTACTTATTACTACGAATAATTAAGAAGTAGGATAGGAAATAGCAAAGTAATGTTTATGTAAGAGAGTTTTGAAGGAAGATAAAGAAGGAGCTAGTCTGATATTAACAGGTAAGGAGTTCCATAGCTTTATGGCGGAAACTGTAAAAGAGTTACCATAAAATATAGATTTGTGAGTAGGGATTTCTAAAGTCAGCTTATCCAAAGAACGTAAAGTATAGTCGTAAGGTCCCATAAATGAAAAGATCTTTAAGGTAAGAAGGTGTTCTGCGGTTGAAGAGGATCGAGTAAAGCAGTTGTAAAGTGTGTGCATTACGTCTTAACCGGATAGGTATCCGAGTTGTTTGCGGTAATGGGACACTTGATCAAATTTCCTCAACCCAAAAACAAAACGAATACAGATTTTTTGCAATCGTTCCAGTTTATTCAAAAGCTCTTCATTGACATCGGTAGGACAAAAGTCGGCATAATCCAGTAGAGGAGAAGGAGTGACTGCGCCAGTGTGATTTTTGTGGAAATGGGTAGGTAGTGACTAAGTCGTTATTTTATTTAAACAAAAAAAGAATCTTCACCTCTTTATTAGATAAGCTGTTTCAAGTTTTTAACACGCTTTTATTAGCTTGGGTTGTATGTATGTATTTAACTATGTAACGGAATCTTTGAGCACGATTTTCACCGGTTTCTAAACATCTGATTAACTTGAAACTTTGCATACGTCTCAAGGACCGACGACAATACACTAATTTGATAAAATTATTTTTATACGTGACTGGACAAAGGCTGCTAATGTGTCACCTACCACCATGTAAACACTAGAAAGCTTGCAAGTGCATTGACCGTGTTACTATCGGTAAACTTATTAAGCTTTAAACAATATTATATGATTATACATTTACGTGAATCAAGGTAATTATGCACCCTTTTTTGATAAGCCTGGACAATGCACGCGACCTGGATTCGCTGATAAGGGACACTTTGATTGATTATATATCGCGTGTCTGTCTGTCTATAAGAATTTAAATTATAAGAAAGGCGAATATGGGTTACACATGCTAGGTGCAATCGAATACTTGGAGTATCAGATGAAAAACTATATCACCAAAGTTAACCTTTTGACCGCCACTGTCGGCTATGCTCGACAAACGCAAACGTGCCCTCGACGCCGACGTCGCCTATGATCGACAGGAAGACAGAAAACAGCTCACAGAAAAATACAAAATAAACCTATTAAATCATTACTTTACTGTGTTTTATTAATACATCTTAAAAACTGAATCCCCAATCATTACTTTATTGTACAAAGCAAAGAAAATTTCATTTAAGTTATTCAAATATTTGATGATAAAAAACAACATAATTAATGTCGATTTTCAGGCTCGGCGTACAGGGCACGGAGATGCCGTTTTGACATGGCGGTCAAAAGGTTAACAGCGGCAGACATGTTCTTCACATTTCTGGGTGTGTTTCCCTAATAATCTTTCTCGTAAATAAGAAGTGTTACAATTCAGTTCGAACAATAGCTTTAACTAAGCATACACATATGTAAATGTTTCCGACTCTGCACAAATAAAGGATAAAGAATTCACTTATACCTGAAACCTTACAATTTAGAATTATTGGTGATGAAGGTCATTTGGATTAATAAACAAGGTCAAGTCATCGTCATTCTTTGATATAGGTTAAATCCACGCAATTTCGTGTAAAACAAATATAAAGAGACGGCCATGACGCACCCCGTAATATTACATGGTTTAATTAATAATTTCGATGTTCCTAATTAGTAAAATTATAATTAAATGTTGCGTTACTGTGACGAATCATTTAGGGTTGAATACAGAAGACCTATTATTATCAAAACCAAAATACAAAGTTTGGATGACGGAACATACATTTCCCTATTACGAAAAGCTCTTATCCGATTATGGATCCGTCTTTCGCAATTAGAAATTATGTCTTTCGTTTGAAATTACTATGATTGTGAATTGAATTTTAATAACATAGTAATTTTAATCATAAATACGAAGTAGGTTCTTCTTTTGTTTCTCCGAAAGTTCGGCGTTCGATTTTGGTAAGACCTCCTGAACTGTTATGGCTAAAAAAAGAGTTTGATGACATTGGTTCTATGGAATTATCCATTATAAGGTTCATCATATATATATATATGTATATATATATATATATATATATATATATATATATATATATATATATATATAAAATTCCATCATATATTCTCTTCGAATGTAGACACAGGATTGCGGGAAGCCCTATTACGGAGCTAAGAAATCCGATACAAAGTCAAGGGCGGAGCAAATGGAACGCTTAACTGGAACCCTATACGGCTTGAAATCCATTTAGACATGTAACAATTTGAATACAATCTGTATTTCAGTTAATTATAACCTTATATCAAAAAATGGGTTATGTTTACAACGTTTTATAATTTTTTTATAAAACCTATTGATTAAAAAAGCACTGTCAAGTGTCAGTCTTGCAGTGACCCGTGGGTGGCTGGGTGAAATAGCTCTCAGATAGCAGGTTTTCCGACTTACTTGACTCATCGTTATAATTTGATAAATATCTTTATAAATTACAGCCTATATGTTATTCTGATGTATATACAACGATGTAGACTGTAGAGTTTCATCAAAATCCTTTTTGTACTTTTTGCGTGAGAAAGTAACAAACATCCTCACAAACTTTCACATTTATAATATCAGAAGGACTATTATAACTCGATAAATATGACTAGCTTAAACCATTAGGTAAGTACACCATTTTATTTTAAATCCGTTCGCTCTTTCAGCGGTCAATTCATCACTGACTTTCAAACAACAAGCTAGTTTATTCAAAAGAGAATTATATAATTGCAACTTTATATTCAACAAACCTCTAATTAGTTCAATGCATAGTTGATAAAAATTCTGCGCAAAGCCATAACATTGGCATAAAGCCAAGCTTAATTTTTACTTTTTGTTAGGATGTAGGGCTTTGGCGCAATTCGGGAGGAATTCAGGTCGTCAAGCACTCATTGTTCGTTACGAAGACGAAGGGTGAAGTTTGCCATTGTAATCATGACGCCTTGTAAACGTTTTAGCACAACCGGCAAAGGCCTTTGTCGATCCGGCTGTACTTACTCCAGTTTCCAAACAAAAACACTTAAATACACGAAAATGGCTATACGCCATCTAAACGTAACAGGCGGATAATAGATTTGCCTCATGAAGATGTAGATAGATAAAATAATCAGTGATCGTAGTAAGGTCTAAGTAGATTGATTTGGTGGCAATGATCTGAAACATGTATTTCGAAATAGCTAGTGAATATCGTACTTTCTTTAATAATTAATCTGCTTAAATTTTCATTTTTCACAATCTTAATTGTTTTTTTTATGTATGTAATTAAAAATTTATTATTTTTTTTTTCTCCTTCACAGCCTAGACTTCAAAAAGCCAAGGTTAACTAGCGAAAAAGGTCGCCTTTTACACACCTTTTTTGTGTAATAAAGAGTTAAAATAAATAAGTGTATAAAAATATTATGACAGCATTTGCAAGCAAGTGCCAAAAATTATATGAATACCTACTGCGATCATTATTTTTTATCCGATTGTAAGAAATTCAAATTCAAAAATCATTTATTCATTTAGGTAACACAATGTACACTTATGAACGTCAATAAAAAATACATATTAAATGCTTCTAATTTTACATTTACTGCCAGTTCTCAAATCAAGGGCGTAGAGCGGACAAGAAGAACTGGCAAGAAACTCGCCGCCACTCTTTTTAATCGCCAAGTTTTTGTTTTACAAATGTTTTGTAAGGAGCTGCAACCATGTTCCACATGGCATGAAAGATGTCTGAGTGTCATTTATGGGATAATGAATGAAAGAAAATAAAGGATGAAAATCTATACATCAGTAGCCCTAAATTAAAGGGAAGAAGTTTAGATAGAATGTCTAAGTGAATTTCCTTATCGGAAACTCAAGTCGCCGCCGGCGTCAGATTCCATTAGACTTGCTTCACAAATCAATTCAATTGTGACGGATGCAAGCTTCTTACGAATTGCTTAAAGTAAATACATACCTAATACTGTCTTTTATTAACGCGAATATCACACATTTAAATAAAATACCAATACCTGGGATCCAATAATTAGAAATGAAAAACCCTGAGTGAAACATACTAAAAACAAGAGGACACTGTGAGTCAATATTGCCATAATATAAAAAAACATAGCAAAATATTATGTCAATTCCGTAGGAACTATGGCAGATATGGGATAATTCAAATCAGACAGCTGTCACATTTCAGTCCGCCCGTGACCACGGTTGCTGAAAAGCACTCGAAACGTCAGGATAAATAACATACAAAATAAATCGCGTTTTAAATAAAGATAACTTTTCTTCCCGATATCCGATTTCGATGAAACAAAAAATTGATTTTGCCCCAGACTAAGCTCAATCTATGTGTCAAAGCTAAACAGTTCAGTATTCGCGGAGAAATAGACAGACAGACAACAATATTTTTGACGGGCTCGTTCGGTAGAACACCTGCCGTGCGCATCGATGGGTCGTGAGGTCGAATCTATAATTATAAAATATAATTTTCTGTAAGCATGTTTTCCCCACGTCTGGTAACTTCGGGCATTAATCGGGTAGGAGGAATATCTAAATTCCGACCGGGTAACGAATCACCGTTCATAGATGGAAAAACCGTGAAGTGCATATTGCGCGTTTCGGTTTCAGTCTATGGATTTCCGAATGCTCGAAGTAAAAATTAGGTCGACAGCGCATCATTGACTGATGTTCTGTGGCTGAGGTATCCTACCATCAAGTGAACCTCATGCTCGTCTGTCGATATCTGCCATAAAAAAATCCATGAAAATTGGCACGTATATTTATTTATGGTGTGGTTTTTTGGAAAGGGTTACCTTTCGCCACTCATGTACTAAAGTTCTTTCATTATCGAGAAAAATTGAAAATCTCCTCTCGGTTTGAATACCCTATACACTCGCCGTCTTCTTGATAGTATTTTTTGCTTAAGATGTTTAAAACTGTTATTGTTGTCTTATCTTCGACAACTAGCCTTAGCCTTCTGACAATAAACCAGATTAAAGTACTGCCTATTAAGTTTAAAAAAACAGATATAAGATAAGTTTAGATACATATGTTACCACTATAGTATACATATATAATATCTATTTATATAATACGAAATTTAATATATTTTCTAATTATACCGTAACCGTATATTTTCTAACAGTATTCTTCAGCTGTAAAATATAATATCTTCCGCGCACCAATATTTTAAATAATCATAGCGAAGCTTAACGGAATAAAAGCTTTATATTAATCTTTCTATATTCTAAAAATTATCTCTTTCTATTAATAGTTTTAATATTATCTATTTTAAGGATATTAGAAAAAACTTAGTCATTTCAAGATAATATTTGATGATTATAATTGGATATTTGCAGTAGAAAGTTAAAATCCTAAATAAATATAATCAATAAAATAAATATATATCAAAATCAAAAGATCAAATCAAAAGTTTTTTATTTCAAATAGGCCTTTGCAGGCTCTTATGAAACGTCTAGTTGCACGGTTCCAAAAAGTGGGTCTCATGGAGAAGAACCGGCAAAAAACTCCATGGACACTCTTTTCAACAATGGTTTAGCTTACAAAGACTCGGTTACAATAGTAATAATCGGCTGAGAAGTTTATATAATGCTTATGTAAGCCAAAATAATCTGTCCTTGACCGGACATAGCATAGCGCTTTGCGGTTAAATAAGTCTCTTACCTGACTAGGCGTCGCCGTTTCAGTCGTCATGACGTCTTCGTCTGTTACTAGCCTACGTCCTTTGCTTTGCTGACATGTACCACACAAGACTACGTTCAACTATAGACTACAGCAGAGTCGACATAACGCAATATTGATTTTAAAGTCCTCGCAACGAATTCAACCGACCGAATCAAAATGTTCTCACAGGCATTATTAGCGAAACCCTTAAAATAATATTTTCGAAATTCGAACGCGTTACTCGCGAAACCGTTCCGCCATCTTATGTTCGGAATTACGAAATTATTACAAATACAATAGAAAAATCACTAAGCGACAATTAAAGCTGAAGCATTACAGACACGGAGCGTATTTAAGTACATTTTAATATTTATTTTTTATTTAAATAAGAGTAGCACGAACTAGTTGTTGCGTTTGAGACGTAACCACGGGGGTGTAAAAGAATTTTGCCGGCGGACAAGTGATTTGGGTGGGGTGAAAATAGCGCGCCTGCGCGAACTCACCCTGTGTGCGTGATTTGCGTGTATGCCATTACACAGACCAGTACACTTTGACCTCCCCCTCTGAAATTTTCCCTCAGATTCAAGTCCAGTTTGATAGGGATAAAGGGTCAGACTACGGCGGTTTTATTCACAAATACAATCGATAATGTAGACAGCTCAGGAAATATCAGACATGTCGTCGGGAAGACAAAGCTTTTGCAGAATGTCAAATATACGCCGAATTAATTGGAATTAGGATGTTGTGAAATACTATGATAACTTATAGATATTTTTATGAGCATTTCCCTTACGATGGGCACGTCCGAAGACTGCTTTCTTGATAGAGATTTCTCAAAAGAATAATAATGGCTTTTAGTCTTAAATATGGTAAGTAAGTGAACTTGGATACCTTGGATAAGTATTAATTCCAGGATGTGGATAATATCATAGAACTTTACAGAGCAATAATTCACCCACCCAGACAAGAACTTCAATATTTTAAGATTTTTTTGACTATAATAAGAAAGTAATGAACTAGAGTAGAGCAAGACGAACCTGTTGATAAAGACATACACGATATTATAAATATGGGATAATCACACTTGAAAAAAAGTAACTGGAGGCATGAATCAAACTAATTTTAGGCGGATATTATATTTTTGTATGTCAAATATTGAAAGACGACAGTTTTAATCCCTCTAATTGAGTTTTAACTTTTAGTCTAATTTCTAGCAAATATATTAAACATAAAGTAGACACTAGATGTATATCTTGTCGAAATATCGCTGATTTGTATAATACCATCCTATATGGATACAAAAGTTCCAAATATTCAAAGTGTGTAAGACTAAAATAAACAAAAGATTTCTTACTTCCAAAAATAATTCTAAACAGTTATAATTACCTACCTATAGTATATTTGATACTTTAATTTTACTAATCTAGTAAACATTGTATTTTATTAAAGCGAGTATCACATATTAAAATAAAATAACTCTTTACCAGATTAAATCAAGTTTTAATCCGGTAAAAATATTTTTAAAGCGTTCTGTTAATCTTTTCAAACATTTATAGCTTGTATAAAAATCATTATAATATGTAAATGTATCCTGTGTGGCCCTATGGTACGCTTCTAACACCTCATCAATTCATACATTACTTGTAAATAATGTATATTGTTTAAATTTTAGTTTGTAAATGCGATAACTAAAGCGCACTCTCCTAAATGCCACCTTTGTCCTCCTGCCTCCGATTCGATTTCGCTATCGAATGAGTACAGAGTAATTAGCTCCTTAGATAGCTTCAATGGCCAGAACTTTGTCTAGCTCTTTATCTGATCCATGAAGGGAATGGTATTTATCACTTTGAGAAACTCTACATACAGTTCTCTACACAATCTAAACATATTTAAATAAATTACTGTATACCGAATTAAAACGCGATTTATTATTTATATTTTGTTTAAATTATTTATCCCGACGTTTCGGATGCTTTTCAGCAACCGTGGTCGCGGGGAGACAGCGCCTCACCTCCTCGCGACCACGGTTGTTGAAAAGCATCCGAAACGTCGGGATAAATAATTTAAGCAATATAAATAATAAATCGCGTTTTAATCCGGTATACAGTATTTTATTTAAATGTGTGATACTCGCGTTAATAAAAGACAATATAATCTAAACATATATTTATTACTCAGGTTATTTTACAGCGATACAGTCGACTCCATAATGAATTTTCATTCTAAGGTTTAGAAAACTATAGAGCTCTCTTTTAGGTCATTGAACCTAGGAAACGCAAGACTCTGAATAAAAGATGATACGTTCCAAGGACCCTCTCTTGTCGCGTCGGAGGCACTTCCGACATCTATATGGCATGTATAGACATATAAGTATATGGTAGTGTGTACTTAACATCTAAACATTTTGCATATTTAAGTGTCCTGCCGGCCTAGCGGACGGGAAAAAATATATCGACATCGACAATTTTGATAAAAAGATATCTCGATCGAGAAATATATCTATTTTTGATATTAAAAGTCGAGTTATAAGTGTAATTGTCATGTTAGACCCGAAAGAAATAGAGCGATAATAATCGATTAAAACACGAGAAAACGGTTGACAAAGTCGCGGTTGTCATGCTAGGCCGTCAGATAAAAAAAAATCTCTTTTATTAACGCGAGTATCACGCATTTAAATGAAATAATTTATACCCGATTAAAACGCGATTTATTATTTATATTGTTTAAATTATTTATCATGTGGTCACGGGCCAGACTAACATTTGCTGAAAAGCATCCGAAACCGCGTCGGGTTTGTAAAAAAATTAAAAAACAAAGTAAATAAAATAAAATGATTTCACGTGTCAGTCAGTATTACCTTGATAGTACAACCACGCGACATTACTTCCAGTCTAGATTCGTCTTACGTGACAAAAGGCTTGCGAAAATCAATACTAACATAATAGGACAAGTTATTTTTATTACCAGCTCGCTGCTGACGTCCTAGTCATGTTGTTCAAGTTAAATAACATTTAAACGAACTAAAACGCCATTTAATTATTGCATAATGTATTATAATTATTCCCGATGTTTATTATCGCGGCTTTCAGCTGTTTCAAATGTTGTCCAGGAGGGATTTAAACCCGTGAACCATTGGAGCGCAAGGCTCATCAAATTATCATTTGTTTGAATATTTTTATGTTTATTTAAGTAATTTGTTGTAACGTACCGAGGGATCCCTACAAACTTTTACTTAAGTAGAAATTTCCTAATAAAAAAATACTGGCTAAGCGCGAGTCGGATGGATTCCCTACAAAAAAATAATAAAAAAACTTGACGGTTTTTCCTATACACTAGTATGACATTGGAACAATAGTATGTACAAACTTTAACTAAAAAGTAAAAAATAATATTTTAATTACTTCAAAGCATTATTTATTAACAGTTATTTTTGAAGTCGGTGCCACCCAACCGGTGCCGCTCCGTACCGTTCGAAAATTTGCAAAAGCAGAATTAAACTGTCCTTGGCTGGCACCGACAGACGAATTGAGAACCTCCTCCTTTTTGAAGTCAGATAAAAAAGGTTATTAACAGACGAACAACGAAGTGGGTTCCGTTTTTGATACGGAGTACGGAACCCTAAAAATAGTAAATTGTGACAGTGGGTTACATTTGTTAATTAGATATACAGGGTTAACCTCTTTTGCGCTGTAAGTCGAGTATTAAGCTCAAATCGTAGACTCAACGTGCCGACCTACAGACCTGTATTACAAGGCTTCTTTGTAAAAGTCATTCTTTTACATTATTACAAGCGGTATCACCGGCTAAGCCCAGACCTATCGATATGATTTTTTAAGAAGTAGAAGTATGGTCTTAACTTAAATTGCACTGTGACTTAGCCGTGAAATTTGAGGATTTTGGCTACGACGCCCTCTTTTTTTTAATGGTTGTATCTACAGACGAGCATGAGGTTCACTTGATGGTAAGTGATACCTTAGCTACAGAACATCAGTCAATGATGCGCTGTTAACCTAAACTTTACTTGAGCATTCGGAAACCCATAGAAACGCGTAATGTGCACTTCACGGTGTTTCTATCTATGAGAAATTCGACATTCCTCCCACCCGATCAATGCCCGAAGTTACCAGACGTGGGGAAGACATGCTTATAGAAAATTATAAACATGTCCCGGCGGGATTCGAACCCGCGACCCTTCGATGCGCAAGTTACATAGGTACCTAACGCGTCAACGAGCCGGTCAAAACCTCGTTCATGACGTTTCAGTCATGTAACCCAACTGCTCGTTTGGCCGATCTATAATAAAAAACAGCGTGATAAATAATTTATTTGTTAATTGTTTAAAAAAAAAGTAGTTTATTATAAATTATTATATATTTTATACTAGCTGATGCCCGCGACTTCGTTCGCGTGGGGTTCACTTTAAATTTTAATTTTTTATAAATTTTATTAGTGGGGAAGATCTGTATCTACCTCGATATTTAATTCATTTAATTGATCATTTTCTTTTTCTATTGGTATAATATAGGTGTTGTAAAAAATAAATACAAAAAAATATTGCATAAAGTTCAACTCCAGGTTCGAACTCGCATCTTCAGTTACGCAATGGGACTGCATATCCACTATTCTACGGACACATATCGAAAATGGCGAAATTATCAAACTATTTCATTTACATATCAAACTGTGATTGACATCTGACAATTCGAAAAAGTTCAACGCGAGTCAGTTTTCATTGCAATTTGTTGAAATGGTGCCTTTAAAATAATATTTAAATGATGATAACTTTTTTTTCCGACAATCGATTTCGATGAAACAAAGCCTATATGTTGCCCCGGACTTTGCTTAATATATTTGTATAAATTACACTAAAATCGGTTCAGTATCTTCTGAGATTAGCGTGAACAAACAGACAGACAGACAGACGGACAGACAGACAGACAGACAGACAAGAATCTTAAAAATTGCATTTATGCATTCTGCTACCCTTCTTTTATCACCCCTCTTAATTTCTGGTAAAAATATTTAGTGAAGCGTAATTTCGATCCTACTCTTTTATTATATGTATATTATATATATATATATTATATGTATAGATAGATATATTTTATATTAATTATAATTATAAATGCGAAAGTAACTCTGTCTGTCTGTTACGCTTTCACGCCTAAACCACTGAATCGATTTTGTTGAAATTTGGTACAGGAGTAGACTAGAGCTTGGGAAAGGACATAGGCTACATTTATAGCGAAATATAGGCTTGGAGGGGATGAAATAGGGGATGAAAAATTGTATGGAAGTTCGTTAAATATCGAAGATGACTCCATGAAACGTTGTATTTACACTTGATAAGATATAAATAAATATTTGTTCTTGTGTGTTCTTGTGTGTTCTTGCGTTTTTGAAATTTCGACCTGTGTGGGGATGAAAAAGGGGGGATGAAGCTTGCTGGGAAGGCCACACAAATCTATTTATATTTACTATTAGCCCAGTCGAATTAGGATTTGACATCGAAAAAATTATAAGTAGCAATTTTCTTTCGGAAATCGTTTGGGGGGGTCACTGGCAGTCTACATTTTGGATTTCAGGATTCGCACCCTGCTGCGACATGTAACCCAACTGCTCGTTTGGCCGATCTATAATAAAAAACAGCGTGATAAATAATTTATTTGTTAATTGTTTAAAAAAAAAGTAGTTTATTATAAATTATTATATATTTTATACTAGCTGATGCCCGCGACTTCGTTCGCGTGGGGTTCACTTTAAATTTTAATTTTTTATAAATTTTATTAGTGGGGAAGATCTGTATCTACCTCGATATTTAATTCATTTAATTGATCATTTTCTTTTTCTATTGGTATAATATAGGTGTTGTAAAAAATAAATACAAAAAAATATTGCATAAAGTTCAACTCCAGGTTCGAACTCGCATCTTCAGTTACGCAATGGGACTGCATATCCACTATTCTACGGGCACATATCGAAAATGGCGAAATTATCAAACTATTTCATTTACATATCAAACTGTGATTGACATCTGACAATTCGAAAAAGTTCAACGCGAGTCAGTTTTCATTGCAATTTGTTGAAATGGTGCCTTTAAAATAATATTTAAATGATGATAACTTTTTTTTCCGACAATCGATTTCGATGAAACAAAGCCTATATGTTGCCCCGGACTTTGCTTAATATATTTGTATAAATTACACTAAAATCGGTTCAGTATCTTCTGAGATTAGCGTGAACAAACAGACAGACAGACAGACGGACAGACAGACAGACAGACAGACAAGAATCTTAAAAATTGCATTTATGCATTCTGCTACCCTTCTTTTATCACCCCTCTTAATTTCTGGTAAAAATATTTAGTGAAGCGTAATTTCGATCCTACTCTTTTATTATATGTATATTATATATATATATATTATATGTATAGATAGATATATTTTATATTAATTATAATTATAAATGCGAAAGTAACTCTGTCTGTCTGTTACGCTTTCACGCCTAAACCACTGAATCGATTTTGTTGAAATTTGGTACAGGAGTAGACTAGAGCTTGGGAAAGGACATAGGCTACATTTATAGCGAAATATAGGCTTGGAGGGGATGAAATAGGGGATGAAAAATTGTATGGAAGTTCGTTAAATATCGAAGATGACTCCATGAAACGTTGTATTTACACTTGATAAGATATAAATAAATATTTGTTCTTGTGTGTTCTTGTGTGTTCTTGCGTTTTTGAAATTTCGACCTGTGTGGGGATGAAAAAGGGGGGATGAAGCTTGCTGGGAAGGCCACACAAATCTATTTATATTTACTATTAGCCCAGTCGAATTAGGATTTGACATCGAAAAAATTATAAGTAGCAATTTTCTTTCGGAAATCGTTTGGGGGGGTCACTGGCAGTCTACATTTTGGATTTCAGGATTCGCACCCTGCTGCGACATCCGCCATAATGAATTTGAGGGTGAATTTTTGTTTATTGAATAGATCGTTTATTTTAAATTTTATACGAATGAGGTAATTAGCAAAGTTGTTCGGAATTTAATGTCCTACAATTTTCATTCCTATCAATTTTGTCTTAGCATCGATATTTTTCGATTTAGACCTGAAAAAGGGGGTGAAATTTTATCATGGCGTTATCACCTTTATTTTCCATTTGACACGAAAAATAGGCACTTACAAAGTTGTTTGGAATTATATTTTCGACAATTTAGGTCCTTACAAATTTTTCCCTAGGATCGATATTTTTCGATTTAAGCCCGATAAGAGCTATGAGATATAAGATATGAGATATAAGATATGAGATATGAGATATAGGATATGAGATATAAGATATAAGATATAAGATATAAGATATAAGATATAAGATATAAGATATAAGATATAAGATATAAGATATAAGATATAAGATATAAGATATAAGATATAAGATATAAGATATAAGATATAAGATATAAGATATAAGATATAAGATATAAGATATAAGATATAAGATATAAGATATAAGATATAAGATATAAGATATAAGATATAAGATATGAGATATAAGATATAAGATATGAGATATAAGATATGAGATATAAGATATGAGATATGAGATATAAGATATAAGATATAAGATATGAGATATCGATGGCTCCTACGTAAAGGGGCGAAACTGCCGCTTAAGCCTTTTTCCAATTATTAGTGCATTGAGTTCCTTATATCCTATTCTATGACATTCAAAAATAAAATTTTTATTTTTTTTACTAGATACAAAATAAAATTTTAGGCACATAGGCGTATGTACACAAATCGGTAGCGTATAAAAACCGATCAAACGTTTGGTTGATTTACGGCGTCGTGTGAGCGCGTCGGGGGCGCGGTGAGAGGGCGAATGTGCCGTTTCAGTCCTTTTATTCAGTATCCGAAAACCTCGTATAAAGGCGAAACATCACATTTGCCTTTTTACGTGATTCGGTTTTTAGTAAATCGTATTCGCCTGTTTTGTAGACATGTCATATTTTGTACTTAATGAAAACTACAATAATTAATATTTTTTTTATGTCATTACGGATAGAACTATACATTTGTATACTATGACAGTTCCTTTGTTAGTTAATTATTACCATTGACTTAATAAGCTCCGATGGCGTAAGTGCAGGCAGGCTGTTTGTATGGAAATTACAGTTAGTATTAAATGATTTGCTATTATTGTAAACACCAATTTAATGTTTTAATTTGTTTGTTTTGTGAAAGCTCTATTCCCAGATCAGATAATGTGTAATTGCTTTTTTCTGTTCAAATTCAGAAGACGGCAACTAGTGACGTATTTTATGTAAAACTTTTTCTATGTGATAAAATTATCTTTTATTGCAGTGTCTCCTTTTCCATCTGGTGCAGAGTATGCAGTTAAATATTTATCTTTTTATATATTTGCTCATACAGATTTATAGCTAACAAGGACCATCGATAATGATGTACAAACGTCTTTTATTGATAACACTGAACCAATAATTTGCAATACACCGATGCCGTCACCAGCAAAGTCATTTTCTGCTGATTCTAGTGAAGATAATTCTTTTGAAAACGTTCCATTTGTTAATTCGGACTATTTGACTTCAACATCAGAGCTAGCCGAACCTATTAATGGTAATTTATAGTATTATGAAAATCCTAAGTGATACATATTAATTGAACGTTTAGTTAAATTTTCCATGTCGTATTTGATCTCATACCAATATATATTTTTAAAATAAACATTATTCTACCAAAATCATTTTCATATAAACTAACGCCAAGACGAGTACATATTTCTTGCACTGTAAAAAAGTTATCGGATCTTATGGAGAGCCAGGATGCCAGCTCCATATGATCTAACCTAATACCTACTCTCTCTCATAATAGCGTATAGTAATCTGCGGAATCCTAGTCTTAAGTTTTCTATCAGGTGACCAAAAAAAATCGTGCGGTTTTTATGATAAAAATCAAGGACTTGTAGATTTATTTATAAAACAATTTATTAATTTTTATAAGCATTTTTGCATTCTACAATTCTTTCGTAACGAGACACAAGTTTATTTATCCCGTCCTCGTAAAAGCTTTTTCTTTTAGACGCAAAAAAATTGTCTGTCTCCTCTTCGATAATTACTTTATTTCGATTTATGTTATCATATTATTATATGATTATTTAAAGTCAACATAATGTGATAATCCGTTGTAGTCATACCAGAAGACTAAGGAGGGTGAGGTAGTAACTCCCATTTTAAAACACTTGTTTTCCAGAGTGAACTTGACAACGTGTGGCTTAGCATTATCGTGTAAAAATATTCCTTTATTCCGGTTAACTAATCCAGGCTGCTTCTGAAGTAAAGATTTGTATACTCAATCAAGCTGCATCGAGTAGAGTTTAGCAGTTATAGTTTGACACTCGAGAAGAAACGGTAGTGTATTATACCAGCAGCAGTCGACAATACACAAAGCATGATCTTCTAGTTACCAATTGTCGTCTTTGATATTTTCTTATTGATTGGTACTGGTTGGTTTGGGCTAACCAATGGTGGATACGTTTTGTATTATCCATTTATTATCAGCTGTAAGCAAATAGTTCGATAACGGCTTGGTTTTATAGCGCGAAAGCATAACTGAACAAACTGAAATACTCGATGAAACCTATGTTCGTCTGATAATTCATGAGGAACCGATTTACATAACCTCCCTAATTTACCTAACTGATGTAAGTGCAACCGAATTGTTTCATCACTTACACCAAACAGCGAAAGTTTCTGGCAAGTTAGTGTTGTTTTCAATGGCAGCTCATAATTTTTGAATGTCAATAACAGAGGGTCTTCCCGAACGAGTGAATCTTTAAGCGACTCGTCACCAGACAAGAAATTTTTAAACCACTTTTTTGCAGTACGTTCTGATACTGCATCTTCGCCGATTGCCGTACATATCGTACAAGATGCCTCTGAAGCCGTTTGTAGAGCAAACAAGTGCGAATCATATTAGTATTAACCGACATTTTAGATAATAATAATTTACCTATGAAAGGCGTGTTAGCATAATAGAGTGAAGAGTTTGTGCATATTATATTGATACTAAATATTGGGCGCTAGCGATTTCTAGCGCCCAACAGGTTCAAAAATGTATTTATAGCGAACCACGACTAAAACCGCATGAACTTTTTTGGTCACATGATACAAACCCTACCCTAACAGCTGATGATATGGCGAGTGAAAGGAGAGAATGGAAAAAGAGAAAATACTGCGCCGACCCCAAATAAATAAAAAGGGAACTGGGCAGGTAGAAGAAGAAGAAGAAAACTTTTGATTTTGGATAACTGTTTTGTTCTGAAATTGTAGCCGGTAAAAAGACCTAACAGTTACTTGCACACTGAATATGGGCGTACAAGTTTTAAAACTGAAATCACGCCAAGTTAGGTACAATTTTCTGATTGACCGTTGATTATTTTAGCTCATAATAGTATTAGAATTTGATATGTATTTGAAATAAAAACAATGTTGCATTCAAACGTTAATTAGTGTTGACCCTTGTAAATAGGCTGAAAGTCATTTTAGCCTTTTTACGTTGAACAATAAAACTGAAATCGTAAGAAACCAACAAAGTAAAAAGACGAATGTGCAAAATCTCGAAATATATAAAAAATATATAAAATTTATGTACATATGTATAAAAACCACCATATGTTAACACTAACTGCAAAATTACATAAAAATCGATTCAGTAGTTTAAAAGATATGACCCAAAATATAGTTCTGGCAACTTTAAACCGCTCTCCTGTAAAATTCACTTTTTTCACTTACGCCTGTATACGTAGGAGCCATCGATATAAGATATGAGATATAAGATATGAGATATGAGATATGAGATATAAGATATGAGATATGAGATATGAGATATAAGATATGAGATATAAGATATGAGATATAAGATATGAGATATGAGATATGAGATATGAGATATGAGATATGAGATATAAGATATAAGATATAAGATATAAGATATAAGATATAAGATATGAGATATGAGATATAAGATATAAGATATAAGATATGAGATATAAGATATAAGATATAAGATATAAGATATAAGATATAAGATATGAGATATAAGATATAAGATATGAGATATAAGATATGAGATATAAGATATGAGATATAAGATATAAGATATAAGATATGAGATATAAGATATAAGATATAAGCTATGAGATATAAGATATAAGATATAAGACATAAGATATAAGCTATGAGATATGAGATATGAGATATAAGATATAAGATATAAGATATAAGATATAAGATATAAGATATAAGATATAAGATATAAGATATAAGATATAAGATAAAAGATAAAAGATAAAAGATAAAAGATATAAGATATAAGATATAAGATATAAGATATAAGATATAAGATATAAGATATAAGATATAAGATATAAGATATAAGATATAAGATATAAGATATAAGATATAAGATATAAGATATAAGATATAAGATATAAGATATAAGATATAAGATATAAGATATGAGATATAAGATATAAGATATAAGATATAAGATATGAGATATGAGATATGAGATATGAGATATAAGATATAAGATATGAGATATAAGATATATGAGATATGAGATATGAGATATGAGATATGAGATATAGGATATTAGATATAAGATATGAGATATGAGATATGAGATATGAGATATGAGATATGAGATATGAGATATGAGATATGAGATATGAGATATGAGATATGAGATATGAGATATGAGATATGAGATATGAGATATGAGATATGAGATATGAGATATGAGATATGAGATATGAGATATGAGATATGAGATATAAGATATAAGATATAAGATATGAGATATGAGATATGAGATATGAGATATGAGATATGAGATATAAGATATAAGATATAAGATATAAGATATAAGATATAAGATATAAGATATAAGATATAAGATATAAGATATAAGATATAAGATATAAGATATAAGATATAAGATATAAGATATAAGATATAAGATATAAGATATAAGATATAAGATATAAGATATAAGATATAAGATATAAGATATAAGATATAAGATATAAGATATAAGATATAAGATATAAGATATAAGATATAAGATATAAGATATAAGATATAAGATATAAGATATAAGATATAAGATATAAGATATAAGATATAAGATATAAGATATATGAGAGATATGAGATATAAGATATGAGATATAAGCTATGAGATATGAGATATGAGATATAGGATATTAGATATAAGATATGAGATATGAGATATGAGATATGAGATATGAGATATGAGATATGAGATATGAGATATGAGATATGAGATATGAGATATGAGATATGAGATATGAGATATGAGATATGAGATATGAGATATGAGATATGAGATATGAGATATGAGATATGAGATATAAGATATAAGATATAAGATATAAGATATAAGATATAAGATATAAGATATAAGATATAAGATATAAGATATAAGATATAAGATATAAGATATAAGATATAAGATATAAGATATAAGATATAAGATATAAGATATAAGATATAAGATATAAGATATATGAGAGATATGAGATATAAGATATGAGATATAAGCTATGAGATATGAGATATGAGATATAAGATATGAGATATAAGATATAAGATATGAGATATAAGATATAAGATATGAGATATAAGATATGAGATATGAGATATGAGATATAAGATATAAGACATAAGATATGAGATATATGAGAGATATGAGATATAAGATATGAGATATAAGCTATGAGATATGAGATATGAGATATAAGATATGAGATATGAGATATGAGATATGAGATATGAGATATGAGATATGAGATATGAGATATGAGATATGAGATATAAGATATAAGATATGAGATATAAGATATATGAGAGATATGAGATATAAGATATAAGATATAAGATATAAGATATAAGATATAAGATATAAGATATAAGATATAAGATATAAGATATAAGATATAAGATATAAGATATAAGATATAAGATATAAGATATAAGATATAAGATATAAGATATAAGATATAAGATATAAGATATAAGATATAAGATATAAGATATAAGATATAAGATATAAGATATAAGATATAAGATATAAGATATAAGATATAAGATATAAGATATGAGATATAAGATATGAGATATAAGATATGAGATATAAGATATGAGATATAAGATATGAGATATAAGATATGAGATATAAGATATGAGATATAAGATATGAGATATAAGATATGAGATATAAGATATGAGATATGATTCCTGGAAAACCGCTTTTGTGCACCCGATTCTAAAAAAAGGCGAACGCTCTGAACCCTCTAACTACAGGCCAATTGCCATAACCTCCCTGCTTTCTAAAGTGATGGAAAGTATCATAAATAAACAGCTCTTAAAGTACCTAGAGGATCACCAGTTGATCAATGATCATCAGTATGGCTTTCGTCATGGTCGTTCAGCTGGTGATCTTTTAGTCTACTTGACCCATCGTTGGGCGCAAGCTGTAGAAAGCGAGGGAGAGGCCTTGGCAGTCAGTTTAGATGTAGCCAAAGCCTTCGATCGTGTGTGGCACAGGGGCCTTCTTTCGAAGCTACCATCCTATGGACTCTCTGAACGTTTCTGCACTTGGGTTTCTAGCTTCCTATCTGAGAGGAGTATCAAAGTTGTCATCGACGGATTCTGCTCAAACTCTCTCACTGTGAATGCTGGCGTTCCCCAGGGCTGTGTGCTTTCGCCTACACTGTTTCTTCTGCATATCAATGACATGCTAGGAATCGGTGGCATTCATTGTTATGCAGATGACAGTACTGGTGATGCCCTTTATTCCGGCCGTGCAAGAATGACCGGGGACGAAACTAATAAGTGCCGTCTAAAACTTGTGTCAGATATTGAATTGTGCCTTGAGAAAGTTTCGACGTGGGGCCGACAAAATCTTGTGCACTTCAACCCCTCCAAAACGCAAGTCTGTGCTTTCTCCACAAAAAAGGACCCATTCGGCGCTACACCTACATTTCAGAATACTCCTTTAAATACCAAGCCCTGTATCGGAATCCTCGGTCTCAACATCTCGAGTGATGTCCAATTTCGCGGTCATTGACGCTAAGGCCCAATTGGCCTCAAAAAAGCTCGGAGTGCTCAACAAGGTGAGACAATATCACACCCACACCCACATTTCAATATTATCCCACCGGTTGCAGCTATATAAAGCGCAAGTACGGCCACATATGGAATATTGTTCCCACCTTTGGGCTGGAGCGCCCCAGTACCAATTGTCTCCGTTTGACCGCATACAAAAAAGGGCATCTCGAATCGTTGGTGACCGCGACCTTACCGAACGGCTTGATCCATTAGCTCTTAGGAGAGACGTCTCATCCCTGAGCGTTTTTTACCGCATCTACAACGGGGAGTGTTCTAACGAAGTATTTAACATCATCCCAGCTGCCGACTTCCATCATCGCACTACACATCACAAACAGTCGTATCACCCTCATCACGATGAATGGAAGTCGAGCACGATACGGTTCACGCGCAACTTCATTCCACGTACAACTAAACTGTGGAATGAACTACCAGCATCAGTGTTTGCATCCGATTACGGCTTAAAAAACGAGCCTATAAAATTTTAAAAGGCCGACATTGCATCTAAGACCCTTGAGTCACGGATGTCCTTGGGCGGTGGTGATTACTTACCATCAGGTAACCCACCTGCTCTGTTGTCTGCTCTGTTGTGCGCATCGATGGGTCGTGGGTTCGAATCCCACCGGGAGCACATGCTTATAATATTCTGTAAGCATGTTTTCTCCACGTCTGGTAACTTCGGGCATTGATCGGGTGGGAGGAATATCTAAATTCCGACCGGGTAACGAACCACCGTTCATAGATGGAAAAGCCGTGAAGTGCATATTGCGCGTTTCGGTTTCAGTCTATGGATTTCCGAATGCTCGAAGTAAAAATTAGGACGACAGCGCATCATTGACTGATGTTCTGTGGCTGAGGTATCACCTACCATCAAGTGAACCTCATGCTCGTCTGTCGATATCTGACATAAAAAAAAAAATCACCCTTCAATTCAAGATGGCAGATGACGCAACAGGGTGCGAGTCCCGAAAACCGAAAAGTAGACTGCCAGTGACCCCAAACGGCTTCCGAAGGAAAATTACTACTTATAATTTTATCGATGTCAACCCCGTTTTTCATCTTATTCGACTGTACAGTATATACGTATATTCATCGGAAACATGTATTTGATTAGTAAAAATGCCGTACAATGAAAGATATCAAAATTAAGCAGGGTATCATGAGAGGGATGGTGCTACTCTTAGAAACAAAAAAAACGTAGTTTATAAAAATGTATTAAAATAAGCAATTTACAGTCAATCACAGCAGTTTGTATGTAATAATATAATATTATAAATTGTGAATGTGTATTAAAAACTTTGTGAGAATGTATGTATGTTTGTTAATCTTTCACGCAAAAACTTCTGAACGGATTTTGATGAAACTTTACAGTATTATTTTTTATTCATCAGATTAATATTTATGCTATAAAATTGGCCAAATTATAACGATGAGTGTCAGTGATGTGTTTCTGCATTTTCGACCAATCAGATTAATTAGAGGTGATTTCATTTATTTTAGATTTTTTTTTATTTTAAGAACCATTATCGTATACCGTATACCGTATTTAAAGTCTAATACCTAACTCTACTACCACTGAGAGATTAATATGTAAATGATATATTATATAGCCGCGATCAGAATATTATAATAGTAAGGAGATTGATGAAAAAATTGCTCGGATGATAAATAAGCTACCCGTAGTACTCATTCTACGCAGACGAAGTCGCGGGCAGAAGCTAGTAATACATATATTTGGGTACACGACAAGAACATAGATACCTTTCTTATTTGGTACACGCAACCTGCAATTGTAACATCCAGCATAACGAATAGTCTATGCGAATAAATGGGAACAAAGAAAAGAGTGAAGTCGAAATATGATTTTATAAGTAACCAAAATATATATACATATCTATTATACATACACACTCTACTAACTTTGAAAACTTTGGTATCATTAGTATAGTTTATGAAACACCAATGTGTAAATTATCATGTATCTAGAAGGGTACAAAATAATATATCAACATGAAACGTAAACTATAATATATTTGATAAACGATACTATAATGTTTTATATAAATAGTAATTCGTATGTTAATTCAATTTATTTTGTTATAAATAAGAAGTGTAGAACAGCGGCATTTTTTTATCCCGAACCCCCATAGCTCGCAACAATATTATAAAGAAAAATCTACAAGATATTTAAAATAAGAATAGAAAATGACAAAATTCTACTAAACTAATAATAATATTAAAGCGAAAGTTGGTGAGGATGGATGGATGGATGTTAGTGACTCTTTCACGCAAAAACTACGGAACGGATTTTGATGAAACTTTACAGTAATATAGCTTATGAATACATCAGAATAACACCTTTGCTACAATTAATATTTTGTGAAATTTGGTATTGTTCATGTTGACATGCTTTTCCTATGTCCGGTAACTTCGAGTTCGGACAACTAATCACCATACAGCATATTATAATTAAACGCTTCGATTTGTAAATGGATTTCCGAATGCTCAATTTAAAAACAAATACGTCGACAGCACATTGGCTGATGCTCTGTAGCTGATATAATAAAATTATAATAAGGAACAATATACGAAATAAACAATCAGGTAGGTATATTACATAAACATAGTAACAGGTATTTTGAGACAATGTTTCATAACAGATATTTTGATGAATATTTTTATGAATTACATAGCGAAGAACAGCTTATAGAAATTTTAAGATGCCGGCCGGCAAATTGATTGAAAAGCATTGTTGACGTTGCGCTGTGACGTTGCGCAATGCGCGCGACATAGTACTTACTGGTGGCCCAATCAGAAATAAATTAAGAGAGTTTGCTATTCAATACTAGATGGCGTTCAAATACTTATTATTTCTTCTGTTCTGTGATTATATGGCTAAAGAAAACGCGGTAAATAGATTAAATTTGAATTTCGAAGCATCAACGAATCTGTGTCTTCATTGTCTTTATGTTTCATAATTCATAATCATGGCAGCCACATGTCATCTAATCTACTATTCAAACATGTTACAAATAATACAATTCAATATAAAAATATACACGCTACATTGAGAATTTAAATATCACAATATATTTTTTTTAGACTTTTTAGACAGACTGAAACCGAAACGCGCAATATGTACTTCACGGTTTTTCCATCTATGAACGGTGGTTCGTTACCCGGTCGAAATTTCGATATTCCTCCCACACGATCAATGCCCGAAGTTAACGTGGGGAAAATATGCTTACTAAAAATTATAAACATGTCCCGGTGGGATTCGAACCCACGATCCAAATGCAAAATAATCCTCACAAATTATACAAATACAACCTGCTTTCATTTACCTCATTGTCATTTGACATACATAATGTTAATTAAATCAAAATTGGCACAATAACATTAAAACTTCATATAAAATACACAACAAAAAACGTGACCAAATAGATAAAAATTAAATATTAAAATGAGTATCGGTTGATTTACAACACCAATGGCTTCTACAGCTGATAAATCATAACTAAGGGGACAAATTATGATTTTACGACCATTGCTCCTAATAAATTCACGACCACAGCTGTATTCCTGGATAAACCAGGTTAGAAACATCAGACCAACAATTAAAGTAGGCAAAGATAAATTTCAGTTATTTTTAGACGTACATCAGTTCACAAAAGACGAAATACGTATTAAAGCTCGCGCAGAATATGTTATTATCGAAGGAAAACAGGAAAGAAAGACCAAAGATGGCTTTATTATACGGAAATTTTTCAAAAAATACAAACTTCCCGATGGCTGTGATCCGCAGTGTATGAAATCAGAACTTTCCTCAGAGGGATGTCTTATAATAACAGCTCCAAGACAAACTTGTGAAGTTTCGTATCCCTGTGAAACTGTTGTACCTATAACTGAAATGCAGATTAAGAAACCACCACCCGAACCATTTTTGAATGACATAACCTTTGAAAAACCCAAAGAACAGCCTAAAGAGCAACCTAAAGAAAAAAAATAGTAAAAATTATGAATATTTATTACACTGGAAAAAAATTTTTTAATCTTACACTTGTGAACCTAAATTTATATTTCAACAAGTAATAAGCCATATTATATTTAATGTATGGATGTGTATACCCAATGTATGTGTGTGTATAACTTATTCATTTCATATTGAATTTACTTCTGATACTCAGTTCAGCCAGAACGTTCGAGCCTCAACGCGTAAACAAAAACAGGCGTCATAAGTAGCATATAAAAAGAATCCTTCGCAGTTCTCGCTGAAATCAAACGTGTAAAGCACAGTTTAATAATGTCGCTCTCTCCGTATTTATTCGACGACGATTTACCACGTGTCTGGCCTCGATCCTTCTGGGATCCCGATTTCGACTTGTCACCTGATGACATTTTCTCTACAGCGATACGTCCGGTCATTCCAAGGATCGACATGTGGCCAGAAGACTCAAGGTCTTCAATCAAAGTCGCTAAGGATAAATGGTCGGTCAACGTCGACGTTCAACACTTCGCCCCAGACGAAATCACTGTTAAAACAGAAGACGGTTTTATCGTAGTCGAAGCTAAACATGACGAGACACAAGACCAACATGGATTTGTGTCCCGGCGTTTTGTGAGGCGGTTTGAATTGCCGGAAGAAATAAATGCCGATGCAATCGAGTCTCATCTATCCTCTGACGGAGTACTGACTATCGTAGCTCCTAAGAAATCAGACATACAGAAGGGTGAGAAGATTATTCCCATCAGACGCACTGGTCCAGTGAACAAGAACAGAAGAATGAGGAGAAGGAATAAGTGATGTGATTATATTATCAGCCATAATTGTTTACCGTGCTTTTAAACCTAATAATTACGAAATTGTGAGTGACCTATTTATTATATTGGACAATTGACATTTCTCAAACAGTACATACGGTTCATTTTAGGTATGTATGCAATCATAGATTAATAATAGCGCGCGGAGACCAATTATTAATCTATGTATACAATATTGTTTAGACTTGACCGAATAGATTGAGATAACGAGCTAGGTATCCTCAATTGTATTTTAATCCGTAAATGGGTTTCTTTCTAAAGAAACATCTCAGGCGAGATGTGGTTTCGCACGTATAATTTGTACTCGATACTTATATTAAGTGGAATATTGTATTAACAGTGAAATTCCTATATTTTAAAGTTTATGTAATAAATTATTCAGCTAGGTACTTTTTGTTTTCATACAAGCCCAAACTATTATTCTTTAAAAAATCATGTTTTTTCCTACTAACTCTTGTCAAACTTGGGAATCCCAGATTCCCATCACTTTTATATATATTGTAGGGCAGGGTCATAAATATGTAAAGAGGCAAGACGCCATTCGTTTTTATTATTGAGAAATTTCAACTCAAAGTTCTATAGGTACCTATGTAACTTAAGAAGAAGGAACCTATTTAGTTATTTACCGGTTGGCAATGGTTCAGTGGCGTAGTGGTAACGTTCTTGCTTACTGAGCAACCGGACGGTTGTTCAAGTCCCGGTTTACTTGTTTTTTTATATATTACTAGCAAAACGCCCCGGCTTCGCACGGGTGCAATTTAGATGAAAATAAGTTACACGCTGATAATGTAGCTTTCTAATGGTGAAAGAATTTTTAAAATCGGTCAAGTATTTTTTGTATTAAATCGTAACAAAACCACAAAAATTGAAGAAAATGACAAAGTATATACAATACTACCCCTCGAAGCATTGCTCGCTGCGCTGCGCTGCTTGAAGCCGCACCGGCCGTAAACATAACGGTGACATGACTGTAATAGTTAGAGATATGCTGCCGCTGATTTTTTGTAGATAATGGTGTGTTCTAAAAAAATGTAGTATATCATTTTGTTCTATCATCAATAGTTTTCGCAGCGCACGCGATGTAAGGTAGTTTTTTGATATTTTTTTCACACCTTGGATTACGTTATCGTAATTTTAGTAAGGATGCCTATTTTTTTTGAAAATGAAATATAGCCTATGTCACTCAGAAATGATGTAGCTTTCCAACAGTGAAAGAATTTTTCAAATCTGCCAAGTAGTTTCGGAGCCTATTCAATTCATACAAACAAACAAACAAACAAACAAAAAATCAAACCTTTCCTCTTTATAATATTAGTATAGAAGTATAGATTATTTTATAGTTCTGAAATTTCTCAATAATAAAAACGAATGGTCTTGCCGAAGTGAAGTGATGGGAATCTGGGATTCCCAAGTTTGACACTCCCCTTGTAAGTCTTTCAGACCGATATTGATGACTAGAACTGCCAGTATTCCAATATTCCTAGCCAGCATTCGAACCAATTGATTTTGAAAAAAAGAGGTGCCTACTGTTACACTACTAGCAATTGCCCCCGCAACCCCCCTTGTGGGTTGAATTTCGTAAAATCCGTTCTTAGCTGACCTCTACTCGGCGAAAGGAATATTCCTACCATATTTCAAGTCGCTACGCCTTATGGTTCCAGAGATATCGTAATGAGTATCTATATAGGTGGGAATCTCTTTTATATATATAGTAGATTAGTTTCGCTAATAAAGAGTAGGTACTTTTCGCTATCATTCATAGTTTCAGATATGGCCGCCCACTTGCAAAACCAATTTCATATATTTTTAATAATCGATCAATGACATGGTAGAAATAAAACTAAACATTAAATACTTAATCAAATTTATTGAGAAGAAATTAAAAAACTAAATCAGTCTTACATAAATGCAATGGAATTATCAGAAAAACTTAAGATTTTCATTCAGCCTTGTCACCGTTGGCTTGGTCCTTTATTTCCTTTCGGACAGGCCCAGTTTGAGAAATAGGGACGCATCGTTCTCCCTGCACTGCAGGAGACACCTTCCTCGGAGCGATCACAGTCAGCACACCATCCGAAGATAGACGAGATTCCACGGTTTCAGGAGTACAGCCTTCCGGCAATGCGTATCGTCGCGTGAACTGCCGCGATATAAAACCGTGCTGATCCTTTCGTTCCTCGTGTTTTCCTTCCACCACGATGTACCCGTCAGCGGTCTTGACGCTTATCTCTTCAGGGGAAAAATGCTGAACGTCCAGGTTGACTTGGAACTTGTCTTTATCGCTCTTAATGCTCGAACCGAGATCGCGGATCGCAGCCGCCATTTGACGCCAAGGTCGGTAGTACTCCCGACTCACCATTGGACCGTCGACCACGTTCAGAAGATCATCTGGAGTTATCCCCAAGCCAAAGTGTTGGTCCAGAAGACGACGAGGACGCTCGAGCTCGTAGTTCAGTAGCAATGGTAGAAGAGACATCTTTATTGCAATTATTAGCTTTGAATAATCTCACCCAAACTCGATAGTTCGGAATAACGCACTTTCAACTGTTTATATCTGACTGACGCCCTGCGCGCTTCAATCTTTCTTTATAAACGGCCAGTATTCTAGATATAGGTAGAACTTTCGCGACGTCCGTTGTCATAAACCTTTGGTGCATTTACAATTGTTATGAAAAATGATAACCAAAAACCTCACAATTTTTACCTTCTGATTTTCTCTTATATTAATTATAAAAGCACTTTGCATGAAAATAAATTGATCAACCTAAATAATAAGTGAAATATAATTTTATTTTAGTGTGAAGTTTATATCATGTGAAAATGCTGTTATTTGTTGGCGAGATTGCGAGTTATAAGTATGATTAAACTGTATTTTTAATATCACACTCTTAAATGAGAAAACCTTTAGCGAATTGTTTGATGCATAGATCCCTGACCAAGCTTGCTATAAAATATTCAAAACTTTTAATAGTAAACGTGGGATAACGATAAAAATATGAACTTTATAATTTATGCTTTTGATACGTTTAATGGTTTCTAATTATTTTGTACGCAATCGAAGCGCCACATTGAATTCAAAATATCTATAACTAGCAACACGCCCCGGCTTCACACGGGTGCAGTGTAGATGTACTATACACAAAATATAGCCTATGTTACTCGCTGATAATGTAGCTTTCTATTGGTGAAAGAATTTTGAGTTTATTCATAACATACAAAAATACAAATCTTTCCTCCTTATAATATTAGTATAGATATAGATTAATGAAATGTTAAATTAATTTTAAAAATGGCATTATAATAAAAAGATGATATTGATTTTATCCAAAGGTTTTTAATTTCTGGAATATAACAAAAATTCTAGAAAATTCTTTTTAAATTGATGCCATCTATTGAGGAGTAGTAAAAGCACAATCTACTTTGATTAATAAATATAAGCTCAGCGCCCTCTATGAAATATAAGGAGTTAAATAAAAAAATATCTTATATTTATTAAATTAAGAATATTAATAAATCTCACATTTTCTAACACGATAAATAGGATTTTATCTTTTAAAAATTTTAGATTTTAAAAAAGACAAATCCGTTCAACGAATGTCAAATTTCTCAATGATCAAGGAATCTTTTTAATGGATTAATAAAGTAACTGGACTTTGAAATCATTTATAGAATTTATTAAAATCTTAATATTATTTTTTATTAAGTTTAGAACATAGTATTCTCTATTTCAAAAAATAATCTTTCAATTTTGTAATAATTAAACTGGCAACTTTATCGTCGAAGGCGATGACTCGATGCTCGTCAATGCTCGTTGCCCGTTGTTGAACTCGTCGTTTGAGCGAGCTGGGGCTTGAAACTTGCAAGTAGATTTGTTTCGTTTTGTACTTCGTAGTACAACGGCGTATTGACTTCACGTGTAATTGTCGCGTTTTTAGTTAGTGTGGTGTGTTCTGTAATTTGTGCCTGTATCCTTCAATTAATTAAGTGAACGGAGCTGTGATTCATCTTTTGATATTTTACATTAGTGTAAGCCTGTAAGTGTAGTGATTTCGCTGATAAGATTTTAAACAACGGGATTGTCGTCGATGTGTTGAATTTAAAATTCCGTGATTATACTTAATCGACAATGGCAGATAATTCAAAATTGACTGACGAAGAACGGTCAGAAATCAGAGAACAGTTCAGTCAGGTGAGTTTGGCAAAATTTCTTACCGGTATATTGACATAATTACGATCCCGTATTTTTCGCAATAGTCTGAGACGCCTAAAGTATTTATTTACCTACTAAACAAAATTACTTTTTTCCTCCTTTTTTTGCATTAGACTGAGTAATAACTAATGTAACTATTATTACCCAACATCGTGGGTGGTATAAAATCATATTAATAATTTCAATTTGTAATCTCAGTTTCCTTGTACATTTATCTTTAGTTTAATATCTTAATTGCCCCTTTTTTAACATTGTCTTCCCTATGCATTTTATTTGAGAAATCAAGGTAACTTTTCCTATTGTCTATATAAATTTTGTAGGTCATAATTTATACACGATTCGTATTACCTTTAATCTACTGTGCTTACCATAACTGAAATCTAATTAAAACATTGTTTACTTCTAATAAATGTTTTTCTATTACATTCTTAAATATATTTGGAACAATCAGAGTGTTTAAAATTAGGAAAACTATTATCCAAAAAATCTATTCATCATAGCAATTCTATGAAAGCATTGGATTTTTTCCTATGACCGAGTCCGTTTATTGGTTTTCTTGTGACAAAATAATAGAAACAACAGTTGGTATAGATATGTATATTTGTCAGACCAAAAAATATAAGGATGGATATTTTGAAAAGGATCAAACGACAATACATGTCAAGAGAACATACGTTACCTGGTTTGAATACCAAAACACATGGCAATTCCGAATTGCCTCTTGTGTAACCAATGACACATGTTGAGAATATTTACTGCTCACATAGATGACTAAGTCATGAATCGTGGCCGAGGCATAGTACCTAGTGTGTTTTAAAATAAATTGATCTATGAATGTGAAGTTTTCCTAGGTTTTATTTGTAATTCAGGGATATTTTATTTAAAT
Source organism: Anthocharis cardamines (assembly GCA_905404175.1). Classification (NCBI taxonomy): domain Eukaryota; kingdom Metazoa; phylum Arthropoda; class Insecta; order Lepidoptera; family Pieridae; genus Anthocharis; species Anthocharis cardamines. Next base: position 4,414,605 of record FR989975.1, read on the forward strand.
CAATTAAAAGAATAGATAACTATAAGAAGAATAATATATTAAAATACTGTAATTTGTGTCTTATTTAACAAAATAAAGAATAGAGTAGAAGAAAAAGACTGCTAATAGTTTCTTATAACTATAAGAAGATTCAACTTTGTTTCTACTAAACTAAATTTAATAAAACTTTCATATTTTACTAAGTAATTACTATTAAAAAATGTGTTTAAATGTCTGGATTCTAAGCTCCAGAATCTGAATTTATCTTGCTTCATTGCCAGGTTTTGAGATGGCAACAAAAACCTACTTTAATTATTTATTATAAGTTAACTAAATGTAAAAAGAATATTAAAAAGGCAATATTATAGAAAACTAGCAATTGCCCCCGCAACACCCCTGTGGAATTTCGTAAAATCCGTTCTTTGCTGACCTCTACTCGGCGAAAGGAATATTCCTACCATATTTCAAGTCGCTACGCCTTATGATTCCAGAAATATCGTGATGAGTATATATAGGTGGGAATCTCTTTTATATAGGTATATAGATTATTAGTTTTCTACCATGACTTTAAGATACTCACATATAGCACGATTTTCTCCAACTTGCTAGACACTTATCACTTATTTTCGCCAATTTACTCAATATCTTTATAAATTGTAGCCTTTATATAATATTTTTAATGTATAAACAATAATACTGTAAAATTTCATCAAAAGCCGTTCAGTAGTTTTTACGTGAAAGAGTATCAAACATCCTCACAAACTTTCACATTTATTATAATATGTTATGTATGCATTTGATTACCCACTTTATGATATTATTGTTAATAATATTTGTGTAAGTGTAGGTAGTTTTATATATATGCTAATGTCACTTGACTTCTATGTAGCTACAATGCAATAAACGTATTATGTATATAAAATTCTATAATTTTATATACATAATATTATAGAAGGACCTCCTTTTTACTATCACTGTTGCATTTGCATTGCAGTAAAACGTGAAAACATGCAGACGGACTTAATATAAACAAAAGATCCTAAACTTGTCATCAAGTCAGTTGTTTACATTTGACTCCGAAGTACTCCACTACTAAAGTACTCTGTGAATGTACTAATAACAATGTTTTAAGAACACAATATGCTGAGATTTTAATTTTTGAAGTTAGGTTGTTATTGCTCTTTTTGAATAGTTTAGAATGTTAGAGGTCTATTGTTTGTCAAACAGGTATTAGTAACATCCTAAGTCCTAATGTAGTAACATAGCACCACTTCCCAATGATTGCATATTTATATTTAGGGGTGTTTTTGACGCCACAACCTAACCAATAGATCAACTTTTGGAGGAACCTATTATTATGTAATTTCATTGTTGTTTAAAAGTCAAGAAAGAATCACGAAAAATATAGCTTAAAAACTGGTCACTTTTTGTTGATCTCATTGAAACCGAACCTAATAGACCATATAGTATTGAATACTAAGTTATTGTTTTCATATTCATTGAATGAAAAGAAGAAAAACACATAGAAATGTAAATACACTTTCACAGTTTATTAGATAATGCACAAAGCAGAACGGTATGAGATTTTGTTGATTGCATTGAGAAATAAACTGATAGAAAGCAGACATTAGTTTCATCTTGTTACAAATCAATTATCTTATATTTAATTTAACTAAAGTGTCATTTTTGGGAAACTGTTTGGAGCTCAGAGAATTAATTGGTCTGAGGATGACTCACTCAGATTTCTCCTGACAATGTGTTCATAAAGCACTGAATGGGGTTGCATCAGTTTCAGAATGTGAACTAAATTTTAAAAGTAGTTTTATATTATTTTCCAATTTACTTTTTGTGTCTATTATTTATATTATATAAACTAGCAATTGCCCCCGCAACCCCCCTTATGAGTTGAATATCGTAAAATCCGTTCTTAGCTGACCTCATGAGCCTGAAATTGGCAGCCAAATTGTAGCAGCCAAAAAAATCATGGAACCAAAACAGACAAGTTTACAGAGGGGTGAGCACGAACAAGTATCGAAAGAGTATTCGTATCGTCGACTGTCATTTGTATGAAATTTCTCATACAATTGACATTTGACGATTCGAATTCGATGTCGATAGTCGTTCGTGCTAGGCCCCCAGTTAGTGCTAACGTTCCCAACTAAATCATGTTTGAATACTTGCGTGACGAGGATTCGAAAGTCTCAGACAAATGATAAAATTTTCCACCGATGCGGACCATCAGAAAAATAGAAAATATTCAGATTTTCTGAATTTTTCAAAGTTTCCGCGAGAATACCTAAGCTGTAGTCTATGCTCCCAACTGGATCATGCTTAAATATCTTCTAGATATCTATTAGAAGGTCTCACACCATTTACAGAATTTTCCACCGATGCATGACATGAGGAAAATAGAAAATGTTCAAATTTTCTTAATTTTTTAAAGTTTTCGCGAGATTACCCTTGCTGTAGCCTATGCTCCCTTATGATTCGGGCTTGAATGTGTTCTGGGCATCGACTGGATGGTCTCCTACCGTTTATAGAATTTTCCACCGATGCGTGACATGAGGAAAATAGAAAATGTCCAGATTTTTAAAATTTTTTAAAGTTTCCGCGAGACTACGTAAGCTGTAGTCTATGCTCCCAGCTGGATCATGCTTAAATATCTTCTAGATATCTATTAGAAGGTCTCACACCATTTACAGAAATTTCCACCGATGCATGACATGAGGAAAATAGAAAATGTTCAAATTTTCTTAATTTTTTAAAGTTTTCGCGAGATTACCCGTGCTGTAGCCTATGCTCCCTTATGATTCGGGCTTGAATGTGTTCTGGGCATCGACTGGAAGGTCTCCTATCGTTTATAGAATTTTCCACCGATGCGGACCATCAGGAAAATAAAAAATGTCCAGATTTTTTGAATTTTTTAAAGTTTTCGCGAGATTACCCGTGCTGTAGCCTATGCTCCCTTATGATTCGGGCTTGAATGTGTTCTGGGCATCGACTGGATGGTCTCCTACCGTTTATAGAATTTTCCACCGATGCGTGACATGAGGAAAATAGAAAATGTCCAGATTTTTTAAATTTTTTAAAGTTTCCGCGAGACTACGTAAGCTGTAGTCTATGCTCCCAGCTGGATCATGCTTAAATATCTTCTAGATATCTATTAGAAGGTCTCACACCATTTACAGAATTTTCCACCGATGCATGACATGAGGAAAATAGAAAATGTTCAATTTTTTTTTAAATTTTAATGTTTCCGCGAGAATACCTAGGCTGTAGTCTATGCTCCCAACTGGATCATGCTTAAATATCTTCTAGGCATCTACAAAAAGGTTTTCCATCGTTTATAGAATTTTCCACCGATGCAGACCATCAGAAAAATATAAAATGTCCAGATTTTTTAAATTTTTCAAAGTTTTCGCGAGATTACCCGTGCTGTAGCCTATGCTCCCTTATGATTCGGGCTTGAATGTGTTCTGGGCATCGACTGGAAGGTCTCCTATCGTTTATAGAATTTTCCACCGATGCGGACCATCAGGAAAATAGAAAATGTCCAGATTTTTTGAATTTTTTAAAGTTTTCGCGAGATTACCCGTGCTGTAGCCTATGCTCCCTTATGATTCGGGCTTGAATGTGTTCTGGGCATCGACTGGAAGGTCTCCTACCGTTTATAGAATTTTCCACCGATGCGGACCATAAGGAAAATAGAAAATGTCCAGATTTTTTGAATTTTTTAAAGTTTTCGCGATATTACCCGTGCTGTAGCCTATGCTCCCTTATGATTCGGGCTTGAATGTGTTCTGGGCATCGACTGGAAGGTCTCCTACCGTTTATAGAATTTTCCACCGATGCGGACCATCAGGAAAATAGAAAATTCCAGATTTTTTGATTTTTTTAAAGTTTTCGCGAGATTACCCGTGCTGTAGCCTATGCTCCCTTATGATTCGGGCTTGAATGTGTTCTGAGCATCGACTGCATGGTCTCCTACCGTTTATAGAATTTTCCACCGATGCGTGACATGAGGAAAATAGAAAATATCCAGATTTTTTAAATTTTTTAAAGTTTCCGCGAGACTACGTAAGCTGTAGTCTATGCTCCCAGCTGGATCATGCTTAAATATCTTCTAGATATCTATTAGAAGGTCTCACACCATTTACAGAATTTTCCACCGATGCATGACATGAGGAAAATAGAAAATGTTCAAATTTTCTTAATTTTTTAAAGTTTTCGCGAGATTACCCGTGCTGTAATCTATGCTCCCTCCTGATTCGGCTCCTGATTGAATCTGGACATTTTCTATTTTCCTGATGGTCCGCATCGGTGGAAAATTCTATAAACGATAGGAGACCTTCCAGTCGATGCCCAGAACACATTCAAGCCCGAATCAAAAGGGAGCATAGGCTACAGCACGGGTAATCTCGCGAAAACTTTGAAAATTTTAAAAATCTGGTCATTTTCTATTTTCCTGATGGTCTGCATCGGTGGAAAATTCTATAAACGATGGAAAACCTTTTTGTAGATGCCTAGAAGATATTTAAGCATGATCCAGTTGGGAGCATAGACTACAGCCTAGGTATTCTCGCGGAAACTTTAAAAAATTCAGAAAATTTGAAGATTTTCCTCATGTCACGCATCGGTGGAAAATTCTATAAACGGTAGGAGACTTTTTAGTAGATGCCCAGAACACATTCAAGCCCGAATCAGGAGGGAGCATAGATTACAGCACGGGTAATCTCGCGAAAACTTTAAAAAATTAAGAAAATTTGAATATTTTCTATTTTCCTCATGTCACGCATCGGTGGAAAATTCTATAAACGGTAGGAGACTTTTTAGTAGATGCCCAGAACACATTCAAGCCCGAATCAGGAGGGAGCATAGATTACAGCACGGGTAATCTCGCGAAAACTTTAAAAAATTAAGAAAATTTGTACATTTTCTATTTTCCTCATGTCATGCATCGGTGGAAATTTCTGTAAATGGTGTGAGACCTTCTAATAGATATCTAGAAGATATTTAAGCATGATCCAGCTGGGAGCATAGACTACAGCTTACGTAGTCTCGCGGAAACTAAAAAATTTAAAAAATCTGGACATTTTGTATTTTCCTCATGTCACGCATCGGTGGAAAATTCTATAAACGGTAGGAGACCATCCAGTCGATGCCCAGAACACATTCAAGCCCGAATCAAAAGGGAGCATAGGCTACAGCACGGGTAATCTCGCGAAAACTTTAAAAAATTCAAAAAATCTGGACATTTTCTATTTTCCTGATGGTCCGCATCGGTGGAAAATTCTATCAACGATAGGAGACCTTCCAGTCGATGCCCAGAACACATTCAAGCCCGAATCATAAGGGAGCATAGGCTACAGCACGGGTAATTTCGCGAAAGCTTTGAAAAATTTAAAAAATCTGGACATTTTCTATTTTCCTGATGGTCTGCATCGGTGGAAAATTCTATAAACGATGGAAAACCTTTTTGTAGATGCCTAGAAGATATTTAAGCATGATCCAGTTGGGAGTATAGATTACAGCACGGGTAATCTCGCGAAAACTTTAAAAAATTAAGAAAATTTGAACGTTTTCTATTTTCCTCATGTCATGCATCGGTGGAAAATTCTGTAAATGGTGTGAGACCTTCTAATAGATATCTAGAAGATATTTAAGCATGATCCAGCTGGGAGCATAGACTACAGCTTACGCAGTCTCGCGGAAACTAAAAAATTTAAAAAATCTGGACATTTTGTATTTTCCTCATGTCACGCATCGGTGGAAAATTCTATAAACGGTAGGAGACCATCCAGTCCAGATCCAGTTGGGAGCATAGACTACAGCTTAGGTATTCTCGCGGAAACTTTGAAAAATTCAGAAAATCTGAATATTTTCTATTTTTCTGATGGTCCGCATCGGTGGAAAATTTTATCATTTGTCTGAGACTTTCGAATCCTCGTCACGCAAGTATTCAAACATGATTTAGTTGGGAACGTTAGCACTAACTGTAAACTTGTCTGTTTTGGTTCCATGATTTTTTTGGCTGCTACAATTTGGCTGCCAATTTCAGGCTCATCTGACCTCTACTCGGCGAAAGGAATATTCCTACCATATTTCAAGTCGCTACGCCTTATGGTTCCAGAGATATCGTGATGAGTGACTATATAGGTGGGAATCTCTTTTATATATATAGATTACATAATATTTGGGTTATGGTTTTTTAACTACAATTATTTTTACTAACAAATTAAGCTAATTACTTAATTACTCACTTCTTACGTTGTATATCATTTATTTATTATTTTTTGATCTATACTAAATTCTACCTGTGCCTTTAAGATAATAATATATTTATCAAACTTTTCACTGATTATAAAAATACAATATATTGATATACTATTCAACATCAATTTTAAATAAGAAATAATTTGCGAATCACTTTGTTATTATTATTTTTATAAAAGGAAGTTACCAAATATATAATACAATTTAAACTAAATACATAGTAACTGATCCCCAAAGCGAATTACTCGGTATATGTTGGGGCAAGAACCCTAACCTCTATTGAATATGAGTGAGGTTGAAGCATTGGCTAAAATAATTTTATACTATTCTTATCAAATACTACCTAATAAATCTTAACCAAAGTTAACCATAATTTAGTATACCAAAGTTTATCTAATAAATAAAATTCTCGTGTCACAGTTTTCGTTGCCATACTCCTCCGAAACGGCTTGACCGATTTTGATGAAATTTTTTGTGCTTATCCGGTATCTATGAGAATCGTCCAACATCTATTTTTCATCCCCCTAAATGTTAGGGGTAGTCCACCCCTAAATTTTTTTTTTAATTTTTGGACGAAATTTTTTTATAATGTGGCATTAAAAAATACATACAACCCCTGCTTTTTTTTTTTTCAAAAAATCTTGACCCGTGCGAAGCCGGGGCGGGTCACTAGTTACCATATTATATTAAGAAGTACACAGTATAAATGAACAATGTTAATATTTAACACCTTTTAAGGTAATAATTAATCATACAAGATATATACAAGATAATTTCACCTCAAGGTAAAGATTTAAAAGTTAAATTATTCACTTAATAATATAACGAAAGGGTCAACTTTTTCGAGGTCAGACCTCTTCCGCTGTGTGACTCATTGGTGTGAATAAATTTTATTTCATCGAGTCTTTAAATCTTAAGTTTAGTATAGGGAAGTAGTGTGTAGGTCGAAACGGTACGGTAAAACTTAATGACATTGTGATTACAATCAAGTTTTTTTAAAATGTTAACTTAAAATGGTAACTGGCATTACAATACATTTAGTTTTCAATGTAGGTATGCTGATTATATTGTAGATCTAGGTAAGTATTTAATAGTTTAAACAGACGAATTTCAAGGACGTATTGAAAAGTATGAGACTAAATAAAATAATTTAAACCGCATTAAAACGCGATTTATTATTTATTTATGCCGACGTTTCGGTTGCTTTTCAGCAACTGTGGCCACGGGCAAACACGTCTGCGTCGCGTTTTATTCCGGATTAAATGATTTTATTTAAGTGTGTAATACTCGCGTTAATAAAATAAGATATATGTTTATATAATACGTATGTAATATTTAAGAACGATTAAGATAGATAGACAATATAAGAATGAGATGTATGTCCATTAGACCATTCCGTGATTGACCAACACCGTAGCGTGCGGCACAGCCTCAAAGATTAATTATCAACGAGAATATTTTGCTGGTGGCGAGGTACATCCTAGTAGGCATAGTGCCTAGCCCGTGCTATGTTTCCTTCGGTGCCTGATACGTTCATAGCACGGTCATGGTATGATACGGTATAGTAGGCATACCTTTATTCTAGACAAACGTGGCACGTAAATCGGGAAATTTCTAAATTTCATTCTCTATACAAGTTTAATACTTTGACAGATCTCAAAAATAGAGTTTAACTTGAGCTGTTCACAGCACAAATAGATATCTGTTACATTACCGATGATATTTTTTAGCTATTCTTTCATACTATTTTAAGATGGATACCGTTAGATGTAAGGATGTATCTTTATTTAGATTTTTAACGCTTTTTCCAACTATTAATAAAGGTTTTTGCAATAAAAATGAGTTCAATTACGTCTTTGATCTTGGACCTTAAAGTAACGTACGTATAACTGTTTAATAATTGATACAGTCAGCAAGATACTAGATGTGCATCAAGCTTGTAATGGAATGTGGTCTCGTCTTTGTCCCACCTAATGACGTAAGGCTTTATATACTTTGTCTTATAAGAAGCTCGGACCTGTTATTACTTATAGCATACAATTCAGTTCCAGTAAACAAAGAATAAGTACTTAAATCGACATAGTTAATTAAAATAATGATGTTCAATAAAGAAGCAATCTATCGTGGGTAAAGCATTTCTTCTTCTTTCTGCCCTGTTCCCTTTTTTTATTTGGGGTCGGCGCAGTATGTTCTCTTTTTCCAATCTCTTTTTTCACTCGCCATAGCTTGAGGTTTGGTTTAATTCTTCACACAGTCAATCCGTGTTTGTGCCTCCCTCTTCCCTTATACCCATCCACTTTCATAATCAAAACTTTTTTAGATACATGCCCTTCATCTCTCCTCATAATACGGGTAAAGCATTTAATGAATATAATTAATGGTATATTCATAAGTACATATTATTAGAATAGGGAAGGAATACTTAAATACATACATGTTTAGAATTTTTGTTAGTCATCATTAACAGTAATAACTAATAATACCTTCAAAATTATTCATAATGTTCAAAACTAAGTCATTTGCATAACTGTCCATTTAGTAAAACACTATGTGGTGTTTCCAGATACGTCTGAATTACACGTCATTTAGATTATTTTTTTATGTTAGAATTCGACGGACGAGCATGAGGTTCACTTGATGGTAGCCACAGAACATCAGTCAATGATGCGCCGTCGACCTTTTTTTTTTTCTTTTTATGAATAATAGGAAGGCGTTTGCCCGCTATCCCACCTGGTGGAAAGTGCAGATGCGGGCTATGATGGTGAATCACGTCTACCTATGAGATGCCTACTTTTTACTTCGAGCATTCGGAAATTCATAGACTGAAAGCGAAACTTCACGGTTTTTACATCTATGAACGGTATTCCTCCTTCGATATTCCTCCCACCCGTTCTATGCCCGAATTTACCAGACGTGCGGAAAACATGCTCACAGAAAATTGTAAACATGTCCCGGTGGGATTCGAACCCGACACGAACACGACCCATCGATGCGCACGGCAGGTGTTCTACCGCGCCAACGAGCCCGTCAAAAGATTTGTCTTCCATTTTAAATAAAATAGGTACTGTATACCGGAAACGCGATTTATTATTTAAATTATTTATACCGACGTTTCGGACGCTTTTCAGCAACCGTGGTCATGGGCCAGACTCAAAACTAAACAATATAAATAATATATCGCGTTTTAATACGGTATACAGTATTTTATTTAAACGTGTGATCCTCATCCATTTTATTCAACAATGGATATTTTTAAATACATAGCCCGCTTACGTTTTATAACAACGTTAACTAATTAGTCCAGTCATTATAGTAAGTTCACCTCGGAATTCGAGATACCCAGCTGTAAGTTTGTAAATACTTGTATATTGACCCCCTAAAAGTTGTCTCAAAACCTACATATGGTAGGGTGTACGCAACTATTAAATTTCAAGGTCAAAGGTCACAAAAATCGGTTTTTTGCGCATTTTTTGTAAATATCTCATTTCCTATGGGTTTTTTGCTATATGAATTTATAATCAATATTGTAGAATACAAAATTCTCTACAATTTTTTTTTTTATACGGTGAACCGTTATCGAGATAGAGGGCGGAGAGCGCGCAGTCACAGCATCACTTCAGGCCAATGGTGCCTCCGGTCGAAAACGCGCCATATAGTTGATGAACTATCGATAAATCAATGATTATAAATATTTGACAATTTTTATTAACTATTATATTATATTTTATCATTTTCTTCATTATTTGCATTTAGAAAATGATTGATAAAAAACCATAATGTATTATGTTAGAATCCGCCTTTCATGCTAGAAATATCTTTATGAAAGTAAGAGAAGAGCTATTCCATTATATTTACCGGAAGCTACTATTTGAGAAGTCTACTATGTCGACTAGACAATAGTTTATATAACGTTCAAACAGCCTTGTTCTGATTTCGTTTAACTGGTGACGAAATGTTTATTACCGCTCATATATAATTCTTAAGGTGCTTCTAAACGGGCAATATGTGGCTGCAATAGTGCCCGGCAACGTTGCCAGTAATACTAGCTAGACTGCGATATTGCATTAACATTCCGGCAATATAGAAAATACTGAAATATTGCCGGGCCAGTTATTTTGTTGTTTCATTTTCCGGTATAAGTGCATCCCTTTCTGACGCTTTGTTGTAGTTGTCTTAGACATTCTATTAAAGTTCCTAAATAATGTTCCAACAACGAGTGTCATTTCGACAGCCAAATCATCTCTCTCTCAAATCATTCAAATCATGGGCCATATAGTTGGAGATAATTTGCAATACATGGCCCAGCCATTGATTGTTTTTATTTATTTTTATTTTTTCGTTTATATATATATTTTTCGATTATTATAGTTAATTACTTAAAGATGTCATGTGGAACATGGTGTAGTGGTTGCAGCTCCTTACAAAACATTTGTAAAACAAAAACTTGGCGATTAAAAAAGAGTGGCGGCGAGTTTCTTGCCAGTTCTTCTCGTCCGCTCTACGCCCTTGATTTGAGAACTGGCAGTAAATGTAAAACTAGAAGCATTTAATATGTATTTTTTATTGACGTTCATAAGACTTATTGTACATTGTGTTACCTAAATGAATAAATGCTTTTTGAATTTGAATTTGAAAATTGCTCAGCCAAAGCCGAGTTATAGTTGCCAATAGTACTTCCCGACATTGCCGGGAACGTATAGCCCGTTTAGAAGCAGCTTTAGAACAATTGTCTGATACAATTATAATTTACAACTATGACAAGTTACATATTGATTTCATGACGGTATTTGTGTTGCAAATATTGAGCGCAATACGATAGTGGATACGCAATTAAACAGTATTACAAAATCTATACGTATATGTTCTTATCAAATCAATTAGTGGAAAGGAACTGACTTCTGTAGGTGTAACAGGCTATTCTACATAGTTATATCGTGTATTTCGATAGCTATATTTATTTATACACTCGGATAATTAATTAATGTCAGTTGCAGACGAAAGGACAGACACGCTTTAGATGAAATTTTGTACCTGACAATACATTTTATGAAACCAAGGAAGATAAATATAGATAGGTTATCTAAGATCAGAAAAGCACGAAATATTTAGTATTGATCTTAGTTTTAATTTGTGTTTTATATTTTTTTAAATGATTTATGTATTAGTCAATGTGGTTTCCACGCTTCGCTTTTGCTATATGTATCGGCGTATTAATATGTATAATGTATATAGATACCTTATTTAAAGGCGAGCAACGCATTTGCAAGTTCTCTAGTGTTGCAGATGTTCATAGGCGACGGTGCTCACTTCAGGTGTGCCACAGGCTCGTTTTCCCCACGATACTATAAAAAACATAGCTGTTTTTGTTTAATACTTACTTAAATCCAATTTAAAAAGGGCATTGCAATTTTGTGAAGGGACATTAGCAGTTGACGTCCTAAAAAAGGGTGCGATACTAAGGGGTTTCCTATGTTATGCAAATGCCCACTGTCCATTTCTAGTTATAGTTACTAATTCAGTTTCATCCGTACTTCGTAGGCAAGGGGTAACAAATCAATACTTAATGCGTAAGGGTCGTCTCCCCGAGTTTGACGAGCATACCAGTAAATTTAGCATACAAAAATGGTAGCGATGATTATTATTTATCACTTTTCTCTTGTGTGATAATCTATACTTCTATACTATACTTATACTAATTACTAATCATAATATAACATTATAAAGAGGAAAGATTTTTATTTTTTGGATTTTTGTATCTTATCAATAAACTCAAAAACTACTGGACCGACTTTGAAAATTCTCACCAATAGATAAGTACATCATCAGCGAGTATTTTTTGTGGACATCTACATTGTGCCTGTTATGTATGTACAATATTTTCTTTATCTACCACGTCTGAATCCCGTAAACATCTCATAAATAAAGTTCGCTCCATAGTAAGTTTCGTGAAGTACTCTAATAAAATATTCTATAGTACCAAGAACGCATGAATCCAGAGATAGTGACCACAAAGAGTTGAACGCACACAGGCACAATGTTTTGTTGTTCGTTACGTTCGTAGGTCAACAGTCGCTGACTCAGTATTGCGCAGTCAGAAGGTGAGCTGGAAAATACATTATAATATTACTTTCGTAAATACTAAAACTACTATTGTAATTGGCACGCCTTTATCACTATATTATATTATAAAACAAAGTACTCCGCCGAGTCTGTCTATCTATCTGTTCACGATAAACTCAAAAACTACTGAACGGATTTTCATTCGGTGTTGTGTAAATTGGTTGAAATATTATAACGATAAATTATTGGAAGTGTCGGAAAAATAAAGCCGCCTGGGAGCTTTCATCGAAAAGCAATTTGACATATATATAACAAAACAATGTATGGTGGAATTTCCATTTCTGTAGGTCTACAAAAAAGTCCGCAATAGCATATATTATCTATCTTTTAAGGATAGCTTACTATAAAACCCCTTTTATCTTCTAAAAAAAATGGTCACGTACAGTACGGAACTGGAAAACTATTTAGACGGATACAGTATTAATCCTTATCAACTTAAATACGAGCACGTTAGTTAGCTTAAGCATTTCATGCACATTATTATAATCTTTTACACCATATACTTAATTTAAATTAATATTTAGAATTCGACCCTACGGCAGACCTAACGTAGATTGTTCAACATTGGATATCAAAGGACTAATGGAATATGCTAAAAAACATTAAATATTACTGAAAAATATCTTGTCTTTTATAAACGCGAGTATCACACATTTAAATAAAATACTGTATTCCGGATTAAAACGCGATTTATTATTTATATTGTTTAAATTATTTATCCCGACGTTTCGGATGCTTTACAGCAACCGTGGTCGCGGGAAGACAGAAAGATGACAGTTGTCTGATATTTGAAATGTCACAAAGTTGCCATATTTAATTCAATTAAATTAAAAAATAATCTATTAATTTAGGTAACACTAGCTGATGCCCGCGACTTCGTTCGCGTGGGGTTCACTTTAAGCTGAGCTTTTGAGCATGCTTTCTTCAAATGACATATCCTCCTCCACCCTCTGTACTTGGTGATTTCTTTTGGGAAAGAGCTATCAAATTAGTCATTGACTGTTGCTTTTGCATCATGTTATCGACATGTTTAATGGTGGTTGAGATTGGGGTTCGAAGGTTGATTTGAAATTCAATAGTTGAAATAATTAACCTGACTTTAAAGAAACTTTAGGGAGATTCATATTAATTAAATTTTACGTGACCAAAATCCAGATATGTGTCTTTTTCTACTAATCAGAGTTCAATCGAAGATTGGATTCAATGCATTTTCTGTCTTAAATAGATGCGTGCGTTCATTTAATTGGTCATTTTCATTTTCGGACATTTTTTTTAAATTCCCGGGATTCCTGCCCGGGTTTCCGGTGCTAAATGCGGAAACCTCTAAGATACGGAAGCAAAAAAGCAATATCGAATAATTGTAATTCTGTTTAAGAGAAAGGATTGATGAAAAGGTGAAATAAATGATCTCATTAGAAATACTTCTTCATATAATATTGCAATAATACATTTTCTGTTTTTTTTTTATAATATAGTTCTTTCAAAAAATAAATAAATAAATACATATATTTCTTTCATTTCAACTTCAGATTCGAACTCGCATCAAAAGCTACGCTATGGGACTGCATATCCACTATGCCACGAACACATATCGAAAACGGCGAAATTATCAAACTATTTCATTTACATATCAAACTGTGATTGACATCTGACAATTCGAAAAAGTTCAACGCGAGTCGGTTTTCATTGCAATTTGTTGAAATGGTGCCTTTAAAATAATATTTAAATGATGATAAATTTTTCCGACAACCGATTTCGATGAAACAAAGCCTATATGTTGCCCTGGACTTTGCTTAATATATTTGTATAAGTTACACGAAAATCGGTTCAGTATCTTCGGAGATTAGCGTGAACAAACAGACAGACAGACGGACAGACAGACAGACAGACAAGAATCTTAAAAATTGCATTTATGCATTCTGCTACCCTTCTTTTATCACCCCTCTTAATTTCTGGTAAAAATATTTAGTGAAGCGTAATTTCGATCCTACTCTTTTATTATATGTATATATATAGAAGACAATGTACATCTATGAACGTCAATAAAAAATAATACATATTAAATGCTTCTAATTTTACATTTACTACCAGTTCACAAATCAAGGGCGTAGAGCGGACGAGAAGAACTGGCAAGAAACTCAATAATAAAAAAATAATTTAAACAATATAAATAATAAATCGCGTTTTAATCCGGAATACAGTATTTTATTTAAATGAAAAATATCTCTTAGTTACACTCATTAATACTTAAGAAAAAATTATCTCAATTTTAATCAGTTTTATTAGGAATTTCGCTGTTATTATCGAAATATAACCTCAATTCCATGTGATATCACTGTTTGAAAAATATTTTAGAATAATTTAAATTGTTCAGACAGTTATTTCCGCAGAACAATTGTGCGAAATTTCAAATGTCTTCTAGCAATCTTTGTGTGCAAATTTTATAAACATTCATAAGTGTGATAAACGATTTAATTAGTTTACTGTTAGGTTATGAATTGTGGGAATCAAGTCACTTGCCTAATGGAGCCTCACGTGCAAATTTACATTGTACGAGTTTGCCCGCTTGTGGTGAAGTGACGTTTGGTGTGGTCAGTACATGGATGGTTGAACGTAATAAGAGACTGAGATGTAGTGAAAATACCAATATAAAATACAGTTATTATTATTATTAATATATGACTTATATTGAATGGCCTGTACAGTTTTTATTTTATTTTTCTTATATATTATTCTTATAATAGCTTCGCACGTGTGCAATGGAGATGTACTATACACAAAACACCTATGTTACTTGCTGATAATGTAGCTTTCTATTGGTGAAAGAATTTTTAAAATCGGTCGAGTAGTTTTTGAGTTAAAAAGTAGTTGAGTTAACATAATAGGTTACATATTGATTTAGTATTATTTTGTTTATGCAATGTCTTATCTTGTTTTATTTCTTTTATTTTTATAATTTCATCCAAAACAACACAGGTTGTTTAGAAAAAAAAATGCTTTTAAGTTATAAGACCGAGCGCCGTCTATATGCACTCAAATCCAACTGTTAACTCTATTTTCTGCTTCGCACACTTACTCTGTGGAACCAGTTGTCACCAGCGGGGTTTCCGAACCGATACAAGTTAGGGACCTTCAAAAAAAGAGCCTACTATTTTCTTATAGGACGGCAACGCACCTGCAAGTCCTCCGCTGTTGCAGATGGCTATGAGCGCCGGGTATTACTTACCATCAGATGATTGCCCCCTTAAAATTTGAAGTTAAATTGAGAGTAAAATACTCATAATTTATTGACTTACAATACTGATCGGAAAATACTATATTTGTGAGGTTACATACAATAAGTAATTCGCAAATCATCTTGATGTCTGGTTTCTGAAACACTTTCTGCCTCACACAACCATTCTGTGGAACCAACTGTCGCCGGCCATTTTTCAAACAGATACGACTTGGTACATTCAAGAAAAGAGCTATGCATTTGTAAGCGCTGCAGATGTCTATGTACAGCGGTGATAACTTACTAGTGCAAAATATGCCCATTTACCCCATTATTCTATAAAGAGCCAGTTCAGTAAGCAACAAAATAAAAAAAAATGCCATTGTTTTTCCAGTAACCCAGTCTAACTCGTTTGTAACTTGACCTATGCCTATTGCACGTACCTAAGTTGAAATACGTACTTGTGTGCAACGATGTCACTCGCTGCGGAAACAGCGCACGTGCGCAGGCGCAGTAGTCCACAAATAGCTCGTGGTCATAGTAAAACCATACTGGTTTGTTTATTGCGTCTGCACTTAGGTATGTAACGGTACGAACTTGATTTCCCAGGTTTTACTGATTTTAATCAAAAATGTGCGATAATTTTATGCGTAATAATTTGATAAAATAAGGCAGGTACTGTTTGTAGGTACTCAATTAAAGTAATAAAATATTTAAAGTGAAAAACTTACCAATGTACATTAAAACATATTTCTAGACTAACTCTAGAAGGCGGGATTATCGATAAAGAGTTATGTCTTCTAGGCAATTTGTTTAAGCATATTTAAAGAAAAAAACGCACACATAAGCATAGAAAAATAATTCAAAAAAGTAAAGATGATAACAAAAAAGAATTGGCCAAATAGGTGCAGCCGCTTAGAAGTGATGCGTACACAAACATATGTGGTAATTGATTATCATTTATATAGATATTTTTTCAATACTTTTAAATATTAAAACACCATATTCGTTTGAAGATTTTAATATAGACAATATTCACTCTTATGAACGATTCACTCAATGAATAAGGAATTATTTGCATCTGTTTATCGTTTGATCTCAGTATTCGTCTGGAAATTCAACAGAAGGTTTTCATTAATCAACATGAATTTTAATTGAAAAATTCCTGAAGACTTAAATCCTTAATTCTGCACTTGATAATTGCAATAATATAGCCTTGTCAGGTTACAAATGACAAGGAAAAAATTAATTAAAAGGAAATAACGTGACCGCTAATTATGAAAGAACGTCATAAGAAATTCACAATTTATTGGAAAAATGATAAATGCATCTTTTTGAACATTTACATGCTCTATGTTATGTCTAATTCTGCTTTTATATATATCTATCTATAATAATATTATAAAGAGGAAAGATTTGTATTTTTGTATGTTACGAATAAACTCAAAAACTACTGGATCGATTTAAAAGAATCTTTCACCAATAGAAAGCTACATTTTCAATTATTTTATTGCGATTTTCATCAATACACAGAGTGAATAGGAAGGGTTACACGTATATAAGTATATTATGTTGTGTTAATTTATTGAAATACTACGATTTCAAGATATGGGAAGAAATCGATCCGACTGAGAGCTTAAAGCGAAAATGCTGTCTTATTGTTTTTAAATATACCAACATATTAGTATCTACATTACATCTGTGCGAAGCCGGGGCGGGTCTCCAGTATTTTTATAATATGTTAGTCTATTTTTAGAGAAAACGTATACAAATTAATATTATGACTGTGCTTTGTGCTTACTTCCAGTTTAGTAATTTATCATTTCTGCTTCCGTTAAACGCTAAAATAAGTAACAATGCGAATGCTGTTAACGTAAACCACCATTTTTTATTGTTCAGAATACATTTTGCACAAACTGGCTGTAGTATTCATATCTACTTACAGAGCTTAAAAAAACTATCCCGTGTCAAAAAATATTTTTTACAAGATATATTAATGAAAATTTTTAAGATTATATTTTTTCTATTCCTCTACTTGTTACCAATTAATACGTGTAATATATGATTAGATATTACCTCTATGAGTTTATATGAGTTTCTTCAAGGGTTACGAGAAAGCTTACAGCAGCTGATAAGTAAAATGTATGAAAAAATAAATTTTATGAAATGAGAAAATCAATGGAATATTTTTTTTCATCTACGAGTATAAGGTAGTTTTGAGTAGGTATAAGTAGTGACATATAAATATCAGACAGACTGTTAAAAGTTATTAAAAAGTTTATTTCTCGCACAATAGAAAGCTTGCACATTTTTCCTGCGGCGAAAAAACAAGGTAAAGGCTCTCTGAAGCCGACTTAATTTACTTTTAATGAACGTCCTGCAAAAGAGTCATGAAAAGAAAATTGCAGTGAGATTTTATTATATGAAAAACATCAATATTTTGTATTAATTATGCGTTTTAAAAACGAATCATTTTTGCAATCCTAAGCTTCCATTATATAAGAGGAGCCCAAATTCAACGAGGTTGCTTTTCTACGATGGAGTCCTATGACCACCTTCCATGTTCATAATCAGACCAGCTGATATGATAGCATAAAGTTACATATCACCCGAGCTGCATATGCAATGCAACGTGTGTCAAATTGTACTTCTAAAATTTGATTAAAGACAGGCGAAGTTAAATAAAAGCTAGTAAAAACGTAAAAACTGCAGTATATAACTCGCTACACGATAACGTACCGAGTCGACTATTAATCATTCATTGTTCGTACAGTATTGGACATAAAAATTACAGTACCGTATGAATGCTAATAATTAAACGCATTATTACGGTTGTTTGTTTTCCTTAGGGGTCGTATTTTATTAGCTTGGATGTTATAATGTATTAAGGTAAAAAACCCAATTATGAATTGCATGCATTTATTTATTTATAAAAAAAACGTCATTACATACATATATGAAACTTGATATCGAAATATTACCTTACTTGTACAAGGAAAATTTTAATTAATAGACAAAAAAAAATATTTAATCAGCAACGGTGACCGTGACTGACCGAAAATTGAAAAACTATCGGATCTTAAAAAGTAAAGGTGTTTCAGGTTCCTCCGAACAATGAACATTTCTTACAAGTAACAATTTGTATCTTTGCCGCTTGCGCCGCCATATTGGAAAAACAAAACAGTTTTTTGACAATAACTTCTTTGCGAGTGATTTTACAATGAAAATAGAAAATAAACTAGAGAATATTTCCTACGATGTAGGTATGTTCTTACCTTTTTTTGTAAAATAGTTTTAGCTTATGAGATCCGCAAAGTCCACTCCAACACGCGTTTTGGCCAAATAACTCATTTCCACGCCACCATGAGGTAGAGTAAGTGGCGCGTTGTTTTTGTGATATCTCCAGTAGTCCAATCCTATTATAATGTACTATTACAAAATTATGCGCATTCTTTTCTTTTTCTCTTTTAATTTATCCAGTTAACGCACCACGCGTTGTAAAAATTTTTATGCACGTATATTGTGCGTCGACTGCGGAAACATTCAAAAAATTCGGAAATAGCACATCGAAATCTATAAAATCACCAACTTTCAAAACTCCCGGAAAACATTCCAGTTAAAACTACCAAATGACTGGGCTAATGTCAGCTGGGACACGATATGCAGTTTTTGCAAGTAAGTAAGGCGTGCATTTGATTGAAATTCGATATGACACGTGCGCACAGCGCTTTTGAATCGTAAACAGAGTAAGGCTTGGCAATTTTGCAATAACTTTAAATAATATCTATTTGTGTATTAAGCACTAGCTAGACACATGGAAGAAATGTTATTACGGCTGAATATATATAGGTATAGTGCTTAAACCCAAATAAGTATGAAATTAAAACTTGTAGGTTACATTCAATTTTAAAAGTTTCCGGACACAATTATATAAGACACAAAGAATATCGCCGTGAGATATATTTTTTCATTCTTTGTATATCTTAGATATTTTTGTCTTTAAACTGTTAAAATTGAAAAACTTAATATTTCAAAGTTATTGGGTAGTGCTAAAAGCCTAGTACCTTCGATATATATTTTTTATATTAAGCTGACATGCTCATGAGCAACGGTTTATTTCAGGGACTGAATACCGGTTAATTTACTATGGGAATTATAACGGCATAATAAAGTTTTTTGTTAATATTCTTTGGTTTTTATTCATATTTACTGAAAAAAATTACTGTGGTAAGTTTAGTGTGTATTACTCTATAAAACTAATATCATGGTATCTCAGTCAGACACGTATTTTGGAAAATAAAATTTATCCGGTTTCAGTCCCTGGTTTATTTATCGACCAGTCAACATTTCCCACATACGAATATCTAACGGTTTTGATATGTTCAAAAACATGGTCTTCTCTGTCTATGGAACTTTTTAAGAAGTATCATACAGCTGGTAATTCGAAATTATATTCGGGGTTTGTCGCTAAAATGGGAAATAGTACATGAGCCTAAAGCCTGTTTAAAACCGTTATAAATATGAAAAAAATTAATTTAAGGACCTTTAATGTACAAACAATTGAGAAGATTTCCCATACAAATAAACTGTACAAATATTCACGGTCGTTTCAATAAAATTAAATCTTGATGGGACGGCATTTTGCCACGGCTTTGCACCCAGTTCCGCCGCATTGTTGCTTTTGCGCCTTGACTTTTAGTTTAACACGATATACCGTTGCTCGGAGTTATGGTCGTGATTTTCTTTAAAATAAACACGATTGTTTTGGACCGACAATAATCTTTTATCCCTCATTACATAAGGCTTTATGTAGTATATCACTTCATGTTTTTTGGTTACAACTTTTTTTTCTTCTTCTTTAGAATAAGTTGTAGAAAGCGCTATTTTCGAAACGATACTCCTTAAGTACCTTCGAGAATTATGGTAGAGTATTTTAACACTGTTGCAAGCTCCTACATTAATCGCATTCGATATTTCTTTTTAGGGTAGTTTTTATTTTATTTTAGATAACGACATACAAGCATGAAGGTCTCTTGATTGTAGATTGATTCAATCACAGTATATAAGTCAATGATGCGCTTTCGACTTTTATTTTTAATTCGATAATTCGGAAATGTATAGACCAAAACGCACAAAATGCACCTCACTGTTCTTGCATTTATCAACGATGGTTTGTTACCCAGTCGGAATTTTGATATTCATTGTCACAACAAGTCCTGACGGGATAGCAAGATAAAGTACGTACAATCCATCGCGCCAATGAGAGATGAAAAAGTCATTCCAAAAACATCCTCTATCAACTCCACATTCAGCGCAATCAGGTGTCATAGCTTTAATATACAACTTATGTGAAAGTCTCGCAATTGATTCAGAGTCAATTTATTTTCGATCAATATACATACATGTATATCAAATGGTCTCAGTAATTTGAGCATATCTTCCTCTTGAGATCGGATTTAAATAGCGTGCGAACGTCGCCCCGGCTGTCGACTTCACGCGAGTGACTACCGCTTCATTCCCATGCTCTGTTTCCCAACCGGTGTTATTGTACACTTTGACCTCGCTCGATATGTGCGAATGATTTTATAGAAGATATTTTTAAAGTATTTAGGCTTTGCTAGCTGCAGTTCACTTTCGAGGCAGTGGCTTAGCTATGCCAATGCAAACAATGCGGTCGAATTCACTTACTATACAGCTTTCCAGTGTCTACTGCCTAACCTTTTCATCCAACGCTTGACAGTCCACGGTCGTTTTCATAATATGCAAAGGGGAGCCATCTTTTTTTTGTGGTAAGGCAATCTATTAAGCAATAAAACAATCATTTTATCTCTTTTTTTAAATTGCCTTATATTAACCTTAACTCGTGACGCAGCAATACAACGAAACTAAGAAACTTTATTTAATGATATGCAGTGACACCATTCCTTTAAACACGCTTCCTTAAAAGCACAGTAATGTGCCGTGGAGTCACTCGATTGCTGATAAAACCCCAGACGAGCGACTAAAATGTGTACTTCTTCACCGCCTTATGGGCCTGGATGGATGGAACTATGTTGGTTCCGTGGTTCAAGGGAATGCTCGTTGTATGTAGCACCAGAGGTTCAATTTCCGAGGAAACATGATTTTTTTTTTCGGACAGTCAAGGCACAGAAGACTGATCCTGTTAAGGCTAAGCCAGGCCTGAAACAGACACAGAAATGTGTCTGCCCCATGCCTCACTTGGGGGACTCTGGACTTTATTTTTTACTAATGATAAATACACTGACCTTCTAACGAAACCTGGGTCAATTCTAATCATTTTTTCTATATATGTACTTTTCTGTATGTGGATTCCAGAAATCCCGAAAAATAGGTCAACAGCACATCATATTGTATTGCATACGTCTTAGCCAAAGTTATCAAGTCGTAATCAGTCTGCCATAAATATAATAGGTTTTATTTGGAAGAAAATGTCTTCGCTGTTTTTATATGGACATACTTTATTCGCCCCCGAGGCCCATTTCAAAATAATATGTGTAAAGTGGACAAAATGCGCTTCAGTAATACTATCCAATCATAAATTTAAAATCTTGCTCTGACCTTATACATTAAGTGGAATGTTTGTGAACAAAATATTGAAAGGCTACTTGGTAGTTTACTACTTGTCCAAGTAGAACTTGTTAAGTGGTTTCGATCTTATTCAAAAAATGTAAAGTGATTTCCCGTTTCGCCTAGTAGGGCAGGTACATTTCCGTGTCTGTTTGAGTGATAATTTTACTTTACAGGCAAGTAGAAGATCAGCCTTCTGTGCCCTGCCTTACTGAAACAATGTTCGGTTTCTCCGAGATTCGAAACAGGACCTGGTGCTAAATGCAACATGTCTATCACTGAGCCACCGAGGCAGTCATTCAGTATAACAGTAAATACTTTGGAAAAGGATTCGAACGGATTGTTGTCACATCTGATGATGAGTGATTATCATCGCTTTATTCTGCAATATCAAAGGATTTACGTTGCCTTTAACTCTTCAGATATATTGCTAAATATCGTCGACATCGACGGCATATAAAATGAGCAATTCGAAATAAATAAAAAAATAAGATTATGACTATACCTATATCATCTATACGTTTTAACTTGCGTTACCTTATATACCTTCGGAATAAATTTTTTGATGCAAATATTTTGTCAGAAGTTAAATGATAAAAATAACCAGACCAAACTTAAATAAATCCAATAATATTTTTGTATAAAGATCAAGACAATGCTGTTCTTGTTTGTAAATTATCTTTGACTTATAAGTATTCATAGCCGTATATGCAGTTTATGTATCTCTGTGACGTTCGTGATCAATTCATAGATAAGGATAAAACTATCTAAAGTCCATATCCAAATAAATATAACAATGACGGCATGATGACGGAACTCCGTAATTTTTTGTACTTAACTAGCCGTAGAATCTACGATATATAGATCATAAATTACCATAGAATCTACGTTAATCACTACATATTATAAAACAAAGTCCTCCGCCGCGTCATGCAGTTTTCATCAATAGATACAGTGATTCATGGTTTATGTATATCATTTTTCAAGGTTTTGTGTAAATTGTTTGGAATATACCTATATCGGAAAAAGACGAAGCCGTCTGGGACCTTTCATCGAAAACGCTACCTTTGAGATATATAACAAAACAATGCATGGTGAGGATACCTCTATTATAAATCTAGAAATACGTCCGCGATGGCATATATCTATCTTTTTAGGATAGCTTACTATACCCATTATATCTTCTAAAAAATTGTCACGTACAATGCGGTAATTGAAAAGCTATTTAGATTTTAAACAGATACCGTATTAATCCTTAGGGGCCGTCCATTAATCACGTGAGGCTCAAAAGGGGGGGGAGGGGGTACGGAAAACATCACGAAACATCACGAGGGGGGAGGGGGGGGGTCTCGTTAGACATCACGTGTATTAATTTTATTTATTTTTTGTCAAAAAGCGCTATTTATGAACCGAAATTTTCTCTGCGTAGTGCGCGAGGATGATGATGCCGAGTGGCTTGACGAAACCGAAGTTAATATGTCACAAACCTCTTTGCCAATAACAACTGCCAGTGAAGAAGAAGCTTTACCAGTTGTAACCTTAAATGAAAGTCTTGCAACTCCGTGGGACGAAGACAACATTAATTAATTATTATTAATTAATTAATTATTCATTAATTTTATTGCAAATACATATAAATGTTTTTCGAATCAAAACGCCATTTGTTAAATATTTTTTTCCAGTCAAAAATAGCCTTTACATAGACTTCCAAAAAAATACACGTGATCCAAGGGGAGGGGGGGGGGGAGTGGTCCCAAACCTCACCAAATATCATCAGGGGGGAGGGGGGGGTCAAAAAATGAGAAAAACGACCTCACGTGATTAATGGACGGCCCCTTATCAACTTAAATACGTGATAATGTAAGAGCGGCTCCAAATTATAAAATGTACTACTTCAATTTTTATGTCGCGCTCGTTTTTTTCTCGATGTATTTGGGTCCTAGTCGTTGAAATAATGTTTTAGAGTTAATCAAAAAAAAAAAAATTTATTGTTTCATCACAAAAATAAACATCAAATGTCATATTAATACTCGCTAGTACAAATTATGCTCCGAGTTTCATACGCCTCGCCTCATTTGAAGTGGGACATTGTACTGGCTCAGAGTGAAAAAGAGGCTACTCTTACAAACTCTTTTTAAAGTCCTGTACTACCCAACACTAGACGGGACTCTCTTATCCACATATTCGACCCTACGACAGACAAAACATGTAGGCATAATATGCTTATGCTCTACTACTCGTGTTATCTTTCGTGAGAATGTTGCGATACTAATACAATGTTATATTTAGACTCAGAGAATGCTAGGTTTAAAAGTCCCTTAGTAACTATTTAGCATTGAGTTTCAAAAAGGCTTAAATACATGCACTCAGGTAACGACTGTGTTGCCTTCAGTTTAATTAAAATTTCAATAACCACAAAATTGTTCACATGACACTTGTTTATTTGGGTCAATCTATAAATGGTGTTGTTATATGCATATGTATATCCAATTATTTATTGCCTTAATTAGTTTAATGAAATTATAAACGGTAGCAACTTTGAGATAGTTTCTCGTTTTGACAAAATCATTTCCAGTAAATCTAAACCCTGCTGATGCTAAGGAAATTTCTGTTCGATTTTATGAGGATATGAATAATGATTACAACCGTGGTTGTCGCTGATCCGATAGTTACGTGCATCCGCGGTCATTTTGGCGCATCCCACTTGGCTAACCTTTGACCGGTATGACAATATACATACGTCGCTTTGAATGAACGTCTCTGTGGAGTTGTGGAAATATAGACATTTTATGACAGGAACTTGTGGTTTGTTCGGTAGGACACCAGCCGTGCGCATCGATGGATCGTGGGTTCGAAACCCACCGGGACGACATGTTTATAATTTTCTGTCTTCCCCACGCCTGGTAACTTCGGGCATTGAACGGGTTGGGGGAATGCCGACCGGGTAACGAACCACCGTTCATAGATGGAAAAATCGTTGAATGCATATTGCGCATTTCGGTTTTAGTCTATGGATTTCCGAATGCTCGAAGTAAAAAGTATGTAGTTCGACAGTGCATCATTGACTGATGTTCTGTGG
This sequence comes from Anthocharis cardamines, assembly GCA_905404175.1. NCBI lineage: Eukaryota > Metazoa > Arthropoda > Insecta > Lepidoptera > Pieridae > Anthocharis > Anthocharis cardamines. The sequence continues at coordinate 4,439,858 of FR989975.1, forward strand.
CAGAGGTATCACCTACCATCAAATGAACTTCATGCTCGTCTGTCGATATCTAACATAAAATGTAAGCATAGAATGTCATACATAAAACGCTTAATATGGAAATTCCTGCGCATAATAAAATAAGCAAAATAGCAGTTTTTATCGCTGTACGGTTGGCGGAAATTGAGGCATTTCATTAATATATTCAGTAATGTTTGATTATGAATGAGCTGTTTATGCTGAGTTTCTTTTGTAGTTTAGCTATCATTTGTTTTGTAGTTTATGCAATATTGCAGTTTTGCAGTCTAAAAAAAATCGCGAGGATATAAGGTTTTTTTATAACTCACTTGACTGAAAGAACGCGGCCGCTCCTGAAAATCTAGAATACCAGAGAATTTGCATATGCGTTGCCGGCGTTTTTAATATTATATTAACTATATTATGGATAAATTTTAAACTTTATCGAGATTTAAAGCGCTGCTATATCATGTGAACTAGTGATGTAGCGAATATTCCTATTATTAATTAATACATATATACATAATATTTCTTGACATTCGCATTCGCTAATTTCATGCGTATATTAATGTACAAACAAATACCTAAAGAGTAAGTAATATTTTAGGTTTATGAAAGAAAAAATACACCGTTTTCACATAATTCTTATATATTATTAAAAACAGAATTATTGGGTGCTCAGAATGATACGAATATTATAATGATAAAAGTTTGCGTATGTCAGCTGATAAAATCAAGGCATAGATAAATGGCTCAACTGAATATTCGCATTCGAATTCGTATTCGCGAATACTTGATATTCGTTACATCACTAGTGTGGATGTTTTACAGCAATCGTGGTCATGGTCATACTCAACGCGTGAGCAAGCTTACTGTAAAGCATTCATAAATGCACACTTACGTAATAAAGTGGTAGAATTTGTTTGTAGGTGGTAATTTAAAAATTACTGAACCGGTTCACATACAGAAGGTAGGTATTAGAGACGTTTAATAACGGATTATCTATACTAATATTATAAAGAGGAAAGATTTGTTTATTTGTTTGTTTGTTACGATTTAACTCAAAAACTACTGGACCGATTTTAAAAATTCTTTCACCAATAGAAAGCTACATTATCAGCGAGTAATATATTCTTCGTGTATAGTATATCTTCATTGCACCATAGTGTTTAGATATATGGTTGAATTATTTATTATTTGTGTTTTTGTTCTTCGATAGAGTACATATAACATACTCTGTGTCTGTTTCACTGATCGTTTACTAAATCTGCCGCCCTAGGTCCAAGCCCACTCAGCCTGCTGGTAATCCGTCACTGATTAGAAGTACTTGTATAAGTTGAAAGTTCTTAGAAATAGCTAGAGATTCGCTTCAAATGATTCGATTTCGTGCTAAGTTCTCGTAGTCATACACACTTCATGGTACTCAGTACATACGTAAATGAAACCGCAAACTTATTTATGTAAAGCAGTTGTATGGTTTCCTATGAGTATTCCCCTAGACAACACGATACCGCTGAAGGGAGCGTGACTCAGGGGGATTGGAAATATTACGTCATAAAATGTTGTGTCCTATGATAATGGATTACTTCGACTTGCATGTCGCCTCGTATACTCTCGCTCGAGTTTATAATACACTAATGGAAAAAATTAAGGGATCAAAAAAAAAATACAAATTTTTGGGCAGTTTTCAACAGGCCGTAACTTCGAGAAAAATGGTCGTACAAGAAATCAAAAAAAAGGAAATTGTAGCTCCAAGTGTCTAGTTTTTGGATTCGAACCTCCAAATTTTTATACTCTCCGCGGTTTTTGAGAAATTGTAGAAAAACCAGCAACAAAAAAAAAATTTCAATTTTTTTTAAATTTCTTTTTTGGTCTACGGACGTGGAAATTTTTTTTTAGCTTAACCACTATAAGGATCAGATACCTTGTTCATTTAGCTTTAATTTGTTTTTTTATACACCCTGATACGCCCACTTCTCGCCGAGATATCGGTCTTCAAATGGAAAAGGATCCTTTTGTCTTTGATTATCGATATCTCAGCAACCAATGATCGCACAGAAATTTAAAGGTGGGTTTCAAGAACTTAAATAAATTTTCCTTAACGATTGTCTATTGCTTTTCCGAATTTTTTTTTTTTCTTAATGTCACATGAATTCGAAAATGCAACAATAAAAGGGCTTTTGGTGGTTTTTTGGAAAATCAAGCGCTGGATCGAAAATATTGAGGAAACCACTAATGTTAAGTGTGTCTTTTACAGTTCAATATGTCCACAAAAACCCTACAAAGAACCAAATTAATCCAGCCAGCCGTTTTTTTGTTTCACTCGATCGAATTTTTGAAAAAATTAAAGGATCACGTTTTTTGCTCTGGAAATTTTGCTCATAATTTTTAAAAATGAGAATAAAAATGTTTTTCCGAGATTTTCCCACATTTTTGTTCCAGAAAGTGCTTAAATTTAAAAAAAGAAAAATTTCAAAAAAAAATTTTTTTTTCGTCAAAAAGAGTCACTAACCGACCACAATTTCCACCTCCGATAAATGTCGTCTAACCATGATTGAAAATCAAAGAAGAAATTTCCAATTTTGACCAAAAAAATTAAAAAAAAATTTTTAAATTTTTTTAAAAAATTTCTTTTATTCAAAATTGGAAATTTCTTACTTTTGGATAGACGACATTTATCGGAGGTGGAAGTTGCTCGGTTAGTGACTCTTATTGACGAAAAAAAAAATGTTTTTTGAAATTTTTCTTTTTTTAAATTTAAGCACTTTCTGGAACACAAATGTGGGAAAAGCTCGGAAAAACATTTTTTTTCTCATTTTTAAAAATTATGAGCTAAATTTTCAGAGCAAAAAACGTGATCCTTTATTTTTTTCGAAAATTCGATCGAGTGAAACAAAAAAACGGCTGGCTGGATTAATTTGGTTCTTTGTAGGGTTTTTGTGGACATATTGAACTGTAAAAGGCACACTTAACATTAGTGGTTTCCTCAATATTTTCGATCCAGCGCTTGATTTTCCAAAAAACCACCAAAAGCCCTTTTATTGTTGCATTTTCGAATTCATGTGACAAAAAGAAAAAAAAATTTTTCGGAAAAGCAATAGACAGTCCTTAAGGAAAATTTATTCAAGTTCTTGAAACCCACCTTCAAATTTCTGTGCGATCATTGGTTGCTGAGATAACGATAATCAAAGACAAAAGGATCCTTTTCCATTTGAAGACCGATATCTCGGCGAGAAGTGGGCGTATCAGGGTGTATAAAAAAACAAATTAAAGCTAAATGAACAAGGTATCTGATCCTTATAGTGGTTAAGCTAAAAAAAAATTTCCACGTCCGTAGACCAAAAAAGAAATTTAAAAAAATTTGAAATTTTTTTTTGTTGCTGGTTTTTCTACAATTACTCAAAAACCGCGGAGAGTATAAAATTTTGGAGGTTCGAATCCAAAAACTAGACACTTGGAGCTACAATTTCCTTTTTTTTGATTTCTTGTACGACCATTTTTCTCGAAGTTACGGCCTGTTGAAAACTGCCCAAAAATTTGGATTTTTTTTTTGATCCCTTAATTTTTTCCATTAGTGTATAAACTAGTAGTATACGCCGGCTTTGTACGATTTTAACAACTGTATTGCACCATAATTACACTTATGATATAATTAAAAGTGCAAAAGGTGGCCTTATCGCTACAATTCAGAATCTCTTCCTGCCGGCTTAGCATGACCGCCACGAGATATGTCGCGGACGAGAGAAGACAAACTAAGATGTAAGATATCTCGATATATTATACATCGACATCGACAATTTTGATAGAAAAGATATCTCGATCGACAAATACCTATATCTATTTTTGATATTAAAAGTCGAGTTTTAAGTGTAATTGTCATGTTAGACCCGAAAGAAATAAAGCGATAGTCGATTAAAACACGAGAAAACGATCGACAAAATTTTGTCGCGCTTGTCATGCTAGGCCGGCAGGCCACCAGTTTGAATTATAAAAATTGATAAAGGAAAAGAGTGGGCGTTAAAGTTGATAATAGTAGATAAATAAAAAAAGAATGCAATCAAGACTGAACACATAATCAGTAATAAATTTTAAAGAAAAAAAAAAGTAACTAAACTTAAAATCTAAACCATTTTTTATTTGTTTTGTTTTTACAATAAAAGATTCTAAATTTTCTATCATCATATTCCCTATGTATGTTTCATTTTCCGGAATAATGAGGATGAACTATACTACTGTGCAGTAGTTTTTGAGATTTGAAAACTTTATTGCTGATACAGTATTATGTATGGAAAATATAAGTGTGTAATATTACGTATATTGCGACTAGCTACTATACTTTAATTTTAATATCGGATTACTTTTATTTTCTTTATAACCTGTTACTTTTTAATGTAACGAAGCGATAGTTATTTACACAACTGTGTTATACTACGAAATATAACCTTAAGAAGGCGTCATATAACTTTTCGTAATAATAAAATACAATTTTCTTGAAATATTACAGTAGATTTTGAGTTGAAACGTGTTATATTATTAGGTAGCATAACGGTCGCTGATAAGTAATCTATATTTATAGGTAATTGTATTTGAAACTTAAGGTAAATCCGGATTAAATTCTGTAAATTATTGTGAAAACAGCATCGAAATACACTACATACATACTACTTACATAGTTTAGAAGAAATAAGAGGATAAGCATATATTGATTCTTACTACCGTCCTATAATATCGAAAGTAATAAAATATATAATAGCTTTTTGCACTTAAAACATGACATGATATATTTTTGCGCATAAAATTTAACATTGTATTTTTTTTTTAACATTGTATTTTTTTATCTCTTATAATTATAATAATTCTAATGTCAAAGTGACTATGTAACTCGTGTCGATAAAACATTAAATCAATTTTGCCGTCGATGTTCTGGGTCATTGGTCCCCTAATCGCATCATGAGCTAAGGTCCTTGACCTCCACCTTATACAGTTAAGGTATGCAATACCCGCAGCGAATACTAAAAATTGCAACTTTGTACGTATTTGGTGGGTGATTTCGAAATTGTTCGTACCATCTGCCGTCCAATTAAAGATGTGTCACCCGGTGTTTTGTTGTCGTAATATGAATAACTTATACTTGGATTAGAATGACTGAAGAATGCTAGAAGGGAAGGAAGATAGAAGGTTTTCCATCCGGAATATAAAATACTAGCAAATGCGGCTTCACACGGGTGCAATTTAGATGTACTATACACAAAAAAGTCTATGTTACTCGCTGATAATGTAGCTACTATTGGTGGAAGAATTTTTAAAATCGGTCCAGTAGTTTTTGAGTTTATTCATAACATACAAAAATACAAATCTTTATAATATTAGTATAGAAGTATAGATTAGGAAGCTTTTGGAGTTGATAGAAAAGTATTCATTAGTAGTTTTACTGTATCCGTGGCTCAGTTAGTTTCGGAGAATTCAGGTTGGAATCTGGAGAAACACAATTGGCCGAACAGGGCACAGATTACCTTACTTTATATTACTTATTAAAGAAAATAAAACGATTAGTGAATCTGACACAAATTTCCTAAGTCCCACTATTCTCCATTAGTAATAGGTATCTTATCGAAAGTATTTCCAATTAGCAGAAGAGTAAGTCTTAGCTCCCTCTTTTTCTTATATTTTTACACATTTATACACATTTTCTGTAATTTTACATACATACATACATGTACATCACGCCTTTTCCCCATTGTGGAAATCCATATCTCTCTCCGCTCCGCAGCTCCGATCCTTGCATACTACTTTCGCAAAATAATAATAAAACAAAACATAATAGGTTTTCTTTTTTTTTTCTAATAATAAAAAAATATATCATTATTACCATGAAAAAACCTAAATATTATTTAAAGCGTACCTACTTATACCGTAATAGTAGCCATATCGATTGATGACACATGATATAACCGTGTCCCACGAGAAATCTCGTCTCGTTTAAGCTGGCATTAAGAACTAACGGTGACTGAACTTTTACAGATCCTTCACTTCTGATAAGGTTTTTCAATCGAACTATTGTTTCATTCTTATAGAAGTAGAAGGCATATTGTTATATATTATAATAAAATAATTTTACCGCAATAAACGCGATTTAATTCGCTGAGTGAAATGGCTCTCAGATAGCAGGATTTTTTCCGACTTAATTGACACTCATCGTTATAACTTGACCAATGAACTCAATATCGTTATGAATTATACGCCTATGACTACGAAACGCCTCTGAGTTTCAAAATAACTAGCGCGTATTGTTGAAAACCGCATTAAAATCCGTTGTGTAGTTCAAAAGACCTAAGCGTACAGAGGAACAGACGGCGGGAAGCAACTTTGTTTTATACTATGTAGAGATGTTTGCAAAAGATCACCTTAGTTAACACTATTACAATTCAAAACTAACAGAAATCCGCTTGTATTACTTCGAAACCTACACAGCGTCATCGAGGCACACGTAGGTGTTTTCCTTGTATGTTAATTTTGTCAGAGAAAAAAAATGTTTACACGTTAACTATATAACGCTATATTATGTAAATATATTAAACTGATTCATAGGATATGAGTCATCGTGTTTTACTAAAAATTTACATATTATGTAGTGTACCGTAAGACGCCATGATTGAATTTTCACTCGGATTTTTTAAATCATTTGATTATATCAGTATAAATATATACAATAGATATAACTAGCTAACTGGAAGCGAGTTACAACAAAGAGAAGAATATATATACATTTGTATATGCCAATTTTCATGGTGATTGGTCAAACTCTGAGCTTAGTTAAGCGATTCAAGACGATAAAAACTTTGGACAGATTTTATCTTGATCACCTATCCAGGTATTGGCCACGCAAGGTGTCGCTTAAGAGGAAACACAAGGGATAATAATCCTCCCTGGATAATGCCAGTAGAGAAATATTTTTTTTTCCAAAAATCTATGCCCATTATTTGCATTTCCCTATGTTTTCCTTTTATTCATAAATTAATAATTAAAAGAGTTATGAACCTTCAAAAACCTAAAAAAATTGCCAGATTTTACGCTGTGATCAAACATCCAGAAAACAAATTTAACTTGATTAAATAAAAAAAAGAAAACATAGGAACACGGCCAAAGACTTTCTTTAATTTTTGATGAAAAATGTAGTTAAATCGGTCAAGTTTCATCAGGGGACACGAAACGTTGATTTTACGTACTTTTGATAGGTATTTTCAGTCCAAGCTGCAGTTGTCTCTTTCGGGTTGTTCGGGCACTGCGCGACAGCAATAGATTTTACAAATAGATATTATTCAATTCTCTCGCCCTTAGTGTTTCCTCTTAACTTCACGAATTCGCTTATTTTATAAAATACGATTAAAAGTAATGAAATGTTCCAATTCAAAAAAAAATGTTTTAACGTTATGATTAGTTCTCAAAGAAAGTGAAATATAAAAATGAATATATTATATTAATGGTGCTAAACGTCTTCTAAGCAATACAGTCTGTCAGAATATAGTAACAAGGTCATTAGTTATGTTTAAATTATACAAATGTGCGCCATATAACACCGCACCGTGAAGAATAGTGAATATTTATAATATTATGTAGTAAATGTAATTCACTATTATGCAGTGAGAAAGTCAATTTCACCTTACGTGCGTGAGTTTCACCCGATGGTATCAGCCACAGAACATCTATCAATTATGCGTTGTCGGACTATATTGTTTACTTCAAGAATTTAGATATTCATAGAACGATACGCGCAATCTGCAAACAGTATTCCATCTATGAATGATTTTCATGGTTATACTTTACATCTCGGCGGGAATCGAACACGCGACCCATTGGACTACCCAACGCGCCAACTCGCGCAAGCTCGTGTTTTTTTGCAAAGAACTTTTTTTTTATTTTTGTCAGCAGCGTACAATCTCCGGTTTTAATCTTCTAATATATAAAATTCTCGTGTCACAGTTTTCGTTGCCATACTCCTCCGAAACGGCTCGACCGATTCTTACCAAATTTTATATGCGTATTCAGTAGGTCTGAGAATCGGCTACTATCTATTTTTCATACCCCTAAGTGATAAGGGTTATTCACCCTTAAAAAAATTTTTTTGTTTTTATTTTTTTATTATGTGGCATTAAAAAATACATACAACCCCTGCTTTTTTTTTCAAAAAAATCTAGACTCGTGCGAAGCCGGGGCGGGTCGCTAGTTCTGTATAATAATACCAGCACCAGCTGACCAGACGGTCGATATTTTGTTTAATTCTTTTAGGTACCATAGATAGTTCAGTTGTTTCTGGCTGACACTGAATTCTTATATGGGACGATATGACCTAAATAAAAAATGATAATTAATTAAATAAAAAACTAAAAGTTATCTTTTTTCATTAAACGTGGCATTGTAAGAAATTACTATGTTCGTAACAATGATTCGAGGTATATTATCACAATAAATTACGCACGATAATGACTTAATATAGTGTACAATATTGTTTATATAACACACTAATATGAACGTTCCGATATTAGGTAAATAGTGTATTGTTCGAGGTGTATTGTAATGTATGAATGTTTCGTTAATTGATTTACAAAACGTTTCGTATATTACGTTAATGACACTTGAATTGAATTATCGACTTTTTGGTGTTATATAATTATTTGATACGAATATTTTGGTACTGGAAACTAAATATGTTGCTGTTGATATCGGGACAACTCCCTAATTTCGTTGAGGCGACCGAAGTCGCGATAGAAAGAGGTATAATTGCAATATCATCAGATTGGCTCTCAGCCAAATATATTTATGTATTTTAAATACAATTCAAAAGACTATAGAGATACAGAAGAAACTATTACTAAAATATAGAGGTTTCCAAAATATTGAAGTGTAATTTCAAATTACCCCAAACGGTATGCTGCTCGTGCTTTGCCCACGATGGACACAGCACTGATTTTCAGTAGAAGGTATTAGTGAAAATAATTTGGAAACAGTTCATAAAATTGCTGAGCTTAAAAAATGTAATCTATTCACCGATATCATAACTATTGTGCCCCTAATTTATTTGCCTATTAAAAAGTCACTGTTTGGTTTTTTCCTACTCTACACTATTATACTATGGAATTATCTAAGTTATTAACGAAATCATGTTTCATTAATAGACTTATTATCAATTAATTATAGCATGATTCATATTTTTACTTGATTGCGCCGCAAATGAATATTAGTCATAACTCGATAACAAGATTATTCCAGTAGCTGTTAAATATTATGCCATCAAAAACATAAATTGTAAAAAAAGCCAAGTCTTGCAACTCAGTTCTTCTATCGTAAAAAGTTGTGAGATCCATATAATACCAAGTCGGTCAATTTATTCAGTCTCTACTGAAGGATCCTTCTGTCTTAAGTAATTACATGATAAACTAACCTAACAATATCTTATAGTGATCGTATCAATGCCAATATTAAAAATCTTTGATGTTTAAAATAAATAGATTGGCTCGGCTATCGCATGAAATCACAATGTATCTTTTTTTATTTTATTAAAAACATAATGTATCTCACAAGTAATACATATTATATTAAATTAGATTGTTTAGTGCGATTGCCAAGTCAATCTATTTATTTTAAACATCAAAGATTTTTAATATTGGCATTGATACGATCACTATAAGATATTGTTAGGTTAGCTTATCATGTAATTACTTAATTCAGGATTCTAGTTTTATCCACAACGAAGTTATAGGGGGTCGAAAATGGCCCGAACTACTTCGAGAAAAGGATAGTACGGCCGTGCCACTTTTTGCTCGACTTGGCGGGGGCACTACCGTGCCCCCAGATAGAATTACTAGCTGACCCGGCAGTCGTTGTTTTGCCATGTAAATAATTTCTAAAAAGCAATGGTTGATAATAGAAGAGTGAAAGTATAGGGTTGTATGTATTTTTTAATGCACATTATAAAAAATAAAAACAAAAAATTCCGTCCAAGAATTAAGAAAAAAAATTTAAGGGTGAACAACCCTTATAACTTAGGGAGATGAAAAATAGATGTTGTCCGATTCTCAGACCTACCCAATATGCACACAAAATTTCATGAGAATGAGAAGCCGTTTCGGAGGAGTTTAACCACAAACACCGCGACACGAGAATTTTATATAGTATATTAGATTTTCGATTTTTGAATTTTAATTATGAATGGAGTAAATAAGCTAGATAAGCAACCATACAATTTCTATCACTTCATAATATGAATGTAGGTGAGATTTCCAAATATGTACATTATTTAAACGTGTGATTGAGTGATTGTTACAAATTATCGGCCACTTTAAACTGATAGAGCTTATCAGTACTGATAAGAAAATTAATTGTCGATTCATGCAGTTAACCTCATGACAAGGGTTGGTTAAGATAATTAATTGCTAATGGAAACAACCTTCGTATTAATTCTTTTGACCACCTGTTGAACCATCTTTTGAACTTTGTAAGTTTGTATTGGAAACTATTGTCGAAGGTTAGTGGTCAATAGAGCGATTCTTGTCAAACCATAAGTGATATGCTTACTTAGGATGTGTTTAGGTTCATCCATAGTGAGGTGAAGGCAGTGGCGGGACGTCCATACAAGCCCAAAAGCCTGGACGCCAACTTTAACGTAATACGCGTTTATATATAGCTTATATAATTACGTAATCATGTAATTTATTAAAGACTTATATAATTATGTTAAGAAAATTATTATTTTTCTTTTGTATGGTTGCATTTATAGGGCAAAACGGGCTTTTGGGCTTGTATGGTGGTCCCGCCACTGGGTGAAGGGTAACCGTTGGTTTTTAATAGGTAATCAGTACTCAGTTGTGTGTTTGTCTCTCAATCGATCTTCATCCCCCTAAATACAAGTAGAATATTATTAGGTATCCCTTGCAACAACGCTTGCGTATAAAAGTAAAAAAATATATAAAATCTCTATAATCCATCAAATGAAAGGCTCAAGCACAATCTACTTTATCGGGAAATTCATTACACTATATCCGGATAAAAAAGTAAAGCCCTGTTATCCTATGTCTTTATCATTATACTCTTATTAATCGGATACTATAAGTAGGTCAGATTTTAATACCAATTTAATTCAAGCTATGCTAGTATCGTAATCTGGAAAATGTGATGAAAAATTGTCCTATTTTGCAACTTTGAATAAAATGAATATCCATATTTGCTAGTGAAAAATTAATACTTAAGCATTGTAATTTCTGTCATCCCGCATAATATATTCTGTTCCGAATGTAGTAATAGTATGCGCTTATCGAGGGTAAAAATAAATAAATAAAAATTTAGGGACCAAATTACCTATGATATAATATTGCCATTAATAATATTTGTGATGTAATATAATATTATTTGTATATCTAAGGTCCCTAACTATTAACTAACTTAACATTTAATTCGGTTTAGCACTATACCCTATACATATTATGTGGTTGAGGGCATTTGGGATACATATACACATAATACATAACTACTGTTATGTATTATGTGTATATAAGCATGTATTATGTGTATATATGAATACTTTATTAAATAAATTCAATAATAAATCGTGTTTCTTTGTTGCAGCTGGATACAAGTGGAAACGGCTATATCGATTTGAAGGAGCTAAAAGACGCCCTCGACGGCGTTGGATACAAAATACCACAATGGAAGGTTCGTATTACATTATGTAGTAGAAATATTTCAAAAATAAACAATTAATATGAATTACTGAGTATTACAATAATCGAAGTGTCCCGCTAAGCCGCAGTTGAGTTAATCTATGTGTTTTATGTTCTGGTTACTCATTAACAGTGTAATAAGTATTTTCGAATTGATTTTGTTTTAACTGAGTACCGTAAATTTAGATAAAGGAAGTTGACATAGATTTTGAGGGATTTTATTATAAAAACGTATAGGTACTTTGCCCCTTAAAATAAATTTGAACTTTCATTAATATATAATAGCGATCCGCCCCGGCTTCGCACGGGAGCAATGTAGATGTAGTAAAAAAAATTACTCGCTGTTAATGTAGCTTTCTATTGGTGTTTTTTTAAATCTATTGAGTAGTTTTTGAGCTTAATCGTAACAAACAAATCTTTCCTCTATATAATATTAGTATAGACCCATTGTACCTTAGCAATAAGTAGTGAGGTTTATTAGTCGGTAATTCAATCAATTTTCAAGCGAAAGCCCGAGTCCCGTAGTGGGGCATGGGACAGGTAAGTTACCGTCTATTTCATAGATCACTTTTCTTTATATGCAAAAAGCGTCTTCTATGTATGTCTTTCGACTTTCTAACTGAAACTGTTTTTTAATCTTCTTTGGCTATTACATAGTGGGGAATGGGACATATACGCTACTGTCTATTTCACTGATCATTTTTCTTTTTAATCTTGTTTTTGTGTATTTCATTTTAATCACTGCTGAATATGAAAAATTATTGAATCTCTATCGATCGAATGGCGAAGAAAAAAAATAGTACGTTAATGCCGGAAAAATCAAAACTCCATATTGGATTTTGTACTAAATCCTAATCAATGTTTTCCAGGTCCGCTGCATGATCGAAGAATACTACGACAACGGATCAAAACACGGTCGAGCGAATGGCAGCGTGAACGGAGACTCCAGGAAGAATGGTATGACGCTCACGGAGTTTGAGGAGCTCTGTGGAAACCTTAAGGCACAACAGGTATGTTGATTGTATGGCCGATGTGTGAAGGTCACTTAATGGTATGATACCTGAGTCAACTGCACGATTTCTAAGACACTTCCTGTCTAGAACAAACACTCTGTGGAATCACATGTACATCTCAGCCACAGAACATAATACTTCGAGCAATTGTGAAACCGAAAAAGGCAATGTTTACTTCACGTTTAAAAAAATTATTTGTGATTACAGGATTCTTACGCGGTATTGAGACCTTTTTTTGGTAAAGACTTGACTGTTCTAAAATGATGAGAATTTTAAAGAATGCAACAGTTCTATTAGGTAATCGACACATTTGAGAAACTACTGTTATTCTACCTCTGAACTTTGGTAGCTGAACAATGTAGACAGGACAGTATTTAGATGGGTGATCGAATTTTAAAAAGTGCCAGTAATGCATTATTTAAAAATGCAATACAAATGACCTTGTTCTTCATGACATCGTGTCGGAAAGTTCTTATTATACTACATACAAGGGTATATGCGCGGTTTGCGCCTTATTAAATTGGGATGTTTGACCAGGATGAAAGATTATGTATTCTACACGAAAATTTTCTCAACCTGGAAGTCGCGACTGCTGAAGGAGTCACGTTTGCTATTAAAAGGGGTGTAATCTGTTCAAAAAATAAGATCTATTGTAATTAATATTGTCAATAAACTATTAATTATGATATTTTTAATTTTATAAATGAAGGCCTTTTTTATTTATTTTCTTAACTTTTTGGCTCTTTCGTGACATTGAAATTGTTCAGTAACAATTATCTAAATAAATAAGTAATTTAATCCATTGCACTGTTGCAGAAAACAATGACAAATACACACACAACCACATTTATTATATTAGATACTGTCTGTACTGGGAAGCTGTCAATAAATCTGCAAAGTTCTTTGGATCAAGACTGTCAAAAGAATCAAAACAAAATAATAAAGTAGGACGTCAGTCACTTAGCAAGAATGTAATTTTTATAAATCGTTTAACCCTTTAACTTGTATTTAATTACTTTATTGAAGCAGCATAGAACCAATCATCATGTCACGATGGATAATTCCGACCCTTAAGAGATTTTATTGGCAGTTGAATCATGTTTGTCAAATCAATTGAACATCGACTAACAATTTGTTGTTTAAAATGATTTTTTTATGTATTGAAACTCGGCTACATATTTTTATAATTATGTGGCAGCCATATCGCTAGTATTTTGTGAGAAATTTTACGGAAAGCTCGGCAGTAATTTTCCAAGTAGGTATAAATAATTCAGAGGTCGATGCCAAGTTATAAGCTGGGTTTATGTGAAAGTGATATATTTCTGAGTAGATCAATAAAAAGTTATACTATACTTAAAACAGCCCCTCGATATCCCCTACTTTAGGAGTTGATTATGGTACAGAAATATGTATCTATTATCAAGAATCGATCTTGATAAATACTCAATATTTTTTTAAAATTAATTTCCTTTACTTTGCACTCGTACTCTTTGATATATATATTATTTAATTTGCCATTTTATATAATAAGGTGACGTTTTAATAAACAATATCTAAGGTTTCCCTTCTAAATAACGTTTGATTTCCGACTATGTTTCCAAATTCCAAAGTACTTGTAATACTATTTTATCATATGAATTTTCAAAATGATTTCCCTACAATACAATTGTTATACGAAAGCCTACTCTCCTATTTTGTACGGGACACACTTCTATACAAAAGCGATTTTTTGTATTACGAATGCACAAATGCGTGAAAACGCTTTCAAAGAGTTAAAATGGACAATTTATTCGGACGCCCAAATAATGAAAGGGGTCTTTTAGTTTATCTTTTATATGTATTTACGAGTAGAATAGACTTCGGTGTATTTATTCTGATAATACACGTTTTGTCTTTTATTAACGTAAATATCACACATTTAAATAAAATATTTTATACCGTATTAAAACGCGATTTATTATTTATATTGTTTAAATTATTATTTTATCACCAAGTTTCGGATACGGACTGGCCGGGTCGGGATATATAATTTAAATAATACGAGGGTGAATCAAAAAATTCTTGGAATCAATATTAAAAAATGCAAAGATTTAAATAATAATATTTTATTTTTCTACATAATCTCCCTCCATTGCAATGCATTTAGAATAACGCGTTTCTAACTTCCTTATTCCTTGTGAAAAAAAATTATTTTCTTGACTCTCGAAAAAGTCCTCTACGGCAGCTATAACCGCGTCATTATCGTGAAATTTTGTTCCACGAATTTCCTCTTTTAATTTTGGAAATAAGTGAAAATCACTTGGGGCTAAGTCCGAAGAATATGGTGGGTGGTCAAGGAGATTGAAGCCAGCACAGCGGATTGCGTTGAGCGCAACTTCCGATCGATGAGCAGGAGCGTTATCTTGAAGGAACAACACGCCCAACGACAGTTTTCCACGACGTTTTTCTTTAATCGCTTCACGCACTTTCGGGATTAAATTTGCATAATAGGGTCCAGTAATCGTCTGGCCTTTTGGCATGTAATCAATAAAAAGGATTCCTTCACTATCCCAGAACACAGAGGCCATAACTTTGCCAGCGGTAGGAGCAACTCGAAATTTCTTGATGGATGGAGAGGATGGTCGTTTCCAAGACATGCTTTGTCTTTTAGTTTCAGGATCAAAATGGTGGACCCACGTTTCATCCATGGTGACAAGACGACGGCAAAAATTATCCGAATCACGCTGGAACATTTCGAGATTACGCTTGGAAATTTCCAAACGTCGCTTTTTGTTTTCATCGGTTAACATTCGTGGCACCCATCTTGCAGACACTTTTTTGAACCCCAGTGAATCAATTAAAATGGATTGAACGCTACCAAAAGATATCTTTAGGATCTCAGCTATATGTTTTATAGTCATTCTTCTGTCTTCCAAACCAGATTCTCAACCTTTTTGACATTTTCTTCTGTAACGGAGGTTGAAGGCCGCCCAGAACGCGGGTCATCTTTACAGCTTGATCTACCTCTTTTAAATTCAGCCACCCAGTACGCAACCGTAGAATAGGGTACAGCATCACCCCCTAATGTCTGCTGAATGTCCAAAAAAATTTCCTTCGTAGACATTTTTTTCAAACTGAGATATTTTATCACCGCACGTAACTCACTTTTATCCATAATTTTGACTTTTTAGCAACTCGTTGCACAAAAAAAATTATTACATGCGAACGAACTGACAAAAACAAGTGACAGTCTGCATAAATATAGTGTGATAGACACTCTTTAATTTGAATATCGAACTTGATCCAAAAAGGTTTCATATATATGCACTTCTAAGAACTTTTTGATTCACCCTGGTATATCGCGTTTTAATTCGGTATTAAGAATGTTATTTAATATATATTTATTGCTTTATGAGGAGTACGTGAAGATAATGTTTTTTCGTCTGATGCAGGTCTCCAGCACATTCAAGCAAGCAGTCAGTAAAAAGGAAAATTTAGAACATTTGGGTGGTATGAGTGAAGCGTCTAGTGATGGTAAGTAACTAAATATTTAGTAATGTAGACAGTTTTCACAGCTTTTTATATTAAATTCGGTGTAGTCATTCACCAATGGTTATGTTACCATTTGAAAGTAAATTATGTTAATAGTGGCGTAGAAAGGTGGACAAGGGCCAGTGCAGAGGGAAATTTATTTGTTTAAAAATTTTATAAATGCGCATTTAAAATCTTCCGAGCAGGCTCGAATTTTTCTAGTTCGAGAGCTGCCTCCCCCTTTGCAAAGGCAAAGCCTAGAGGTGTGAGTGGTGCACAGACCCACTTTGCCCTATGATAGCTACGCCACTGTATGTAAACAATATTGTTACAAATACTACAGAATGAAAATACTAGAACTCTGCCAATTTTTTTTTTGCATATTATTTGAAGGCAGCTGATAATGTGGCATTTTACTTTGCCACAAACTTTCTGTTATGTGAAGGTGTTTTCACATTTAAATAAAAAATATATTCATCAAGCTACGAAAGACTTAATAACCTTGGGGTGCCTAGGTTAAGATACAAGTTCCCTCTTAGTCGACGAGTCGCGAGCACAATAAGTGGGCTTATTCCTATGGGACATGAGCGCGCAATATGCACTTCACGGTTTTTCCATCTATGAACGGTGGGTCATTATCCGGTCGGAATTTCGATATTCTCCCACCCGTTCAATGCCCGAAGTTACCAGACGTGGGGAAGACATGCTTACGTCCCCTTGAGATTCGAACCCACGACCCATCGATGCGCACGGCAGTTCTACCAAACGTGCCAACGAGCCCGCCAATATCTGCTATTTTGTCTACAATCTGCTTGTTATCTATTTCAGGCACAACCCATTCAGTGCGGCTTGAAGAGCAGATGGCGTTCTCTGGTTGGATAAACAGTAACCTGGAGCATGACCCTGACCTGGGTCACCTATTACCCATCGATCCTGAAGGCAAGCAGTTGTATGAGAAACTCAAGGATGGGCTGATTCTCTGGTAAATAACATTACGATTTTTCATAAGACTGTCTGTTGAAACTTTGGTTTCCTAAATAAATAGCATTGAAGAACGCAGTCACGCTGTATTGTTTTCATAAAATTATTTTTAAGCAATAAACAAAAACCGACTCCAAAACTACAACTACATACATACATACATATACATCACGCCTCTTTCCCCTTGGGGTAGGCAGAGATCACGGAATTCCATATGCTTCGATCCTTACATACCACTTTCGCTTTTTCTACTTTCATCAATGCTTTCATACACACTCGACGGTTACGAGTACTTTTGACCTGGCCCTTTTGCAGAACTACAACTAATTACATATAATATGTACAAAATTAAACTAAAAAGTAAAAAATAATATTTTAATTACTTCAAAGCATTATTTATTAACAGTTATTTTTTAAGTCGGTGCAACCCAACCGGTGCCGCTCCGTACCGTTCGAAAAGTTGTTGCAAAAGCACCGAACTGAGAAAATACAAAAGAAGTAGTTTTGTCTTTTATTAACGCGAGTATCACACATTTAAATAAAATACTGTATACCGGATTAAAACGCGATTTATTATTTATATTGTTTAAATTATTTATCCCGACGTTTCGGATGCTTTACAGCGGGGAGACAGAAAGATGACATTGTCAATTTAAACAATATAAATAATAAATCGCGCTTTAATCCGGTATACAGTATTTTATTTAAAGAAGTAGTTTTTAAACTTTAAGGACTATTTATATCCACTACATGTTTTATCTTGCGTGGGAAATTTTCCACAGACTGCCAGACGTAAATGGCATTAATGTTTGTTTCATATGTTATTTGCGTTAGGTATAAATGTCTTAAGGATAATCTTCCATGTCATAACAACAATGTTAAGGACAAATAATTATGAATAATTATAATTAATGCAACTACTGCCGGGCTAGCATGACAAGCGCGACAAAATTATGTCTACCGTTTTCTCGTGTTTCAATCGACTATCGCTTTATTTCTTTCGGGTCTAACATGACAATTACACTTAAAACTCGACTTTTAATATCAAAAATAGATACATTTGTCGATTGAGATATCTTTTCTATCAAAATTGTCGATGTCGAGATATAATATATCGAGATATTTAACATCTTAGTTTGTCTCTTCTCTGGCGCGAGATATATCTCGTGGCGGTCATGCTAGCCCGGCAGTACATATATCATTTCACCTAATAAATTCTAGATTTATGATTATTATTTATGATGATTAGAGAATTATTTTAATAAATTGGGCTAAATATACGTACAAATAATGGTTATGACCACTACTGAATGATAAAAAAATCTTTATAAGAATTAATAAAAAAGAAAAATCCATTTAAAGCATTTGATTTAATTTTAATTAAGAAAAAAAACTGTCTTTTTTTTATTACAGAGCAGACAACCGAGCAGGTGAATAACCTGATGGTTAGTAATCACCACATCCGCGACTCAAATGTCTCAGATGCGTTGTCGGCCTTTTAAAAATTGAAAGGATCGTTTTTTGAAACACTTTTTCGTTTAACTGATTTTACCCTATTGTAAATTCCAGCAAAGTTATCAACCACTCGTGCCCCGACACGATCGATGAGCGAGCGATAAACAAGAAAAACCTAACGCTATACACGAAACACGAGAACCTCACACTAGCTTTGGTGTCGTCTCAAGCGATTGGATGCAACATCGTCAACATCGACGCGCACGATCTGGCTAAAGGTATTTATTGATAGAATGGCTAGAGATTTATCGATACTGTCATAGCGTTGCTGTAAGTTCCATTTGTGATTTTTGTATAGTTTTGGGAAACAACGAAAAACGTATTATTGATTCACATACGGAGTTTTTCTTAACGGTCAAAACACATATGGAATTAGTTAAACTCGTTTCCAGTTCGAATATCACAAAAAGGATTTTAGTAACACATAGAGAATAAAACGAAGATTATTTTTACTTTTAAAAAAATGCACATATGGAATTTGGCAGGCGCAACGACGATATACTTTGTTGGACTGGCTAAAAATACCTATCGATGAGGGGCTGGAAGCATTTTCGATGGCCTTGGCTGAAGTACTTACGTACTAGAGATTTATTGATACTGTTTAACATAGTTTTTTGTTGAATCAATATATTGGTTTAAAGGCCTTGATTTGAGCGAAGCAGTCCCAACCTTTTTTTGCCCAGTTTTCCTGTTTCACGACCTTTCTAAATAGACTGACTAGATATATTTTTCGATAGATTCTTTATCATATCCATCGATGGTTTGACTAAAAATGATCGATGGAAAAGCATGCAATTTACGAGTAGATATATGGACTTTCTAATAATTTCCAAACAGAGAAATATATCAAAGACTAGAAGTCTAGAAATCAGTCTTAAAAAAAGTTTCGTAGGTAAAAAAAGAATTCGTCTGAAAATCGGCAATAATGCCCTGAGAAAAAAAATACATAGTCCCATTTAAAAAAGTAGAGATGACCTTGACGTAGCCTGAACCCTTCCACCGATAAAAAAATAGGATGGTTAAGTATGACGGCCTTCTCACACACCGAAACTTTTATCTGAAACATTTTAGTGAAGTAATAGTATATATAAGTAATAGTTTAGTGAAGTGTAGTTCTAATGCTCCGTAACACTTTATGTGCCTCACTCTGTATAGTAAGATCTAGCCAAAAGCAGGGACTGAAACCGGTTAATTTTTATTTTCCAAAATACGTGACCGACTGAGATACCATGATATTAGTTTTAAAGAGTAATACACACTAAACTTACCACAGTATTTTTTTTTATTTACCTTATTTACTTTATCATACCGGTATAACTCCCATAGTAAATTAACCGGTATTCAGTCCCTGGCCAAAAGGATTCATCCACACAGAACCTGGACGAGTTTACGTCGACGCTGGAAAGCAAAAACGTGGTAAATTACACTATCACTATAATAGCGATAGTGTGATAGTGTTATCGCTAATGCGACTGAATTAGATTTATAAAACAAAATTTTATAACTACAATGTACAAAAATGGCAACTCTACGTCTGTAAATTCGAAAGTTATAATTTTTATTAAAAAAAATAAAGTTTTCTGCTCTAGGGAACAATTTGCATTTTACTACGTTTATACTTTCTAGCGTCGATGTTTGGATTAATCCAAATGCATTCTCGTAATGGTCCCCTAGTGGGGCATGGGGCAGACCCATTTCTGTGTCTGTTTTACTGATAATTTTTCTTTACAGGCAAGTGATCAGCCTTCTGTGCCCTGCCCGACCGAAACATTTTTTTTATCTTGTTTCGCCGGGATTCGAACCCAAAACTTCCGGTGCTAAATGCGTTGCGCTTACAACTGAACCACGGAGGTGGTCCAATCCTCGTATAGTAACATGAATATTTGGTTACAGGTAAACCTCACCTAGTGTTGGGCCTGTTGTGGCAAATCATCCGCATTGGTCTGTTCAACCAAATCACCCTCGAACACTGTCCTGGACTCACAGAACTACTCAACGACCAGGTAAATATTCAATTATATGTCTATTCTTCCAAAGTGATTTAAATGATAAATATAGATTGTTCTTTTGTTACATAGCGACGTGTCGGTAAAACAAAGTTACCTCTGCATGACGATCTACACTTGACCTTATTCTTAGGAGAAATTAACTTCATGAACCATTCGACTGCTATCTTCGAAAACTTGATGTGTTTTTTTTTTAATTTTCATTTTACTAGTAACTTATATAAGTCTCTCTTTTTTTAAACATCTGCCCTGTGGAGTAAGGGAGGTGTGGTCTTCCTCCAACCTAAAGGGAGGATCCTCGACCAGTCGAACCACTGACTGGCCGGCCCTAAGGACCCAGTGGTTGATGTCGAGATGTTGTATATGCTACAACATATGTTGTATACGCGTTATATAGCGTGATTCAGGATTAGACGTCTTCGTATTTATTCTTGTAGCGGATTATAGATGTCGCTACATGCCCCAAAGTCCCACTAGGAAATTTCTTTATTTTAGGTTAAGTCACAATCTTAGATCATCTACAAAAAGTGAAATCCCGAGTCCCCGTCCTCTAGTGAGGCATGGGGCAGACCCATTTGTGTGTCTGTTTCACTAATCATTTCTCTTTACAGAAAAGTAGGTGTAGGTCTTCTGTGCCCTACATGACCGAAACATATTTTTTAAATTTTGTTTCCCCGGGATTTGAATCCGGGAGCTCCAGTGCTAAACGCATCGTGCTTACCACTGAGCCACGGAGGCGGTCGATTATTATTAATTCGATATTAATCATCTATACTTTATCCGCCTTATTCATAAACGTAATATGCTATATTTTGTCTCGCTCTATCGAATGAAACAAAACATATTTTAACTATATCAAGCTATATACGTTTATGAATAAGGCCGTAAGAGTATAATTAATAAGTAATTTGTAAAGTAAGTAACCTCTAATACAGTATGAATCTAAATCTTTCAGGAGCGTATCGAAGACCTCCTGGCCCTGTCTCCGGAGGCGATCCTACTGCGCTGGGTGAACCACCAGCTGCAGAGGGCCGGTATCACCCGCCGCTGCACCAACTTCCAGCAGGACGTGGCTGACTCCGAGATATACTCGTACCTGCTCAAGCAGATCGCACCCGATGACTCCGGTGTCACCTTGGATGCCCTCAGAGTGAGTATAAATATTCAAAATTCCTGTATTTCCTATAATAAATAATAAATCTTACTTTTCTTATAGTATAAATACTGATAAAAACACTCATTTACTTATCTATACTTTTTCTAAATATTATATAATTACTAGCTGACCCGGCAATCGTTGTTTTGCCATGTAAATAATTTCTAAAAAGCAGGGGTTGGTGATAAAAAAGTAAAAATTTAGGGTTGTATGTATTTTTTAATGCCACATTATAAAAAAATAAAAACAAAAAATTTCGTCCAAAAATTAAAAAAAAAGTTTAGGGGTGGATTGCCCTTAACATTTAGGGGGATGAAAAATAGATGTTGATCGAATATCCACCCTGGCCGATATGCACGCTAAGGATCACGAAAATCGGTCGAGCCGTTTCGGAGGAGTTCGGTCCCGCACACCGTGACACTAGAATTTTAAATATTAGATATTTGGTTGTTTTTAAGCATTGATGAAAGTAGAAGAAGCGAAAGTGGTATGTAAGGATCGGAGCATATGGAATTCCGTGATCTCTGCCTACCCCAAGGGGAAAGAGGCGTGATGTATATGTATGTATGTCTTTAATACATCATAGATGGAAAAATAGTAAAGTGCACATTGCGCGTTTCGGTTTCAGTTTATGGGTTTCCGAATGCTCGAAGTAAAAAGTAGGGCGACAGCGCATCATTGAATGATGTCCTGTGGCCGAGGTATCAACTATCATCAAGTGAGCCTCATGCTCGTTTGTCGATATCTAACATAAAAAAAAACCTTAAGATAATTCAAGCTGCTTTGTATTTCATTTTATGCTGCTATAATTATTACAATCGAATATAATTGATAGTAGAAAATAACAATGTGAAAGCTAAATGTATTAAAGTGTGTTTTCTTCATAAAAAAATATTATAGGTTTGTTTTCAATCTTCTCCTGCAATATGTTTAATTTGTTTTCCCGTTTTATATTAAGTATATAATCGCGCATTATTTCATAGCTGCGCACGCGCATACGTTAGAGTTTCATAGGAAAAGCTAAAAATAATTAAATTCATCTAATATTGTCTTTTATTAACGCGAGTATCACACATTTAAATAAAATACTGTATACCGGATTAAAACGCCATTTATTATTTATATTGTTTAAATTATTTATCCCGACGTTTCGGATGCTTTTCACCAACCGTGGTCGCGGCGAGACTGTCTCCCTTGTTGTTGTTGTTATTTAAATAAATTCATCTAAATCGATTGTTTCCCTAACAGGAGACCGATCTACTCCGTCGTGCGGAAGTGATGCTGCAACAAGCGGCCAAGCTGCGTTGCCGCGCGTTCGTGTCGCCCGCGGACGTGGTCAACGGGGTCTACAAGCTCAACTTGGCGTTCGTCGCCAATCTCTTCAACCAGCACCCGGGCTTGCAGCGGAACGAGACCGATTCAGACGCGTACCACCAGCTGGACGAGACTAGGGAGGAGAAGAGTGAGTTCTGAGCCTTATTCAGTGATAGGAATGCGTAATTGTGTTGTTTTTGTTTTGGAGAGTTGGTTGAATCTATATATATAAAAGAGATTCCCAGCTATATATTGACTCATCACGATATCTCTGGAACCATAAGGCGTAGCGACTTGAAATATGGTAGGAATATTACTTTCGCCGAGTAGAGGTCAGCTAAGAACGGATTTTACGAAATTCCACCCACAAGGGGGGTTGTGGGGGCAATTGCAAGTTTATTTAATAAGGATGGACTTTGGTCCCTGTGGGACTCCTTATGAGCATGTATAAAAAAACTAAGATTTTAACAAAACATTTACAGTCTTTCCTCAAAAATCTTTAAAAAAACTATATTGTATAGTTTATAAATTACTGTACTACCTATTAGTGTTAAGTAGTTGTTTTGGGTAAAAAATGCTTTAGACACATTTTACATTTCAAGAAGCGCAGTGTTAGTTTAGCTGATTGCTAAAGTCTGTAACATTGAAATTTGTGATCAATTATTCTTTAGCCGGCTTTCTATTTTTAAAATCAGTCCAGTAGTTTTTGAGTTAAATTGTAACAAAAAAATCTTTCCTCTTTATAAAATATTAGTATAGATAATTTTTAATCAAACACACAGCAAGATTATATATACTAGCAGAAATATTCAAAGACTTTTTCAATATTTATAAGTCTATCTCGTATTTAAATGGTGTCTTTCTGCTCTCAGCCTACCGTAACTGGATGAACTCGATGGGCGTGGCGCCGCACATCAACTGGCTCTACTCCGACCTGACGGACGGGCTGGTCATCTTCCAGCTCTACGACATCATCAAACCCGGCATTGTTAACTGGAAAAAGGTTGGTGAAAGTGAATATGTATAGTTGCCGAGATGTAACTTGTCAAGCGTCGTTAGATGCGCAGAGTTCATTTTTTAAGTCTCTTTGGTTATGTAGCGGGACGCGGGGAAGAAGCTAGCATCGTTCCGAACGGCGATTGGTTGCTCAGTTGACACTTGTATCTTACTGTAAATTTGAGGTAGTACATTTTATAATTTCGAGCCGCTCTTACATTTTGACGTCATGTCCGGGACAAATGTACCGCCTCTTGTATGTCCTACTCAACACTATTACTCACCTGATTATAAGTGAATACCGGTGCCCATAGACACCTACAACATTGGAGAACTTGTACTCATGCTCGCTAACCCGCGCTCTATATGTATATATTATCCTTCCAGGTCCACCGTCAATTCTCGAAGCTGCGCAAGTTTATGGAGCGCCTGGAGAATTGCAATTACGCTGTAGAGCTCGGGCGGCAGCTCGGCTTCTCGCTGGTCGGCATCGCGGGTGCTGATATCAACGAGGGGAACGCTACACTCACGCTAGGTAAGCTTTACGCACTCACGCTAGGTAAGCTTGATGCACTCACGCTAGGTAGGCTTTAAGCACTCACGCTAGGTAAGCTTGATGCACTCACACTTGGTAAGCTATATACTCTTATGCTTGGTTGGCTTTATACCTATCTTACCCACTTATCGGAGTTTTTTTTGTATTTGTATGGCACAATTTTTAAACTGCAATGTCCGTTTTCACGTTTTGTTACCATAAAATTCATAAATTTCGGTAAATTTTAATACTCAAATCCGTGAAAACTTCTTTTTTATTTTAGAGTTACAGAATACCGGAAGCATGTCCATATTAACAAATACGAATGAATAAAATGCTTTATTGCACAAAAATAAATACTAAATTTTAAAAAACTTATACGACGATACGATTTATCATTAACTCCAAAATATCAATCTACCTACCGATCACTGATAAGTTACATTCATATTTTTATTAGCTATATAATTTGAATATAATAATTTTCAGCCTTGATCTGGCAACTTATGCGAGCTTACACACTGTCGGTTCTAACGCGGCTCGCGAACACTGGCAACCCTATCATCGAGAAGGAGATCGTGCAGTGGGTAAACAACAAACTGCAAAGCGCTGGAAAGTCCTCGTCTATTAGGAGCTTCCAGGTAAATTAATATACGATTACTGTTTTAGGAACGTATCCGGCACAGATATATTCTTTGTATTGAAAAGTATGAGGGCTATGCCGTTTCGTGACAACACCGTCGCGTGCCATGCACGGAGCATCATCAAATGTAATTGGTGAAGACAGAAGAAATATTTTTAAAAATTTTAGTAGGCAGAGTTGCCAACTTAGGTGTTTTCCCCCCAAATTTAGGGAGAATCAAGTGTTCCAGGGGTTTAGGGGTAAATTTATTTAGGGGGATTTTAAGGGGGTACTTTATTCAAGTTTTTTTTTAGAAAAACCGCACGTTTCTATTCAAGTTATATTAAGCCTCGAACCTCGAATTGTTATCATCATTAATATTATTAGGTAATTAATTAATGTATGTAAACTTTACCACTTTATAATAATTAGTATAGATGATGAAAACTAATTATACACATTTGCAGGACGAGGTGTTGGCGGACGGCAAGGTTGTACTGGATCTGATCGACTCCATCAAGCCTGGATCCATCAACTACGACTTGGTGTTGCCCGGAGCTAATCAGGAGGTGACCATTTTTTAATTGTTTTTTAAATTAATTATAGATAGATAGTTGTAGCTTTCTGAACCGGTGGTAAATTTAGAAAAAAAATGATGTTCCAAAAGTGCTTTATAAATACAGTAGAATCTCACTAATCCGGCTCCTTTAAAAACCAGGGGTGCCGGGTTATTGGAATGTTCGAATTACTGCCCGCTTAGCATGACCATTGTATGCGATTGAATGATACGGCTGTTCTTGTAAACTGATTTATTATAGTAAAACAAAATACGATCCGAATACAAAAATATTTTATAAAAAAGAGGTTTTATATAATAAAAAAATATAATGTACAATCTTGTGCAACCATCATCGACAACTTTGATAGACAAGATATCTTGATCGACAAATATCTCTACTTTTACTTGACATTAGAAGTCGAGTTTTATGTGTAAGTGTCATGTTAGACTGGACTGGATAATTGATTAAAACACGAGAAAACGGTCAACAAAATTTTGTCGTGGTTGTCATGCTAGACCGGCTGGATTGCTCTAGCGGTAAATTAGTGTTAAAATAATTACGCAATTTGCACTTCACGGTTTTTCCATCTATGGACGGTGGTTCGTTACCCGGTCAGAATTTCGATATTCCTCCCACCCGATCAATGCCCGAAGTTACCAGACGTGGGGGAAACATGCTTACAGAAAATTATAAACATGTGGTCCCGGTGGGATTCAAACCCACGACCCATCGATGCGCACGGCAGGTGTTCTACCGAACGCGCCAACGAGCCCGTCAAAATAATTATTAAGACTATTATCTTCATTCTGGTATACCAGGAGAGCCTGGCGAACGCCAAGTACGCGATATCAATGGCGAGACGCTGCGGCGCGCGCGTGTACGCGCTGCCAGAGGACATCACGGAGCGCAAGCCCAAGATGATCATGACCGTGTTCGCGTGCCTCATGGCGCTCGACTACATCCCCGCCATGGACGCGCCCGTCGCACAGTGAGTACGCTTGGGGAGTGATGGCCGATAGGGTTGACGATATGTAATAAATTAACAAAAGTTTGCAGTAAACTCAGTCTTATGTTTCTCCGCCATGGACGCGCCCGTCGCACAGTGAGTACGCTTGGGGAGTAATGTCCAATAGGGTTGACGAATGACGATATGTAATAAATTAACAAAAGTTTGCAATTTTCCCCCGCTATAGACGTGCTCGTCGCACAGTGAGTACGCTTGGGGAGTTTTTTTTTTAATTGTCAATCGGGTTGACTATATGTAATAAATTAACAAAAGTTTGCAGTAAACTCAGTCTTATGTTTCTCCGCCATGGACGCGCCCGTCGCACAGTGAGTACGCTTGGGGAGTAATGTCCAATAGGGTTGACGAATGACGATATGTAATAAATTAACAAAAGTTTGCAATTTTCCCCCGCTATAGACGTGCTCGTCGCACAGTGAGTACGCTTGGGGAGTTTTTTTTTTAATTGTCAATCGGGTTGACTATATGTAATAAATTAACAAAAGTTTGCAGTAAACTCAGTCTTATGTTCCCCCGCCATGGACGCGCCCGTCGCACAGTGAGTACGCTTGGGGAGTTTTTTTTTTTATAAATGGCCAATAGGGCTTTTTTAATGTTGTTAAAAACAATTTAAAACAACAGTAATAGTATATTGAATGAATGGCAGAGATTTTTGCCAATAATTTAATAATATTACTATATTATAGTTATAAGTGACAACCCTAAATATAGCTTTGTAATAAAAAAACAATTAAACGAAATATTATTAATTAAATCTCAGATACTTAAATAATAAGGTATGGTTATAATATGACAACCCTGTACGAAAATCTAGTGTATTTTTTTAAAATCAAAAATAAATATAGAATAAAAGTATTATGAATAAAATTTTCATAATTCAAAACATTTATAATATTAATTTATGATATCGTCAGCAACCCTATACATATATTGGTCGGATTTAAAAAAAAAAGTTGTAGCAAAGTATGCATAATAATATGCTATACAAATACATGTTAAATGGCCATATTAGCGACATATGAAACACCTGTTAAAAATCATTTATTTTGTACTGTATAAAACTGCTTTATCCATTTTTTTGGGTTTTTTGTTGGGAGCTTAATATATATTTTGTCAAGCATAGTATAATGATATATGGTATGCTAGTATTATTATTGAATTTATGACATCGATCCATAATAAAAGTAAAGTAAAGTGCTTAATTCCATGAATATCTTGCAATACAATTTGCGCTATCACATAACTAAAGGAGTACCGTATATTGTTGGACTATGGTATAAATACTGCTATTTATTTGTAAGAGTTTTGCAGTTGAAATTGTCAAAGATTCGGACGCGATATCAAGATTTTTTTTTACTAATATTACTAAATGTATATTTTTATTGACTTTAATTTGTCATAACATCTTGAAATCAGCGTTCGAATGAAAGGTCAGCTTAATTTCCATCGAAATTAATTTGATCTCAAATGAAACTCAAGGCATCCTGCAATTTGCACATTGTCTTACATGGGGTTAGCTTTGGCGCAAAAGAAACACCCACCTACAAAAATATATAGCACTTTGAAAGTCAAACTGACACTAAACGAAAATGTGTTTTTTGGGAAATCCCGTTTGAAAACATGTACGAGTGGGTAATAAAGATATAGTGACATTTGCGCCATCTAGCGGCATATAGTTGGCCTTATGTCTTTGCATTTGAAAACGAACAATAATCCCACAA
The DNA here is from genome assembly GCA_905404175.1 of Anthocharis cardamines. Lineage (NCBI taxonomy): Eukaryota > Metazoa > Arthropoda > Insecta > Lepidoptera > Pieridae > Anthocharis > Anthocharis cardamines. Next base: position 4,468,522 of record FR989975.1, read on the forward strand.
GATGGCGTTGATGGTTGAAAATTATCAGTTTTCGTTTAGTGACGGTTTGATTTTCAAGGTGATAGGAGGATTAGAAAAAAATGGCAATTAAATCAGAGTCATAATAACTTTTTGAATGCTATTTTAATATTAAATAATATTCTATCAAAATCGAAAAGTAGTTTATATGAGTCTGATTTTGAACAGTCTTCTGTATTTTATATTGGTATTATCTATATTGGTAATTGAAATGAATCAATTATATTTAAATATATTTTGACTAACGAACAAATCGGACACTTAAGGGCGCACACGCATCGTTTGACGTGTTCACTCGACCGATCTGACAGCTGTTTGCGTCAAACTTTGTGTGAATTAAATGTTGTAATATATGGTGATGGCCACATTATAAATAGTAGCACTCAAAACTATTATTCCACTGCTTTTTTAGTCGTACAACGATGTATAATTTTGTCGTATTTCGATCCAGATTTTTTAATATTAAAAAAAAAAGAAATCAAAAAGATATAACTATTTTATAGACTAGTTTTGTTTGTTTTTATATTCCAATTTGGCGCTTTTTTTTACTTTTCTGTAGTTACTTGATTTTTCGTTATTCGTCCGAATTATAATTGAAAAGTGAAAACATAGACAGAGTATTTGTAAGATATAAAAAAGCTGGTTTAAACTTTTCCAGCTTTATAAATATTTAAAGTAAATTGCTATTTATAGTGATGGGGGTTGGACCAGTGACTCTTAAACTCTTAAATTCATGCATTATTTAAGTTTTTGATAAATGAAACTGGAAATCAACCGAGAAATCGTTGTAGTTAATATTATAGGAAATATTAAAAAAAAAAATATTTTGCACAATATATTTATAACCTTGTTTCCGGAAACATTTTTAACTGTATTAGACCAAAAATTGGTTATTGAATAAAAAAAAACAATTAATTTTATCAAATCTCTTTATTTTCAATAAAGAATGTTATTTTACTCACAGGTGACATTATTAAAACCGGAAAATCGGTAGATTCTAGACCAATGCCTACAAGCTCTCTTGTGGTTGTCTTTGTTTGACCCCCATTCCCCCCCCAAAAATATTTAAATGCGCGACCGCCATTATTATATAGATATTATCACTTGTCTTAACCCCCTGGTATTGGAATAGTACATGATGTATTGTCTCGAGTGTCGCCGGGCGGGAGCGCTAGTTAAGTGTAATACGACGTAACTCGCATGTAACTTATTTTAGGGCCTATCGAGGTAAACTAGGATTTATAGCGTATAAGAGAATCAATTACCTATTACATTTTATATCAACGGCTTACGTTTTAGTACTTATTATTATAAGATTAAATGTTTTTATACATTTTTACAACGAACATTGATCAATTAGGTCGTATCTCGTGAAGTCAATGTGTCAAAGTCAAAATGTGAAATGTCAGAACAGAAAACATGACCATGACATTTTGTAGTTTCATATTTTTAATTTTGGGTCCAATTTTTTTTAATTTCTATCAGTGTGACCAGGTTGTGGGAATGAGCAATATCCTGAATTTTAAATCGTAACTAGTAATAATTATATAATGGTAATTTTTTTTTGTACTCCATTTTTTTTACATTCCCCGTAACTTTATTCGGCATTCCCTTCGCATTGCATTTGATATTATAGTTATTTTACGAATATTTAATCTAAGTTTACGTGAGAGTATTTTAGAGGTCTTTAATAACATTCCTATGGGATACAACGATTTATTTTGATTATAGTTTTAATTGTATATTTTTATTTTGTTAGACATTTTATTGAATATTTTTATTAATTAAGTTTTTTCTTATCCGATTGTGGTAATTTATATTAAAAATTGTACCCATACATTGTATTTAGCTATTCGCTAGCAATTTAACAGATATATACATAATATTATGTAAGGCTATCAATAAATACATCGGAATTGATAAATCTTTTATTTATAATAATAATAATAATTTATTTATTTCACCACTTTGATGTATACAATTCATCTTAGGGAGTTCCTGTGTTAAGGAGGCCAGTTCCTTCCCAACAATATGAGAGTACAGGTGGCATGCAGTGTAACTTAAATAACCATAACAAAGAAAGAAAAAAAAAATTTATGCACCAAACTTTTCTATGTATATTCTTCCATCTTTTGTCAGATGAAATATCTCTTCAATAAATTAATATGGGCACATGTAAGTTGATATCGAAGCTTTCATATCCATTTCTTTAATATGGACGAGCTTCTCAAAAGCATTTTCGTGGTCATTATATCTATATTCTTATCCCCTATTAATAAAATATATTGTATATTATGTAGAAGTAACATTATCTTGTCTCCTTATAAACAAGACAGATGGCGTTCAAATAAAATATAATAAATACTTGTACAGTACCCGAATTCAATAAGTATGAAATTTTAGTTCTAATTTTAACAGTTTTAAGGGACAAAATTACCTAAGATACACATAATATATTCATTACGTCACAAATATTAAGTAGTAAAAGGATATTCTTTGTATATCTTAATTATTTCCTAAACTTTTAAAATTGAATAACTTGGAAACATAAAATTTTATACTTATTGGGTTTTATCACTCTCGATATATCTTTTTATTAGTAAGGGGTAAAATGTGAAGATATACATAACATTTTAATGTTCTGAAATTCATTTTCAAATGATTCCGGGGCTCTATCGCAATCTCTTAGAGCAATATTGCCGGCATTCTTAACGTTAGAAAGACAACAATATTGTATTTAAATAAAATACTGTATACCGGATTAAAACGCGATTTATTGTTTAAATTATTTATCCCGACGTTTCGGATGCTTTTCAGCAACCGTGGTCGCGGGAGACTGGAACAATAACAATATTGTACTTTACCTAAAGATGGCAATAGTACGGCTCTAAGGAATCGTGGTACGATCATAGCTTTGTTTTTCTTCTTAAAACTATTGTCTCATTGTGTAAATTTTATGTTCTGTGTTGTGGTGTCTGTGGGACTTCTTTGGGACAGAAGGTAATTTATTTTTTTAATTTAATTCTTATTTTTGGTGTGGAATGTCAGCGTTGTCAATGTTTTTAAAAAAGATTTAAATATCGAGAGACGAGCATGAGATTCACTTGATGGTAGGTTACCTAACGACGATCAATACCTAAAATCTACCTTTTGGTGGTCTCGTTGGAGCATTGGATCGCGGGTTCGAATCCCGCCAGATGACATATTTATAATTTTCTTTAACATGTTTTCCTTGATTCCTTGATACACTCATTTAATAAACTTCTGTCTTCTGGTCTAAATAACGAAATTCCAACCGGATAAAATGATCCACCGTTCACAAACGAAGAGACTGAATTTCCGAATGCTTTAAGTAGAAATAGGTCGACAGCGCATCATTGACTGATGTTCTGTGGCTGGGGTATCCTATCAAGTGACCCTCACGCTCGTCTGTCGATTGTAAATAGCAAGCACACAAGTTAGAATTTTATATAGGCTGTTGACTTACGTTTTCATTAACTAGGCCTGAAGTATCAGATGTGAAATCCGACTTGGAACCCGTGTACCTGGATGGAGTGGACGTTGACACCAACGAGGTACAACAGATTGAAGAGTTCAACGACCCGGGACTCGGCGAAACACAAACACAATCCCCTGAGAAGCCAACCTTACCACCAAAACCCGATAACCTTACTCGTTCCGTATCTGTGACGACTGAATAGGTGATATATAGCGGGGCGTGTAAATATGCTATAATAATACGTAGATTTTAATACTGGTTTATAGTAGGAGTGGGCGTTAATTCAACAAGCAGCTTTTTTAGCTGCTTTTCTAATGTTAACGAATTAGCTGCTTTTCGTTTCGTACAAAAGCCGCTAAATATATGTATTAACTGTTTCATTCAACGATTATCGAACGCAACGCGCTGATTAGCTCAACGAACATTCAATGCGTAGTCGCTAACTGCAAACCAGCTAATAAAGGTTGTCAGTTTGTAATTAGCAGTTTCATTTCGTTAACACAAAAATTGTCAACGACCCACCTCTAGTTTATAGTTGTTGCTTTTGCCAGATCAAACTTTTAGAATTAAAACTGACCTAATTCAAAATGTTGGCAAAATTAATTTTCTTTACCCAAAATATGTTTTTATACCCAACAAAAATATATCTGCCTTAACGCCAAAATGCACTTTTTATTTTTAGTTAAAAAATATGTAAAAAAAATATATATTTTCACCAATTGTAAAGTTATTATAGTAGGGTAATTTATGTGTAAATAGTAAAAACGCAATTATAGCTATACCCCATGGAATTGCGCGCTAGTTTTTTTTTACGTATAGATTAGATGTTCTTCTATTACGACGTTAAATATCAGCTGCTACTACGATGGGGTATTAGAGAAAAAAAAATGAAAACCAAAATCCTAAAAAAGACGATTACTCAGGCTCGCGATGTCGTAGAATTAAACCAAATATATCAAATTATGCGGCTTTTTGTATAGATATATTACAATATACAGTGAATTTCATTAATAACGACCTCGGTTGTAACGACTTTTTGGTTAAAGCGACGTCAAACTTACGTCACGTAACGTTACGTAAGAAATTCATTCGGTAATAGCGACTTCGGCTATAGCGTCAATTTCGGGAATAGCGACTTGTTTTTATGAACCATTTACGACAGATTCCTAGAAATCCCTTGCGGATATTACGACTGATTCGGCAAAGGCACAAAGACTCATTCATAAGCTATTAAGCTTTCTTTCTTCTCGTACGCTCTACGCCCTTGATTTGTGAACTGGTAGTAAATGTAAAATTAGAAGCATTTAATATTAGTAATATTAGTAATTTAATATGTATTATTTTTTATTCACGTTCATAGGTGTACATTGTGTTACCTAAATTAATAGATTATATTTTTTTAATTTAATTGAATTAAATATGGCAACTTTGTGACATTTCAAATATAAGACAACTGTCATCTTTCAGTCTCCCGCGACCACGGTTGCTGAAAAGCATCCGAAACGTCGGGATAAATAATTTAAATAATAAATCGCGTTTTAATCCGGTATACAGTATTTTATTTAAATGTGTGATACTCGCGTTAATAAAAGACAATATTATGTAGAAGGAATTATGAAAATAGAATACACCTCACAGCGTGCACAAAAAACTTAATTTTCAATAACACCCGTGTATAACAATTAAATAAATGATAAGTAAATATGTACATGACTTTTTATTATTGCGGATATAGAGGCCTCCGGATGTAGCGACGTTATTAAAGTGGTCCCTCCGCCGTCGTTATTACCGAAATTTACTGTATATGATAATTTTAAAAGTTGATATATTTCTTTTAATCGATATTTTTTTGTTTGGGAGTCATAAATTTACCCATTTTTTGAACTTATTTTTCTCAGTGAATAATTAAGATAAAAATGCGGGATTTTTACTGAAGTATGTATTTCAGTAAAACCTACACGAAAATCGAATAAAAAAAAAGGACGTCTGTTTTTGAGGTCTTATTTCACACTGTGCGCTGATAATGACTGTTGCCGAGTGATTTATGAACAGTTTTCCTATTTCAAGTTAATTAAAAAAGTAACTAAGTGTGACAAGGGGTGGGAGGGGTCCTAAGTTTCGTGACGTCACATTTCAATATCTTAGACATCTAAGTGTTAAAATGCCTTTGAACTATTAACGTAAAACTTAAAAATATTTTCAATTCAGCCCGTAGGTATACTCGCTCTACTATTGTCACGCGTTAGCCGTCTGAGCTCTTTATAAATGTAAATAAAACTAATTTCGGAACTGCTGTTTTAATTTAATAATTTTTTGATGTAAAAATTGCAAAATATGTGACGTCACACTAGGGAGGGGTCTCACAAATGTGACCAACTGTGAAAGGACTGGAGAGGGGTCAAAAAAATCACGAAATTAGTGTGACCTACTTTACGGATGACCCCTTATAAATTTGATGTAAGTGGGGTTCACATCCTTAAGGTTAACAGTGAAAATTCATGTTTTATAATTATAATAAGTGCAGACTAAGTGTAACCAGAATGAGTTTTTTTAAAGTTGAAACAATAAAATATTTTTGTATGTTTTAAAATTGTTTATTTCCCTTCCATTTTTCACATAAAAACTACTTCAGTAAGTTAGTAGTTTCGACGATCTCGTTGGCGCATTTAGAATACCTATCTTGCGCTCCGATGTGTTGCGGGTTAGGGTTTGCTCATAGTAAAAAGTAGGTCAATTGACTGATGTTCTGTGGCTTATATATCATCTAAAATCTAGCCTCATGCTCATCTAACATAAAATAAAAACTTTTTCACCAATATTGTGGCATCTTAAGTAGACGGTTACTCAGCATTTGCTGTGATAGCTGGAGTGTCCAACACATCGCTGGTTTCCTAACCCTTTGTGTCACGCATTTTTCTTTTAGTCCAATCGGCTTAAAATTTAGTATTCGGGTGTGTTTGGGGTTACTTATTACGATTCCGCCCTCAAAATTCAAAATGGCGGATAAATATTCACAAAATGGTGCAAATGGAGGATCCTCCCTTTAGGTTGACGGAAGACCACACCTCCCTTCCTCCACATTGCTCTCGGACTAGGAGAGAGACCCGGGTGAGCCCGATTAACCCCCGCATTGCATATCACAGTGCGTAAAGGTATTCCCCTTATAAAAAGGGAGGTACATAAATATAAATAAAATACAATTTGAATAAAATTGTGATGATTTATTTCCATCCATAGCCGAAACAAAACAGGTCACCTTGTACATACATTTTCCATTGAGAACTTGAATTATTTAAATAAATTATTATTCTCATTACATATTAATTTATTGTATTAAACCAAAACTCGGTCATTATTTTGGGTTTAGACCGTTCCCAGCCAATGCAATAGTTCAAGGAGTTACATCCACGTTTGCACCGAATTGTAAGAACTTGTTATAATATAAAATACGCGTATGCAACTTTACATTGGTAATATAAAAATAAACATTCGTGCTGAGTAAAAAAAAATATTTACATAATTTACAAAATTAATTCCCCAATTCTCAAAATAAAAGTTATCTGGGCGTTTAAACATACCTACATTATTACTTTTATACATAACATTATTCAAACAGTTATCAATTTGGAATGTTTCCTTAACAAATTATGTTATTTCCAATGTTAGAAAGTTTTGACCTAGGTTCGAGTCGTATCGCCGATTCAAATTTAAACTAATTATTGCTTTATTCATTTTTATAAATAAATCTCTTTGAATCAAATATATAAGCAAATAGATGGTATTTTTATATACTTAACATATCAAGGCTCCAATAAGTAGGAAATTGTAAGTTTAAAATTACATTTTAAAACTTTTGGAACAAAATATAAACCTAACAATCGGAAACTGACGACTATAATATTTGTGATGTCATATATTAACCGACTTCAAAAAAGGAGGAGGTTCTCAATTCGTCTGTATGTTGTTTTTTTCTATATTCTTAGGTACATTTGTCACTAAACTTTTAAAATAGAATAACATACAAATTCATACTTCTGTGTTATTGATATATTCGACAACCGGTTATAAAAATTGTATACAACATAAAAATTAATGTGGTTTCAATATTGCTATAGGTTTTTTAAATTAAAGTCTCAGCATATCACTAGGATATCATCATTTTCAACATTAATATAATTTTAAAAAATCGACTCCATACCGAAACTAGTCGAAGGGAACAATATATACAAGTATTCAGCACGAGCCGATTTCAATTGTACTAATTTTAACGCAAATTACAACATTTTGCAATAAATAATATTTTAACATTAATCTTCGTTCAATTTTCTACAGCTTTTTTAATTTATAGAAATCACATAACGCTGGCAACACTAAAATAAGCAGACGGATGCGGTACAATGTTCGAAAATAAAAAATTAATAAAACATAGCGAATTCCCGAGTCCCCGAGTGGGGCATGGGACAGACACATTTCTGTGTCTGTTTCACTGGTCATTTTCATTTAAAGGCAAGTAGGGCAGCAGCCTCCTATGCCCTTCCCGACCGAAACATTTTTTTTTAAATCTTGTTTCCCCGGGATTCAAACCCAGGACCTCCGGTGCTAAACGTATCGCGCTACTGAGCTACGGAGGCGGTAAAATAAAACTAAAGGCTAGAGAATTATTTAGTTTGTATAAAATCATGAAATCAAATTGCGACGGAACCCCAGCCTCAAACACTATTCATTTATCAAAATATCGAATAATATCACATATGACTTGTCCTAAGTTGACATCGTTTCAATCAACAATAAAAATATTCTCAATTATAAAAATTACATTATAAAAACATAAGACATTAATTACATTAGAATATTTAAAAAAAAATGTCGTGAACAATAAAATAATTAAAAATTATATAATCGATAAATAAAAATTCAATTCTATGTAACAAATCAGTGGTCTCGAAACTACCGATTTTTCGGTAGATTGAATTATGTAATTAGAGAGTAAAATAACATTCCTAGTTTAAAATAAAGAGATTTGAACAAATTTATTGTATTTTATATTCGTTTACCGATTTTTGGACAAAATTTACCGATTTTACTTGGCAATCCTACCGATTTTGCATTTGAATTTCGAGACCACTGGTATCAATGCAGATTATAGAAAAATAAGTAAGTATTCGGTTTGAAATTAATTGTCGAACCACAGCATTAAACGATATCTAATTATAAAACACATCCTAATGCATTGTGAGGGGAATCCTTCAACACATTGAGAATCCAAGGACAAAATTGCAATATCACTTTTCGCCGGAAATTATCAACCACACAACGATTTGCACTCATACCTGAAGTAGAAAAAAAATAAAACAAACATAAGTATCAAATAATAAAAGAAAATAAAATAAAATTTAAAAAAATAAAAATAAATAAATAAAAAATTGCAATTGCGTCCGTTCACAGTATATTATATATTTACTAAATACGATAGTTATATTTTGCGATAAGTATTATGATATGACTTAAGCCTTTGTAACGATAATATATAATATAATACAAGCTTATTTTGTACAAATAAACAAATAACGCTACATAAAATTTATATTCCATTCGCTGGTATTCAAACATTTGAGCTACAAATTTAAAATTTTCCATACAATTTTTATTTATATTATAAAAATATAAAATTATACATCCACGTATCAAAAGCTATTTTCTGTTATAATTTACAAGTATTGCAACACCGTAACGCAGCTATGAAAACATTGCCATATCTGTGATAGTAACTGTTTGAATACCAGATGTGTGCAAATTGATACATACATATATTTCTATACATTATATATGATACATAATTCTAATAAATGATTTACTTAGAGAACCACGGAGGCACTTATAAGCAAATATTAAAACGATACACACTAAACAGGAGTACTTTTATTGGTCTTTGTCTAAAATAAGTAAAAAAGATAATTTAATTTTTTTTTGAAAATTAAATATTCATACAAAATTGATTGTTAAAAATCCATAAAATCTCAGAATATACAAGGAAAAAGCAACTTGCGCCTCCAATCAAATTGCTCACAATTCATGAACATTTCAAATATATTTTAATAAATAGATCTTAACATAAGACTAGAATAAAATTGTATAAAACATCTGTTTAGACGGAGAACTCAAGATAATTTCACAAAAACTAAACGCTGTGTTAATTTATAAAACTAACAGTTCACGTTTCATATTTTCCTAAACAGGTTTAGTTAAGAAAAAAAGAAAGAAATATATTGTTCAACTAGTTCCGCCGCTAAGAATATTCTGAAGTAAGCGAAAGTGGCAGACTCAATTTTCGATACAATTTCGATACAATTACCTTTCGTGGAGTAGTTTCAACTCTTTTTAAGGAATATCTTACTCTCATTTTTTATGTTAAAAAATATTTTCAATTTTATCAAAGCACTTGTGTGTTGTGTCCAATTCAGGCCTCAGTCAATCGCTTAATCGTTAAAACATTATCACACAGCAAAAACCGCAAGGAAAAGTTTTATACATTAACAAAAGCGTTGTTACTATTCGTTCAGTTACGCAGTTCTCGTTTCGTTTCGCCTGTATGTCTTTGTGTGTGACTGTATCTGTGTGTGTCTTTCTGAGTGAGTGGGTGTCTCTGGCAGCTGGCTGTTTTGTGTTGCACTTTTATTATATTACTCAATAAATCAGTTCACATTCAGCCACGACACGTACTCTTTAATCAATTAAGTATCATTTTAGTACAGTAGGGTGATTCAAAAAATCTTTTAATTTTTTTTTTAACTGATACCTTCTCAAGTGTTTTTATTTGATATAAAAAAAATTCTCACCAAACCCGAGCCCTATAGCTAAACTCTGGTTTTTTTAGTCTCCCATTTAATTAACATGGGAAAAATCGTTTTTTGTTTTAAATTGAATTTACACATAATTAACGCATTTTTTATAAAAAACGATTTTATATCCTTAAAGTAGAGTCTTCGAGCTTTACAAAACTCTATTACAAAGTACGATTATCTTTACATAAAGACTAATTACAGCTATTTAAAAATTACTAAATTTCGAAAATTTAAGTAAATTTAGTAGTTTTTAAATAGCTGTAATTAGTCTTTATGTAAAGATAATCGTACTTTGTAATAGAGTTTTGTAAAACTCGAAGACTTACTTACGTTTTGTTAAGAGGAAGAGCTTACAAAACTGTGTATGTGTGTGTGTCTGGTTGAGTGTGTCGTCTGGTTGAGTGTGTGCATTACCTGTCGTGGTGTTTGTCGAGCACGTACTCCTTGAGCCGTCGAACGAGATGTTCCGAGAGCTGCGTGACTTCGGGCCACTGCTTCAGCACCATGACTCCGACCATCACGGCCAGGCTCGTGGTTAGGACGCGCACTCTACATATAATAATAATTAAAAAAATCTTAATATTGTCGTTTATTAACGCGACTATCACACATTTAAATAAAATACCGTATACCGGATTAAAAAGCGATTTATTATTTATATTGTTTAAATTATTTATCCCGACGTTTCGGATGCTTTTCAGCAACCGTGGTCGAGGGGAGACAGAAAGATGACAGTCTACTGTCAAACTGTATTTAAAGAATATAAATAATAAATCGCGTTTTAATCCGGCATACAGTATTTTATTTTTAAAAAATCTACAATATGAACACGGTGGTTCGTTATCCGGTTGAATTTCGATATTCCTCCCACCCGTTCAATGCTCGAAGTTACCAGACGTGGGAAGACATGTAGAAAATTATAATCATGTCGTCCCGGTAGGATTCGAACCCACGACCCATCTATGCGCATGGCAGGTGTTCTACCGCCAACGAGCTTGCCAAGTTTCCATCTATGGAGTTCGAGTTTAACAGCAACCCGTGAAGTTAGCCAAAGGGAGTGAGAAGCCAAGTGCAGCGACCTGGTGCGCAGGAAGGGCATGGCCACGCCCGCCACGGTGGCCACGAGCAGCAGCGCCAGCTGCAGCAGCGTGAGCGCCACGTTGAGCAGCTTGACGAGCACGACGCGCGGGGGCAGCGCCGCGCCCGCCTCGCCGCCCGCGCCCGCGCCGCCGCCCGCGCCCGCCCCGCCCGCCGCCCACTGCTCCAACTTGCTTATCTGTGACAAACACGACTCTTAACTGGACGCTGTTAACCAATACAGTGTCAACCCACACGGTTGCCATTTTGAGAAAATTGAGTTTGAAGTTTTAATCAGGTTTTATAAAATTTATTTTATAAAATAACAGAAATAATATATTTTTTGTAATTATTATTATTATTAAATTAAATGTATATCGTATTCTTGGTAGCAATCAAAGTAATTGAATTTAATGCATTATTGTTAAATATTTTAAACATTTTAGGTTTTCGTGCCCATTAGTTTTTACAATATTTTTGCTATTGAAACGATTTAAATGATATGTATTTCTTTTGAAATATGTAGTTCAGCTCATAAGGAAGCGATTGGTATCAAAATTTAATTTTTTGTCATTTTGTGGGTTGACACTGTATTGTAACAGCGTCCAACTATAGTCATACATTTTTCCGTCACGACTGTACATTTGTACAGTCATTCTGTCGTCGCGACTGTACATCAAAACAGACATTCTATCGACGCGACTGTACACCTAACTGTCATTTTGTCATCGTGACTGTATATCTAAACATTAATTTTGTATTCGCGACTGTTCATATAAATAATATTTTTGTCGTCGACTGTACACAACTTATATATAATACTATTTAATTTTTTGGGGGGCACCAAACAGACTGGACTCTGAATATTGATTCCTGTGCAGATTACATGAAAGAGGCAAAAAATCTGTATGCGAACTAGTCGTGCGTGTACGCGCGTGTAGTTCCGAAATGAAGAAATCAATCCCAACGTGCTTGGAGTTTTTAGGCGTTCGCACATTAAAGTCGATATGGATATAGAAAAACTTTATAGTCTGGTCTTACGAAAGTTACTTTATTTATTTAGTTAAGCTGATTATGGCTAAAATATAATCAAATGTATATTTATTAATTTATTCATGCACAGATAAATATGAAATAGCGATGTTACCGGTTACGCTTCAGCCACTACTGACAATTTAACCCAGAAAAACGGAACCAGGGTACGCGTTCAATTCGTACGTCCAATAACGTACGATTACGTACGATACAAATCCGTATCCAATGTGCGACCGCCCTTAGAGGGGATGGAGTCGTTACTCGTAAGCAGCAATGTATTACTATTTCGATCCAAAGGTGAGTGACGGAAACATAAGTCGCGTGAGACAGCTATATAACCAGTACCTTAGTCTGACAGAGATCCAACGCCTCGTGAATGTCTCGTATCCGCTCTTCACTCTGATACTGCACTTTTTCTTCCGCGTCCGTTAACGCCTGCTTCAAGTTCTCCACCTGAATACAGAACATAATAATAATTAATTTATTGCACACTCAAACACTTATAAATATAAAATACTAGCGATTGTCATCGGCTTCGCACGGGTGTAGATGTACTAAAAAAACCTATTTTACTCACTGATAATGCAGCTTTCTATTTGTGAAGTTGAGTAGTTTTTGAGTTTAATCGTAACAAACAAACAAAGAAATCTTTTCTCTTTATAATATTAGTATAGATTAGCTAATTAAAAAAATGCGTATTTGGCGAATGATTCAAGCTCAGCTTTTGTGGTGTAGGTGCTACAACCAAATCATTCGCACTGGGGGTCGAGAAATGAGACACGGGATTTTTTTTTAGTAAAAACTTAAATAACACCTAAAAGAAAGAAAAAGTAAAGCACGACGGGTGCGTTTGGCGCACCGATGGGTTCGAATCCTGGTTTGCTTTTTTCTATTTTTTTCATTGCGTTTAAATCTAATAACATTGAACACCATCAAGACGAAATCACACACACACACACATACAATCCCAAAAGCCCAGCTTTGACTATTAATGCAAAATAAAATGAAAAATAATGCGTATAACGTAATTATATAAATCATATATAACTTATATGATTACGTAATTATATAAGTTAAATATAAAAGTAGTATTTTATTAAAGCACACACACCTCTTCAGTCACACACAAACACATACTCTCTAAACCTACACTCTATACGTATTCTCTTTGTAATATTATTTTTATTGATTAATCTGTAAACCTTGTAACTGGCGTTTTGTTTTATAAATTAATTTGTTAATCTACACTGTAGATTCTACAGTAAGCTGTAAGGTTTTCGAAATAAATAAATAAAAGCGTATTAATTACGTTACAGTCGGCAAGCCGGGCTTTCAGGTTTGTATGGTGGCCACTGACACACACCTCTTTAATACTAAAATAGTAGATGTATTCCTACTAAGATATTGTAAGTCTACTATTTACAATATAATATGTAAAGTGTTGGATATTATTTAGTAAAATCTCTCTGACACTGTAATAGACTTCAATGGTGTTTTTTTTAAATAAATATTCGTACAAATACGTACTTCGTTCTGATGCAACTCGGTGAGATCGTTGATTTGTTCTTCGAGTCGCTCCGACTTGAACCGTTCCTCCTGCAGCGCGGCCGACAGGAACGACACCTCTTGCGTTAAATTCTGCAAAATGTAAATTTTAAATAAAATATTGTATACCGGATTAAAACGCGATTTATTATTTATGCCGACATTTCGGATGCTTTCCAGCAACCGGACACAGGACTTTCGGCGTTTTGTTGCGGTATAAAGTATTTTATTTAATTATACTCGCGTTAATAAAAGACAATATTAAAATGTAATCTGTTAATGGTCCGTAATGCATAAACTTAATATACCTCCGAATCCTCGAAGTAAAAAGTAGGTCGACAGCGCATCATTGACTGATATACTGTGGCTGGGGTATCCCCTACCATCAATTGGAGCTCATGCTCGTCTGTCGATATCTAACATAGCATAAAAAAAATAAATATGTACTCCTCCCATCCGCTTAACACCAAAAATGTAATCATGTCGCCCGGCGAGATACGAAGCCACGACCCATCTGTTAAAACACGCCAATACACCAACGAGCCCGTCAAAAATAGATCACCAAAAAGAAATACCTTGAGTGTATCGATCTTCTCCGCTAACCTCTCATAGTCCTCCCGCCGCTCGCGCAACTCGTTCAGTATCGGTTTGAGGCTGAACGTCGCCTCCGACATGTTGTTGGAGCCTGCCTGAGTTGGATACCTGGTGATGAAAAAGTCAAGGATTTGTAGCGACATCTATAATCCGCAACAAGAATCAATACGAAGACGTCTAATCCTGAATCGCGCTATATAAATATTTCCGAGCGTTGAATATATATACAGCATCTCGACATCAACCACTGGGGCCTTAGGGCCGGCCAGTCAGTGGTTCGACTGGTCGAGGATCCTCCCTTTAGGTTGGAGGAAGACCACACCTCACTTACTCCACAGATTCATAGAGAGGGAAGGTGGGAAAACATGTGAAATACGTAGATATCTCGCCGACGGGTGAAGACAAACTAAGATATCTCGATATATCTCAACATCGACAACTTTGATAGACAATATCGCTCGATTGACAAATATCTCTACTTTTGAGATTAGAAGTCGAGTTTTAAGTGTGTCTTGTTAGACCCGGAAGACATAAAGAGATAATCGATTAAAACACGACAAAACGGTCGACAAAATTTTGTCGTGATTGTCATGCTAGGCCAGCTGGACTTAAAAGGGCTTTTTTCGAGATCCATACACATGATGGTAATAAGGGTTTGTGTATTTGGATCCCACAGTCTATTCCTAAATCTACTCAAAGGCTTTTAATTTGGTATTTGGTAGCCGAAGAATACTCAACAAAACAATACAAAAATTAAATATTTAAATTTATTTCAGATTGTTACATTAATTATCGCTATAGTTTTACGATAATTAATGTAATACTTAGTATATTATATTATTAATACAATCTATTTTTATAATATTTACTAATAGAACTCACTCGATAAAGTAGTTGAACGCGTGACGTATACAATACTGTGCGCAGAACTCTGTCGTAATACCATAATATCTAAATACTTAACATTCACAATCACTAACTTCGTAAAAGTTTGAAAACGGATAAAAATGCGCAATATATTTTGTTCAACGAAATTTAATAAGTCAGAATCCGCACTCAGTGAGAGTACTCTGCGTAATGTTTGCAAAACTTGACGTTTAATGATTTTAACGATGATAATGATACATGTTTATTGTATTTGCGCATTTAATAATATCTTAATTGATTATATGTATGTATTTGTAGGTCATTAATAATAATAAAATGGAAATTGTAAATAATGCCTTATATATTATTATTCTGTATGCGGGTATGTAACACCTAAACAGCTGGATCGATTTTGATGTTTTTTTTTGTATTTGAGTGGTGGTATATTTGGCGCTGGGATAGGATTTAAAAAATATAAAATTTTTCGGTTAGGACGATGTCTGTCGGTTCATGTAAATATGTGTTAATGTTTTGACGGGCTCGTTGCACATCGATGGGTCGTGGGTTCGAATCCTACTGGGACCACATGTTTATAATTTTCTGTAAGCATGTTTCCCCACGTCTGGTAACTTCGGGCATAAAAAATGTCATGAGCTTACAATAATTAAAAAAAATATTTATACAAAAATAATTATACGGTGTTTTGCTAGTCTAACATAAAAAAGACTTACGGCGCTCCCTCGCTGGTGACAGAGGAGCTAGGCGACGCGTCGGGCGAGTACTTGGGCGCGGGGGAGGTGGCCGCGCGGGGCAGGGTCGACCCGCGGGCCGCCGGCTCGCCCGCCTCCGACGCGCGCGACCCTTCGGAGGACGCGTTCGCTGCGCGTTGTAGGTACACTCAATACGAGATATGGACATTTGCTTTGGCTACTTGACAATGCGAAATAGAGGCAAAGGTATATCCATGAAAACGATCCAACCCACAACTCAATATTACTTAAGTATACTAAAAAGGCCCTAATGACATAATATACTATTATATCACAAAAACAGCCAAAGCAAGTGTTAAGGTGGTATACAAAAAGTCATGATTATTAACGAAGTCAGTTTAGAGTTTCGATACTAAATATTTGTGCAACTATTTACTTTCCGGGAGTTTTTTTGCGCGGAGTTAATAAAATAATGTTATTTTATACAGAAATCATGCATATAACAACGTGAAAGATTTCTAATTTTCTATTTCTAATAAATATTTTCTGCTTTGGATGCCATCCCCAGGGCCGGATTTGGAGGTATAGAGGCCCCTGGCCCCAAATAATGTTCATGTTAACAATGTGTTTGTACAAAGTACAGGTATGTTAAACAGCGAAAAAAATATCAAAGGAAGTTGTTTACTAGTATTTAATACTCATCAGAATTTGAAAGATTTTTTCCGAAGTCTCTATTGTGGAAGCTCCGGGATAGTCTTAAATTCGGCCCTGCCGGCCTAGCATGATAACCGCGACAAAATTTTGTCGACCGTTTTCTCGTGTTTTAATCGATTATCTCTTTATTACTTCCGGGTCTTACATGATAATTACACTTAAAAGTCGACTTTTGATATCAAAAATAGATATATGTGTCGATCGAGATATCTTTTCTATCAAAATTGTCGATGTCAAGATATAATATATCGAGATATCTTACATCTTAGTTTGTCTTCTCTCGTCCGCGAGATATCTTGTGGCTGTCATGCAAGGCCGGCTGGTCATCAAAATTATTAATTTATAAACCTTAAATATCTCAAAACTAACTGTGTGAGGGTTGGATGCTAGGTACAATTATTATTATGAATTAAATTCAAAGAACCAATTGAGTTATGGTCAATGGAAATTTAATCGGATTACATAAATCTTATTGTACGCAGTTTAGCTAAAAGAATCCAATCCACAGTTTGTTATTTGTTGGTTGGATCCTTTTAGCTGAACTATGTGAAATTATGAATGACGATTTAATGTTAAGTTTTAATTGAGCCCTCAAACTGCCTGATTGAATCAGAATCCCTGAACAGAAATTCCGCGGAGGTGGAAACTTATCAACAAACTTATTCAATCATATTACATAGTTAAAAACAATTCATCATATTCAGTCGTAAGAAAGGTTAAGATATTTTTTTACGAATATCTTAAAGATTAATAGAAAACAAAAGAATTTTCGTTCTTAGGTATTTTTGCTAAATACATAAATGAGAGCAAGACTTATTTGATTTTTTATATTAGGTATATGAAGAGCACATTATTCAAATTTATATAATAAAATATAAGCCATTTCTAAACCTAATGAATTTATAGCGATTTTAGAGTAATCGATTATTATATACTGGTGGTAAACTATATTAATAAACAATCGCAAGTTCTATGTAAGCATTTGTTTTAATACAGCATTTTAGATTGTCAGCATAACACACATACAGACATATCGGTGCAAATAATACATAATAAATAAAACTAAAGTAGAAACGAAATATATTTACCTCTAAGCTCCGGATGTTGAGGGGCTAGCGTGCAAGAATGACAGAATATAAGCAGAGTAATTGTGAAAAAAGAAAAACACAAAAAAAATATGATCAGCCCTTGAGTCTGTATTTCAAGAGGTAGCTCAAGTTGTGAGTTATCTTAACAATAGTTAGTCTCGTTTTTGTATTTAGAATGTTTCGATCACCAGATTGGATCCAAACTTGAGTCATTGTTAAGAAAGCGAGGCGTTACTAGACTAGTGATGTGGCGGTTAATGTATATCCGCGGATACGGATCCGAAGACGGACATTTGTAGTCAAGATCCGCGGATACGGATACGATCTTAACTTTCTCACTTAATCTGTGTCGCTACGCGTGACCTTGAATATATTTATTTATTTAGTTTACAACATAAAGGTGCCAAATATTTGATTTTTTATTGAAAATTAATAAGGTAAAATGTCTGCAAAAAAGTAACGGATGCGGATATCTGTCACATCACTAGCTAAAACTATAACATCTTACATAAAAACTGAATATTACATAAAAATAATAAATAGTATCAATAACGGAGATAAATTTATGCGACACTAAACGGATGTTATGTAGAATGATAAGATGATGCATTTGAAGCTTGTTCAAGAAAAAAGCAGTCTGCCGCGACCACGGTTGTTGAAAAGCATCCGAAACGTCGGCATAAATAATATAAATAAGAAAAAAGCTTATATACATAGGTAGTTGGTTAACCATTTAAGATTGGCATGACGTAATTTAATTTTGCATGAATGAGCATTCAAATTGTAAAATGAATGGTTCAGTCGAAAAATGTTTACATTACAACATATACTAGAAGATATAAAGTTAGTTTTTTATATGTCAGATATCTAAAAGCATAAGGCTCACTCAGGCGATACCGCCTCCACGGTGCATTCAATGATGCGTTGTCAACCTATTTTTTACTTTGAGCATTCGATATCCATAGACTGAAACCGAAACACGCGCTATGCAATTTACGGTTCCGGCATACGCCTTTAAATAAATAATACATGTAATAAAATATATATTTGTTATATACCTATCTATTATAATATTATACTGAACACTAAAAAACTAAGAAGTTTTGGTAAACATTCTAATTACGATGCCATAATATTAGATAAGATACGGTTCCCATACACCAAAGATTCACTTCAACAAGAAAAACGGAAACAATGCAAACACACTGAAGATTCTGTTTAATTATAGTGTACTAAATTCAATCTATAATCACATTTCTTGCGGCATTTTTTGCAATTCTTTAAAAACATTCCATATACGACACATTAACACTATTGAATCGAACACGATAAAAACACCACAGCGCGTAAAGCGTCAGATCACTGCTGTTTTCAGCGGTATTTTGTTTTCTAGTGACTCATTTTCATTAAAAAAAAATAGTACGTCGCGATGACTCTTTCAGCGCAAATCGCTACAATAGCGCTCGAAATTAATAATCGCCAGTTATGCGATAAGGGAACTATCAGACACGTAGATAACGTGTTTTCTCTCGTTATTATCTCGAAGTCATTTCTTCAAACCGATTCGACCTTGAATCTAGGATTTCGATGCCTCCCAAGTATCTTGTGGTAATCAAAAATCTGACTGTTTTTACGTTTTTTATACTATACAGTGTATTGTATGTGTTCGCAATAAAAAAACTAAGTTTCTTGTATATAGTTACAATATAGATAGAGATGTATCATTACAAAAAAATATGAAAACTAAAATTATAGTTTAAAAAACGTAAGTAAAAACAGTTATTTTGGTAGTTATCACGTCAACTTACGAGGGAGGTATAAATCGATTTATTTATCAACTAGTAATACGCCCGGCTTCGCACGGGTGTAATGTAGATGTACTATACACAAAAAAAATTGTGAAATATTTTTTAAAATCGATACAATACTTTTTTAGTTAAATCGTAACATACAAACAAACAACAAATCTTCCCTGTTTGTAATATTAGTTGAAATTGAAAAAAAAATAAAAAAATTAGTATATACAAAAACATTGACAGTTTAAATAAGCATCTTCTCCATTCAAAGGCATATTTATCATGTGTCATCTACCTATGAAACCTACTAAGTATCTATGAAATATAGGATAAGACATAATGTTGTACTAAAATAAATACCAGCTATTTTTATATGTTTATAAAAAAAAGTTTTGATCAGTTGTGAAGTATAGATACTTTTGTATGTTTTAACTAATTGTGCGGAAATAAATTCAAAAAAGGAAAATAGTTATAAAAAGCTTTGATTTCAAATGTAAGAATCAATCTGTTATTTCTGAGTAAAAAATATAATTATAAGCAAAAAACTATAAAGATTTTGATTAAAAACACTTCCATGTTATAATTAATTATTATATTGGTTATAAGTTAATAGTGTAGTGATAGTAGACTAAACTAAGCTAACGTTAAACGGGCATTCGGTTGCACTACACAATACTTACAAGGACCAGTGTTTTCTGTGAGACAAAATTGAATATTAATTATATATTCCTTTATATGATCATACAATGATTAAAATGGTATTAGATTGAGACTGTCTTAGATTAAGCATATATCTATATATATAAAAGAAAGTTGTGTTAGTTACACCGTTTATAACTCAAGAACGGCTGTACCGATTTTAACGATATCTTATTTGTTGGATTCCTCTATGTCCCGAATAAAAGAATAGCTATTAAAATATCGGAAAAATTCAAGAAAAAAATATATGCAAAAATTAATTATAAAATAAATTAGATTCGGAACTCGGCCATCTTGACAGCTCACGTATTAGCTTTTTTGGAATAACAGATGTCCAATGCAAATCAGTGACATATTAGACAATTATATAAAAAAGTGGGAAAATAGGCATATTCAAACCCGTTGTAATACGTTAAGTTTTTCATTTGAATATTATAAAGATGCTAACATAAGCTGTAGGTTTTTAAATTGTTTACTTTTTTGGGCCATATGGAGTGTTTTTTGTTACATAATATGTAGTTTATATGCTTTTTGTGTTAAGGAACAGTAGTGGTAAGAGACCTGAGTATTAAATAGAAAAAAGTATGTATAATACTTATCTTTTTACCAAAGATGTAAACGATGTGCGTACAGATTAATTAATACAAAAGAGAAAATATAATCTGTATAGTCGAATGGAGTATACCTTAATAATTTTTTTATCAGCGTTATTTACGATTAGTATGGATTGGCATTTAACGTAAGTACAAGAACTATAAACTCAAACCCTTTTGATAGACATTCATATCCCGCTCGAAGGACCAAACTCTTATATTCCACGTTTAATATACTATTTATTATTCCTAATTCCTATAACTGTCTCCTTATTGTTCCTAAATCTATCCACAGAGACGTAGAAATCTTTAAACCTGTTCGTATTTAAGAAGCGTACTATCTCAAACCTGCTAAAAATTTCATTTTTCACAACATTGTTTTTCTATTTTTTGTATGCAATATTTTATTTTTATTTGATTATTTTTCTACTACACAGCCTACACTCCTCCCTCAGTGCGCCATTAGACCTTATATGCAATAGAGTTTAAAATAAAATAAAATATTTTCCAATACCGGTAACTGGTGGTTAACTATGAACACTAGTATATGATACAGACCGGCCAGATGCGCGATGTTGTCCGCCGAGCCGAACCGGTTAGAGCGAGAGAAGAGATGCGCGAACTCCCGCGGCGCCGCCATCACGCTGCCGCCCAGCCCGGTGATGCCGTCGCGGATGTTGCCGCCGACATTCCTGTACAAACATTCAAAAAAATTCAATTCAGAATTCAAAAATCATTTATTCATTTAGGTAACACAATGTACACTTATGAACGTCAATAAAAAATAAATATAAAATGCTTCTAATTTTACATTTACTGCAAGTTCTCAAATCAAGGGCGTAGAGCGGACGAGAAGAACTGGCAAGAAACTCGCCGCCACTCTTTTTAATCGCCAAGTTTTTGTTTTACAAATGTTTTGTAAGGAGCTGCAACCATTACACCATGTTCCACATGACATCTTTAAGTAATTAACTATAATAATCAAAAAATAAAAAATAAAATAAAAACAAAGATTTGTCCTCTATCAGCCTCTATCATTAAATCCTTTAGTCATTGACATTATATTCACACTGTGTAAAATAATGTCTTTGTAAATCCACCTCGTCAATAGGTATGCATAACCGCGAATATTAGGCTCTTTTTTTTTTTTTTTTTTTTAATTTATTTGGTCCACAACTTGAGATTAACACTATACATACATAATAGAACAAACACTCATGCAACATGCGCAATGTTACCTCTGATATCAGTGGGCACTGCTCGCTCTTAGTCAAGACTGATTAGTAAATACAACCACAGAACATAGTTTGTGTACAGAAGAACAAGCATTATAGGCGCGCTTGGGACGGTTTCTCTGGGGTAAGAGTAGTTCTCACCCCAGCCACCGCGGCGCTGCTAATATCCGTGTGAACGCACTCTGACGCTGGAGTCATAGCGCGCACTCTCTCGCACCCAGCCGCTTTTAGAGCCATATTGCCGTTCGCTCGTAAGAGCAAGCGAGACAACGCGAGGGGGGGGGGGTCAGCGGACTGCTTAGATGTGTGTGTCACACCGATACATTGCCGCATTGTATAGCGATACAGGTCAAAAGTAGAACTACTTTTATGAGCCAAAAATTTGTATGGGCCTGTTCTTCTATGTACATCTATGTGCTTTGATACAACTAATGTTTAACTTATAAACTTAAGTTATACTTTGACACCATTGGCAACAAAAAGTGATGTTATTAATGATTTTTAACAATAATTATTACTAACGTGTTCATTATAATTTATTCGTTCTTTGTCTCTCCTGAAAAGGGCCGACATCACATTGGCGGTAATGAACGCCGATCGAAGGGGGCAGGGTAGGGGCGAGAGTGGTTCAGTTAGGGGTTAATTTAGAAAGTGTCCTCGTATACCTACTTTAGGCCTTGTCCCATATCGCGAAGCACCTCCCGTGGTTGTCTGTGACTTTGTCCACTTGTACCGTGTTGCTACAACAAAATGGAAATTTAAAATATTTACAAAAATAATATTGTCTTTTATTAACGCGAGTATCACACATTTAAATAAAATACTGTATACCGGATTAAAACGCGATTTATTATTTATATTGTTTAAATTATTTATCCTGACGTTTCGGATGCTTTTCTGCAACCGTGATCGCGGGGAGACAGAAAGATGACAGTTGTCTGATATTTGAAATGTCACAAAGTTGCCATATTTAATTCAATTAAATTAAAAAATAATCTATTAATTTAGGTAACACAATGTACATCTATGAACGTCAATAAAAAATAATACATATTAAATGCTTCTAATTTTACATTTACTACCAGTTCACAAATCAAGGGCGTAGAGCGGACGAGAAGAACTGGCAAGAAACTTGCCGCCACTCTTTTTAATGTTTTGTTTTAAGCCAAGTGTCCACTGGCAAGTAGCTTCCGCAATTTCTTGCAGAAGTCTATCACGACTTGTTTCCACTGGCTGCAATTTTTCTATTTGCAAGCCGCTTTTAGAAGTTGTATAAGTTAACTTCCTGCAAGATCTTGAAGAACCGTTTCCACAGAAATTGCATACAAATTACTTGCGCAAGAGCGGTCAAACAAAATGCCTAGCTGCAGAAAAATACGAGATGCGTCTATTGTGTTGTTGTTGTTGTACGTAAATTTTAGGAGATCAAAATATTCCCACTTCGACTTTTATACTTCATGCTTACTTTGGCCACATTTTTGTTTGTTTTGTTTTTTAACCTGGCCAAATTGTCTTTTAAGATTATGTAGCTTCCGATTGATTTCAATGCTCTTAAGTCTAATGCAACGTTTTTCTTATATTAATTTTATTTTTATAATCTTTCCCACAATTGGGGATTAATCTCGTATAAAGATATGAATTTCATCGTGTCTTCGCGGGACCATATGAGAAAAATCTCACTCATGTTGAAGTTACTAATACAAAATTTGAAATGTAGGTATAATCAAAGTTTCAAGACATTCAATGGTATCCAGGAATTACTTGAATAATTTCCATAATAAAACACTGAACTTGCCCTAAAAACTTCCAACTTTATTGTGTGAACAAAATAAAGTCGCAAGCGCTTGCTGCAAAGTCAAAACAACCGTATACACATGAGACTTGCAGCAAGTTTGGCAAGTCACTAAAACTTCCAAAAGTCCACTTGCGCTCGCGTTTACACATTGGAAGTCGCTTGCGCAAGTCAACTTGTGCAAGATTTATTGCTAGTGGACACTTGGCTTTACAAATGTTGTTTTACAACCATTACATATTAACGCCATCTATTCCTACGGAGTTGATATTACGGCTAGTATTACAAAGAGGACAGTATACAATGTGTTTTACAAAAAAAAATTGTACGTAAGTTATCCTAATGGATGATTTAATATTCTAAATTCATATAATTATTTTTGTCTGATTACTCAAAAATTAGTATAATGTGTAATTTTAGCATTTAGCACATTGGTTTCCACTTTAAAAAAATATGCTTTTTATCTAGGCTATATTTGACATATAATCTAGATGAACGTACTTGAAAGTACGTAGCCAAACACAGCTTGATCTCAGTTGCGTACGCGCATCTATCGCAACAAGATATCTATTTTAAGAGGGCCCTTCCTGGTTCGTCTATCGTCAACGCGAGCCTGGTTGAAAAGGTTTTTGTTTCATGCAGCGCATACCTGTACCGCTAACGAGTGAATGAGAACGCGATAACATTGAACGAAAAATAATGTGCGGAAATTTCATAAAACTTGTTCTAGGAAATACGTGTTTTTCAGTAGTCCTTACAAGTTTGTGAAATATTTTTTTGTAATTTAGAATCTCCATTATATTTGCAAGGATTCTATCATAAAATTTATTAACTTTCACAATTTATGAGTACATTATGAACGCCCAAAGTTCAGGTAATTTTTTTGCAAAAAAGCTGATTTTTGAAGGCTTATACTGAATTTATTTCTGAAAATTTTGATATTTTGTTTCGATAGAAACCTAGATATAGTGCACGAGATACCTATTAGTTCAAAAGTTTCAAAGAAAAACGCCAACGGTTACAACGCCATAATCACGTACGAGCTTTTGTATGGAAAGTTGACGGGTTGGGCGCTCTTAACAGTGTTTGTGGATTAAGCATTCTTTAAAATGGCCATGAATTAATGAATACCTCCCAGTTCTTAATCCGCTTATTGTATCCCTCCAGCTTTTTCTGCAACTGCACAATGCATAACGCGCTCTTCTGGTTCTTCTTCTCGAACACAGCCTTGATCCGCTGCAACTGCTGCTTGTCGGCGTTTGCCGCAAGCTTCAGGTATTCGTTTACGTTATCTGTAAGGTATTACAGAATGGTTGAATA
Organism: Anthocharis cardamines; assembly: GCA_905404175.1. NCBI lineage: Eukaryota > Metazoa > Arthropoda > Insecta > Lepidoptera > Pieridae > Anthocharis > Anthocharis cardamines. The sequence continues at coordinate 4,493,946 of FR989975.1, forward strand.
TACAAAACATATTACAGAAATCATATATACGAAAAAATATATTGTCAGCGCATCGTTAACTGGTGTACTGTGGCCGAGGTGTGTGTGAATTCTCATAGCATAGGCATAGAGCAGACACTTCTGTCGTTTCACAAATAACTTTCTTTTCAGACGCGCAGGCACAAGAGCATTTTTTTTACTTCTGGTGCTAAACGAAAAACGCATATCATTGATTTTTTTTTAAAGAGGTTATGGCCTGGTAACGAGACCTTTAAGCCAAGTCTTCTTTTCGGGAACCATTTTTTAATCGTGTGTATTTTCACTTGCTAATGAAATGAAAATTGAATAAATGTAATGTGATTTTATTTAAGTACTAGCAACACGCCCGGTCTTCACACGGTTGCAATGTAGATGTACTATACACAAAAATAGCCAATGTTACTCGCTGATAATGTAGCTTTTTATTGGTGAAAGAATTTTCAAAATCGGTTATAGTAATAATATAGATTTAAATCGTCGCCACGGTATTTTTAACGTATTTATATAATGCACTATAACACTTTTTGTTTGTACCATTAAGTTTCCTGACCAGCCCCTGAGCTATAGTATAGTTTAATTAAGATTCTTCTGTTTTTTATCACAAATCTAAAAAAATAATATATGCCATATAATCTTACTTAAAAATACTAATAATATTATTGGTGGTCCTGTACAAACTTTCATGTGACATAACTACAAATTAACGATTTTTGGGATTTTCCCTAACTTATACTGCTGCCTTGCTTCTTACCAAATTTAATGATTTTAGGTCGCATTAGAGGCTGTCCATTTTATCTCGAAGCCTAATTTTTAAACGGTTCCAAAAGTCGCAGACCTAAGAATTGCAACTTAATACCTTCAAACTTTCCTGATAAAAAAGAACTTAACACACGGTTTTTCTTAAATTTTAGAATAGTTTTAAGTACTAATACAGTTAAAACTGTTTATGACGACATCGTTTAGAACAACATACTGGTTATATCAACCAAAATCAAAGGTACCTCAAAAACATCACCGGTTGTTACGACTATCGGTTATTAGGATCAATACTAATACAGTCCAGTATTAGAATTGAGCTCTTATACTAACAATTATGGATCTGAATAAATAAACAAATAATAAATAATATAATAAATAATAATAAATACAATAAAGTGAAGGCTTTTTCAGAATATAACATTTCAAAGTGAAAGCTCACCATCTCTAATGGTCTGCTCGAGCCGGATGAGATCCTTCGTTCGCTCGATCTTACTGTTGAGGTGCGCTATCGCCGCCAACGCCTTCGCCGACGTCACGTTACCGCTTCCCTCGCTGTCCTCCGCTGAAGTTGAAAAGAGGCAATGTAAATATTGATATAGTACAAAGGTACAAGATTTAGCACAGGTACGTACAATCTATATATATAAAAGAAAGTTGTGTTAGTTACACCACTTATAACTCAAGAACGCCTGCACCGATTTTAACGATATCTTATTTGTTGGATTCCTCTATGTCGGGAATAAGATATAGGCTATTAAAATATTGGATAAAATCAGGAAAAAAATATATGCATAAAATTAATTATAAAATAAATTAGATTCGGAACTCCGCCATCTTGACAGCTCACGTCATGCATACTTAGCTTTTTTGAAATAACAGATGTCCACTGCAAATCAGACTTACTCCCATCTGGCCCGTTGGAACTGGCCCGCCAACGGGCCAGTTGGGAAAAATAGTTTCATCGGCCCCGCTAGCGTTGTCGTCATCGTTCAGCGGGGCGGGTGGCACAGATCTAGTGCCATGTACCCCGTTATTGCGTTTAACGAGGAAGGTGGCACCGATTAAGTTTCATGTACCCCTCTACTGTAACGGCGAGGACGGCACATATCAAGTTACAATTAGAGGCAATATCTACTTAATATTGTCTTTTATTAACGCGAGTATCACACATTTAAATAAAATACTGTATACCGGATTAAAACGCGATTTATTGTTTAAATTATTTATCCCGACGTTTCGGATGCTTTTCAGCAACCGTGGTCGCGGGAGACTGAAAGATGACAGTTGTCTTATATTTGAAATGTCACAAAGTTGCCATATTTAATTCAATTAAATTAAAAAAATAATCTATTAATTTAGGTAACACAATGTACATCTATGAACGTTAATAAAAAATAATACATATTAAATTACTAATATTACTAATATTAAATGCTTCTAATTTTACATTTACTACCAGTTCACAAATCAAGGGCGTAGAGCGGACGAGAAGAACTGGCAAGAAACTCGCCGCCACTCTTTTTAATCGCCAAGTTTTTGTTTTACAATTATTACATATTAACGCCATCTATTCCTACGGAGTTGATATTTACTGTAATTTTCTATATTATGACAATATTGACTAACGGTGTCCTCTTGTTTTTTAGTATGTTGGATTTGGGGCTTTAGATTTTTAATAACTGGATCCCAGGTGTTGGAAAGTCTCAAACCATCTTCTCTATTGAAGTTAGGATGTTTTTTAATTTCAATAGCCTCACGTACTAGTCTGGGAAAGAATCTACTTTCTTTAGCAAGGATTTTTGGTTGGTCGAAACGTATGTAATGGTTTGGTTTATCCAGAGTGTGTTCACATACTGCTGATTTAGAGTGACGTCTGTTTTTGATATCCGCAATGTGTTCCTTAAGTCGGTTTGAAATGCTACGTTTAGTTTGCCCAATGTAGGATAAACCACAGTCACAATCCAGTTTATATACACCTGAATCTTGCAAAGGAATATTACTTTTTATTGGTCTCAAGAACTGTTGAATCTTCTTGTGTGGCTTGAAAACTGTATTAATAGAAGCTCGTTTTAAGATTCTTCCAATCCTGTCTGTAACACCCTTCACATAAGGCAGGTAGGCTGGTTGACGTTGTACTGTTTGTGGTTTATTCCTGTTTCTGTGATGCTGTGGAGGCACCCGCAGCTTGTTGTCACGGAGTACTTGCTTAACATGCTGCAGTTCCCCGTTGAGGTGGGCAGCATCACAGAGGCGGTGGGCTCTCTGAAACAAACATACACCGACAGAAGAGAGTTGGCAAGGGTGGTGGTGGGAATCACCATTGAGGTACTTATCAGTATGGGTTATTTTTCTAAACACAGTATGGCCAAGTGTACCATCCCCTCCCCGAAACAGGAATAAACCACAAACAGTACAACGTCAACCAGCCTACCTGCCTTATGTGAAGGGTGTTACAGACAGGATTGGAAGAATCTTAAAACGAGCTTCTATTAATACAGTTTTCAAGCCACACAAGAAGATTCAACAGTTCTTGAGACCAATAAAAAGTAATATTCCTTTGCAAGATTCAGGTGTATATAAACTGGATTGTGACTGTGGTTTATCCTACATTGGGCAAACTAAACGTAGCATTTCAAACCGACTTAAGGAACACATTGCGGATATCAAAAACAGACGTCACTCTAAATCAGCAGTATGTGAACACACTCTGGATAAACCAAACCATTACATACGTTTCGACCAACCAAAAATCCTTGCTAAAGAAAGTAGATTCTTTCCCAGACTAGTACGTGAGGCTATTGAAATTAAAAAACATCCTAACTTCAATAGAGAAGATGGTTTGAGACTTTCCAACACCTGGGATCCAGTTATTAAAAATCTAAAGCCCCAAATCCAACATACTAAAAAACAAGAGGACACCGTTAGTCAATATTGTCATAATATAGAAAATTACAGTAAATATCAACTCCGTAGGAATAGATGGCGTTAATATGTAATAATTGTAAAACAAAAACTTGGCGATTAAAAAGAGTGGCGGCGAGTTTCTTGCCAGTTCTTCTCGTCCGCTCTACGCCCTTGATTTGTGAACTGGTAGTAAATGTAAAATTAGAAGCATTTAATATTAGTAATATTAGTAATTTAATATGTATTATTTTTTATTAACGTTCATAGATGTACATTGTGTTACCTAAATTAATAGATTATTTTTTTAATTTAATTGAATTAAATATGGCAACTTTGTGACATTTCAAATATAAGACAACTGTCATCTTTCAGTCTCCCGCGACCACGGTTGCTGAAAAGCATCCGAAACGTCGGGATAAATAATTTAAACAATAAATCGCGTTTTAATCCGGTATACAGTATTTTATTTAAATATCTACTTAGTTTACTGAAAAAGGAGGTCTGTAAATAAAACGGTTTTTATGTTAATCAGTTTTTAACCAAATATCATATTTTAATAATAATTAATCAACGATGCAAATAAACTGCCTACTAAAAAAATTACTATACAATATAGTTATTTAATATATTTGTACAATAAAAAAAATATAATGACTAAACAAAATAAAAATACCAAATACATACGTATATTTCTCGGTACTTACAATCACGGCTCAAGGAATAACGGAAACAAACGAGAAATACAAAGGGATGTCGGAACTTCCTTATCTATTCAACCAATAGGAAGCGTGTTACTTACGGGAGCGCAAAATGCATTGTTACTAGTGCAGGTACGTCAGTCGCCCTCAAGTGCTCAAGACTACGGTTGCTGTTTTCACTTTTTAAAAGCTATATGGAAGAAAGGCAAAGATTTAGGGCTAACCAAATCGAAAACAACTCACAGGCAAGTTGCGCTTAGTGTTGTGCTACCTCACTTGCCTCAGAATCAAATTTTTAACGGTTAGTGGTACATTACAGCTCAGAGCCCCGACGATCAGAACAGCAAAATTTTTCGTGAATATATGCTGGCACAGTGGCTTCGCAACGAACTTATACCTGTATGGTGTGTGTTTGGAGAGCGTCACCGGACCACGAATCTGCTTGAGGCTTGGCATAGCAAACTTAATAAAACAATTTAAAAAAAGACCAAATATTATAGAATTTCTTTATACCCTTCTAAAAGATGCATCATATTACGAAGTAATATCTCAACAAATTGATAATATGCCAGAATCAACGGAATGTTGCCGTTCAAAGGAGTCGATCCTTTGGGATGACTTCATTCAAGAAAAAACTAAGGAATTTGTAAACGGACAAATAACAATAGGACATTTTCTTGAAACACTGAGATAGTTTGTAGTATAAATGTACAAATCTGTGATTAGAGAAATCGAAGTTTTAGATTTAGGTAAAGGACCTATTTTATAATGTTAATGTTTGGTCTCGTTGATTTTTTTGCCAAATACCTACTGTTTTTTAAATATGTTGTTTAGTAAATTTTATATTTAAATATTTAATTTTTTATTATATTTATTTCACCAAACTGACAAGAAACACTACGATAGTTAGTATGTCAGGTGTTTAGGTATTAATGTTGATTCATGAAGACTGAATAATGTAAATCTGTATGTGTATCATCTGTGATTATAGAAATTAAAAAACTATATTATATGTTATTTTTTTGTGTATTGTTGATTATTAAAATATTATAAAAACTGATTGACATAAAAACCGTTTTATTTACAGACCTCCTTTTTCAGTAAACTAAGTAGATATTGCCTCTAATTGTAACTTGATATGTGCCGTCCTCGCCGTTACAGTAGAGGGGTACATGAAACTTAATCGGTGCCACCTTCCTCGTTAAACGCAATAACGGGGTACATGGCACTAGATCTGTGCCATCCGCCCCGCTGAACGACGACGACGACGCTAGCGGGGCCGATGAAACTATTTTTGGCTCTGCCCCGCCAACGGGCCAGATGGGAGTAAGTCGCAAATCAGTGACATATTAGACAATTATAGTGGGTAAATGGGCATATTCAAATTTAAGAATAATTATATAATTTCGAAGCCAAAATTGTGGCAGAACAACGTCTGCGGGGTCCACTAGTATTTTTATAGTATAAATACTGTGGTTGCTTTAGGAATCAGTATGAATATATCGTGTTATTTAGTAATTATAGTATACAGTGCTCCAGTTACAGTAATTTACTTTTCATTTGTTGTATATAGCATACTTTACAGTGCTAACTTCACGAAACTTATAATTTTTGTTGGTCTTTATAAATTTTATGTATTCAAGTATCTATCTATAGCCTATGTGAATTGCTAAACCGCATTTAATAAAATTTGAAAGTTAGTAACAAATTTTTGATTTTATTTTTCTGATATATTTTATAAGCCAAAGAAACTATTTATGTACTTTTTTGCCGCCTATCTCAAAAATATGTTTGCCACGATAAAGGTTAAGATGAATAAATAAAAATTTGAGGAACTGGCAAACAAAACATTTATAAAAGTATTTTTTTCAGTTCATCTTTTGTAATTTTGTATTTTTTTTATTTATGTTATCATAAGTCGTTAAGCTATATATAAGAAAGACAGTCTATGTATTTACATACTACGATATATATATATATATATATATATATATATAGGCAGGCTAACCCAACACTAGCTCAGTGCGCAATCAACTTCAATTCGTTGTTTGGTTCGCATTTTATAGTGAATAAGCTACTTACATCCTTGGGTCAAATAGTCTCCATCTTGACCTGAAAAGTACACGTAAAATATTAAAAAATCAAACATTATTTCATTTAAATAATAATAATAAAAATACTTTATTGCACATGAAATAAAAACAGACATAAAAAATACATTAAAATATACAGTACAAAGGGCGGCCTTATCGCTTAAAATAGCGATTTCTTCCAGACAAAATAAATACTGCTCATACATAAAAAAATGTATATAAAAACAGGTGTATATGTATATCGTAAGCGACAACAAGGCAACAAATTGATGGAAAGTGATGGTAAGTGATCACCGCCGCCAATAGAAATCTGCAACACCAGAGTGATTGCAGGTGGGTTGCCGACCTTTTAATTGTCCGTTGCCTCCTCTGATATAATAAAAAATCACATCGGTGGCTTTAATTACAACTCAAAAATACTTGTAATAGTTTACTTGTAAGTTGTATGTTAAACTTGAAATTTTCATTGAAGACACACTCCATAAAATGTTTAATTTAATCTGCAATTTTAACGTCGTGCTATCTCTATCTGTACGGCTATACATGATCAAGTTAGAGTGAGAAAGACTTACGGCCTTATTCATAAAATTATTCATAAGCTTGATATAGTTGATATTATATTAGTTTGACGGGCTCGTTGGCGCGTTCGGTAGAACACCTGCCGTGCGCATCGATGGATCGTGGGTTCGAATCCCACCGGGAGCACATGCTTATAATTTTCTGTAAGCATGTTTTCCCCACGTCTAATAACTTCGGGCATTGATCGGGTGGGAGGAATATCTAAATTCCGACCGGGTAAAGAACCACCGTTCATAGATGGAATAGCCGTCGGTTTCAGTCTATGGATTTCCGAATGCTCGAAGTAAAAATTAGGTCGACAGCGCATCATTGACTGATGTTCTGTGGCTGAGGTATCACCTACCATCAAGTGAACCTCATGCTCGTCTGTCGATATCTGACATAAAAAAAAAAATATTATAGTTAAAATATGTCTCGCTCTATCAAATATAAAACGCCTACAGAATGAAAGAAACAAAACATATTTTAACTATATCAAACTTATAATACGTTTATGAATAAGGCCCCTAATCTTTCAAACACACAATTTACCTCTATAAGCCGGTGACCCATATTCGTCGGAGGACAAGGCGTAAGACACATTAGGACTGTAGACAGCAGTGACGTAGTCTCCTGGGCCTATAATGTTCGAGATATTCTTCTTTTGTGGTGAATCTTCTAGACTGAAAGTTTTTATTTACATTTTTATTAGTCAGGACAAAAACATGTTACTACTCTATATCTTTATTATATTTTTTTATGTAAGGTATCGACAGGAAAGCATGACGCTAACTTAATGGTAGGTGATACCCCAGCCACAGGAAATCTGTCAATGAAGCGCCGTCGACCCACTTTTTACTACGTGCATTCGGAAATCCATAGTCTGAAAACTAAACGTGCAATATGCACTTTACGGTTTTTCCATTTCTGATCGGTGGTTCGTTACTCGGTCGGAATTTCGATATTCCTCCCACCCGTTTAATGCCCGAAATTACCAAACGTGGGAAAGACATGCTTATAGAAAATTATAAATATGTCGTCCCGGTGGGATTCGAACCCGCGACCCATGTATATTGCGCGTTTCGGTCTCAGTCTATGGATTTCCGAATGCTCGAAGTAAAAAGTAGGTCGACAGCGCATCATTGACTGATATTCTGTGGCTGAGGTATCGCCTATCATCAAATAAAACTCATGCTCCTCTGTCGATATCTAACATAAAAAAAGATGACTTAAATGTCTTAGATGCGTTGTCCGCCTTTTAAAAATGATATTTTAATGTTTTTTTTTACAATAAATAGTATTTGTAAAGTAAGTATTGTATTTCAGATAGACTGAACTGACTCTATATGAGGCCACGAGAGCCAGAGTGGTCTAACTAGTTAAACAAAAGTTTAAAGTAATAAGGAAAAAAGAGGAGATAATTTCAAATAATTTTAACTTTTATGAGAAATAATAATTATTTATTTATTTGCACAAATTTTAAGCCATTTTGTCGCTACGAATTAATCGTTTTCAGTAGTTTTATTAAATAAAATCGGAATTAAAAAAATACAGTTAGGCCACTCTGGCTCTCGTGGCCTCATATTATAAAGTTCGTAGCGAATTTCAACGGATTCAATAGACGCTCCAATTAAATCTTATTACTGAGTTAAACAGCACCGAAGGGTCACGGCAAAGGGCAATGGGCATATCGCTTAATATTCTTATCACAAATTTTGTGTCAAATAATAATAATACATTTAGTAGTAAGAACGAATGATTTGTTCTTTATAGAAAGATTAGTTATAAAAAAATATAAAAGAAATCTTACAGCAAAAAAATGAAATGTTTTAATCTATACTAATATATTATTATAAAGAGGAAAGATTTGTATTTTAGTATTTTTGTATGTTATGAATAAACTCAAAAACTACTGGACCGATTTTGAAAATTCTTTCACCAATAGAAAGCTACATTATCAGCGAGTAACATAGGCTTTTGTATATAGTACATCAACATTGCACCCGTGTGAAGCCGGGGCGCGTTGCTAGTTACTTTATAGTGCGTGAATTCACATGGGGCTTTTATGGGTCTTGTTTCACTAATAATGTCTATGGGCGGCGGTAGTCGCTTACCATCAGGTGAGCCGTCCGTTTGCCTCCTCTAATATAAAAAAATACCAAGTCCAATGAATCAGCCGTCAAATGAGTCAAAATTTAATTGTCATCAAAACTTACTCTCTTGACGAATTTCCGGTTGTATTTGCCGAGAGGGGGCTGCTACCGAGATCTCTGGAATGTGTCTTGACGTGGTGCGAGCGTCCCTCGCCGTGGCGAGTACTAGAATCCTGCGCAACATAAACAATATCATTCTGAACCACAATATAACAATCATTCATATCCTGCAGCTCATTACAATCATGACTAATATAAAACAGAAAGATATACATAATTTTCAATACAACATTGTTACGAGCGAGCTTATTCGAATCTGGTCTCAACTCAGACGAATCATTATGGAAACAAGACGCTGTAAATCTATTATTTTTTTGGCGACTGATAAGTTTATCAGTAGTTGAATGGCAGATAATGTTTGTAACAAACGAATTTATTAGAGCAATGGTTTAGATATTTTAAAATTTTTATATTGACATGTAAATTAGGTTATTTCCTAGATATGCAAAAGATCATAGGTATTGTACTGGACCTACTTAAAAACATAATATCTCAAATTCCTGATAAAGGAGAAAGGATTATCTTCGAAGATTGTCGTATTTATTTAGATAGTATAAAACAAAGTAGCTAGATAGGTAGATAGCTATTGTCTGTTTCTCCGGTTACTTTTTCTAAACCGAGCAACGAATTTTGATACGGTTTTTATTTTGATTCAGAGATTTTCTTATTACAAACATTTTATAAAGTAAAAATAATCTATTTAAGTGTGCGATGGCATATGTCTCCTAAGGTTGATAAACAGAAATCCTATTTATTTTCAAAATATAAGGTCGAACAGAGCTTATTAACAACACTACATGCTAAAGAGAAGGCGGATCCCTATTGTAAACTAAATATGTTATTGACAGGCACACTTAGAGCGATAAAGGTTAAAAAATAGCTATTCGAGTAGAAGCACAGGCCCATAGAAACTTTTGTCACAGAAATAGTTCTATTTTTGACCTGTAGAGCGCTGCAATATATCGGTGTGACTCCCCTCGCGCTATCTCGCTTGCTCTTACGAGCGAACGGCAATAACGGACTAAAAGCGGCTGGGTGCGAGAGAGTGCGCGCTATGACTCCAGCGTTAGTGTGCGTTCACACGAATACTAGCAGCGCCGCGGTAGCTGGGGTAAGAACTACTATTACCCCAGAGAAACCGTGCCAAACGCGCCTATAAGGCCTTAGCTCCTGTGTACATCTATGTTCTTTGATATAGCATACACTCACACTGATGTGATGCACAGTGGACGGCGACTGCACTCTGGACCGTATCACCGCGTCGTCAGTCACGGCGGGATCCCTGGCCAGATCTGCGATGGACGGCGACTGACTCCTGCTGGATCCCTTGCTGTGCCCATGGCCTACGTGCAAAGTATCCATCCCTAGCGATTCAACTGTTCATACACATTTACACTTATTTAAATTTTCTTTTGAAAGATCCGTTGGGGCTTCCATGCTTCGGCTATCTGAAAATCAAAAACAAATCGGTTAAACATAATTTCAGAAAGAACAAAAGGATGCTTAGAGTTATTGCTGTTGAGTACTTGAACAAAAACATTTTTTTAGAGTGGTTTTTTAAAGTGAACAGGGACTGAAACCGGTAAATTTTTATTTTCCTAAATATACGTGTCTGACTGAGATACCATGATATAGAAAAAATATTTTAATTAATTTGATAAATATGACCGCCTCCGTAGCTAATTGGTCAGTGCGATGCATTTAGCACCGGAGGTTCTGGTTTCGAAGCCCGGGGAAATAAAATGTAAAATATGTTTTGGTCGGGCAGAGTACAGAGGGCTGATCGCCTTGCCTGTGTAGAAAAATCATCAGTGAAACAAACACAGAAACGGGTCTACCCCATGCTCGACTAGGGAATCATTACATAAGAGTTTCGGAGTCAAGTTTTTGAAATGCACAAAGCTATAATCAAAATCCAAACTAGAAGCATCTACTCTTTTTAGCTTGTAACTAATATACTTTTTTTGTTATAGGTATAATATAAAGCGAAATTAGAAAGTTCCTAAAGGTGGATTTCGTGCGGACGATGTCTTGAAGGACACTCGCTTTTATTACAATCTAAATTATTGTGCGACACTTTGAACTTTTGCCAAGGATTCACGAAATCTTTTTCACTTTATCGTATTTACTTATTAAAAACGCTGACTGTAAAACTATGGACAAAAATAAACATTTACATATTTCTATAGTATTTTAAACATATGTTCACATTATGACCATAACTGAGAGAGCCATAAAAGATAATGAGCGTTATTCGGCAGACGGCTCTTGAATACAAAAACACTTTCCAATGTCTACTACCATAATTGGATTCTAGCCTAAAATATTCTAAGTACATATAATCATTCTGTAGCATACCTAGTAGTAACCTTTAATATGGTTAAGTATTAATTTGTTATAATATTGTCTTTTATTAACGCGAGTATCACACATTTAAATAAAATACTGTATACCGGACTCGAGACTCCCGCGACCACGGTTGCTGAAAAGCATCCGAAAAGTCGGGATAAATAATTTAAACAATATAAATAATAAATCGCGTTTTAATCCGGTATACAGTATTTTATTTGTTGGTAATAATTACACCCATGTAGGTACCTACTTAGCGACTACCAATCCATTCTAAATCTAAACGTATTTAATACTAGCGGACTCGACGTCTACATTGCACCCAAGCGAAGCCGGGGCGGATCGCTAGTTTTATATATATAGAATTAAGAAAATAGATTTCAATCCGATATTCTATGGCCAATTTTTGATAGTTTTCAAGGAGAGATTTTGAGATCAATCACGTTTGAGAATTATTTACACGAGATATTAAAAAATTTAAACTTGTATATTATGGAAAGATTTATGATTCAATAACAAAATACAAAAATATGCTTTTGATTAATGTTCAAAGTTATTGACCGGGTATCCCGACTCAATACGGTTATATTTTTAACTCAATACGTGTACCTATTGAACTATGAATACTTCATTCCTCTGCTTTCGTTACATATAGAAACTGAATCGCGGCATAAACGAGAACGAGCACGAACTGTATACCTACTTTATAATTCATGTCTTTGAATCGATAGGAGAATCCAGATTGTGAAAGGCAGACATGATTTAATTTGTTTGTTATTGTATTTTTGTAGCGACATCTATAATCTGCGGCTAAAATCAATACGATGACGTCTAATCCTGAATCGCGCTATCTAATTGTTTCGAGAGCTGAGTATAACTTAACATTATTATATATTCTTTAACTTACATAATAGGTATAAGAGATAAACACATTTTAAGAAAATTTCAACTTTTCAGTATTGTACCGATAGATTACTAGACATGGGTGATAACAGGTCAAACATGATATGTGTTATACCTGTTACTGTTACTCAATAATAACAGATGCAAATATCTGTTATTGAACAGTCTGTTATTTAGATATTAAAGTAATTACAGATAATACGATCTAATTAAGGAGTGACTTTTCAAGGTAATTTCCATCCTGTGAAACGTCCAATTGTATATTTTTGGATAATAAATACTAGGTGCATCTCGTTTTAGCATGCGACAATCATAGACGTTTAACTGAGACAGGTAACAATCACAGTTGTTTTGTAATGGCTTGGTTGTTACTAGTATTTGTTGAATAGTTGTTTTTTAGTATTTCATGATATTTTCAATAACAGATATATCACAACCGCAGGAACAACTGTTATCTGTTATCTTTGAATACCTGTGATTTATACCTGTTACGATAAATACGCCTCACTCCTAAAGATTACCTTTTGTAGTACTAATATAATTTGGAGATACAAACTGAAAACCAAAAGAAATAATTGCTTCTTTTTTTACCTATCTTCAACATACTGGTTTATGTCCGTGGGTTCGCTCGATAGTGGCTCTAATTACAAGGAGTAGAGAAATCGTGTATAACAGTTAGTACCTGGCTCGCTTACTAACAAATAACAATGTGTAAAAGAGTAATTACTAGTACTTGTGTGGCAAGATAAGTTTTTATTTGTACCAACTTCCAGATATTTTGCAAAATACATTATCAGTTAATGTTAATGTTGAATTAAATAGTAATAGCGTTATAATAGATGCTTTTATTTTTCTATTGTTATATCGATGTGATGATGACGTAGTATATGTAAAAACGGCTATTGTATCCTTAGAAATCATTGATAGTTTTTCTTTATAGATAATCAGGCCTTGACCTTTCTAGAAAACATGAACGAAGTCATGACTTCCTTATGGAGGCGGAATGTATTGAGTGCTACACTATTATTTGAAAAGGAATGTATAATATAATATTACTAGTCCCCCACCCGGTTTCGCACGGCTATACTAATGGAGTAAATGAGACCAAATCAATTTTTTGACAAAAAAATATATAGAAAAAACAAATTCTGGATATCACCCTAATCACCTAGCGGTATAAAATATATTTTACGAACTATTGTCATACCAAATTTACATGAAAAATTCATAAAAATCGATTGAGCCGTTTTGGAGGAGTGCGACCACAAATCTCGTGTCACGGAGATTTTTATACATATGAAACAAAAATAAAACGTTGAACCCGAATGACCCTATTTGTTCACAAAATTATAGTTAATTGCAAAAACAGCCATCAGCGAGACACGCTCAGTAATTTATGGCTTATAGCCTTAATCCAATTCGTTTATCTAGTAGGTTAATGGCGATCGATTTATTATGTCTGTGCCAAAATTTTGATAAATACACAGTTATAATATGAAATTGCGGTCTAATGATAATGTTTGAAATTAACGTGGACTTAAAACTAAGTTCTGCGTTCAAGTTTAGACCCAACTTGTACAAGTTATGACTGTACCTATGTGTTGTTCAAAAATAATACGAATAACGTAACTTGCATTTTTTTAAACCGAAATGAATATACATATATTAACAGGTAACTGATACCTACTCTATTTTTTGGAAGTACCAACCTAAAATAATATTTATGTATATATTTTATTCTAGATATATAATTGACATATCTCTTGTCTATTTGTGGATGTGTTTTTATGTCACATATCGACAGACGAGCATGATGTTCACTTGATGGTAGGTGATACCTCAGCCACAGAACATCAGTCAATGATGCGCTGTCGACCTAATTTTTTAATCGAGCTTTCGGCAATCCATAGAATGAAACTGAAACGCGCTATATGCACTTCACGGTTTGTCCGTCTATGAACGGTGGTTCGTTACCCGGTCGGAATTTCGATATTCTCCCACCCGATCAATGCCCGAAGTTACCAGACGCGGGGAAGACATGCTTACAGAAATTTAATCATATTGGAGGGATTCGAACCCACGACCCATCGATGACGTCGCCAACGAGCCCGTCATTCTTTCAAATTAAAAAAATAATAATTTCGAAGTTCGAACTTAAGCTGTGCTACTAAACAGTTGCGTACAAAGACACAAATCTATTTTTGAATGTAAATTAAACTCCTCATGCATTCTCGGTATCAATTATTTAATGGGCTAAATCAATACAACCAGTTAAAGGTTGAATCATTCAATATTCAGTTAAATTGGTGCGCAATTAACTTTCTGTATCGTAAAAGTTATACGGCCGCTATGTCTACGGAATGGATACAACGCGATTCTTGGGTGGAAATGAATTTAAAGTTTAAACCAGGGATGTTACGGAACTTTGATTTCGGTTCCGAAAAGTCGGAACTTCCGATTGATTTTGCACCTCCGATTCCGATTTCGGTTCCGATAAATTTGAATCGGAGGTTATAATCGGAGGTCGAAGGACATCGGCGGTGGTAGCCGCGGTCAGCGCCATTTGATTTGATTAACTTCTGTTTAAAATTTAAGAAAATTAGTTTATTTTTATATCACATCCAGGAAGGTGTTTACTTTTTTGAACTGATATGAATGAAAATGATGAATAATGTTTGTAATTTTATTTTATTACACATCTCTCTTTTGTGTCTGCCTCCGATTCCGGTTTCGGTTCCGGTTCCGGTTCCGATAAACCAAATTTAAAAACTCCGATTCCGAATTCGGTTCCGTTAAAACCACTTCCGTATCATCCCTAATTTAAACCACGCTTTGTTAATGTTTGACCTCCTCGGTCGCTTAGAGATGCGAATAAAATTGTAAATCCAAGGTCTGGAGAAAACAAGTCAAAAAAAGCGGTCTGCCCGTCTAGGATGACCATCAAGAGATATCTCGCGGACGAGTGAAGACAAACTAAGATATAAGGTATCTCGACATCGACAAATATCTCTACTTTTGACATTAGAAGTCGTGAGTTTTAGTGTAAGTGTCATGTTAGACCCGGAAGACAAAGAGATAATAGATTAAATCACGAGAAAACGGTCGACAAAATTTTGCCGTGGTAGGTACGGTAGAACACCTTCCGTGCGCATCCATGGCTCGTGGGTTCGAATCCCACCGGGACAACATGTTTATAATTTTCTGTAAGCATTTTTTCCCCACGTCTGGTAACTTCGGGCATTGATCGGGTGGAAAGAATATCGAAATTCCGACCGGGTAACGATACACTGTTCATAGATGGAAAAACCGTGAAGTGCACATTGCGCGTTTCGGTTTCAGTCTATGGATTTCCGGATGCTTGAAGTAAAAAGTAGTCCGACAGCGCATCATTGACTGATGTTCTGTGGCTGAGGTATCAATGCTCGTCTGTCGATATCTAACATAAAAAAAATACAACACTGTTTTGTTTAAGTAATTAGAATTCGTTACATCAATATTGTTAGTAATTATTCATACCAAGTTATACAATTAGTTTTTACATCAATATTAAAATTACCATGTTAACGTTTCAACGGTTGACAAAGTATTGTTTGAAATTATACGATACTTTATTATAAAAGAACTTTGAATTTGAGTTTAGTTGTTAACTTATACAAACACTAGTATATTTCATTTTGCCATACAACTGACATTGTTTTGGTCTAGCAGTTTACAGTAAAATATTTCATTACGATACATTTAACATCACTGAAGACGTAATACTTATCTAAAATAATATTATAAAGAGGAAAGATTTGATTGTTTGTTATAACTTAACTCAAAAAATACTCGAACTATTTAAAAAAAATTCACCAATAGAAAGCTATATTATCAGCAAGTAACATAGGCTATATTTTTTTGTATAGTAGGTACATCTACATTGCACCCGTGCGAAGTCGGTGCGTATTGTTTGTATATTAAAAACATTAAATTAAAGGTGTTGTTTTTAATTTTGAATGTTTGTATTCAATACTTTATCTTTTTTTTAATTATTTTATACTATATAGTTATAATTATTTTAATTAAACGTGTATTGATAATTATAGATGTCACTGTTACTCGAATAGTGTGATGGCGCTTATAAATCGTCAAGACTAAAAAACAGCTTTGGAGCAATTACTACTGCCGTTTGGCGACTAGCCAGCGAATAGTAGCCAATATGCGCATGCAATGATTTATTTTTTACAATATTACAATCAGTGGTTCTATTTTTATTGCACAAAGCAAGGTATTAATATTTACAATATACAACGTGTATAATATAGACATAGACATATTATATTTATTCACAACAAACACACGCACATACAAAAGTAGCTATGGACAAACATAAGACAAGAAGGATTTAAATACCTAGTACAATTAACAACTTAAATTATATAAACTTAATCCTATATTTTAAATTAACAAACAATGTATGCGGCAGTGCCTGTCATGAAAAGGAAAGCTACTCAGCTTAAGGGATAACACCACTGTAAATTTGGCCAAAAAAAAAAATTTTTTTTATGCTTTTAAAAATTATTTTGAACCCTTTAGAATATGGGACGAACTCGTCTTTAGTAAAAAAGACAAAAATTCCATCAAATTTCGCACCTTTCCGCGACGACTCAACAAGGTTTTTGTGGGTAGTATAGAATTTGAAAATTTTTTTTCGATCCCTCGAAGTGCTTACGCATCACAATGAGTGACAAATAAGTATACCAGGGTAAAAAAGGACAAAAACATCGTTTCCAACGTGGCGTTGGAACAGTATGTCAATGAAACGATTATTGAAGAGATTTGAGGTTGAGAGCGATTCAACAGGAGTCAGTGCTTTGGCTAAGAAATAAAAAGCTTCTAATGAAGATTTTGAAGGTTCTGCAAATGGATACAGGTCTGGCCAGCTATAATTTTTGCCTCGAAACTGACGCAAAGCGAATCAAACACGCCGTACGAACTTTGACGGATGCAGCAAAAGAGGCGCTATCTGTTATGAAATCGTCGAGAAAAGCGAGTGAGGAGAAATTTTCCAACTTTGAAGGGCAGCTTTATGGTCCTGGGATAGCAGATTAATGGTAAAAAAATTAAGTCATCGAATTTTTCATTTATTCATATGTAAAACACACATCAAAACTTTAAACGCGTTTTTCTCGAAATGTCATTTTTCAAAACGGCACGCAGCATAACTCGAACAATTTTCATACTTTTGATTTGAAATTTTGACAATATCTTTAAAATAACATTTGCAAGAGAACTACGTACGGAATTTTCGATAAGTTAATTTAAACATTTTTTATTAACAAATGATTGTCTTTTTTCTTTGCAAAAATAGACACTTTCTGTTTTATTGCTCGCCGATTTTACAAATATGAATATTTTTAAAATCCCGTACGTCATTCTCTAGCTTGAACGATATAGATTACGGAGAATTTTTGTTTTTTATTCTAGGTCGAAAATTGCATCAGTTATGCTGCGTGCCGCGGTGCGCCTTGAAATCGTCATGCCTCCAGAGAATGGCTCCAGCGTCGCCATTTTGAAATATTTTTTGATCAAAAAATATTTTTATATACTTCAATATACATTCAATAATATACTTGAATTGTATTTTTGTACCACCTTTCCTTCCAACCAAAAAAAAATTCGTAAGAACAGCCTTTTTTTAGGCCGTTACAGTGGTGTTACCCCTTAAGTCAGGGAGATTTTCCCTAACACTGATTTTCAGTAGCTTCCTAGCTGACCGGTGTGTCCTGTCCATTTACAAGGCAGTTAAAAATGTTTAAAATAAGGGTGTTTAGGAACGACGTTAATTAAATGACGAATTACTTTGAATCTGGCTTGTTTGATTTTGTAGACGTGTTCTTCCGTTTAAACGTATTTTCGAATGAATGTTGAATAATAAGATGGCGACAGCCGAAATGTCACAGACAAAAATTCTTGTTTATGCTTGTTGTCTTGATGACGATAGATGGCGTTAACAAGGGAAAACAAGCATATTTATAAATAAAAATAAAATTAAAAAATATAAATATCTACATACTTCTCGTATATTTAGATTGTTAACCATAGTTTCGTCCAAAATAAGGGTATGCAATAATGTATAAGAGTGTATTAGAATTTAGAACCTTGATGTACGGAAGTGAATGTTGGGTATGGCAGAAGGAACATGACGTAAAAGACGACGTAGTGACGAGAATTGAGAAAGGAATGTTGAATTGGTTTGGGCACGTAGAAAGGATGGATGGATGAAAGTAGGGGAACGAAATAGATTTATGAAGCTGGTGTGAATGGAAGAGTCGACAGTAGTAGACAGTAGTAGTCGACCTAGGCAAACGTACCTCGATCAGAACGGAGATGTTCTTCAAGGTACTTCTACTTTTAAAGTGGTATTCGAAACCGACGAGCGTGGATGTAAGTGGAAGAAGCGAAAGTAGTATGCAAGGATCGGACCATACGGAATTCCGTGATTTCTTCCTACTCCAATGGGAAAGAGGCGTGATGTACATGTATGTATGTATCCAAAATTGTCCTTATGTAGTACAAAAAGAATAGGTATCTCTTTATTCGAGTGGGGCAAAGAGGAATGTCAAATTGTCAAACCAAGTAACTAATTCTTATCATTTCGCGCATATCATGACTCTTCTCTCTTTGAACGGTTCGTTAGTCGGACAGAACTTTGGTATTACCTACTCCCATTCATTTAACCTTCAAGCAGTCGGGCTCCTTTGGTTCAACCGCACTTGTTACGTTTTTGTTTATAACTTTGAATTTTCGTTTATATGTTTTATTTTATTTAATCACTTATCTCTGAAAGACAAATGTCTTAATTTTCTAAGAGGTCTTTGCGGTTACACGCGACAATTAATGCTCGAAATGATACTTAAGGAAACACATGTTAATGAAAAATATTAAAAAATCACTACATCTAACTTGCAGTGCTAAGACGAATGGTTGTATTAATCACAGCCCCCACGGGCTAAACAAACATACGAATTAATTCAGAAAGCAAACATAGGATTTAGTACACACTGCAAAGTCATCGAGCTATAAAATGATAGCCGCAAATAACTAAAAAGCATTGACACGGAAAGTGAGAGAAAAAAAGAAACTCATTTTCACTGAGGGTGCAAAACTTAGCAGCCGTAAATAAACTTCTAGTTTTATTTAATTAAAACACATTTAATACGTATATCACACCTCGTTCGTGTTTGGTATACGCGTTGCGTTTAAATCAGAGGTTCTGGGTTTGCTTTTCAAACAGAACAAACATGCTCCTGTAATATCTTACAGAAAATTATTCGCCTACTTCTAATAATAATAAATAATTTATTGCACACAAAGCAGCAACTACTATACAATAAAAAGAAAACTTGTTTTATCTAGACAACTTTGCATTTTGTGGGCAATTGGTCCAGGCTCAGTTTTTGTGCTGGGGGTGTGGGTGCCACAAGTTATACTGGGCCATTAGTTTGAGGTCTACAGCATCAACTATATTAAAAATAAAGTAAAAGAAAAGTTATCTGTAAAGGAATAATCCTAAGCCAGACTTCTCTAGTGAGGGAATTTACTTAGATTTAAAAATTAAACGTTCTGAATCTTTCAAATACTAACAAGAAACATCATAGTTTACGTTTCTCTCATTTCATTGCAAATATCACCATGAAAGAAACGTAAAACACTACAGATACATAAAACATTACCAATCTTTTTTAGCGATCGGGTAAATAATATTATCAAAAGCAACGACCCCCAGACTGTAGGAGAGTGACAAATGAAATAACTTCAGTAACAATTTGAACGCGAATAAAGAAAAGTCAAGAGGCACTCGACAAAGTTATTTCGATTTATAACAATAGAAATTACTTCAGGTAAATTATTTTATATTATATTTTTTAAATCTATCTGTCAATCGTCTCTGTAACTAAATGAAAAAATAATACAATGTTATATTATTAAAACCTAAGAGGGTTGTTGCTTCGAGATGCGATAATTATTTGGATGTGTTTATATTAAAAGCCAAAAAAAGTGAACGGTATAGAAGTTGATGGAAAAAATGATTTTTTTTATCAGATAAACAATAAAATGTTTCTGGTTTATGGGCGAAGAACCAGCGCGGCGGTTAGTTAAGTGTATTAATTAAAACGTAGAGATTTGGGTCGTTTGGAAGTCCATTCTTTCTTTCATAAAATCCAAAGCACAGTTCAAAAGTCGTAAATTGGTAGTTTAATTGGTTTAATTGGTCAATAACTATTTTAGTGACTGATATCATTATCAGTTCGCTATACTGAGATTATTTTCTAATCAGCGCTCCTATCGTGTATGTATTGAATTGGGAAATGTAAACATAATAAAATTCTAATGCCTTTTGCTGGCATGTCTATTTTAGTTTTGTATTTCGTTTTAAATCTTAATTCTTATATTCCATTTCTGCTAAAATAATTCATGAATAAAATTCTAATGCTTTTTGCTGGCATGTCTATTTTAGTATTGAAATCTTAATTCATATATTCTGCTAAAATAATTCATGACAAAAATACAGTTCTAGTTCAAACTGTAACTCTGAGACGAATATGAAAAGGATCTTAATATATTCAACCCTTAGCTACATACTACCCCTATTTAGGGTAGTTATATCCAAACCGGTCTATAAAACAATTGCAATATATCTATCTTAAGTAAAACTAGGATAAAGCGCGACGAATTTTTTTTTTAAGTTTATAGTAAGCGCACTACGAACCGTGGTGGAAGAGTGGAAGTGGAAGGTTGTCCGTAAGACCGAGAGTACATAGTTAAGGGTTCAAACAAAAATAAAAATAATAAACACAAAAAAAACCAGCCAAGTGCGAGTCGAACTCGCACACAAAGGGTTCCGTACCATTATCTGAAAAACGAGCAAAAAAATTACGTTTGTTGTATGGGAGCCCCCTTATATATTTATTTTATTCTGCTTTTTGTATGTTATAGCGGCAACATAAATACATCATCTGTGAAAATTTTAACTGTTCAACTATCGCGGTTCATGAGATACAACCTGGTGACAGACAGATGGACGGACAGCGGAGTCTTAGTAATAGGGTCCCTTTTTACCCTTATGGTACGGAACCATAAAAAATACTTATTTACGTAATAAATAAGATCCCGAGAATATAAGTAAGATTGGTGGTGAGAAGGTGGTCTGTGAAACCGAGGGCAGATAGCTAAGACAATAGAGCAGAATAACATATTCGTCCGTAAACATTTTGACGGGCTCGTTGGCGCGTTCGATAGAACACCTGCCGTGCGCTTCGATGGGTCGTGGGTTCGAATCCCACCAGGAGCACATGCTTATAATTTTCTGTAAGCATGTTTTCCCCACGTATGGAAACTTCGGGCATTGATCGGGTGGGAGGAATATCTAAATTCCGACCGGGTAACGAATCACCGTTCATAGATGGAAAAGCCGTGAAGTGCATATTGCGCGTTTCGGTTTCAGTCTATGGATTTCCGAATGCTCGAAGTAAAAATTAGGTCGACAGCGCATCATTGACTGATGTTCTGTGGCTGAGGTATCACCTACCATCAAGTGAACCTCATGCTCGTCTGTCGATATCTGACATAAAAAAAAATCAATGAAACTAGAGCACGTATTGAACCATTGATATGACATCTGGACGCTGTTAAGCAATACAGTGTCAACAAAATGATAAAAATGTAAATTTTGATACTAATCGCTTCCTTATGAGCTAGAGTACATATTTCAAAGGAAATATATATCATTTAAATGGTTTTAATAGCAAAAATATTGAAAACTAGTGGGCACGAAACCCTGTTTGAAATAGAAAATAGAAAAAAAAAAATTGAAAAATGTTTAGAATATTTAACAATAATGCACTAAATTCTATTACTTTGATTGCTGCCAAGAAAAACGATATACATTTAGTGTAATAACAATAATTACAAAAAAATCTTTTCTGTTATTTTAAAAGAAATTTAATAAAACCTAATTAAAACTTCAAACTCAATTTTCTCAAAATGGCAACCATGTGGGTTGACACTGTATTGCTTAGCAGCATCCATCTATCATAAACTATTGTATGCTCGACTTGGCGGGGGCACTGCCGTGCCCCCAGATATTGCAAATAAAGCGTGTGAACCTAATACACCTTTAACGGGTCGATTTGTATCGACTTACTGTTGCGAATAAGGTCTTTCAATGTATTATTTACCGTTACTGATATTAAAGTATAAGGTTTCTTGTAAAACATCAGATGTTTATAAGGTAACTTTAAGACTGTTTAAATTTTGACGGGCTGGTTGGCGCGTTCGGTAGAACACCTGCCGTGCGCATCGATAGGTCGTGTGTTCGAATCCCACCGGGACCACATATTTATAATTTTCTGTAAGCATGTTTTCCCCACGTCTGGTAACTTCGGGTATTGATCAGGTGGGAGCAATATCTAAATTCCGACCAGGCAACGAACCACCGTTCATAGATGGAAAAACCGTGAAGTGCATATTGCGCGTTTCGGTTTCAGTCTATGGATTTCCGAATGCTCGTAGTAAAAATTAGGTCGACAGCGCATCATTGACTGATGTTCTGTGGCTGAGGTATCACCTACCATCAAGTGAACCTCATGCTCGTCAGTTTATATCTGACATAAAAAAAAGTAACTTTAAGCCTTTTTAAATTTAGCTTCTGTTAAAAATATTTCATCATGTATATTTAATATTTAGCTTCATAAGCGGAAAAGATGTTAAAATGACCGGTGCCTCACGTGACACCAGAGGGTTTGCAGATGCGTTTCGACCTTTACTTTCTCGCACTACCCATTTTCACAAGCAGTGGGATTGAAAAACTAATTGCTTTTGAAAGCTGCTTTTAAAAACCCTCAATAATGTAGTGTATGTATCAGTTCGAATCAGTGGCGTGCCTAGGGTTTGAATGCAGGGCAAGCCCAAAAACTTAACTCCTAAAAAAATTGACAATTTTTTATTTTACCTTTTTTGTGGTCAACTCCCAAGCCTTGTTGTATTAATAAACGATTTTAATAAAACACACAGAAGTTATTACTACTAGACAAAAAATTACACATTTAAGCTCTATTTCAATTTATGATTGAAATAGTGAATGAGGCTACTGAATGAATTATGTTATTTAGAATTTTATTTGATAAATAACTAGGTGCCGATTTACCACTTTGTTGATGTTGCATATTATGTTGTTCTAAAACAATGTCATACTTTGAAAGTAATGAAACCAATTCCAAAAAATACCCATTTTAAATTGTTGAGAAAAAGGTGGTACTAAAGCATTGCCACATGTCTGCTTCTAGGGCTGGTGGTCACAATCATAACTGCGTATGTAGCCTTGCGGTCGCCGGACGTATGCTCTTACGGATCAATGATCCGTAAGAGCATACGTCCCGGGTTTGATTCCCAGGTTGGTCATTAAGTGTTTCTCGCTTTTAAAAGTGTGGAAATGGTTGGTGATCAAAGTTTGAGAACTTGAGGGTTGTTTGACGCCCGGATGGGTTGATAACATAAACATTGGTGGAAGTTTCAAACCTGTGCAGAAGGCACGTAAGGTGGAAAACTAACACTAGTGGTGAGTCAACAAGTTTGAATAAAAATTCGTCTCGCGGACTCCTCCCATGTTGAGCATGGGAAGGATGCACAAGCGGGACGAGGATGGGGGTCGTTTGGCCTAACCGCCGGGTGCTCGCGGCAGTACGCTATCGCGATCCCGTGGGCCCCATTATGGCGGCTTGAGGGGTGAGGGGTTTTTTTTTTTTTGGTGGTCACAATCATCCGAAAACGATGAAAATAAAGGAGACAGACATCCAGGGTTAAGATTTTTTTAGTTAATTTTTGAAGTTATTTTTATGAATTATATGAAGTGGACACAAATTCGAAGCACTGTCAATTGACGACGAAGCGCTTCTACAATGGCAGACGAGGTCTATAATGTTTCTCAAGGTATAATTATCGTTATTAATAAAATCTGGCACGTGTGCTGATCATATAGAAATTTTGCTCGCCAGCTCCCTAAGCAATAGGATAAGGTGCAATAATTATATGGAATTTTCTTACTATTTGTATTTAGAATTACGTTAGTAATTTCCATTTACGAAACCCTTTAGTGTCAACGTACCTTACGCATGCCAGAATAATTTAAAAGTGCGCAGTAACGAACAATGTGGATGGATTTGGCAAACAAATGAAATTGCCGCCTAGTACTTTATGATAGCCTAGTACTTTGACAAAAATATATTTTTAATTAAACACAAAAACAATTTTTAGTTTGTTAAATGTTTGAAAAACAACGCATCTACAATTGGATTCACCATAGGGGTATGTGAAATTTAAATGGCAACAACGAACTAAGAAAGCTTTTTGGGAATAATTTACAACAATTTCCAACAAGCGCTTATGGGTACATAATATGAGGATATTCAAGAATCACTTGCGCATTTTCCTCTAATTGTACCGTTTAATAGCTGCTCATTCGATCACGATATTATTGAAATAAAATTCGAAGAAAAAATAGCTGCCAACTGACAACACAATACCATTGTCCGTTTCTCAGAAGTGAACAATCTTATATGGATAGAGTTTAAAACAATAGAAAGGAAGCTTAAAAAATACTGTGTAAGACTTGAAACATAATACTGGTATTAGGTACGCTTCGCATCCTATACGAATTGTAATTAAGTTTTAACTAGCTGGGGCCGTATCAAGACCTCTTATTTTATTCAATAACTAGCAACGCGCCCCGGCTTCACACGGGCGCAATGTAAAAGTATACACAAAACATAGCCTATGTTACTCGCTGATAATGTTGTTTTCTATTGGTGAAAGAATTTTCAAAATCGGTCCAGTAGTTTTTGGGTTTATTCATAACATACAAAAATACAAATCTTTCCTCTTTATAATATTATATAGTAATAGTAATATAGTATAGACTATAATGACTTACAAAACAAGGTCAAATATTTTCAATTTTAATACATCAGAAAAAAAAACAAAAATAAACGAAACTCTAATAAAATTAATGCAAAATAACACAAGAACTATGTCAGATAAATTCATTGAAAAGATGACCGGTTTCTAGCAAGAACCAGTATTTATTGCCACTTTACCTTACTAAAGAACGCGACAGAGCTATACTTGTTGTATAGGTTTGTCTCGCTCTTAAGGACTGCTGTACTAATCTATGTCTATACATATAATAAAACTAAGAAAAAATATAGAAAAAAATGCTTAAAACCGAGGGGGTGTAAGAAGGGAAATAGAACAAACGCAGATTTTTTTTTGTTTCTCTGTTTGTCGGTTTGTACGGGCTAATCTCCGAAGATACTGAACCGATTTTCACCGATTGCAATTTCCACAAATATATTAAGCAAGGCCCGGGGCAACATATAGGCTTTGTTTCATCGAAATCGGTTGTCGGAAAAAAAGTTATCATCATTTAAAGATTATTTTAAAGGCACTATATCAACAAATTGTAATGCAAACTGACTCGCGTCGTACTTTTTCGAATTATCAGATGTTTATAACAGTTTGATATGGAAATGAAATAGTTTGATTATTTCGCCACTTTCAATATATATTCGTGAAATAGATATGTATATAATATGTACCTTGCTCAAAAGCTCAGCTTAAGATGAAGCCCACGCGAACGAAGTCGCTGACGTCAGCTAGTATTAATATGAGAAATGGCCCTTTACTTCGTCTTGAAATTTAACGGAAGTCAAAAAAGTGCGTACCAGGATGTTCATTTCGCTTTGTGAGAAAAGGGGAAGTTTCAAGAGGAGGCCATAGATGCACTCGCTGTTCGATGCACTACTTAGACTTTAAAACCTGCTCTAAATACCTAGTAGCCTATATATATGCCTAGTAGAGGTGAGTTCTTGACGGTTTTTGTGTTAACGAAATGAAACTGCTAATTACAAACTTATAACCTGTTAAAAAAGCAGCTTATTTTATTAGCTAATTTGCAGTGAGCGACTACGCATTGAATGTTCGGTGACCTAATCCGCGCGTTGCGTTCGAAAATCGTTGAATTAACGGCTTTTGCGGTAAACGAAAAGCAGCTAATTCGTTAACATTGGAAAAGCTGCTAAAAAAGCTGCTTGTTGAATTAACGCCCACTCCTAATGCCTAGAGTTTGGGCTAAAACATAATAGAATAAAACGCTTGATTTTAACTTTGAACCATTATTTTTTCAAGAATTTACAAGCGTTAAATTGTATTGAGTTATATCCAATTTAAAATAAAATCTTAAAATTCTCATAAGATCAATAGTACCTAGTAACATTTAAGATAACGTTAAGTCGTGTCGTGTTAGTTACACCATTTACAACTGAAAACAGCTCCACCGATTTTAATGATAACTTATTTGTTGGATTCGCATATGTCCCGAATAACAGAATAAATATTAAAATATCGCAAAAATTCACGAAACAATTTTTGCAGAATTTTTAGTTTAAAATCAATTATAGGTTCGGAACTCCTCCATTTTCCGCAATTGACACGTCACTCACACTTATAGCTTTTTTGTAATAACTGATGTAAAGTGCGCGCCAGATAAGTCTGCGCGCGGCAAAAATTGGAACTAAATTTCTTTCCGTCATATTGTTTTCCGGAATTAGTGTGCAGCAGTGGCGTTTTTATTCGATTTTATTGGTAATCATCATGCCTAAGGTTATAAAAAGTGCTGGTAGAGATGTTATATTGAAAGTAAAACGTGCTTATGAAGCAGAACGGCAAAATAAAGGGCCGATTGTACCATTTTCAAAACTTTTTTATTACTTGACAGGTAATTTTTGGGGTGACCAGTACATGGTATTATGTCTTTATGTGGGGTATTTTTATACGATACATATTTTTACTTTGTTGTTGGTTAATGATTTAGTTTATTTTAGGATTAAAACCCCATTGAAAAAAAAGAAGTATTGTGGAAAAAAAATTAAATCACAGGTGAAATATCTTCAATCTGAAGCGGCATTTAATTCGATAATGTGTGTCAGCATGTTGAAAAAATCGTAGACCAATATTTTGAATCTGACAGGCTTTTGGACATAGAACTGGACAAATTTATAATTGATCATGCAAGTGACAGCAAAACTTTAAACTCTTCTAATAACGAGTCAAGTGAATCAGAAACATGTGAAAATAGAATGGAAAGATTGACCCACTGATGGACCATAGTTATCCAAAATTTAGAAGTTCTGCTATATTCTCGATAAATGATTTACATTAAATATATATATTATATATATATAATTTGGTGTTGTTTTATTTAATTGTAGATTATGTAAATATTTCTTATGGAGCAGGTAAATAAGGAGTTATTCAGTTACAATATGTAACAAATTAAAAATATATATATTTTCACTGAGTTTTAGTATGTAATTATTAGAGATGCGCCGAGTACTCGTTTATTACTCGGTACTCGGCGAACTCGGCGTTATTTTCAATACTCGTACTCGGCCGAGTAACTCTGTACAATTAACGACTACTCGGTAAATATAAAATGTTTGAGTTGAACAAGGGGCTTAGAGAGGCTTAGTAGTGAAAACAAAATTTCAAGTATAAGTGAGCATTTATTTAATCATAAAAATATAATCCGTTGTTTAATATACTAATCGCAAGTAATCACACAGAAATTCAAGAAATTCTGCCCATTCAGCTAATATAATATTCTACTTCTATTAATGGACACATTTATTCAATAGTAAAAAGACAATAATTAGTATTTGTAATTTAACAAAGGCAAGTTATGGTGCAGGAATACTAAGCTTTCTGCCCGTTCCGGTAACAGTCTATTCCTCTTCTCCTCATAAACATTACCTGCCTCGGAAAATAATCTTTCGCTATACACAGTGCTTGCGGGCGCACTTAGAAACACTCTTGCTAAATATGCCAAGAGTGTATATCGTGTTTTGTGTCTTGCCCACCATTCGAATGGACTCTGGTCTCGTGGTAACAAACTTTCATTGACGTATCGATCAAGTTCTAGAGCGATTGGACTTTTTGGATCTTCACGTTGCGGTGGCTTGGTAGAAGCTAGTTCGTCGTAGCAACTCCAAAAAGCTCCATGAGCGTCTTGTGAAGGTCTTGATATGTTAAGGTTCAATTCATTTTCGTCACTGCTATTAGAACTGTCCAAAGCTTCAGTTCTTCTAATGGATTCTAAAAATAGCATGTTCCTAACCTGTTCACCACTACTGAACCGAGTAACTCGGCCGAGTACTCGGTTTCATAAACTTAAAACCGAGTTATACTCGGTACTCGGTAAAACTAGTACTCGGCGCATCTCTAGTAATTATTATTCATCACCCTAAAACTAATTGAAATTTACAAATAAAATTGTTACATCATGTCAAATTTAGTAGTTAATTCGACGTGATATCTAAATATAAATTTGTTTTCTGTTGTATACTAAGTATACCTAATACGAATTAACATTCAGAAAGCCGGTGATTTTTTTGGTGTTGCATAGTGGTTGAGAGTTTGCTTTCTATACCTGGCAATATTTGGTACGCCACCCGTCGCGCGCAGACTTATCTGGCAAGCACTCTACCTACATTGTCCACTGTAAGTCAATGACATATAGTCCAAGAGCCCACTGCAAAATTTCTACCCGATTCGGACTTATGGACAAATTATATAGGATTCGGTGGCGAATGTACTGGCCTTTATATCAACCCTTCGGTCAAGATACAGGGTTTATCATGTACGGCAACTCTATCACCACTACATATGCCATCCAATCGTATATTATTTGTCCGTAAGTCCGATTCGGGAAGAAATCTTACGGTGGGCTCTCCTACTAACACTAGATATTTTAGAATAGATTATAGAAGTGGGAAAATAATGTCATATCCAATGCGGTACGAAGATCGCCGGGTATGCTAGTAATTAATATATTCACGGCTAAATATACAAACTAAAGCCCGAATTAAAAATATGTTACTATAGTCGAAATCTATTCTTGGAACTGTCCAAATGTCAAATTTCTATAGAGAACAAACGGTTTGACATTTACCTAAAACTAGATTCAAACCTAAGTCACGTCTTGGAATACGGGCCGGGGCCTTAGTATTTAATAGTGAATGTGTTGTATGTTTCTTAACTCCATTTCAAAATCTTGTATTATTGTGATTATTTTTATCGTCTTAACTCAGCCGGCCTAGCATGACCGCCACAAGATATCACGCGGACGAGAGAAGACAAACTAATATATAACAATTTTGATAGAAAAGATATCTCGATCGACAAATATATCTATTTTTGATATTAAAAGTCGAGTTTTTTGTCATGTTAGACCCGGAAGAAATAAAGAGATAATCGATTAAAATACGAAAAAACGGTCGGCAAAATTTTGTCGCGGTTGTCATGCTAGGCCAGCAGATTAAATAAGAAGTCTTAAATATGAAGTTAAGAATAAATCTAACAGTTTGTAGTTTTACTGCACTTGACAAAAAAATCCATGCGTCACTCATACGTAACACGTTTGACGTCGCCTATCGCATTCTTCAGCTTATTATAAAATCCAGTTTAGTTTGAAAGCAACATTTGTGTTTTATCGAATGTATAGATCAGAATTCTTATATCATTAAAATATCGCCTAAATATTTTAATGATATAAGACGCATAAGTAAAACAGAAAATTAGTTTCCGTTTTAAAGTCTCGAACAAGAGTTCTTCGCACGGGTGCAATGTAGATGAACTATACACAAAAAAAATTACTAGCTTATAATGTAGCTTACTATTGGTAAAATAAGTTTTTGAGTTAAATCGTAACAAACAAACAAATTTTTCCTCTTTAAAATATTAGTAATGATGTCAATAATGCGATGTCAACATAATTTATCCTGTTTCAGTATTTCTTATTACAGTACTCAGTTTTGAATCTAGGTTTAATACTTGTCTAACCATTTATTCTTAACTGGTTTTTGATTTTATTACCTACCTACCTACCTTAGATACCTCAGCTACAGAACATCAGTCAATGATGCGCTGTCGACCTACTTTTTACTTCAAGCATTCGGAAATCCACAGACTCAAACCGAAACGCGCAATGTGCACTTCACGGTTTTTCCATCTATGAACGGTGGTTACCCGGTCGAAATTTGGATATTCGTCTCACCCGATCAATGCCCGAAGTTACCAGACGTGGCGAAAATTATAAACATTTTGTCCTGGTTGGATTCAAAACGACCCATCGATGCGCACGGCTGATGTTCTACCGAACGCCAATGATGCCAACGTGCCCGTCAAATGTTTCCTTAAATTCCTTGATATTCATCAAATTCTGCTATTACAACGCTAATTACCCGCTAGGTTATCACAACAAGCACGTAGCAACTACCAGCCGGGCTAGCATGACCGCCACGCTATATATCTCGCGCGAGAGAAGACAAACTAAGATGTTAAATATCTCGATGTGTTATATCTCGACATCGACAATTTTGATAGAAAAGATATCTCGATCGACAAATGTATCTATTTTTGATATTAAAAGTCGAGTTTTAAGTGTAATTGTCATGTTAGACCCGAAAGAAATAAAGCGATAGTCGATTGAAACACGAGAAAACGTTAGACAAAATTTTGTCGCGCTTGTCATGCTAGGCCGGCTGTACTCTATACAACATTAACATTCAATGCCAGGTCACGTATAACGTTGCATCGTGTGATCGTGTCTAGTCACCGTGAAATGTGTGTGATTATTTCTCAGTGAAATAATAACTAGTATCATAAACAATTTGATATAGCCTCAACGGTATGAATATTTGCCAGAGCCATCGAATACTAATCTATTCATAATTCAAATGTATCACCTAATAACCGCCAGGTTTGTTCGCCGCCCAAAGTCGTAGTAGATGTGTAGCCATGAATTGCTCTCTCAATGATTACTCAACTAGCAATCCGCCCGGCTTCGCACGGGTGCAATGTATCCGATCATGATAATAAAATCGGTCGAGTAGTTTAATTTTCCCCGTTTTTGCAACATTTTTCTAAAGCCTTGGACTATCCAACACAAAAATATTTTTTACAGATTAGCTCGTTCAAACAAACAATTCTTCAGCTTTATAATATTGTATATATAATATTAATATAGATACGAAAAAAAAACAGTTATTCAAGAAAACTGCTATTGCAAACGAGCGAAGCCAGAAAAATCTCAGTAAGTAGACTTAATAACAATATTTAGGGTATGAGCAGGAACCCTCACTATACAGCACTTTGGGTAGTATCTTTTTAAATTATATGAAGAATCCGAAAATAAATTAAAAATATAATAGTGTAAGGTAAATGATTCTCTTTAAACGTATAGATACGTAACAGCACCGCTCTTTGTATTCTAATGTCTTATTCAAAAGGGCATCGAAAAGGTTCGGTAATAATAAATAACGTGTAAATGTTGCCATGTATTTAGTTGAGAACACATGAATATCAACAGATACTGCGGCGTGCTTGCAAGCGTATTTCTTTAGAGAGAAAAAATTTAAGTATCGCTTTATAAATTTTAAAACTTAAATGGAAACAAGAACTCCTTGCGCCGCCCCCCAAGTTAAAAACGGAACGGAAGAAGATAAACGTAGGCAAAGGAGTTACATTATAGGGCAGTAGTATCGTCTATCAGAAATCCATATTTATCTTATTTTAGATACTGTAAATTGTAATTGACCGTTATCATTTATTAAATTCGAAATTGATATTTTTATATAGGTACCTTCAAAGATAAATGTGACATGTATGTACCTCCAGAACAAATGACAAACTCCCATTACTTACATTGACATGTTATGTACAGAATGAATACCATTAATATCCCAATACAGTTAGGCTAACAAAACAAGGTTATATGGCCCCCGATCCGAGTACGAATTTTGAAGTTGTTGAGTTACGAAAAACGATGGGAATTAATGCAAGGTCGAGACCTTCTGATGTTTAACCCGAATGGGCTTTATACATAAGCATAAGGTTCCTTAATACCCCAGCAACAAAACATATTCAGTCAGGAAATCCATAGACTAAAACCGAAACGCGCAATGTACACTTCACGATTTTTCCATCTATCAGCGGTGGTTCCCCTTGTAAACTGTCAGATTTTGCTTAATTTTAAATATAGAAACCGGACATTAGTCATGACAAGCTCACTATAGGCATGAGTAAAATAAAAACAAAAGAATATTTTTAGCCCAAAGGGCACTTAGTTATTGTTTCCCTTTGGTAAACAGCTTAAAAGCTGAATACATTGTTTACTCTGAAACCTGATTCAACTGTCTATCACTCATTCAGTCCATTAAAACGCTATCTTATCTAGTAACAATATGAACGTAATGATAGTAGAGTGATAATCAGAAAAGGGAGCGGTCCCACAGGAAAATTGCATTTTTCTATGCGTTATCGATGAACGACATTGCAGTTCGAGATTGGGTATATCAAGGTCAAAGCTTGCTATGCCTCATAGGCATAAATGAATAATTCAAGTTATGAAAGGATAATTTACTCACAAGGAAACGTGACTCAGGTTTGAATATACATACATATATAGGTCTAATACTTGTCACAAGTATAACTAGATTGTTGTTTATCTTAAGAAATTTTAAAATTTTGACAGGTCTGAGTAACATCTTGGAATACTGGCATAATCAATCAAAACCTATTGACACGGTCCTTAAGTGTAAACAACAGAGCATAAGTAACATTTTTTTTAATAAAAATATCGTGTCACGGTGTTTGTGGTCGCACTCCTCCGAAACGGCTCAACCGTTTTTTGAAAACAGGTCGTAAAGTATATTTCATAACGCTAGGTGTCCCTATCCAGATTTTAATTTGTATTTTTTTTGATTTGGCATCAAAAAATACCTTTAACCCTAAATTTTTACAAAAAATTATTTCTCTAAATTAAAGACACTTGATATATATATTTTTTTCAACTAGTCGCAAGTCATTATTCTATGTATATATTTTAATTGTAAAAATACACATATACAATTATTTTCTTAGTAGATATGATTTAGAATTTTGAATTTAAAAAAAAACGAATGAGAAAAAAAAACTCAATTTATGAAATAACAACCATATTTAATGAGAACTTCTCATACATTAGTATTATTGTCGTAATTAAATGAAACAAGAATATTGTACTTTGCAGTTCAAGGTTTCTACAACCATTGCTATAACCACAGTTGCTTTATTTTCCTGTTTGTTTCGAAAATAATATTAAATATGAAACCGTCAGTTGAATAATTCATATACACTTCTAATAGGAAGGAATTGACAGAAACTTAATTCAGAATTTGTATTCTGTTCTTGCATATTTGTGATTATTATATTCTTCTTATATTATATATTGTGTATATATTTTTCTAAGATTATATTAATTCAAAGTTAGAACTCGCATTATGCTGTGTTACATTGTAAGAATATTATGTTCATATTTAAAAATACATCAATATTTAAGCTCAAACAACAGAATTTCTAGTACTTTACAAATAACAAAATATAATTCCTATTATGTCCAATAAAACACTATTAATTAAGAATCACGTTTATTGTGCTAGGTAGCCAGGACACAAGTAAATTACTAAGCATTTTCTAAGGCTACCTACTTTTACTTAAACCTCCATTATTTATTAATAATGTAAAGCAAAGCCTACCCGTACTCAATATGAAAACAATGATATACAACATACCTTTCCCCTTAGTAAGTAAACAATATAGAAAATTAAATGAATGAACCAGATCTTACAACTATTGATATTCTAACTGATATTAATAACCAAAATATAACATCCTATTAAACCTTACTACTAATATCCATATAGCACTTCACTTTTCTACATAATTAAACTACTTCATAAAATTAGTAAATTGACTTGGTCTATCATATGGTGACCTTGAGTGTGCATTGATTTTATTTTTAATTTTACCACCTGAAAATCTAGCTTCATTATTAACTGGTATGCCCAACATTTCTGCCCATTTATCTTCGCTTGGTATTTCAATTATTTCTTCTCTAAAGTCACTGTCAGTTAAGTCCTGCCTTAAGTCGTAGTCAGTCATTTCACATTTCGAGTCACAGTCATTTATTTCCCTGTTCTCACTATGTTCTATTTCCTCACCTTCCTCTTCTTGTGCTCCTCTTAATACATCCGGTTGTCTCTTTCTAATTAATTGATCGATATGTCTAGTAATGACATTACCTTCTTTTGTAGATACCCGGTAATTTGCTGGTCCATTTCTACTTACCACTGTTCCTGGTAACCACCGTGGTCCTCTAACATAGTTCCTATACATAACATCTTGACCTGTATCAGCTTCTCTGTTATTCTTTTGAGCATTATTTAGCGATTGTTGTGTTCTCTTTCTCCGTTCGCGACTATCTGGGTGTATTGTGTCTAGTAAAGTATGGAGGCGCCTATTCATTAAAAGTTCCGCTGGACTCTTGTTAGTTGTTGTGCAAGGTGTTGCACGTAATCCAAGTAACATATTAGGTAATTTGATTTCCCAGGGAATATCGTCCATTTTACGTAACTTATTTTTGACGGTTTGAACCATTCTTTCAGCTAATCCGTTAGTAGCCGGGTGATAAGGTGCTGTAGTGATATGTCTAATTTTATTCGCCTCAAGAAATTCTTTCATTTCCGAAGACACGAATGGGGTTCCATTGTCCGAAACCAAAGTTTCACATAATCCATGAGTAGCAAATAAATTTCTCAGAAGTGAGATAACTGTTCCCGACGTCATGTTATTAACAATAAATACTTCTGGCCATCTCGAATAAGCATCTACTACAATAAAAAATGTCTTATTTTGAAAAGGTCCCGCAAAATCTACATTTAACCGAGACCAAGCTTTAGTAGGTGTGATCCATTCATAACTTGTTTTAGGAGGCATGTGCCTGTTTTCTAGACATTTATTACAATTGGATATTAATTCTTCAATGTCATGATTTAACTGTGGCCACCAAACGTAGCTTCTAGCTAGAGCTTTCGTTTGCACGACGCCACTATGCACCTTATGTAAAGCGCTCAGTACCGGGGCACGTAACGATGGCGGTACGACCACGCGACTACCAAGTAAGATGCAATCCTCGTGCAATGAGAGTTCCACACGACGCAATGAGTATGGCCGTAAGTCACTTTCTGTGATTTTGGCGGGCCATCCAGCTAGTATGTAATGACTAACACGCGATAAAATTCGATCTCTTCTTGTTGCGGAAGCTATATTCTCTACATCAACGGGAAAATCAGCAGGAGTCTCTGCCATAAGAAGAACGTCAGCCAATAGCTGCTCGGGTTGGTCTGGAACCGGCTGTGGCCAACGACTTAAACCATCAGCATTACCAATTTCTTTTCCTGCCTTATGAATAATGTTGTAGTTATGCGAAGTAAGTATCAACGCAATTCTAGTCAAACGAGGTGACAAAACAGCAGGCATCGGTCTTTTAGGGTCAAATATACCGAGCAATGGCTTGTGATCCGTTACAATTGTGAAAGTCCTACCCATTAAGTAATTGTGAAATTTAACTACACCAAAAATGATAGCGGTGGCTTCTTTATCGAGTTGAGAGTAGCGTCTCTCATGTACGTGCAAAGTTCTGGAACCCATCGCGACAGGTCGCTCTGTTCCATCTTCCATAACGTGTGCTAAGACAGCGCCTACGCCATATTCAGAACTGTCACATGTAAGTACCAATGGTTTATTGAGATCATAATGTACTAGAGTTAACTCTGATGAAAGTAAGCGCTTCGCCATATCAAAACTGTTTTGTTCTCGATCAGTCCATTGCCACGTCTTTGATTTATCGAGCAATCTATGTAGAGGCTCAAGCATAGTGGCCTTATGAGGTATGAACCTCTCATAAAAGTTATACAAGCCTAGAAATGCTTGCAACTGTTGGACATTTTTAGGCTCAGGAGTGTTCAGGATAGATTCCACTTTGCTCTGAGCAGGGTGAATACCATCAGAATCGATAACAAAACCTAAAAATTCCACCCGTTGCTTAGCAAACTTGCACTTTTGTTTATTAAGACGCAAACCTGAATTTCCGATACGGTGTAGCACGATGTCTAAGCGTTGAGTCATCTCAGCTAACGAGCGGCCGCTAATAATAATGTCATCAATCAGCACCGCTACGCCTGGAACACCACTCAGCAGCGCTGTCATCAACCGTTGAAATATTCCAGGACATGCTTTCACACCGAAAGCTAACCTATGTACAGAGTACAAACCTTTGCAAGTATTTAAAGTTAACAGCTTTGCTGTACTATCGGTAACTACCACCTGTGTATACGCTCTGTCCAAATCCAGTGTCGTGTAGTATCGCCCACCTGCAATAATTGCAAAGACTTCACTAGCAGTGGGCATGGGATAAGTATCAGACTCAGTAGCCTGATTCACCGTACTGCGATAGTCTCCACACAAACGTATGTCTCCATTCCGTTTCACTATTGGAACTACTGGCGTAGCCCATTCCGAAAATGACACTGGGCGAAGTACTTCTTCCTCTACTAAACGATCGATTTCCTTTTCAATTCTTTCCTTTAAAGCATAAGGTACTGGCCGAGCCTTTAAAAATTTAGGAACAGCGTTTGGTTTAACGTGTATATCGACTGGGTCACCTCTGTAGGTGCCAAGTCCTTCCCTGAAAACTTCAGGGTATTTATTAATTATCTCATTAATATCTGTCATGTCAATGTCAATTAAATTAATATTCAAAGTAATGTCAAGAGGATGAAACCAGTTACGTCCTAATAAGTTCGGTCCGAACCCCTTAGCTACAATAATACTTAAATAACACTTAATGTCTTTATATTGCACTTGCACTGTAGCCTATCCAATCACATGTACTGGCGAGTTGTTCCACGTCCGCAGTTTGTTAGGCAAAGGTTCTAATATATCGCTGGAGTGTAACTGCCTCCACGTTTGCTCGTTCAGTATTGAAAAAGCAGCTCCCGAGTCCACCTCCATCAATATAGGTACACCATCCATCAAAAGTTTTATTCTGTACGCCGGTACACGTGTGGTTGAGGTATCTAAGTTATAAATACCATGAAGTTGCATGTCACTATCATCAGCATAATTGACTTTACTTGTTCTGCTTCTTTTTTTTGCTATGCATATTTTTTCAATATGTCCTTTTTTCTTACAATAATTACAAATAACGTTTATAAAACGACACTCGCCACCGTGACGATCGCCACAACGGTAACAAAGTCGGATATTGCTCCTCGATTGTACTGCATTGACGTCCATTGGTTCATAGGACGATGATGACACTGTAGCAGGGGGTATTATCGCTTCTCTGAAGACTGGCGTGTTAATACTAGATGTAGTCTGCATCATACGAACATCTCTAACTGCGCTTTCAGATGAAAGCATAGCGTCGACCACATTAGAATACTGTAAATTATCTCTTTTTAACAATTCATATTGCAACTTCTTGTCAATCATACCACACACCAGTCTATCACGAAGCATTCGCTCCAAGTTTGTAAAGTTACACCCCGCACTAATTTTTCTTAGATGGGCTATATATTCTGATACAGATTCACCTTCCTTTTGATCACGTTTGTAAAATTGAAAAGACACTGATATCTCGTTGGGTTTCGGGCTATAATGTTTTGTAAGAATAGTTACGATTTCCGCGAAGGTTACTTCACTAGATTTTTTTGGTGTAATTAAAGCCAAAACTGTCTCATACACTTGTGAACCACATACTGTAAAGAAATTCGCCCTTTGAACGGCGTCTATAACGATTCCATTTGCTTCAAAACAGTATTTTAAACGATCAATATAATTATCCCAATTATCACTTTGTGGATTAAATTCATTGAATGTCACTGATTTACACTCCATTGTAATGATTTTACACTACGTCGCCACTATTATGTCCAATAAAACACTATTAATTAAGAATCACGTTTATTGTGCTAGGTAGCCAGGACACAAGTAAATTACTAAGCATTTTCTAAGGCTACCTACTTTTACTTAAACCTCCATTATTTATTAATAATGTAAAGCAAAGCCTACCCGTACTCAATATGAAAACAATGATATACAACAATTCCTGAGTTGTAGAACAAGGGACAGACACATTTCTGTGCCCCATGAAAGATCATTTTCTTCACATGCAAGTAGATAATCAGTACGTGCCCGGCCTGATAATCACAATCTCTTTGTAATCGTTTTTCCTGGGATTCTAATCTAAAACTTCTAGGGCATTAAGAAAAGCGCCTAACATTGAGTTATGGTTGCAGTTAACCGTAGTAAAAATAGGAAACAATTTTAAATAAAAAATAAAATCATTTTAATAATAAAATCTATATTCTAAAAGATACTGTAGTTACTTTATCTGTAAGAAATAATTTTAATTTACTAAAATAGAGATAAATATATCTTCTATAATGTTGATAATTTAGCACACTTAACTGTTACTTTTGGTCGTAAAGTAATTTAATATATATTTGCTAGGAAAAAGTTTATCTAAACAATTTGTTTAAAAATTAACTGTTAGGATGGATATTATATAAATTGCGTTTATCTTATTTTTAATATTAAATATTGTGTCTGGAATTATTTGTTACCAATACAGCAAAAAATGGGGAGCAGAACGAGATTTTTTTAGTACTATGTGATCTTATATGTCAATGTTAAGAACAAGAAAGTTGCTACGGTGTTTGGATTGTGAAGATCTGATAAAAAAAAAATTCTGCTCAGAAGAAAATAGAAAGTTTGTGAAAAATACTTCACTGTTACAAATAAAAACAGTGTGCATCAGTATCTATTGACACTGATTTAGATAATTTTATCATTTACATACTTATATTATATTAAACTTTTAAAAAAATTGTGCTTTACAGGAAGTGAGTAATCTTCAATAGGTCACAAAACCAGCATATCAAATCCGCCACTGGTTTCATTGTGGTAATATAAGAAGCCATGCAAAGACATTTTTCTTAATTTAAAATAATGAAGTAGGTACATGAACCTTCATTATATTTTACATAATTATAAGTACTGATTTTTAATATATAAACTATAAGGATATTTTTCCAAAAAAGGTCATCAAATTTTTTGTGTCTACTATGAATGAATAAATTAAACAAAAATATTAAGTTATTTACTACTAATGAAATGATCCAATATTAATAAAGCAGAAGAAAAACAATACTTCATATCTAAGAATATCAAAATTCATATTTGTAATTAGAAATTTTCAAGACTTATTTATAAATAACAGAGAATAAAATGCTTTTAATCACTTCATACTAAAGCTTGTTTGCTTATAAAATCGTAAGGTTAATCTCATGACTAATACCAACACAATTTGTTACTATATCTAGTAAATGAATCACCAGTATGGTTAATAACAAAGCAAAGTTTATCATATGGTTATGAAGTGTAACATAAGTACCTACCTAGTGTTAAAACTTACATACTGGCTCTTTTCCAAACAAGTGGGCAGACAAATGACAACTAATATATATCAAATATAAAGTACCATAATTAATTGGACTTTCATATCTGTATCCTGTCATTAACTGAATGGCAGAGGATGATACACTCATCACAGTGACAGATTCCAATATTAAATTAATATTATTATAAGACCAAATGAATTAAAATCTAATAAAAAGTCTAACATTTAAACTTAATGAACTTTGATAATATATTAAAACTCGAATGTCATTCCGACTTCTCCACTCTTAATAAGATTTATTAGTTAGTAAGATGAGAGATCCTAAAAGGGATACTTTTAAGATAAAAAAGAAACCACTTTGTAAGACGGTAAGTATATGAAAAGATAAAAGATTTACTTACATTCTGTAACGCAGTGATTTAATACTCAAACAACACAATGGAACATTACACAATAGTCTCTGTTCATGTTTTTGGAGAAAATAAAATTAAAATTACCACTTAATTACGATTGTACATAAATGTAAAATGACAGAAACACGAAGTGAAAAAAGACGTCTGGATTGGATGGAAGATGCACAGTTTATTGGTCAAGTAACAGCCGGTAGATGGCATTGTGGTCGACTTCCATAGACAATATGCGAATGTGTTTTATGGAACACCTATTTTACTTATAAAATTAAAATATATTTCATCATTTCAGCCGAAAGTTTCGGCTGAATGAAATTCACGTAATCGTTTCGGCCCGAAACGATTACGTGAATTTCATCTTAATAATTGATTATATTATTAATAAGTAATTTTTCCAATAGAATTTATGGAAGTCTGTTTATACATTGAATCTTAATAAGTAATTTTATTTCGATTCTTATATGGACCCAATAAATATTTCCTTAACTTCTTGAAGGTGTCACTTCAACATAATATATTCAAATTTAAAAACTTCAATAGAGAAGTATTTTAGCAAATACAATAAAGATAGAATTAAAGATATTCAAGTTTTCTTTGAAAAAAGATACATACAGATAGCACTCGAGTTCCTTCAGAGGCTATTGCTCGATCAATAGAGAGGTAATTATATTTCATAAAATGTGCAAATTTATGGGTATTTTATTGCTCATATAAACCTTAAGAAAGGAAAATTTCATGAAATAGAGCGAATTGATAAAATTTTATACAAAACTTTAATGATCCTACTATGAGACAATTAAGATTTGTAGGACATTAATTCATCAAAAGAGTAAAACGTATATATACGTTGTTACATTAAAACTCTGATTTTTTTGTTATAATTTATATATTGTTGTCTTATGCTGACGTAGCCCTTCAAAACTGCTGACATTACTTTTGCTGTATTGAAACTCACTCTGTGCCCTAGACCCTAAGTATAAATTATTATGTTGTGCAAATTAAAGTTTAGTTTCTGTTTTATTATTACTAAAATGTAAAAATATATGGTAAGCTTTTTTTAGATCACATCAATATTAATAAACAAATTATTTAATTTCATTTTCAATAGTAATATTTAGATTAGTTTACAATTATTAGTTATAAAGCAATCGCTTGTTTACCTTGATATTATTAAACTAATTTTTATATGACTATTTTATTTTAATTTTATAGTCAAATATATCGTAACAGCATAGCGATTTCATCACAATTTTAATTATTTACTAATTCTGATCGAACAATTATAGTGACACTATAAACTGTTTACCATTTGGTTGTATTTTAAATTCTTAATAATATATTAAATTAGGTGTACCAAAATGATTCTGTTTACTTATTGAATATAGCGCCATCTATAAATAGTTAACAAAAACATAAATGTCATCTCTTGTCTCACTCGCACTCGTGGGCTCTGCGCAGTCGAACGGTTCAATGACTTTGTCCGACCAGTTTCTATTTTCTCTCTGGTTCTGTCGTCAGGTCGACAGTCGACACGCTAGGAAGGGGGTCTTTGTTTGCGTTTCACGTTCGCGTCGCACGGTATCATCACTGACGGCTCCATCACATTGTCCGAGACGGAATGCCGTGAGTAGAAGCGTTATTCTCGCTCCTATCGGTTGTGAAATGTGTGGTAGTGCTTCAGGGTGGCGCCGTCTAACAGTGCAAGTGCAGTGAGGTGCAGTGGTGTGTTCGAGCAAGCGTGGGTCGGAACGGCCACGGCGACCGAAGTGCGTGGAGGTGGCGGCGGCCGCTCGGCCATGACCGGTGATATGCCTTTAGGGAGCGCGCACGCGTTCGGGCGTGCGTTGCTTCGGGACGGGGCGCTGCCGCCGTTGGAGCCCGGGCCCCCTGCTCCGCCCGCGGCCAACGCGCAGCCGCCCGACAAGCGACCACCGGCCGCGGCCGCCAGCCCAGAGCAAGTCATGAAGCTCTACATGAACAAACTCACTCCCTACGAACACAGAGAGATATTCGATTATCCCCAAGTGTACTTCATAGGCGCGAACGCGAAGAAGCGACCTGGTCTAGTCGGCTTCCCCAATAACTGCCAGTACGATAATGAGCAAGGCTCGTACATCCACATACCGCATGACCACATTGCGTATCGGTACGAGGTGCTCAAGGTGATCGGGAAGGGCAGCTTCGGACAAGTCGTGAAGGCGTACGATCACAAGAAACGCGAAAACGTCGCCCTCAAAATGGTCAGGAATGAGAAGCGTTTCCATAGGCAGGCTCAAGAGGAGATACGCATATTGGAGCACCTCCGTGAACAGGACAAGGATAACACGATGAATGTGATACACATGTTCGATTCGTTTACATTCAGAAATCACACATGCATCACGTTCGAACTCCTTTCAATAAATCTTTACGAGTTGATAAAGAAGAACAAGTTTCAGGGTTTCTCTTTGCAACTCGTTCGCAAGTTTTCACACAGCCTCTTACAATGTTTACATGCATTGAATAAAAACCGAATTATACACTGCGATATGAAACCGGAAAATGTGCTGCTTAAGCAACAGGGACGCTCCGGAATTAAGGTTAGTTATTTTAATTTTTACCTCGTTTTACTGTGCATACGAAAAAAAAACTATTTAAGTAAATATACTAGCAACACAGCTCTATGAATACACACATTATAATCACGTATTCGGTTTTTGAACACCTGTTCGTGGCCTGGGGATATTTGGCTCTAGGAAATCGATAAGCGTTTGTTGTTAAGTATTAACAGCTGCCTACGTTTGAATCAGCTGACCACACCCGTTCGATTTTCTTACTCTTTTACTAAATATTTATCTGTTACCAAAACAATGCTTCATCCTATACTAGGGGTTATGCTTATGCCTATGTTACTTCTATTGTTGGTGAAATAATTTTTACAATCGGTCGAGTAGTTTTTGAGTTAAATCGTAACAAACAAACAAATCTTTGCTCTTTATAATATTAGTTTAGAATCTATACTAATCTAAATATAGAATCTAAACTATCTATACTATAGATAGTGCAAGAGACGTGTCATTGTGCGTTGTATATGTTTCTAGAGCTAATACTATCAGTCTATCGTGCAATCTCATACGACCGGATACAGCGGGGTCTATTTTAAAACTTTCCCTAGTTTTCCACCGACATGTGATATATGGGTTTTATTTACGTCAGCGTTGAAGGATAGTTAAAAATCGGAGCCAATGTCGCACGATTGCAACAGTATAGAGATTTTAATGCAAAAACGTAAACCTTCAACCGTTCACTCGTCTAACAAAAAGTTTGACCTACAAGCGAATGATTTGGCCACTTGACCGTTGAATAATAGTTATATTTAATTTATTACTACTAGCGATCTGGCACGGCTTCGCATGGTGTCAATTTATATATTATTATGCTTAGAAAATAGAACGATTGAGTAACTTATACAATCCTAAATAAGGAGATAGACATATCAAATTCAAAATCATTTATTCATTTAGGTAACATAATGTATACTTATGAGCGTCATTAAAAAAATACATATTAAATGCTTCTAATTTTACATTTACTGCCAGTTCTCAAATCAAGGGCGTAGAACGGACGAGAAGAACTGGCAATAAATATGCCATCGCGAACCT
Source organism: Anthocharis cardamines (assembly GCA_905404175.1). Classification (NCBI taxonomy): domain Eukaryota; kingdom Metazoa; phylum Arthropoda; class Insecta; order Lepidoptera; family Pieridae; genus Anthocharis; species Anthocharis cardamines. Next base: position 4,537,928 of record FR989975.1, read on the forward strand.
TTCTTAGGCTTTTGAAGAGATACAATTCTTCAGTACATAATAATATATTATATATATCTCTTAAGTTTCAGCCAGCAGTTTCTCTACTACACAAAAAAATATATTGAATTGCAAAACAAAACTTCCGGAAGTTCTATAAATTACAGTGCAAAACTTATCAAAATCCGTTGCGTGCTTTAGAAGAAGGGCGCTGACAAACAGATAGACTTGATAGCAAGATTTTGTTATACTATTTAGAGAAGAGATCAAATCTGAAGAGATTACTTCGGCTAACAGGAACTTAGGATATACGAACTTTTTCAACAGTGTTATCGAAATTATCAATAAATCGTATGTACACATATAAAAATTTTATTAATATACAATGTGTTCGTATTGACATAGATAAAATGTATTTTAGGTCAAATAAACATTCAGGTCTACTGATGATTAAGAAACACCTTTGCAAATAGCATAATACTTATAAAGAAATGGTTATAGCGTCTTATGAACGCTTTTGTGCTGTAGAAATTAAAGATAATGATGTTCTTTAATAGATTACGATTTATTATCTACGCCATCCTTTTGAGTTTTTCCTTATATTTGAAAATAATTTCTAATTACACCGATAAGCATTTCGCCAATCTTCAGTGTTTATAGATATACATGTAATGTACCTAATGAGACATTTTTCACGTAAGATTTCTCTGGATCTAGAACGTCAAACGTAGGATTGGTGGCAGTTCCGCCAGTGGTTTTTCCGAAACGAGCGTACTCCCACTTAAAAGGCCGGCAACACACTCGCGATGTGGATGCTTATAGGCGGCGGTGGTCACATATCACAAATGATCCTTAGCCCTGTTTGGCTCCCTATATTATAAAAAAAAAGTTTTAACTCTTATACAAGAATACACTGAACTGAGAACTGCCGAGTAACAAAAAAGGGTTAAAAATAATAATAATAATAGTGATCTTTGTTGTTTAAGGCCTACTTAGATGTCACCTGATATGCAAGTCGATAAGATAAAGTCGGACCTGTATGTCATCGGATAGTAATTTTTTGCACGCATTTATTGGTAGGTTTCAGTGCCTAACTGTGCTATGACACAAAAACCACGATAACAAGTCGATATCTATATATAAACTATATTACATATCTATACTTATACTACATAATATAAAGAGGAATGATTTGTTTGTTTATTAGTTACGAATTAACTACTCGACCGATTTTAAAAATTCTTTCATCAATAGAAAGCTACATTATCAGCGAGTAACAAATTTGTATTTGTGTGATATATATTCAAAAATTTTTTTTTAAATATTGTTTTTCAATTGTACAATCCTTGCGAGTGGATTTTTTTTAATTGTTATATATATGTAGCGTTATATATATATATCTCCTGAATAGCTAGTTCTAGTATTCGTAGATTCAAAATTAATGGAGAAACGTAATTACTTACTAGCGATCCGCCCCGGCTTTGCACGGGTGCAAAGCCGGGGCGGATCGCTACTTAATATAAATAATGTAGCTTTCTATTGGTGAAAGAATTTTTAAAATCGGCCGAGTAGTTTTTGAGTTAAATCGTAACAAACAAAACAAATCTTTCCAATTCATATTTTTAGTATACTGCCGGGCTAGCATGACCGCCACGAGATATGTCGCGGACGAGAGAAGACAAACTAAGATGTAAGATATCTCGACATCGACAATTTTGATAGAAAGGATATCTCGATCGACAAATATATCTATTTTTGATATTAAAAGTCGAGTTTTAAGTGTAATTGTCATGTTAGACCCGAAAGAAATAAAGCGATAGTCGATTAAAACACGAGAAAACGGTAGACAAAATTTTGTCGCGCTTGTCATGCTAGGCCGGCTGATGACGGTAGAATGTCTAGTGCATTTGCATTTTGCATCCCTTCAATGCACAAAACCATTTTTTAAACAGTTTCACAATAGAGATGAAAAGCGTGCAAATATATTTGCTTCCATTATTAATTAATAACTTTATGGCACAGTAATAATAATCGCTACTTTAACCAACTAATTACGTTATAACAATTTGCTGTAGAAAATTGAATCTTTTGTTTACGGTATAAAGTCTATATTATTATGTCGATTGTACTCGATGGTACATTTCTCCGTCTTTAACTAGCGGTAGTTTCTTTTTAAACCGGTTGAACGTTTGTGCAGGTTGCCTGAGAAACTTGACTGCTTTACACCTGGCTGACTGTTTATTACTCTAAAAGCGTTGTTGAAAACATATTAAAAAATTGAAGATTTTATTTTGAAGACTAGCTAGGTTTAAAAGTTATCCTATACTAAAATCGGTTCGAATTGGCACGTTTTCCGGCTATAAGTAGCCTATGTAACTTATCTATCTCGATGTATAACCGCATCAGCTTGATTGACTTGTACAGTTATTTCATATTAAAAATATTGTTATTCACAATTATATAGGTATAGCCTTTTTCACTCAAGAATAATGTAGCTTTCTTCTGGTGAAAGAATTTTCAAAATTGGTTCAGTAGTTCCAGAGATTACTTCCTACAAACAAATAAACTTACACACATGAACTCTTTATGATATTAGTATTGATAAAATTAATAAATGCGGAATAACAAATACTTTTTAGCATATTATACATATAATACTAGCAACACACACCCGGCTTCACACTGGTGACTAGTGCAATGTAGATGTTCACAAAAATAGCTTTCTATTGGTGAAAGATTTTTTGAAATCGGTTCAGTAGATCCATATCCAAATCAGTCGAGTAGTTTTTGAGTTAAATCTTTACAAACATACGATTTTTCCTCTTTATAATATTAGTTTAAATTAAGTATTGTTTTAGAAGCGATTTCAACATTTAAAATCACAATTGGATTACAGTTTTAGTTAAATGGCTGGAACCATGTTAAAGTTTCCCCGAATGAACGGACGCTCTCGTCCGTGGAGGTTAACATCAAAAGAGGTTTGAATTTTTACATTCAGAATATCTAGAAATCCTATTAGTCGCTAAGCTGCTTTTCTCATTTGAAGTTTTTATCCGCGCCGACTGAGCTACCCAGAATTTTGTAGATGCATTTGTTGTACGTCATATGTTTTTAAAAAATGCATGTCGTTTAGAATCGAGTTATAATTTAATTTTTAAAGCGATGAGCCGACATTTGCGAAAATTGCTATTAGCAAACTTGATATAAACTTCGCTGAATTTGTTGACTGTGGAAAGGCATAAATACTTGAGTTGTAAAGGTTTTCTACTTCAGCTATTTATCACCTTTAGGATTGCGATATAAACATAACATTTATATTAATCCCAAAGTTATTTTGTTAATTTTTCAAGGACAAACCTATGAATGGGTGAACTTTTGCATGGAGTTACGTATACGGTTAGTTAATTTTAATATTTTAAATTAGGTCATTACTGGATAGACTTTCTTAATTGAAGACTGAAAATGTAAAGTATTATTTAAATACTACGTAAATTGGGCCTATCATTGTTAGTAACAAATTATGTACTATAAGTATCCATATCAATGTTTGTAAAAACTGTACTTTTAAAATGACCTGCTGACACAAAAAACTCTAGGTTGGAAACACATGTATGCAAACTGGTGAATTTGCACTTGTCTCTATTTTTTCTTTGCGTGTGAGGGAGAAATGAAATCTTTTGTTATAGCCGGTTCAGGACGTTTTAGGTTTCTTTGAAAACGCAATCCAACGACGTTCTCGGTTACCTTTATTACATTACTGGTTTTAATAGAGCATTAGTTCTGTCGTTCGTACGTCTGAAGCAATGCACAACGTAATTATGTTAAGTCGAGCTTTGAATCTCGGCCTTTGTACCTGCCTGTGTACGTTAACATAATATTACTAGACTTGGTTTTCCTTGTGTTACCTCGTTTGACGTGTTACTTTCTTTGTGTAAGAAATATGTGAATTTGTGAACGAGTCAAACCGACGCGAACGTTAAGACGAACATACAGAAATAAAAATAATATTGGAAAATGATGTCAAAAATGAGTTATCTGCGCAAATCTCATATAGCCTCAAAGATTATACAGGATTTAAAATGTAATCTTTTTATATATATTTTATGTAAGTATTTATAATTTATATACATATATATGTACATTGTACATAATGAGTAAAACATAAATATCATCAATTATGTACTTAAAAAACAGTCATAATATATAGATTTAACTCACCATATACTCCTGCCGGGCTAGCATGACCGCCACGAGATATATCTCGCGCGAGAGAAGACAAACTAAGATGTTAAATATCTCGATATATTATATCTCGACATCGACAATTTTGATAGAAAAGATATCTCGAGCGACAAATGTATCTATTTTTGATATTAAAAGTCGAGTTTTAAGTGTAATTGTCATGTTAGACCCGAAAGAAATAAAGCGATAGTCGGTTGAAACACGAGAAAACGGTAGACAAAATTTTGTCGCGCTTGTCATGGTAGGCCGGCAGTTTTGTAATATGAGATGGTTGTAGGTAATTAGATAAATATCTTGTTTCGTATTCGTCATGTCATTGCATTTTGTGTCGTGTGTATTCTATTATAATAACTTATTTACATTACTGTGATTCGGGAAACATTAACCGAATTTTAAGGGTATAATATATCGTATGACCGGGTAGTTTGGAGTGTAATAAAAAGAACACTATACTTTATTGATAAAATAATAAATGTAGAAACCGAGAAACATTAACTTCATATAATAATACATGAACACAGAACAATTTTAACGTGTAGTTAATGACTTAAAAGCTCTCATTCCAACCGCGGAAACGGAAATCGTTCAAACACTCGACCAATAATGATTATGCGTTGCTGTATTTTCCTATGTGGTTAGTATTAAAGGCGTTATCATATTATAAGCTATTGCGTATACTCGTCCAGTGTGGCATGAGGCAGACATATTTTAGTGTGGCATTTACGACGACTTGCCGGCCTAGCATGACAACCGCGACAAAATTTTGTCTTTATTTCTTCCGGGTCTAACATTATATTTAAAACTCAACTTTTAATATCAAAAATAGATATATTTGTCGATCGATATATCTATTCTATGAAAATTGTCGATGTCGAGATATAATAATATATCGAGATATCTTACATTTTAGTTTGTCTTCTCTCGTCATGCTAGGCCGGCTGAACTTGTCTCTGTCCGTGGATATACCAGTGGCGGGACCACCATACAAGCCCAAACGCCTGTTTTGCCTTATTAATCCATTAAAAATAAATATAATAATGTCTTATGTTATATATAATTACTTATAAGATTACGTAATTATAAAAGTTATATAAATATATAAACACGTATTATGTTAAATTCGGCAAGACGGGCTTTTGGGCTTGTATGGTAGTCCCGCCACTGGGAGATACGGAACAGTTCAGCGGCACTGGTGATTCCCGTCCATTCCCTGATTCTTTTTTTTGCAAAAGCTCGTACCTATCGTGGCTTAACACATTCCTAATTATGCTTTTTTTTATTAATGACCATCAAAAGCTGACGAATTTTGAATGTCTATTTAATTTTAAAGATGGAACGTAAGTTATATTATTATTGTTACATAATGTTTGCGGAATAAAACAAATAGGTATTATTATTTTTAAGTGGTATGTAAGGATCGGAGCATATGGAATTCCGTGATCTCTGCCTACTACAATGGGAAAGAGGCGTAATGTATATACCTATGTATTACGAACGATTACAATTTCCTTCATCTTATGACTTATACTTGTTCAAGATAAGAGCGATGATGTAATTATGTTTAATTTCCTTTAATATCTCTCCATACTATTTACTATTTTGCAATGTAAATGTTTCTTAAGGTTTTATAAGCGCTTACTAAATGTTTAATTTATGTTAATATAATTATTACTACTTACTTTTGAGGAGATAAGAGGTTGTTCAACTCTAGTCTATTTTCTTATCAGTTCAATGGTTTTGTTATTTACTTTCTATTCTAAATGTCTTTAAGATATTTTTTGTACTTGGCTCGTGCACAATTGATGTTGAATAAACGGGGTTTTCACTGTCACTAATAAGTTTTGTTGAAAAAAAAAAACGTGAGGTCAGTCGAATTGTTATTATTAGGAAGGTATTTATTGATAACATTTTCGAGATATTATTATAATAATTTAATCACTAATTTAAATGGAAATATGTAGTAGTATTCGTTTTGCCAGCGATTTCCTTTTTTATATAGCAGTTTTCATTATATATTCTTCGATCTGAGGGGTAGAATTTTCAAAAATTCCTTTTATGTTTTTAGGCTAAATGATGTTACCATAAAACTCACCCCAATGTTTTAGACTGTGTATAGTGTACAGAATACAGATCAGTCAGTATTTCTCCTTTCGTATTATATAGATTAGATATAAATACTCTGCGAATAATTTATAATCTTGATTATATAATAACCACAATGCAAATCTGCTACGTTCGCTTTGTATGTAGTAGGAGTGGGTGTTAATTCAAAAAGCAGCTTTTTAGCTGCTTTTCTAATGTTAACGAATTAGCTGCTTTTCGTTTAGTACAAAAGCCGCTAAATATATTAACTGTTACATTCAACGATTTTCGAACGCAACGCGCTGATTAGCTCAACGAACATTCAATGCGTAGTCGCTAACTGCAAACTAGCTAATAAAATTAGCTGCTTTTTTAACAGGTTATCAGTTTGTAATTAGCAGTTTCATTTCGTTAACACAAAAACCGTCAACAACCCACCTCTAGTATGTAGGTGAGAGGCGCATAATCAGATTTCATACCAGGTCAAACAATGAAGTAATTTCATTTAACTGTTCAACAAATTGTAAAAATGAAACAAAATCCACTTTTTTATAGCTAGAGCAAATTGTCTTATTCTAGGCAAATAGCAGAAACTAATGTTACCACTTTTCATCACCATAAAAACCCACCCACCATACCATAAAATTATTTGACAGCCGAAATAGCTGTTACACACACATTCATATTAAGTTTGCTCATGCAAGCACATGGGCTAGGAGTATTAGGAAAACATTAATGGCTAGGCTGAGATCAGCTATAATATGAAGTAAATAGCTATTTTGCCTGATTATTTTTATTTAGAAACCACGTAAAACCGTTCAAAATCAAACTTTGACAAGGCCGTAACTGAGAATCGAATGTAGTGTAGGTACCTACCTGGAGGATTTAGGTGCGCTGATTCCTAAAACTAAGAAATTTCAATTATAGCTGATATGCATTGGAGAAAAAAAAATGGATTGACTGTGTGAAGATTGATATGTGTTAGGTGTGACTGATGAGCGAGTGAAAGTTGAGAATGGAAAAAAAAACATACTGCGCCGACCCCCAAAAAAAAGGGAACAGGGCAGGAAGAAGAAGATAATATATCTTGGAGAAGACAAAGAGATATTCATGTCGTTTCAACGCCATTTTAGAGAATGAGACTAGAACTATGAACTACTGTCTGCAGATTGTTATTTCCGTTTTAATTGCCCTGTTTAATAAGTAAAAATGAAAACCTAGAGTGCTGGAGTAATTCTGAGCTGATCATTGCACCAAAATGATTCGGGTACACAAAATTGTCGATGAGTGTAATTGAATAATATTCCAGTTACACTGTAGCTAAATGTAATATCTAGGCTGTTATTAAACAAGCCGAAGGTTCAAAGAAATTGCATCATGTGTCAGGAAATGTGATATTGTGTTGAGCTCGGCATTGACACTATTTTGTTGTATGATAGAGGTAATTGCGTTGACATCGCCGCCTATGAGATTATATTTGTAATCATTTGTTCTCGGGGAGTAATTCAATTTTCGAAATTGATTGATGCAGCGAGCGAATGGAACTGAAATTCTCGGGTGTTTGAGAAGATTTTAATTTCCTAAATTCCTTTAAATATTCACTTTCATTCATGTAATGAACAACTTAGGTATCGATGGGTTAGGGTTGTGTTGCATAACCTAGCTGCCGATATGTCGCACGTTCGAATCCCACCGGGACGACATGTTAATAATTTTCTCTAAGCATATCTCCCCTACTTCTGGTCACTTCGAGCATAAAACGGGTATGAGGTATATCGATATTCCCGAGTGATGTTCTTCGGCCGGGGTATCACCTGCGATCAAGTGCATCTTATGCTCGTCAAATATAAAAAAAGGTAAATAAATATTGAATTAGTATTTCCATTGTATCTACGATATGGTCGATAAGCATGAATATTTCATTGATCGAGTTTAACTTGAAAAGCACATATTCCAGTTTGCATGATTAAAATGGATAAATTGCGTGCGCCAGAATTTTAATCGCGAATTAAAATTCTTTTATGGAAATTTCGTACCTATTGTTTGGCATTCTGACCTATATTCGCTTATATTTTTAGCATGATAAAATTAATGAGCTACTTAGTCGGTCTATAATGGGGTTAATAAAAAAAGAAATTGACTTCAGAGCAATAATTACATCGAAGAGATTCTGCCGGCCTAGCATGACCGCCACGAGATATGTCGCGGACGAGAGAAGACAAACTAAGATGTAAGATATCTCGATATATTATATCTCGACATCGACAATTTTGATAGAAAAGATATCTCGATCGACAAATTTATCTATTTTTGATATTAAAAGTCGAGTTTAAGTGTAATTATCATGTTAGACCCGAAAGAAATAGAGCGATAATCGATTAAAACACGAGAAAACGGTCGACAAAATTTTGTCGCGGATGTCATGCTAGTCCGGCTGGAATATGTTAGTACAACGAATTATTTTAGTAACGTGTTTTTGTTATATGGAGTTTCGAAAAACATTTTGTCCACGATATTTTTCTATGGTTTCCTGCCCGCCTAGCATGACCCACAAGAGATATCTCGCGGATGAGTGAAGACGAACTAAGATATAAGTTATTTCGACTGACAAATATCTCTACTTTTGACATTAGAAGTCGAGTTTTAAGTGTGTCATGTTAGACCCGGAAGACAAAGAGATAATCGATATATAAACATGTGAAAACGGTCGACAAAATTTTGTCGTGGTTGTCATGCTAATCCGGCTGTAGTGTCACCTAAACACGCATCTACGTAATAATATGTGTAAATGTTTGCGTTAATTGAATCTAAAATATGTACTATATTTTAAGAACAAGACGATCACAATATTACCGTGACATTGTAATAATTAATTATAACAATTATGAAGTTTAACAGAAGAACTGCTTCATGTTTACAATTTTAATGTTCATACTTTAAACGTGGCGTAATTCTTGTAAAATTTAATCATATAATAAAATTGTCATAACGTTTCCAAGAATAAAATATTTTCGGACAAATAAAAAGATAAAGTGCAGTGTTATATTCACAAAAATAAAAATATTAAGTCGTAATTATGTTATCTTTGCAATGATCTCCGACCCAAAACTCACAATATTTGGTTTACTTGACATTGCCAGACGTCAGTCCTTCTAGGAAACAGCTTGTTTTAAACAATTTAATTTAACTCTCGTTTTGACCACTTGACGAGCTCGTTGGACCAATGATTATATTATCGTAGTATACAAGAGGTGCAGGTTCAGTTCCGTCAAGATATTTCTATGATTTTTTTCATAGAATACTAGCAACGCGCTCCGGCTTCACACGGGTGCAATGTAGATGTACTATACACTAAACATAGCCTATGTTACTCTCTGATAATGTAGCTTTCTATTGGTGAAAGTAAAAATCGGTCTAGTAGTTTTTGAGTTTATTCATAACATACAAAAATACAAAAATTCAAAAATACGAATCTTTCCTCTTTATAATATTATAAGTATAAGTATAGAAGTATAGATTGAGCAAACCAGCAGATGTCTTTTGTGATGGTAAGTGATCACCGTCACCGTCTTGGATGGAGGTCTGAACTTTAACGGAGTTTATAAATTTGTGCATTGAACATTGTATAATATATTTTCTAATATTATAAAAAGATTTTTTTTGTGTTATGAATAAACTGTAAAACAAAGACCGATTTAAAAAAATATTTTACCAATAGAAAGCTACATTATCAGCGGTGTTATTTTTGTGTATAGTACATCTTCATTGCACCCGTGTGAAGCTGGGGCGCGTTGCTAGTTATTAATAAAATCTGGCATATCCATCTCATGTGTCATTCAAATTCAAATACATTTTTTGTAAGAAAGATTGTACATTAAGATTTTAAGTAAGTCAATACAGTTCATAATAATTCATATCTCCGAAGGAACGTACACATTTTATATTGAAGTTAGGGACCACCCGTCCGAAAAATCGGTTTCAGCTGTTTCGGAGGAGTGTGACCTCACTGTGACATGACATTTTCGGTTTAACCGTTTCGGAGCTCAAACACCGTGATTTTAGATTGAAATACAAACATACATATACATCACGCCTCTAAAATAATTATGTAGAAATAATACAATAATTCGTTCTTTAATATCATTGAAAGTTCTATAAACATTAATATCTTGTGAATTGAGAATTAAAAGCGTAGCAAATAGTCAATTAACTCAGTGGCGTCCTCAAGTGGAGTGAGATAATTTGGGTCATACGGTCGGGACGGGTCTTATCGATTTTCGCTATCTTACGCAAACCGTGGTCGTTGTCCGCGCGTCGTGGGAACGAGACTATACAAAAATCAATTTGTTTGTTATTTTGATTCTTCGTAACTGATAAGGCCTCCAGTGTGGTAGGTCTAAATAGAAGTATTCCTTAAATGACTGACAGAATTTTTATGTCTAAAGTTGTTCAAATAATTTATGTTAGATATCGACAGACGAGAATGAGGTTCACTTGATGGTAGGTCCCCAGCCATAGAACATCAGTCAATGAACAGTCGACCAACTATTTACTTCGAGTATTCGCAAATTCATAGGCTGAGACTGAAATGCGTATCACCTAACATCAAGTGAACCTCATGCTCGTCTGTCGATATCTGACATAAAAAAAAAGTTAATAATGCACAATAGTAGACTATGTTAAGGTGGTTCGTTTTCCATACAAAAAGTCATGATTACTAACGAAGTCAGTTTAGAGTTTCGATACTAAATATTTGTGCAACTATTTACTCTCCGGGAGTTCTTTGCGCGGAGTTAATAAAATAATGTTATTTTATACAGAAATCTATATTTATATTTAAATCTTTCACGTTGTTATATGCATGATTTCTGTATAAAATAACATTATTTTATTAACTCCGCGCAAAGAACTCCCGGAAAGTAAATAGTTGCACAAATATTTAGTATCGAAACTCTTAAACTGACTTCGTTAATAATCATGACTTTTTGTATGGAAAACGAACCACCTTAACCAAGATCTTTTTCCCTACTGTAGTGCATTACCGTCGCGGTTAATATTTCTGTATTCAGTCCGAGCTGGGTGTATCTAGGCGGTCTAAAAGCGGAACGGGAGTAGATCGAGCAATGTATTCACTGCAATTGGGTCGATGTGATAGATCGATGTAAGAACCTTACCCAATTAGTATAACGAGGTACGCTAATGAAAGGCTTTAAAAACCTGGTAATTATGTGAACCTGAATGATTATGAATGTTTGAAAAGAGAAGTCTTAGATTTTATTATCGTACGTAGTAATGAATAAATTGCTGTTGATGCTGAGAGATGCTGAAGGTCAGCGCTGTAGCCAGTACCTACTGGTTTACAGCACAAGCTGAGCTTCGGCCTTTTCTTTCGCCACAAAGAAATCGGTCGAGTAGTTTTTAAAAACAAATCTTTCCTGTTTATTTTCGAGTACTGTGTTTTTATAAAAAAATACCCTTACTTTTTTACAAAACCGGGGATATCTGTTGTATTCCATTAAGAGATACTGCGTTATATCATAAAAGCGGACTGGTGACAATGATTAGGATTTTTAACCACTTGCCTAAAACTTTAAGGGATAATTCAATGTTTTTAGAGGCCAACTGAAAAAATGGCTAATTCTATTTAACTTTTATGACTTGAAAGAGTTTTTCAGACACACTACGATACCGCGACCGGTGTGGTGTAATTAATTATTGTATTGTGTGTAAAATCTATAACATTTGTATGCCTAATTACTGGCAAAACATGTGACCGCCCGAATATATTTCAAATTACCAACTATTGTACCATGTTTTTGACAAATAAATAATTCCTATTCTTATATTTTATTAAATTTTAGGAATTATATTAAATGTTTTATCGGGTTCAAAGCCCCAACATAGTAGTGTTGAGTAGGACATACAAGAGGCGGTACATTTGTCCAGGACATGACGTCAAAATGTAAGAGCGGCTCGAAATTATAAAGGTGCGTACGGATAGCGCGTTCCTGTGTTACGCGTAGTTGGGAAACACCACAGAACAGGGAAAAATAAGTAGAATTGCTAAGTAGGCGTGGTATGCCTGTCACTATTGAGTGATATTTCCCTTAACCCATCACAGTCGTGTCATAACACTGCGATGAGTCGGTCGTGTCATAAAATTACTTTTTTTCGTAAATATGCCGTACTGTTCTATTTTAGAGTGTAAGAATGATAACAGAAGGAAAAGTCATAGTAACGGAGGTGTTTCTAACCATCACTTAGTACAAATTTATATATTTTTTCAATAAATCTTAAAATTTTAATTGACCATAAATTTAATAGAAAAAAAAGCTAAAATCATCCTTATACCTTTCATATAAAGTTCAGTTTAGATCGTTTGTCATATCAAGTGTCAACGCTATTCTCGAATGTTCTATCGCTACTCACTTAGTAGTGATGTGTTAGGTCGAATGTTTTTATCGATATACAACGCGTCAGTAATAATTTTATAAAATATTAAAATTTATCATTTTTATTTTTAATAGCACGATAGTTAAATCGCAGTCCTAAATACCTTAATTAATAAATTATTTAAAAAATCGAAAGTGTTTTTATTTCTTGTTTGCCCGTTCTTCGAGTTGAAATTAACCCACGGAATGACCGAAATTTTTGAAGAAAAACTACTTCTCTTCCTTGCAAGAGAAAGTAGACCCTTTCCCAGACCAGTACATGAGGCGATTAAAATTAAAAAACACCTTAACTTCAACAGAGAAGATGGTTTGAAACTTTCCAACACCTGGGATCTGATAATTAAAAATCTAAAACCCCAAGTCAAACATACTTAAAAACAAGGGAACATGGCATGTCAATATTGCCACGATATAGAGAATTACAGTAAATACCAGTAACTCCGTTGGAATAGATAGCGTTAATATGGCAACTTTGTGATATTTCATCAGACAACTGTCATAGCTTTCAGTCTGCCCGTGACCACATTTGCTGAAAAAACGTCGGGATAAATAATATTTATAAATAATGAATCGCATTTTAACCCTTATAAAGTATTTTATTTAAATGTGTGATACTCGCGTTAATAAAATAGAAATTATATAATAATAATATAGCTTCTTAACTAGCAATCGTGTTTTCATTAAGTGATTTATACAAATGTGATTTATGATTCAGACTATTAGTAAATGAAAACTGAAAATTAAAAAAGAATATTATACCTACAAGTACTTTTTCAATTCATTCTAAACCTATCTTATACCTTCTCGCAAAGGCGGATCTACAATTTGATTTTAAAAAATAAATAAAAATTGTATCAAAAATAAAATACCTTATTATTTGGTTTAACACCAGTTTAAAACGGCGCTATACTGCGGTATAATTTGATAATCATACAACATAGCACTTAAATCGTAAACAAAAATAATGTATCAAACATCGATAATGTTTTTAAACGTGTCCTACACTAGCCGGAAATGACGAAATTATTAAAATGACAAATTATGACACAGTTTTCGACTTTTTGAAGTGATGATTAAAATCATTATTGCGTGCATGAAGAATAACGACATCTATTATGGAGTAGAGGAATTATTTATTAGTTTGTTTCAATATTACAAAGTAACCGTTATCGCGAAGTACTAAGATATATTATCAATTGTAGGACCAGTGTGATTTATGTAGTTTTGAGTTAAATAAAAACAACCAATCGAAGAAAAATTGCAACTGTGTGCAGTATTAAATACTCCATTCATTTGTGTGAATTTGGCGACACTCGATCCGGTACAAATTATGACACATCGCACTTCTACTTACTTCTTCTGTTCTGTGGGAAACACTGTCCACGCGTACATTGGATACGCGTACAGCTCCTGTACGGACCGTCGCGGTACGCGTGTTTATTCATTTTGCCGTCCAAATGTAGCGTAGCCGGCCCCGTGCGTCCCTTTGACGCGCGACAAAAAACCGACTGACGATCGGCTCGCGCTCGAGTTGGCTCGCGCGGTACGCGTACCCCAAGAGTGAACGCGTAGCTACAGGTATGAACTAGGCGTTCCGAATACGCGTAAACTGAGTACGCGTAGCAGGGTACGCGCAATCCGTACGCACCTTAAAATGTACTACTTCACGTTTTACGTTGTACGTTTTATGTCGCGCTCGTTTTTTCTCGATGTATTTGGGTCCTACATAACCATTAAAAAAAACCATCAAATGTCATATTAATACTCGCTAGTACAAATTATGCTTCGAGCTTCATACGCCTCGCCTCATTTGAAGTGGGACATTGTACTGGATCAGAGTGAAAAAGAGGCTACTCTTACAAACTCTTTTTGAAGTCCTGTACTACCCAACACTACAACATAGTATTTAGGAACTAAAACCAATATTTTCGGGGTTACAAGAGTTCATCACGTGAGGTGGTCGACCGTTGTTTACAGTAACATTAAAATAACGGTCTTTGTACATTTGTTAAGTATCGATTGATGCCGATAAACTTTCAAGGACTTTAATGATGTTCTTTTTAAGTGGGTCATATGACTTGGATGTTAGTGGCAATGTCTTTAATTGAGGTCCATTGCTTCTCTTCTTTAAGTTCTTCGGAAGAATTGAGAGCTTATTAAAACGTTCCTATTTCGCATATTATGTACTAGAGATCCGCCCTGGCTTCGCACGGGTGCAATGTTTAAAAAAAGCTATAGCCTATGTTACTCGCTGATAATGTAGCTTTCTATTGCTGAAAGAATTTTTAAATTCGGTCGAGTAGATTTTGAGTTAAATTGTACCAGACAAACAAATTTCCTCTTTATAAGTATATATATTAGTGAAAATGATAATTTATGTTAATGTTTTTGAATGTTCGCCTGATAGGCGGTTATTATCCATTTTTCTTACAACTTAGATATCATCAGTGACGACATTCCTTATTATAACACATTTCTGTGTTTTAATTTTTTTTTAATTGTATAAAGCACGACTTCACTGGGATGTCAAAAAAAAATGAAGTTTCCAACAACATTTTCAACAGTTATCGTTCATTGGGAAACTGGAAAACAATAAAAAACTTAGACAGGAATCAATATTTGTTTTCAATAGACTCACTCCACAGAATTTTTATGCAAATATACTCAGCGGAGATCAATGAGTATTGGCTGTGAGTTAATATTTCCAGTTCAACATTGTAATAAAACGAAGAGGGATTAGTCGAAATGAATTTCAAATTTATATGTTTTTTTTTATATTAACTTATGTTTAAAGGCTGTCCGCCTCCGTGACACAGTGGTAAGCGCGATGCATTTATCACCAGAGGTCCTGGATTGTATTCCCGGTGAAGTAGTTTAAAAAAAGTATTAAAAAAACAAAAGGCTGATGGCTGCCTTGTAAAGAAAAATGGACACTAGGGGACGTTTATTCACTACTTTTTATTTTTAAATGTATAGATAGAAATTCTTACAGTTGTAGTAGGATGCGGACGTATAACAATATATAAGTCCGTATTTTTTTATGATAGATATCGACAGACGAGCATGAGCACTTGATGGTAGGTGATACCTCAGCCATAGAACATCAGTCAATGATGCGCTGTCGATCTACTTTTTACTTTCATTCGGAAATCCATAGACTGAGACCGAAACGCGCAATATGGACTTCACGGTTTTTCCATCTATGAACGGTGGTCCGTTACCCGGTTGGAATTTCGGTATTCCTCCCACCCGTTCAATGCCCAAAGTACCAGACGTAGGGAAGACATGCTTGCAGCAAATTATAAACATGTCGTTCCGGTGGGATTCGAACCCTCGACCCATCGTTGCGCACGCGGCGGTATTCTACCGAACGCGCCAACGTGCCCGTCAATTTTTAATTTTATAGCTTCAAACTTGTATCACAATCAGTTGAGAACATAGCGGATAGATTTACGCATGAGTAATAATATATTAGATACGGTTAAGTTAGAATATGTACATTGTATATTATGTATATATATTGTGCTAAGCAAAATGACACCATTCATTACTCGATCGTTTGCTCCAAAAACCTCGTTATTTGATACTGTGTATAAAGAAAATATTAGTATTCAATATCATTTCATATTTATAAATGTATCCGATACATAAATATGTTAGGTCCTAATGAAGTGACGAAAATGAAATAGAATTATATTATTTACTAATGTTTACATTTTCTTGTTTACTTTATACGCAGTGTATGGAAGATGTCGCGTCGCTGTATTGTAATGATAAGGCGGCCTATTGTATTTTTAGTTCTTAGTGCAATAAACTTGAAATAGTTAATAAATACATTTTGTCTAAGAGATGCTGATATATTGATTAATGGCTACATGCGTATATAATGCAAAAATGAATAGGTTGTAAGCTTTAACCCCATCGATACTTCCCAGGTGGGATCGCAGTGCCTGTCTATCATAAAAATACGACAGTGATTTCCGTACTTCGCGACTGACTACGTCTAAACATGACAGTTCATTGCTTGTCAATCACCAGTAACGGGTCGCGTGGGTTTGGCATTAACCTACATACGATGCTTGTGGGAGGTCGAAATCATAGGAAAAGATAGTTTGTTTGGTTATAGCTAGAGATATGAATACGATTAAACGTTATAGTATAATGACTAATAAAATGATGTCGAAAAGTTTTTTTTATGTAAATTATATTTTATCGTAAATATTTTATTGGTTTCTCTTTGATGTACAGTTAGTTTACGTGGTGACATGCACTTTTATTACCGATTTTGGTAAATATTTTTTTAAGGAAATAAATAGCTATAAGTTACTTATGCAAGTTTGAAATTGTGAACTTGACCTTAGTACTGTGAAAACGCTGGATGTCCCTTTCCGGTTTATTGCTCTTCAGACGTAAGATCGGAACTATGACATTACGTTTTCTAACTTCCCATTCTATAATACGAACTGTTCGAAAACGACTACTTCCTTCTCTCAGTTTGACAAAGACCTTTTGAACCTTCGAATTTTAAACTTTACTCGCCTTCAAACCTTCAAATTGTGACTTTATAGAATAGGCGACAG
Organism: Anthocharis cardamines; assembly: GCA_905404175.1. Taxonomy (NCBI): domain Eukaryota; kingdom Metazoa; phylum Arthropoda; class Insecta; order Lepidoptera; family Pieridae; genus Anthocharis; species Anthocharis cardamines. The sequence goes on from FR989975.1 coordinate 4,555,263, forward strand.
ATGGACAGGCGGCTATCTGATGGTATATTATGGTCATATAAAGAGAAACCGGAAAAATCGGACGAGACTTGCAGCCTAACAACCGCGACAAAATTTTGTCGACCATTTTCTCGTCTTTTAATCGATTATCGCTCTATTTCTTTCGGGTCTAACATGACAATTACACTTAAAACTCGACTTTTAATACCAAATATAGATATATATTTGTCGATCGAGATATCTTTTCTATGAAAATTGTCGATGTCGAGATATAATATATCGAGATATCTTACATATTAGTTTGTCCTCTCTCGTCCGCGACATATCTCGTGGCGGTTATGCTAGGCCGGCATGTGTGTGGCTAGCATTAAGGGAATGAATATTCTCCTTCATATCCTCCTAATTTTCTCAAATGATATCGATTCAGAAATGCTGCCTCGGACAGCTAGTTCTAAATAGGTTGTGCGGCACTGTAAGCATAATATTTAGATTTCAAGACATCGAGGTGTTGTGCAAATTATCCACTACTCATAATAAACCTAACACCTTGCAAGTTGAAACCGAATATAATGTACACAAGATGGATTGGATTCAACGAATAATGTCGAAAGCAATAAATTTTCGCTCTATGCACTAGCCATTGGGCGTCCGGTTTGGATGAAGTCCAATTGCGAAATGTCTTAAGCAGTAAAATATTAAAATGAAAGATTATTGAGCGAATTCACACTGTTACTGAAAGCCTGACCAACGTCTTAGTATGCAGAATACATCAAGTGGTTTAATTCAATTTGGTGCATGCGGAATATTTTAAACATGTAAGTAGTTAGTTTTTCGTACGCATACGAGAGAACCAAAGTACATAAAACATATATTATTTCGGGCTCACTAAGCCTCATATTGAACGCTTGCCACTTTGAGTAGCATAGTAAATAGGTACCACTGCCCCATGATTTCATGTTTTTTTAACCGACTTCAAAAAAGGAGGAGGTTCTCAATTCGTCTGTATGTTGCCTTTTTTTGTATGTTTGTTACGCGATAACTCCGCAAGTTATGGACGGGTGATTATTTTTTTGTTTGGTAGGGCATATTTGGTCCCATATAATTTTTATCGAAATTGGTTTGGTACTTTTTTTTAATTCTACACCATCGCTTTGATTGATGTATTTTTTAATAGAAGCCCTTTAACACATCTAAACCAATCTAGATGTTTAAAAAGGAATTCCCGAATCCGAGAATAATTTTTATTGTTTCCTCGGATTGGGATTTCACTGAGCCAAGGAGATGGCTATCAAATTATATTCACAAAAATGTGCCAGGTAGCGCTAATAATGCGACGAACAAACACAAGTCCACTCGCCAAGATTGGCCAAACCAATCAAGCGGCGCCAATGTTTGGCGAACAATCTCGATATTCACGACCCACATTCGTTATCGCGGTATAAAGATAGCGTTTGTATTTGCCGTGATAACGTGTCGAGTGAGTTATTTACAGTTCTGAATTATTAAACGTAATATATACTGACTGTGCACTAATCTGTAACTATTATATTTTTCTATCTTAAACGTCATGTTATCAATTAATTACCACGTGTATAATTAGGTCTTATAGCTATAACTTACTTGCCTGAAATGATGTATTGTAATAAATAAACGTTTTGACGTTTTTAAACGACGAGTATACCGTCTTTTTTAATTTGTGTTTGCAATAAAAAATAAACAATATTTATCTATTTATTTATTTATAACTTAATTGCACACTGAAGTAATACAACTGAGAAACTACATTTACAAAAATAAAAGGTACAATAGGTCTTATTGCTGGAGTAGCAATCTCTTCCAGACTACCTTTGAGTGACAGATATAACTAATAATATTTATTTTATTTTTTAACGTATAAAGTTGTATTATTATAAAATAATAAATGAAAGCAAACGGTATTGTAAAACGTAACCTAAAACACTAATTTTGTTTCATACAACAACATCTATGGAGCTATTGATTTATGCACCGACAAGTTACTGTTTCATATACAACCTTTTCCTTCTGTGACACAGAAAACGAAAAGCCTCTTCGCATTACGGTTACATGTAGAAAAAGCATCGCAGTAGGAATAAATGTAATATGGAGGCAGGTAAAGGGCTTCAAGTGCGTAAGTAGGTCAGAGTCGGGATCGATCGCACGCATACAGAGATGCACTCTGTCTAAATGGGCCATTATATATAATCTTATAATCTTATCAATTAGTACTAAGGGAAATTTGTCTCAGTAATCGAGTTTGGTACACTAAGGTTGGTACTAAATATCAGCGTGACAACTGACAAGTCTACCTACAAACTATATATTTGTTATGTTGTTTTATATTTTTAATAGATACTTTCGTGTACTAATTTTAGATAATGTTAATTTACATGTAACACATAAATATCTCTATTCCCTCTATCTACGATTAGTATGATTGTAGATGATATGGGAAGAGAAAGGCTAAAAATGTTTGATAGGTTTTTGAGGATTTTTAACTGATGATATGGCGAGTGAAAGAAAAGGGGAATAAAGCTAAAATGATTCTTCTGAAAAACACAAATTAGCTTTGACCGCAATCTCATCTGATGTTATACGATCGGAGAGTTAATTTTCGTAACAATATTTTAGTGTTAGTTCTTAACAGTGATCGAAGTGTTTCGCTTAAAGACGATAATATGGTAGTAAAAAGATATCTTCTACGTCTCTGTTTAGTCTCCTGGTAGTAGGCCAAGAAAACAGTCTTCATGCATTTAAATATATACCTATCTAAATGTTATATAGGTATGCCGAAATAGACATGCATGCACGCGATGTTGTATAGTGCTTTCGTATAGCAATATACAAAAGTACATTCAGATTTCCAATATATCTCTCTGACTTCAGGAAGGATTTTACTTAGAATATTATACTGTAATTACTAGAATGGTGGCATGTGGAAAGTAATTAATCGTCTGAACACTCCAATTTGATGTTAACCGTGAAATTATCTGCTTTCGTTTATAACTCGGTTACAGTTTGTATTAACCGAAATATTCGGTACATTTCCCATCCAGGTTACATTTCAACATTACAAATATGTAGATGCAAATAGTATCAAAACTCTCACTGTTTTATTCAGAAAAGACAAGCAAGCATATTTTGTGACCAACGGAGTCGTTGGCGCTTTGGCTATACGCCATGCATTCTCTTGGGTCGCGGGTTCGAATTCTGCTTAATTTGAAATGTTTATTATTGTTAATTAAACTAATTCAGTTCTATATTACAGTGCGACTAAGTTTGGAACGTTGGCGTCTGCTGTTGTAGAACCTGTGCTTCAGACTATTGTTTATGAACATTTTCTTTCTTTTCTTTTTTTTATAAAGGGGGAACCTCCCAGCGGGGTCGTACAATGCTGAGAGAGTATGGGGTTAAGGTCACTCGTAAGTCGCGATGAAAATGTTTTATCCTGTCTGGCTACTTTGATATTAAACAGTTTAAAATAGTATCGAAATTTCGTCTGATTTAGGTTAACAGATGGAAAATCCGTGAAACGCATATTACATACCAGCGATTTGTTCACGACGGCTTCATCCTAAGCTGAACTTTTAAGCAAGCTATTTAAATTAAGATAACTTTTCTTCCTGACATTCCATTCCGATGAAACAAAGTTTTGATGTTGCCCCAAATTCAGCTCAATCTACAAGCTACATGTTCAGTATCTTCGGAGATGAGCGTGAACAAACAGACTGACAGACTATACTGCTCCACTTCTTTAATCCACTCTCCATTTCTGGTAAAAAAAATTATACATGTAGAACTTTTTATTCTGTAGATAAAAATTTAAGTGACCATTTAGACGGATTTCCGTCAAGAAGTTATCTATGTTTTTAAAGGCATTTTTAGTAAGCGAAGTCGCGGATAAAAATCTAGAAGAAATGTAATTCTTTATAGATCAAAGAATTCTTCCGAAAACATCAGATGTATGTACGTGACTAGCAATTTCTATTTGCATACCACCAAATATCGCCCGTATAATAGCCAAATAAATTTCAATGCCATTTAGAAAGCGTTATAGTAATACATATTACTGCATTACCAACTAATATGATCTGAACAGGACAAAGACCTTTGGTGTTTTAGAATTTCAGTCACGTAGCGTTGCGAATGAATCACGATTAAGGTTCTAGACTTCGGTTTGTTTTTCATGAATCGTCAGATACGCTGAAGAATTTGCGGTAATACTCGTATATGACGTTAAACCATACCGGTAGGTGTGTTTGTCATTGAACGATGTATAGGTGAGAAAGATGTCATCTATCCTACTATAATAATATTATAAATCTGAATGTAAGTTTGTTTGTTACGATTTCACGCCAAAACTACTCAACCGATTATTATGAAACTTTGTACACATATTCATAGAGGTATGAGAAAGGACATACGATACTTTTTAATTAAAAAAAATATTTTTTACGGAGGGTAAAACATTGCACCCCGTGCGAAGCCGGTGCGGATAGCTAGTACTTAATATTATAAACAGGAAAGATTTATTTGTTTGTTTGTTACGATTTTACTCAAAAACTACTGGACCGATTTTTGAAATTATTTCACCAATAGAAAGCTACATTATCAGCGAGTAACAGATATTGCTATCATAAATAGAACGCATCAAATGTGCACTGATTTCAGATTGTGTCATGTCGTGGGTTTAGGATTTTTTTATGTAGTAATTCCGACTGGGTAACGAACCACCGTTCATAGATGGAAAAACCGCGAATTGCATATTACGCGTTTCAGTTTCAGTCTATAGATTTCCGAATGCTCAAAGTAAAAGTAGGTCGACTGCACATTATTGACTGATGTTCTGTGGCTGGGGTATCACCTACCATCAAGTGAACCTCATGCACGTCTGTCGATATGTAACATAAAAAATAGCAAGCATATACATGTGCCTTCTAATTTCATGTGTGTTCATTATTTGTTTCCGGGCAAATTAGAATAATACCATTTAAAAACCAATATGAAATCATCTTAATAAATAAATCGATAAAGTATATTAGATACTAATTTATTAGAAAACTAACACGTGTTTAATGCACAGTCATACATTAGATGTCGGTGCCGTAGATAAATACAATTGCTTGTTACTTTAGTTCATAGTAAAATAAGGTTGTTTATTAGTACCGTATCGGTTATCAGAAAGGGCTTGTTAGATGAATGATATACCAGCAAATAATTGATATGAGACGTAAATACGCGTTGCGTTCAGCACCGGATATCCGGAAGGCAACATATATATAAAATTATCAGTCGGGCAGAACTTCTTATCTATTTAACTGTAATAGATGTAATGATTAGTGAAACAGACAGATGTGTGTCTGCTCTGTGATACTAGATTTCAATTTTATATTTTTTAATTTAAACTGACCTTACTATGGTTATGGATGATTTGATGCGCTGTTGATTATTATATTCTGACTGACCAGACGTAGTGTAACATTTAATAACAATTTCATCCTGGCGGGATTCGAACCCGCGACCAACTGAACGCAAGTTATTAGTTACGCGGCAACGAACCCATGAGAACGGCTTCAGTGTCTGGATTCAATTCCCTGAAACAATAATATTTTGATAGCGCATTCTTTATTGAATTGTATATTTTTATTCCGTGATAATACATATCTACGGATCTCAAAACAAAATCGTATCAAGATACGATTTTGTTCTTGGGACCCATCGATATAATCTCTGCTTAGTCTAGTGATGGAATAATTAGCATTCACATTTATTGGTAGCATGCGAATGCTTAGTTAGCATTTAACAAATTAAATGTAGTTGCGAAATTCTGGGAAGTGTGAAGCGAATTCATCGCTTCATACTATACAAAATCTGTTTCACGTGACCCTGATTGATATCGTTCGCCAGTGAAATTATTAGCAATTTAGCAGGTGATGCGAAAAATGAGGGTAATCAATTATTACTTTTGATATCCTTCTACTAATTGCGTCGTACGAGTATTATATAGCTCGTATATTGAATGAATGCGTGTGATTGTTAAATTCGTTTAAATTATTAGCAGGATGGTGCGAAGAATGTCCTAACGCGAACGCGCTCTTTTATTCGAATGTTAACAAAAATCACATACCTACTTAAATATTAGGAATTATCGTCTCGTCATATTAGCAAATAGCATAGCAATTAGCATGCTAAGAATCATGAATTCACATGCTCATGAATGCGATTACCATCACTGCCGCTTACTAGTATCTCCGTAATATAACGCTAATAAAACTATGAATGATCTGATAGGTTGAATTCTCAAGCCCTGTCGACTCCAGTAGGTCGGTGCTTCAGCCCAGTCGAGTGCCCACTACAAACTATTCTCTTTGTGATCTTAACATGAATTGGTATTTGTCTCGCCGACACATTGACCGTAACAACGGGAATCACAGCGAATTTCGACACTGAAGACTTGTTAAGGCAAATAATAAAAGCTTTTATTTGATAACTAAAGAGTTGTCTTTTATTAACGCGAGTATCACACATTTCGCGTTTTAATCCGGTCATTTTGTTGTTTTTATTACTTTTAAAGAACCAAAACTTCTAAATGTGCGTTTGCTAGATAATAAGTATTTAAGGCGGCTATCTCGAAAAAATGAAAATTTCTAGGAATTTTGAGACCCTACTGCCGTTCTAATATGAAACCTAGGATTCTTATACTTGAATACCTTATTTTTCATTTCATTATGTAGCAAAGCGCAGTCAGATTTTTGATTACTTACATTTTATTCCACAAAAAAACATATATAAAATACCTTGATTTTGACATCTATTTGCCTTCTCCTCTGAACCCATATGACTTACTGACCTAAAATATAAAAAGAACGGGCAACAGTTTGAAAAAAATATATATTTGAATTACCTGAACTATTATATAAATTACTCATTAGCCATATATACATATGTAATACCATAAAGTTTGTACAACATGTGTTGTAGAGCTTGATTAAAAAAACCTTCTATATATATTAAAAAGTAGACCTTCGAGAAATATGAGATAGAACGAATTTTGACATCAATGTGAAAGGTCTAGACTTCATCTAGCTTTCCGAAGCAACCGAAGGCGAGCCTAAAGTAATTGAAACCGACAATTTTAATGGTTATTACGTAGTTTCAACCATTCAGTCACGAACAATTCAAGGTTTGAAATAAGCGAAATTAGTCTTAGATATTTTGAAACAAAAACTTGGATGCAATATTGAATTTCATGGTTAACAGGATAATTAAATAATAATATGTAGTTATATTAGATCTTTTGTTTTACGAGGGATTTTCGCAGAATTTATATTGAAGGTTGAATGCAATAAATATAATAATAATTTTAATGTATATTGGTATTAAACTTTTGATATTTCCCGTTTTTTTGGGTTTATTTTCAAACATTTTCACTTCAAATAACAGCATTTTTTTCCTGAGTCCATATTTGTAACTAGTATTAGTTATATAATACGAAATATTTCGAAATTCTTTTAGCGCGTTTAATAGAACACGGTACCTTGCTTTCCGAGGATTCGCGGGTTCGAGTCCCACCGGGAAAATTTATAATTTTCTGTAAGCATGACTTCCCCACGTCTGGTCATTTTGAGCACTAAACTTGCGGGAGGAATATCGAAATTCTGACCAGTTAACGAACCATTGTTAATAGATGAAAAAACCGTGTGAAGTGCACATTGCGCGTTTCGGTCTCAGTCTATGGATTTCCGAATGCTCGAAGTAAAAAGTAGGTTGACAGCACATCATTGAGTGATGTTCTGTGGCTGGGGTCACCTATCATCAAGTAAACCTCATTCTGACGTTTGGATTTTCAAAAAAAGAATAGTGTTCATCAAGTTATATCATGATTACTCGCTTATAATAAAAGAGCTCATTTCTACAATAATTTAGAATGAACAGGGTGTCTATGCGTATTGCGTAGTCCCGTAATTGAAATGGCTACAATCTTCCGATCGTAATATAATCGTCTCGGTTCTGTTGTCTGTCAGTTGTAATCAACATACATTCATATGAATGTCATTCTAGCCTACACTGAAATAAGCCTTATTTCCACATGTCTATGGTTTGTTTTTGTTACGATTGACTTTGTTACTACGGGTGCACAATGAATTGCTTGAGATATGACCGCAATAGGATGAAGTCTGACCTCGGTAAAAATGTCGTTTTGACGTGTTGTGAAAGATATGAGTTGGAATATGCGGGTCCGGTCAGGATAAGAATAGTTTATATTATATTTAACTAGATTCTTCCCGTAACCTTAGCTAGAGTCGACCTCGAATCTAACATTCTTCCTAGGTGAAACGAAGATTTGACATTGCTGCCTATCACCTCCCAACTTTATAGAATTTCAGTTTTATTTATAGGTCACTATTTGAAATTGGAATGTGTATTTTTATATTAATCTTATTTATCTGTATACATATAGATGCAACATGTATATTTTAAGACGCTATAGGTATGTTCTCTGTACTTCTTTGTATACTCTTCCTGATTGTAATATCCTTGGTTGAGAACGTACACCTCCGTTTCATTGTATAGGTAATAGGTGACTTCCAGTTCCTAATTTATATGTTCGGAATTTCACGAAACAAAATATATTAAATACAAGTAGATATTTTATGGCATTTGTGTTTGTGAGCAGATCTCAGCAACGGCTTGAAGATTTCAATTTTTGGTGTCTAAATAAACTTTAGCAAATTACGGAGGATTTTTCAGTCTGAATTTTCACCCACATATTTATTATTAAAACCTTCCGTAACTGTTCCGTTCTGGCTAGCACTCCGGCCACTTAGTACATAAACTTAATACCTAAGAGTGATAGTGAAATGGCAGAGGACTCACAATTGTGCACGGTAAATATCTATATTATAAAGACGAAAAATTTGAATTTTTGTATGTTTGTTACGAATAAACTCAAAAACTACTGGACCGATTATCAAAATTATCTATGACACCAATAGAAAGCTACATTAACACTATAAACTATGATATATTTTGTGTATAGTACATCTCAGTACATTGCACCCGTGTTAGGCGAGTTGCTTTAATATTTTCAGCAACAGCCTTAAAAATGGACACGCACCTACTATAGGTGCGTGTCCATTGCATCTAAATCTCAAAAAGGAGTCATTTTCAACAGACAATGGATATTGGTTTAGCTCCTACGCGTGTTCTCGTGAATCGATACGGATTCCGAAACCAATAAACCGATTCGAAGTAAAAGTCGCATCGTGTATTTTATTTTTAATGTTTTCCGGCGATTGTTATCTGCTCGGACAAACGACGGAATCGTGTTTTCCTTTACAATCGATCAGCTATTGTTTCTGCTCTATTCTTAGCTTTTATGATGGCTGGCTTGGCTCGCTTGGCTGGGCTGAATACCAGGGTGCTATGACTTGGCAGGAGAAGTCTTGAGATGACTGGTTAAAATATAGAAATATAAGACAGTAAAGACTATAACTTAACGATTTATATTTGCAAGAATACAGAACGTCCTTTCATATATTGAAAAACCGTTAAGTGCACATTGCGCGTTTTGGTATCATTGTATGGAATGCTCGAAGTAAACAGTAGGTCCACAGCGCATCATTGACTGATGTTCTGTGGCTGAGGTATTACCTACCATCAAGTGAACCTCATGCTAGTCTGTCGACATCTAACATGCATAATACTCCTCAAAATACTTCTTAAAAGCATTAAAATCGTGTGATCTATCTCTTGACTTGGCCTTCTATCCCATTAGAAATGTTTGTCTGTAACAAAGGATATTGTGACAGAGTTAAAATGATAAAAGATCGATCCGGCCGCGGTCCATCGCGCGTTCCGCAACGTTTGACAACTGGGCTAACGCGTAAGAGTTGGCATGTATTGCGAACGGTTGCTTTTATCATTATTATTAAGCCACGAGTTTGATGCATTGTAATTTAACAGAGAATAATATTTTTAAACTAGCTGCCCGACCCGGCTTCGTACGGCTACTCTATATAACCAAAATCTCCCCTTCACAGTAGTAATGTATGAAAATCCTCTTTTCTATACATATGATACTAGTATACGTACAAACCTTGACCTGAACCTTACAAATAAAACAAAAAGAGAATTATCCAACTTGGTGCAGTCGTTCGGATGTACATACATTTCATTTTCATACTTTGTGATGATGATGGAATGTATGTAGATATATCCTTATTTATTGAGATGACGTGAGTGAACCTTAGAGGAGGGAGGGGGATAACATTAGAAATGAATTCTGCCCTGTTAAATTGTCCGCATTTTCCACTTGAATGAAATTGGAATGATTATTATTATTTAATCAACTCATTTCAACTCTTAGTTTTCAAACTTTTGTATTTCATTTTTAATACATTTTGGTTTATAAAGCTGTATGATTTTCGTTTAACGTATTATGTTGCATCTGAATTCGATATTATTCAACTAGAAAATTACAATATTATGCTTAAATCTCTTTCCGATTCAATTAATATTAAAGATTTTCTTTTGAAATCTGTAAGTTAGAAAATTGAATTCCCGAGTCCCCTAGTGGGGCATGGGGCAGTCCCATTTCTGTGTCTGTTTCACTGATCATTTTTCTTTAAAGGCAGGAAGGTGATTAGCCTTCTTTGCCTCGTCTGACCGAAAGATTTTTTTATCTTATTTGCTCGGGATTCGATCCCAGGACCTCTGGTGCTAAACGCATCGCGCTTACCACTAACAATAAGCCACGGAGGCGGTCTAATATAACAATGTAAGTTAGGCCTGCTTTTTATTATCATCATCATATTATGCTTTACTACTAAATTATCGAAATATATTTTTTACTATATCATCGGAAATAGCTATTATGTGTTTACTTTTAAAAGAAAATAATTAATTAATTATCATTGGAATGAGAATATGAAGCGTTAGTGCCAATAAATACGGAAATATCAAAGCGATTTCTTACGTAATCCCGCGTATTTAACCTTCGGTGAGAGGGAATATCATAAATTCGCATGAAAACGTTTCCTCTTGACACTGTAAACACGAAAATTTATTTAACGAACCCTAAAATACTCTGTGACGTAAACGCATTGAAACAAATCTGTTGATTATATGTCTGGAAAGCCAGAACTGCGCGATTCCTCAGACATTTTTTATGTTAGATATCGACAGACGAGTATGAGGTTCACTTGATAAGAGTCAATGCGCTGTCGACTTACTTGGAGCATTCGGAAATCCATAGACTGAACTAGACACGCGCAATGTGCACTTCACGGTTTTACCATCGGTCGGAATTTCGATATTCCTCCCACTCATTAAATGCCCGAAGTTACCAGAAGTGGGAAAGACATGCTTATAGAAAATTATAAACATGTCGTCCATCGGAGCAAACGGTAGGTGTTCTACCAAACGCGTTCTTTCTGCCTCGTACAACCACTTGGGAATCTTCAAGTAACGAGTCTATTCATGCCTTCCAGGTCGCACCGATCTGGAAGGCATGAATATGAGGTATTTTGGGCAGTAGTTTAGATCTCTATGGGCGTCTTACACTTAACATCACGTTAGCCCCCGTTTGCCTATATAAAAAAGTTTTTAATATCGTGGCGATTTTATTGGGTCGAACTGTATGGTGATACGTAAATAAGGTACATAAAGTATAGTTATCAATTCTTCGGTTTTCCTCCTTTTGAATTCAGCGATTTTTATGCTTTACTTTAATCTATTTGTTTGTTTTCAGGTAAGAAGCGGATAATTTACCAGGATTTATCTGATTGTAAGTTGGTATTGTATATTTAGATAGACACGTTCTGAATTCGAAATAGCGACTAGACTTGTCTTTTAATAATTGTATTTCTCTAACGCGGTGTAAATGATTAACAAGTCACACACAAGTTAGTTTATAATGTCGTAATATTGTTTGCGTAACTGTACCGTGACATTTTGATAGACAGAAATAGTTCTTACGGCCTATTTCTACAGAGGTAGAGTAGGAGAATTATGTGGAGCTCAGTTCAATAGATATTTCGTTTAGTTGCGTTTAGTTTAGCACCGGATGTTTCGGGTTCGATCGCCGGGTAACAGTTTAAAAAATCGGTCGGGCTGGCCACAGAAGGCTGATCACCACTTGCTGTTAAAAAAAAATGATCAGTGAAACGGACACAGAATAGTGTCTGGCCCATGCCCCATTAGGGGACTCGGGATTTCACTATTTTACAGTTCAATAGTTTTTACATTCATACTGATATTTACGCAGTTGGCTGCGCGGTTGTTGATTTTTGGGTACAAATAGCGGATGTTAATATTAGAAAGTCACATCAGCTAACTTTCCATTTTCCAGTCATTTATCTTTTCAGGGACGTTTTTTTTAAGTAACATTGTTTTTTTTTTTATTTGGAATCAATTCAATCATTAATAATTATGTACACTTACGCGGACATGTGTGTTCATTCGTAAATGAAGAAATGTCCCTGAATAAGTTAAGGAAGAATATTCGAAAGTGCAGTGCTATGCTGTGCTGCTCTGGAAGACAGCGGTCGCTTGTAAGACAATGTAAGACAATTCTACTAGTGAGTGTCGACTTTTTGTATAGTTTTTTTCTTAACTGTTGTTTCAAGAGTAACATGAAAAGAGAATAACCTAGAACTACATTTTTACGCAGAGTCAAGGTGAAATTTAATGGTTTGTTCACTGTTCAAAAATCGAGCCTGCATTTATAAGTAAATGCGTCCAGAGCGCAAAATGTATGCTTTTAAAAATATATCCAGGTGATACTATTTGTATTTTACCAAGCTAATTAAAGATTGACGATATTAGGGTTGCAATGGAAAAAGTAATACCAAATTTCATAGATATGTGTAAGTATTAATTTTATTTTTGAACAGTGAACAAACCTCACGTCTTATATACATATTACAACTTGACTCTGTGTAAAAATGGAGTTCTAGTTTATTGGCTTTTCATGTTAACCTAGAAAAATAATAGGTATGAAAATACTCCATAGATAGGTACACAGTAAAACAGTAGGTAGTTCCCCGCGTTTCGGTTTCAGTCGCAGGAAATTAATCATAATTAATTAATTTCAGTTTGAATTTGAAATTCTCTAAGTAGCAAATAGGTCAACCGCTCATCATAACCCGATGTCCTGTGGACGAGGTAACACCTTCCACTATAGGTGAGCCTCACGCTTGACTGTCGACATCTGACATAAAAATATCAACCACTACACGTATATAAAGCTAATCATCTTTTTATAGGGCTGACATTTACCACTGAGTACCTCTCTCGACCTTTGTACAACCCTTGAGTGAAGGGTGTTCATGGATGATCAGCGGTTACAGCCCTAATTATGATTTAATTAATTGCTGCGTATTAAAGTTACGAGTACCAGATCAGAGGTAATCTACATCTACACTAATATTATGAAGAGGAAAGATTTGTATTTTTGTATGTTATGAATAAACTCAAAAAGTACTGCAAAATTCTTTTACCAATAGAAAGCTTTATCATCAGGGAGTAACATAGGCTATGCTTTGTGTATAGTACATCTACATTTCACCCGTGTGAAGCCGGGGCGTTTTGCTTGTGTTTTCTATACAAATATTATAAAGAGGAAAGATTTGTTTTTGTATGTTTTTAACGAATAAACTCAAATTAAAAAAATAAATCTTTCACCAATTGAAAGCTTCATTTTTTTATGTTATGTATCGACATCCGAGCATGAGGTTCACTTGATGGTAGGTGATATCTCAGATATTATATATCAGAGGGTAACATAGGCTATTTTTATTTTTGTGTATAGTACATCTACATTGCGCCCGAGCGAATTCGGGGAGGATCGCTTGTATCTTATATTTTAAAAACAAGTATTCCAGTTGTAGTGTCAGAACGATCAGATCGTTAACAGATATATTTTAATTAATTAACACGTAATCAAGTTTGACGGTTGAATATCCTTATTTTAACTTTAAATCTTATTTGAGATTGTAACGGTACTTAGGGAAATACTAGTATTTTTATTCTTTGGAAACTTGCACGGGCTGGGATGATTCGTAGTAACTAGTATACGATGTGATTTGATTAATTATTTGTGTATGTATAAATTTATTTAATTTAATTGTATATTTCAGTTACTAGAAGAGCAGTAACACAGATTTATATTCGCTTATAAGGCGTTTCTATTGCTACTCTATTTGTAAAAACTTTGAGTATCAATAAATATACTTTTTTAGTATCGAATTTGAGTGACTGAAGGCAAAGGGAGAGCCAACGTTAAAAATATAATAAAAATATGTTACTTTCCATGTTCGACAGTCGACAATAGATCAGCAGACGGTACAATGACGAGGTGAAATCACAAAGCCTGGAAAGTGAACAATTTGTTTGACTTTCCCCCGACCACAAGTTATCCGCAATTTTCTAGAGAGACATTCGAGGCCATATATCACTATCAGATAATGCGCGTTATAAATTCTTGAGAAAATACATGTTCAGTTGTTTTTAATATTACTTAATCTTTAGTTTGTTTCTGGAAACTCACAACAGTTTCATAAATTAAAAAAAAGAAAAAAAAACAGTGTACAGAGTGAGACTTGAGTGTGTTGCGGGATTAAATGTATTACCTAAATTTTAATGAAGTGAGAATTTTAATACGAATCTTAGGGCATTTCTTATTTCAAATCTGTGTAATAAAAAGAGGAGATATTATACTACTGATAATACAATTATGCTAATTGTTTTTTGTGCCTAAATCAAGCACAAAATGTGCTTGAACAAAAATGCATTTATTAAAAATCTATTCCCCCAGATTGGTTAGGAAAAGAGTGAGTTATCTTCAAAATAAAATTTAAAAGAATGAGCGTGCTTATTTGAGGTCGTTTATGCATTTATTATTTTGCATTTAATCACTGAATAAACTGAGTTTTATTTATGTTAAAACAAACAGCAACTCTTTTATCCACAAGCCGATAGTGAATGACAGATTTAAAAGTCAATTCAATAACTTTAATTTTGTGTCAATAAAGATAATAAAGCTGACTGGGAAGTTAAAATATCTTTTGTGAATACATAATATAATGAACATTCAAAATATCAAATGAATTGGCAACTTTTTAAACATAGTGTCATTAACTCTATTTTCAAAGAGATCCCTAAAGATTGTAATAAGTTTATTTCGACTCGGGAATTATTTTGTATAATATAAAGATTATAAGTTTGGCATCTTCTCAAAGAATTATTGCGATGAATGCTGCGCTTGTCACGATCATAAATTGTAATATTACAGAAAGTCTTTGTATTTTGTTCAACTGACAAAGGATTCATTATTTCCTTATATTTATTGTGTTAAATTGAATATTTATGTGGTCATGTACTTTAAGTTATTAATTCCTTAATTTGTCGGTATCTGAGTGATTTATTTTTCATAATTTTCTTTTATAGAATTGTATTGGCCTGTCTTATATGAAATATACCTCCGCTATACTCGTAATATTTATTATTTTTGACAAAAATGTTTGGCATATTATATATTGGAGTGGAAACTCATTTTTAAGGGCAAACAACCAAAACATTTATAATAACTTCAGCTTAGTACATCTTTTTGTTGGAATGCAAAATGATTAGAGAATTACAAACTCTTAATTATTTTTCGTCTTATGTAATGTGATGTTATATGAACGTATATAATATGCCAGAGTCGAAAGGCCTGATTGATAGGTATTTTTATTGTAGCTAGTTGAGGTGGGAACAATAGGGTACGGTTTTGTAATGTGTTACATTCATGACAATATGTAATGATTTCTAATACGATAGCCGGTAGATCGTATGATCTATTCATCATGTCATCTTGGCGGTTTAAGAAGCTGAGTCAATTACTCTCTCGCTTATGTTACACATAGTAACTTAACTAATATTATAAATGTGAAAGTTTATGAGAATGTATGGATGGATGTTTGTTACTCTTTCACCCAAAAACTACTGAACTTGTAAATTGGAAAAAGTCGTGCTATCTGAGAGATATTTCGGCATGCAGTGCATAAACCATAATAACATGAAAAAATATACATATGGCGGGAAAGGGGTGTATTGCAGTAAGTAGAAAAAGGCCAAAAACAGATAATAATCTAAATCTTCACGGACGAAGTCGCGGGTAGAAGCTAGTTACATCATAGTTATGTTTGATCTAGGCGAATTTTATAAATTGGGATTTGACATGTCATTGCTGTTAAAGAAGGTGTTTTTTAATTTCAGTTAGAAGATAACATAACATAATATATTTAGCTACAGTTAATGTGGTAGATATAATTGTTACTTGAAATCGTAATATTGTTTTTCAGGAGGAATATATTAGATAATTAATGAAACTGCATTATGAATGGTTTATTAGTTTACAAAATATATTGTCTTTACGCAATCATTCACATCATCATCACACATTGAAATTATTTTATAATAAACTAGTGGACCCCGCAGACGTTGTTCTGCCACAATTTTGGCTTCGAAATTATATAATTATTCTTAAAGAAAAAAGATTTTCCCGCTTTTCTGTTGACATTTTTCCTGAATTTTCCTTGCTATAAACCTCACGGAGCCCGAGACCTTTCCAACGAATGCAAAACCGTGGAAATCGGTTCGTGCGTTCTGGAGTTATAGCGTCAGGAAGGAAAGCCCGACTTATTTTTATATAATAAAATAATATAAAGAATACATAGCGTTTTAATCCGTTATATTATGTAGTTATTATAAAAATGCGAACGACTTTGAACCGGTCGGCAAGTTGCAGCGAAACGCCGCAATCAATTACACTGAGAGATAACGTTATCAGAACAAGGAAGGCATCAAGGCTCGATAAATAAAAAAGGGAAGAGCTGACTGATGATTGAGTGCGTGGCAATGAACTTTCAGGCTAATGAATCGTGATAGGTACATTTTAGCGGAAATATTTTAGATATAATTATATCCGAATATTCAAATGCTCATCAAAATTGAATGTGTCATAGAATTATAGTTAGATATATTTAAGTGCTTATATGTAGATATTTATTATTTATTTTTTATGTTAGATATCGACAGACGAGCATGAGGTTCGCTTGATGGTAGGCGATACCCCAGACATGGAATATCAGTCAATGATACGCTGTCGACCTACATTTTACTTCGAGCATTCGGATATCCATAGACTGATACCGAAACTCGTGTGCACTTCACAGTTTTACATCCATGAAGTTTCATGTATATATTTTAAAGGGAAACCACTTCTGTGGCTTAGTGGTAAGCGCGATGTGCTTAGAACTGGTGGTCCTCGGTTCGAATCACGAAAAAAGTTGTTTCGTTCGGGCAGGGCACAGAAGGCTGATCACCTGGTAAGTGCCTGTTAAGAAAAATGATCATGAACACTAGGGGACTCGAAATTTCATTATTTTATCTGCATGCGTATATCCTATAAAATGTCCCCATTTTCAATCAAGAGAAAGTGTCTTAATAAATCACAGAACATTTCACGTCGGATCACATAAATTACGTTTGAATTAAGAAAGCTAAAAATTACATATGAAAAGTAAAATTTATTTCGTAACACTTTCAAATTGACTTGTTTGTAGCGAAAGTGTTCGCGATAGCGACGGAGTTTGTGTCAATGTTTTGAGGTCTCATTCAAAGTAGAAAAGTCTTTTAAGAACGCCGAATGGTATTAAAAAAAAGTTTTAAGAATTACCAACGGTTAATAAAAATAACAAGCTTTTAATACGCAACGTTGTTGAACGTCTTACGTGCTTCTATATCTGTTATGTGTACTTTGTAGATCTTGCATTTACGAAGTAACAACACATTCGTGACTAATGCCAAACAAAGATATCCTATCACTTGCCGCGTCTTAATCAGACTCTTTTGCTCTTTAATTGACATAACCTTACTTACCGCTAATGCCTAAGCAATTTCTCTTATAAAACAAAAGAATATAGAGCCTGGGAACCGCTAATGCCTATTTTAGACGAAAGTAAATGTTATTGACGTCTTACGAACCTTTTCACATATATTGAACGACCTCACACTGTCAAGGCTAGCGCCTCGGTCTGAGGTCGCACGCATGGTTTAAAAGTGAAATTCATTGCTAATGATTCGAGCCATTGTGTTTTTTTTTATGTAGATATCGACAGACGAGCATGAGGTTCACTTGATGGTAGGCGATACCTCAGTCAATGATGCGCCGTCGACCTACTTTTTACTCCGGAAATTCATAGACTAAAACCGAAACGCGCAATATGCACTTCACGGTTTTTCCATCTATGAACGGTGATTCGTTACGCGGTCGGAATTTCGATATTCCTGCCACCCGTTCAACGCCCGAAGTTACCAGACGTGGGGAAATCATGCTTACATTGTGGATACATCGTATATCCTATCCTCTTACAAATAGAAATGATGGTGTCTTTGACTAACACTTCCGGTTCCGGTTTTCATTATCGTTCTATATTTGAGTCATATGATTAATAAATCTGTGGCAACAGGACCGGGTTCAGATGAGGGGGCCTCCATTCCTTTGACCCCTATTTTTTTTCCAAATAAATGAAAAAAAAAATTTTAATATTTAAGAACAATATAATCATGTTTTAATAAGTATAGGTAAACCAAAAAGAAAAAAAATCTAAGGAAAATTTGTTTACTCGTCGAAATTTGAAAAAAAAAGATCCGAAGCCTCTATTGTGGAGGCCCCGAGGCTGTAGCCCCGGATGCCCTCTCCGAAATCCGGCTTATGTGGCAATATTTCCGACCTCGCATACAATTATTATTAGTCCACATTTCACGCAGCTGCAGGAACCAGTCTAGAATCGAGTACTCAATTGTTTAGTTAATATGTTCTAGGGTTATTGAGTCAATTGTACGCGTTAAGATTGTGGCCACTGATTCAACTGTTGAGGCTTGATTATTATTGCCCCAAGTTAAATTGAGAGCATGTTTGCATCAAATATACAATTTCATAAAGCATTGATTCTTTGTATTATTATTAGTTCTGAGATTTGCACAGGTCTGATGTATTTAATATTATGCGTATGAATGCTTTCACGACCGTCTGACTTCTGTGGATTGCTTGAAATACGAGTTAAAGTCGACGCCACGAATGAAGTCCCACGGCGAAGTCGTAACGTGACAGCTTAGTTATCTTGTTGTTTATCAGAAATGCGCGATACGAGTTTATTAACGCGCAAAACATTATTGGGGAGTCGAGAAATATCAAGTTGATGGGATGTAAGGAAAAGTTACACTTCTTACTAACATTTTGATACGTGACAGAGGTACCTACCGCGACTATCGGACTTGAGTGAGCGTTGACTCTATGTCGATATCATATATTTATTTGATGGCCTTAAGTTGAGGACCTACCATTTAGTAAGCTTCACGTTAAAAAAAAATAAAAAATAACATTGGAAATTTAATATCATGTTATACAGGATATCTCGGTTACATTACAGGAAGGCTTTCAAAAGTAAACGGAATTTTTTATTTATATTTTGACCTTGGTTACTGTAAGAAAGTTCTGCGGTGACTTTAGTTTAAGCTGGTAAGAGCCGAACCTTCCCCCCCCCCCCCCCCCGCGATGCACTACCGCAGGGGGTAACACAGAGCATAAGGAATTGCCCTCTCTAAAAAAAGGTGTTACAGCTCTCGCTGACAATTTCATGAGTGCAGCATTTTTTTTATTTCACATTATTCGCCATGGCCTACGAGATCTAAACTATTCATTTTAGTTAGATTTATAGGACATATTGTTTTTTTACAAAAAAAAATTTAATTATTTACTTTTTTAAAACTAATTACTAATTACAAATAATATATTTTTATGAATATGTCGTTGTACTTAATGCTTCGTGTTGCTTTGAGATTATACTAAATAGTTTTAAATTGTCTTTTTTTATGTGTATGTAGTTTTGAAATGTCCTACAATATACAATCGTTTATCATTTAAGTAAGATAATTAGTTACACAAGTAACCTAATTATCTTCTATATAAATAAAAATCAATGAATGTTTAATATTGTCTTTTATTAACGCGAGTATCACACATATTTAAATAAAATAAACGCGATTTTTTTATTTATATTATTTCTGCCGCGACCACGGTTGCTGAAAAGCATCTGAAACGTCGGCATAAATAATATAAATAATAAATCGCGTTTTAATCCGTTATAAAGTATTTTATTTAAAAGGAAGTATGTTTGTTCTCTATGCACTCAACTATTCATCTTATTATGTTGAAACGCATGCCGGGTACATCTGGTATATAAATAATAATAATTTAGGCATCTATCTAATTTAGATATAAACTAGAATACATTCCTTTTTTCATGAAGGCAAAGTCCCTTGGCAAACCCTACGGTTGAAGGAATAGTTAATAACCGAAATGTCACCGGTATTATAGCTTATCTCTTAGTAACAGGTACAGCGTTTAAACTTAATTATCGTTTCTTAACCATCTCGCTTAAAAAAATAAAAATAAATTATTCCTCGAAGAGAATAACGTCTTCAAATATAATTGATGTAAAATATAAGAAAATTACTATGAGTATAGTTTCAGTAGAATCAAGCTAGTGCAATACAAGTCTTGGAGACAGGAAATGGTAATTATGTCCACTTATATCAACCGGTTTGGTGTTACTTTTTTCAATCTAGATAAGTGATTCCATCGGTGTAATTATGTATATACTCTCAGATGCTTTTATACAGATAGGTATTCTAGAGAAAAATACGGTTGATGACAGTGGTAGTACCACGGGGTATTATTAATTATTATTAGTAGGTGTTATTAACATCGTTCCGTATATGTGCTCTGCTGGCCTAGCATGACAACCGCGACAAAATTTTGTCGACCGTTTTCTCGTGTTTTAATCGATTATCTCTTTATTTCTTCCGGGTCTAACATGACAATTACACTTAAAACTCGACTTTTAATATCAAAAATAGATAAATTTGTCGATCTAGATATCTTTTCTATCAAAATTTTCGACGTCGAGTTATAATATATCGAGATATCTTACATTTTAGTTTGTCTTCTCTCGTCCGCGACATATCTAGTGGCGGTCATGCTAGTCCGGCTGATATTGTGTTGAAATCTTTCTTTTTTTTGTAGATTTTTTTAGTTTTATATTTTTAGTACATGTAATTACAAGCAGTACTTAACTGTTGCCATGCCTAAAATCAGCAATTGTTTTCTTAAACAGGCGACCCAGTTGGCGTTAACTGATTATAACGGTTAAAAGCTCTTACGCATCAAATGCACAAATTTTGTGCATTAATTCGTTCAAATGTTCATTTTTTTCTGCACACCATAATGGATTGTTGAAAATTCTGCAATATTTATCTATAGCAGGAACAGAGAGTAAACTATGTGTGTGTGTTTTTGTCGGGCTCTACTGGGATTTGAACGTGGAAACCACCCACGATGTCTCAGCAACAAAACATTCGTCCGGATAAAATAACTTGCAAGCGTAGAACGGAACGTCAATGCGTTTTTATGGTCTCCATTCGTTTACTTTCAATCAATCGATAATGAGCTCTCTTATGTTACAAATACATGTTATTTTGTCTGAACATATGCCGCATATATTCATAAGTCATAATTGTCAATAAGGAACTCTAACCTCATTATGTTAAGGGTTAGAATTGTGTGTACTTTCACGTCTGATGTGATTTCAAACGTAGGGAAAGCAGTCCAGTGTTGATCTCGACGCGTTCGGAAATGTATCACGCGTTTCCAAGTGTTTTTGTGCACATTATGTGAGAATTTTCTTATAAATAATTTAAAAAACACGATATCTTTATTGTCCTCAGTCACGGCATAGATTTAGTTTGCTGCGCAAAATTTTTGACAAGTACACTATAATTATTTTAGTTTTCATTTTTTTAATACTCAAAAATAGTTATGTTATGTTACTCGCCGATAATATAGCTTTCTATTGGTGATATTTTAAAATCGTTCAAGTTTTTGAGTTTATTCTTTACAAACATACAAAAATACAAATCTTTCCTCTTTATTATATTAGTGTAGATTATACATATATACATTTTTAAAAGGCCGATAACGCATCTGAGATATTTAGGTCGCGGATGTCCATTGGCAGTGGTGAATACGTAGCCCACCTGCTTTTTGCACCCAGTTGTCTGCTCTGGAATAAAAATAAATAAAATAAAAACACTAATTACAATTACCATCAGGTTTTTCGTAATGTAATAAAAAATAATACCAATTATTATACGAGTATTCGCTTTCTAGAAAAAAATCTGAATTATTGTCATAACATCTACCTAAGCGTATCTATCTTGATCTGTCTACGCATTTTCCAGTTATCTATAGATTATCATTTCTCCAGCTCATAATCTGATGATGCCCTAGATATTCTGCACTTTACCGGCTTTGCACAAGGTACTTCACATACGCAAAAAGGGCGTTGACCTTTTTGTTGAATATTAAGTTTAAACTTATATTTTGGGGTATTTGGTTGGCAACGGATAAAAATCTTTACCTCCAGGTGTTTACTTTTTTTTAAACCCACACTCCCTTTTTTATTTAAGATATCGACAGACGAGCATGAAGTTCACTTGATGGTAGGTGATACCTCAGCCACAGAACATTAGTCAATGCTGCGCTGTCGACCTATTTTTTACTTCGAGCATTCGGAAATCCATAGACTGAAACCGAAACACGCAATATGCACTTCACGGATTTTCGCTATTTTGATTTAAAAACCGCACGTGATTCGGAATAACTAGCGTCAGTCTTTAACTCCCCTACAGATGTCAAATCTCATGGACCGATAGTCACAGACTTTCAACCCTGCACATTTCCCCAAGGAACAGTAGAACTTATTGCAATGAAAATAAAGCATAGAGTACAACAACCTGTACCAATTGAATATTCCTTCCTGTTTTTTTAATTTCGCAACCTCCGGCGAACTGTCGCCGAGTATGACTATTCCTCTTTCAATTACATTTGACCCGGAAACTTGCTACGTAGTAAATAACTGTTTTGCCCTGTGTTGTTGCCATTGCCTTGAAATCCCTTTCATATGCAGATACTGCCCATGAAGTCAATACTGTTACAGTATTTTCTGATAGCCAAGTTTCTTACTGAATAATGCCCGTTTATGTTTTTGCACTAACCAACGTTCATACCCACTGAATATAAATTATTTGGATTATTAGCTTTGTAGTATTATTGTCGTCCTCGATCAAATTGGGGACATTCTTCAAAAGTGTCAGGTCAAAAGTATTCGAAACTGACGAGGATGTAAAGCAATGATGAAAGTGGAAGAAGCGAAAATGCAGCTATCGGAGCATATGGAATTCCGTGATCTTTGCCTATCCCAATAGAAAAGAGGCGTGATGTGTATGTATATTTGTATGTAATAGGTATTAATAGTAGTTTTTCTCGCCTGAAACAGGAATACCCATTTCAAGCGCTTATTATGTAAGTTGTATATATATAAATCAATTCTTTTTATAATATTTTTTATTTATTTTGTAGCATTTCGGTTTAATATCGCATTGATAACTCTATCTTATCGTTAGAAATATGTCCTCAATACTATAACTATCCTTAGTATTGTTGGAACAATAATATTATCACTATTATTCCTGCGCCATTTTTAGCAGAGGCCTTTTGATATACTGTCGCAAATTGTCCAGCAATTTATATTATTGAGGTCTTTATTTGGACGGATATAAGCAAACCGATTTCTGCGCTAGATATGATGCTTCAAAGCAGTCAAAATCAAGCTAGCTTGAATCTCAAGATCTGTGTTATTACAAGTATGTATTATTGTAAGCTAGCTACTATACTATATATTTTGCCTAGCCTCTGTAGTTCAGTGGTATAGCACCAGAGATTTTGGGTTAGAATCACGGGGAATCAAAATAAAAAAAATAGTTTCGTTCAGGAACAGCAGACTGATTTTACTTGCCTGTGAAACAGACACGGAAATGTGTCTGTCCCATGCTCCACTAGGGGCCTGGGCTATTCTCTATCTGCTTTTTACAAAAGACAATTTTCATTAGACCAAAAACCTTCTACGGTCTTACTCATAAACGTATATTGATATAGTTATAATATGTTTTGTCCCGCTCTATTGAATACAAAAAGACTACAGAACAAAAGAATAAAAACATATTTGAACTTTATCAAGCTTATACTACGTTTATTAGTAAGACCGATAGAAAAGAACTTTAAGGACAGAAACTGCAATCTGATGTTGAAGTTGTCCTATGGCTGCTCCTCCTCTTTAGTCCCCACTGGCGTTGGAGCAAGTTAAGAATACCGAAATTTTTTTTTATACCTCTGAGTATCCCGTTTGAAAATGCCAGAGTATTTTTTTTTAAATACAGTAGTTTCCGAAATATTAAAAAAATAAACTTTAAAAACAGTGAAATTTTGAATTTTGCATAACTTTTGGAAAAAAAAAATTCAATTTTTTTCCTTTTGAAGAACTTTGTTTTATGATATAAGGAAACTCTCCACCAAAATTCATCCAAATCGGAAAGGGTCGATTCCAACTATGTACTTGACGATTTGACATGGAATGACCCATATATTTCTCCATCGAGAAGGTAAGCTAACTACACCGCGTGGAATTCGGCCAAGCACGTTACTATAACTATTTAGTTATTAATAATTAATTAAAGTACTTCGCATACTTGCGGAGTAGTTGAGCGGTTTTAATTAAGGGAACTTTCGTGACACATTTTATAAATAGTTTGGCACAAATAGATCAACATTGTCGTATAATGGGACCAATAATCTACTCAAATTAGCACAAATTTAAGTTATGACCCAACAGTATTAACCAGTGCTCATTGGAAGAATAATGTAAAATTAATACGTATAACTAATATTTGAAGAAGCACAGTAGAGTGAATTAGCAATATACGTATATGTAAATGTTTCTCCTACACTGAATACTCACACACAAGTACCTTCTAAATGCGCTGCTGACAATGTCGGTCCTTAATTTTACCACCAAGGAGCTCTGTACACTTTACTATGTAACAGATGCACTAGAGTCAAGAAGCACGGAACTGTATGTCTTATTAGTTTGTTATAGGATTGATTATTCCATAAAGCATTCCAGAGCTTGCAATGAGACGAAAAACTTAATTACCGAGGATGTCTTAAGCAGTAGCGGTAATGTTCAAACAAGTTCTGGAATTACTCTCGAGTGTGTGAAAGCGGTTGGTGTCTTTTATACAGGGTGAGGTACATAAAGTGTTACAGAGCATAACTTAATCTATTGATTATATCGATAGTTTAAGTTATGCTATCGATATAATCAATATCGATAGCATAACTATATTTATTATATCGATAAACTTTATTATTTCGGTTAAACTCCCATAGTAAATTAACCGGTATTCAGACCCTGGTTAAAGGTCAAAAAAGCCTTTGAAGTCTACACTTACACTAAAAACCTATTCAATAGCGTCCTTAAGGCCTTAAGAGAAGAGTTATTTCCCACTTTGAGAAATTATATTGAAAAGGATATACAATGTTTGTATAATATTAGTAGAAACCTGTTTATAGTTTCCCATAAAGACGCTACGAGCCTGTTTGAAAATAAGAAATAAGTATTTTTATTGTCATTTAATACGTGATGACGTTGCGAAATACAATTAAAAATGATTAGGTTTTAATTAAACCGATACAATAATCTCTATTTTAATATTTGAAGCGTACTTTACTGATTACGCTTTAGTAGATACGTCACGTGTTAACAGTCATACTGTGGACTTCTTATTAAATATGTATCTGAATGATTCATATACCTATATGCAGTAAGCTTCCGGTATATTTAATGTATTAAATACTAGCAACGCGCCCTGGCTCCACACGGGTGCAATGTAGATGTACTATACGCAAAAATAGCCTATGTAAAACTCACTGATAATGTAGCTTTTGTATGTGAAAGAATTTTTAAAATCGGTCCAGTAGTTTTTGATTTTATTCATAACATACAAAAATACAAATCTTTCCTCTTTATACTATTAGTATAGATATAGATTAAACACAAATAATTGTATTTAAATTTTAAATGAAGAAACAATTGAAGAAAAATGTTTGACGTTGTTTTTCTAATTAAAAAAACTAAGATCCTTAAAATCGATTTTTGCGTAATTACTATTGACGGATATACTAGTACAGTGTAAGTAGGTCAATGATCTCAAATGTGTAATGTTAATATGGATAGGCTTCCGGGATTCCTGAACTCTTAAAAATATTGATTTTAAACTTTCTACTATGATCTCATTTTATTTCTGAAACTGAATTAGTATTTTAAATAAGTTACTAATTCAGTTTCAGCTGATACGGCTTTGAAAAAGGTACGTCCGTGTTATGGCAGCATGATACAATTACTAAAAATCAATCTAACTTTTCCCATCACATAGAATTTATTTAACGTAATATACAATCAATATATTCAAGGATCTAGAGTATGTATCATATCTTACGCTGAGTAAAAACCTCATTTTTTCAATCACATCAATAATTACTCAGCTTTCCTTGTAAAATAATAAGAATATTGACAAATTATGAATCAGGAAGCTAAATCAATTTGCCAAGAAACCATATTGAGTCATGAGTTTCGTTGATGATTAAATAAAGAATGCTCTACCACTAATGGATTTTTTATGCCAAATTATATCTTTAAAAAACACTAACAGAAATCTACTTGTCTCTACCCACTCCTGCTTCGGGCGTGATCATTCAAATTGTCATCATTCCGTTATACAAGTGTGTCTAGTGCAGATAAAAGACTGCATGAATAACACAGTTAGCTTAACTACGTCTTGGCTCTAATTAAGTTTAATTTATGACGTGTGACCAACCGACATGTCCTTTCTAGTTATGTTAATAGTTTTCCTTCTATTATATACTTGAATGGTGATGAAATGTCTTCCTAATGACGCTTTTTGTTAACTCGCACGTGGCTTTTCAATTATGTTAAATAGGAGGAAAAAGGTACCTAAGGGCTGGGAAACTAGGTTATTACATTGGTATGATATGATTGTTGCCGGCGGCAAATTTGGAGACTTATTTTCTTTTCACATATCGTCGCTGCGCCTGACAAGTTCCATATGTGATTTTTGTATAGTTTTGGGAGACTACGAAAAACGTATTATTGATTCACATACGGAGCTTTTCTTACCGGTCAAAACATATATGGAATTAGTTAAACTCATATCCAGTTCGAATATCACAAAAATGATTTTAGTAACACATAGAGAATAAAACGATGAGTATTTTTTGTGCGAAAACCAAAAATCAAAAAAAAACACATATGGAATTTGGCAGGCGCAACGACGATATTATCTTAACGTTTTTATGATGTCTTACAGAGTTGCCGATCTTGACAATCAAACTTCTATATCCTATAACAAAACACCCAATTCGCCGCCCCGAACCAGCAATCATATAAGAATAGACAATCGTAGACGGGGCGCATTTGAAATGTTTAAATCCGCCACTGGACTATCATATTATAGAAATCATAAATATAAGTAATAGTTCTTCAATTAGTGCTCAAAGAATACAGGCGAAGGGACTTCTATCAATCATAAAGTTGACGTCACTGAATAAGGCCTTATGTAGGTATGTACCACGTGTATGTATGTATCATGTGTGCTCGATATAAACGCTGATTGTATCTCTATGATACATCTATACAAAAAATGACCCAAATAACAGCGTAACTTGGTCAATATGACATTTGGCATTGTGCTCGCTAATCGGGGACAAAACAACGGTGTTTCTCATTATTACAATCGTCCTCTGATTCATTAACCCGTACACCCACTTACAAATTACTGTCCCCATTTCGCGTACGTTGGCTCAATCAATCCGTCATTACGATAGCAACACCGTGCGAATAAAAAACCCGATGCCCACGCGACAGTCGCCAAATTTGGTGTGAAAAAAAATAAAACAATGGCGTCCGTAACGGCGCGCGATGTCGGATGGCGGGAAATATGTGTCAACTGTCAAATGGAACAAGTTTGTCAACTGGCTTCAAAATTGTTTACAGAGTATATTAACAGTAAATAGTCGTTTTATTGTAATGAAATGTCTTCATTTTATTGTGAAATATTTATGATCCGCGCGCGATTTTCGAAGATGAGAGCAAGACAATCTATGATAAGAAAAAGAACTTGTTTGAGCTGTATGTATATTTACTTTACGGTGAACCTTTGCCCCAAATGATTTGCTGGACCAAAAATGCAATAAACCAACCAAACAATACCGGTTTGTTTCCTCCATTTCGACGAGTTGCAATTCAATAAAATATGTTACAATTATATTAATTATCTTTTAGAAGAGTGTCTGGAAGATGTCGCTCCTTAGCAACAAGGACACAATACATGTTATACCTACATATTTTTGTATTTTTATAATGATTCTGATACACACATGTCAGACTCGGACAAATATTATAGCCGTAAATTTTTCATCATGCAACCATCGCACCTGATGAATTTAATGATCATTATAATTAATGAATTCATATAGCGCAGAGATTTCGGCAAAAAATTAGTCATCGGTCAGGTACCTACAGAGAACCCGAATGGTCCGTTATTCTGTTTTAAAATGTTTCTGAGAAGCTGAGTGCAGGTAACGGTAATGTTGCTCAGACGGTGTCAGAATGCACAATGGATATATCCTCAGATATATGCAGAGATTTATACCGCTTGTATACCGTCGTGAATAATGTCCCGCGACATATCTCTCGACAATGTTAATGGTTAGTGTGACAGCTAGACGAATTTAGATTTCATAGAGCTTTTGTAGAATGTAGAAAATTCTAAATTCACGTGTTTTCCCTTTAGTCGAGGATCTCGATTATACATTATTTTTATGTAAAACATTATTTATTTATTTATTTACGTATGAAGCAAACAAACGTACAACCAAATTGAATTGCAACGTTTAACCGCTTCAATGGCTCAGTGGTGTGGTCGGATGCGCCTAGAATTGGAAGTCCTGGGTTTTAACCCCGTATAAACAAAATTTATGTTTCGGTCGGGCAGGGCATAGAAGACTATTCTCCTAGGGGACTCAGATATTCACTTCTATACTAAATCCTCTTTAGGGTTTCCACTTTAGCTCCCAACTAGATATGATTATTAAAACAAAGTTTGATCATATTTTTTTGTTTACATCGCTAATCGCCAGTTTCGCATATTATTCAAATTCGTAGTACTAAGCTGTCTGCTATTCTGCTCATCATTTATTCTCGTATTGGTCTGTTCCCAAAAAACGTGACCTTTAAATCGCATGACGTACATTACGCGGTGGGAATGAATCCCAGCACGTGACTCCAATTGCAGCGGTGTAATGAACCCGTCTCGCCGACTCGTGAAATTAATCCATTTAGCGGATAGTGAACCGGGTATGCACTTGCATTGATCGTTGACAGCAGATTTGAGACGAGATGTCGTACTGGAATTTTGAATTTTCCACTTGAAAACCTGTGCATGGAATTACGAGTTAAGGAAGGTATTAGATTAGATATGTGGGGAGTAATTTAGTTGATCTCTAATCTTAAGTGGGATTCCTTTCTTAGTGTTTTTCTTATCACCCTATTCCGCTGAAAATAGTTTACAAACCGGCTTATTCACATATTATTAAGTGCACCTGGCTTACGTTGATGAATAGTGAATTTGATTCCAGCGCGACTTACATGATTTTTTTGATAAATTACAAGTTCTAAACGTTTCAACCATTAAATATAGTATCATATGTATGCTTGCTACGGTATGGGACTATTCTGTTTAACGTTACCGACGGGCTCGTTGGCGCGTTCGGTAGAACATCTGCCGTGGGCTTCGATGGGTCATGGGTTCGAATCCCACCGGGACAACTTGTTTATAATTTTTTGTAAGCATGTTTTCCCCACGTCTGTTAAATTCGGGCATTGATCGGGTGGGAGGAATATCGAAATTACGACCGGGTAACCAACCACTGTTCATAGATGGAAAATCCGTTAAGTGCACATTGCGCGTTTCGGTTTCAATCTATGGATTTCCCAATGCTCGAAGTAAAAATTAGGTTGACAGCGCATCATTGACTGATGTTCTGTGGCTGGGGTACCATCAAGTGACCCTCAGGCTCGTCTTTCGATATCTAACATAATAAATGTTAGTAAATCAAGAAACGTTGATCCAATCAAGATGTCTGTCAAGCTATATTTAGATACTAGAGTTCAATTAATGTCGATTTTCTAGTTTGCTATGCGCAAGAGTGCGAATGTCGGGTCATTGCACCAGACCTATAAAATGTTGCGTTGTTCCTTCGATGCCAAATAGAAAAAATATCTTCTCTACCATACATACCAACTTCTAAAGAGCATCCTCGAATCAATTGATAAAGGTTCTAAAATATCCGTTATATTTTTTGATATGAGTAGAGCATTCGACTGTGTAAACCATGAAATCCTTCTCCATAAATGTCACCTCTATGGACTAAGAGGACCATCATTTAAATGGTTAAGATCATACTTAGAAAACCGTTTGCAGTGTGTGGAGATCTCGTACTGTGATGGTGATTCAGAATTGAAAACCATTAAGTCCAACTACACTAATAATAAATTTGGTGTACCGCAGGGAAGTGTGCTCGGACCTCTCCTGTTTTTATTGTATATAAATGACCTACCAAATGTGACAAATTATAAATGCACACTCTATGCTGACGATATATCCGTAACAATTACTGACGATAGTACTAATATGACATGTAATAAATATAATCTTAATATGACATTTAATAATATAATAACTTGGTTAGAATGTAATAATTTGACTGCTAATCTTTCAAAAACAAAAGTAATGCAATTTTATAATTATGGACATAAAAGAAACAACATTAATCTTATATATAAAAATATTATAATAACTGAAGTAAGCTCCATCTGTTTCTTAGGAATATACTTAGATAGTAATTGCAATTTTAAGGCACACATTGATAATTTATGTGCAAAAATAAATAAATTCGTTTTTGCATTATATCGACTAAGAAACATAAGTAATGAACGAACTGCTCTTACAGCGTACCACGGTTATGTAGGTTCATTACTGAGGTATGGATTAATATTGTGGGGTACTTCTACTGACATAAACAGAGCTTTCATAAGTCAAAAAAAATGCATCAGAGCCATATGTGGAGCTGAACCATTGGAAAGCTGTCGACCTTTATTTAAACGTCTAAATGTATTGACTCTTACTTCAATGTTTATTTTCGAGTGCTGTGTCTTTATAAAAAAATACCCTTACTTTTTTACAAAAACTGGAGATATCTGTTGTATTCCATTAAGAGATCCTAACCTACTTACTATACCTCGTTGCAAAACTGCGTTATATTATAAAAGCGGATTGATGACAATGATTAGGATTTTTAACCACTTGCCTAAGACTTTAAGGGATAAGCCACTCAATGTTTTTAGAGGCCAACTGAAAAAATGGCTAATTCTGTTTAGCTTCTATGACTTCAAAGAGTTTTTCAGACATACTACAATACGGCGACCGGTATGATGTAATTGATTATTATATTGTGTAAATCAATAAAATTTGTATGCCTAATTACTGGCAAAACATGTGATCGCTAGAAGATATTACCAACTATTGTACCATGTTTTTGACAAATAAATAATTCTTATTCTTATTCTTATTCTTATTCTATGTACCTGGCTCACATGCCGGTTTAAAAATACGATCGATGTAATTTTTATACGTATTTTTTAGTTTGATCCGTACATACATATGGATATAGAAGATTAGAAGCGTATAATTTTTATCTAAATAAAAGAAAGTCGTGTTAGTTACACCATTTATAACTCAAGAACGGCTGCACCGATTTTAATAATATATTATTTGTTGGATTCGTCTATGTCCCATATAACAGAATAATGATTAAAATATTTGAAAAGATCAGGAAAATAATATATGCAGTTAATATTGTCTTTTATTAACGCGAGTATCACACATTTAAATAAAACAGGAATAAACCACAAACAGTACAACGTCTACCAGCCTACCTGCCTTATGTGAAGGGTGTTACAGACAGGATTGGAAGAATCTTAAAACGAGCTTCTATTAATACAGTTTTCAAGCCGCACAAGAAGATTCAACAATTCTTGAGACCAATAAAAAGTAATATTCCCTTGCAAGATCCAGGTGTATATAAACTGGATTGTGACTGTGGTTTATCCTACATTGGGCAAACTAAACGTAGCATTTCAAACCGACTTAAGGAACACATTGCGGATATCAAACACAGACGTCACTCTAAATCAGCAGTATGTGAACACACTCTGGATAAACCAAACCACTACATACGTTTCGACCAACCGAAAATCCTTGCAAAAGAAAGTAGATTCTTTCCCAGACTAGTACGTGAGGCTATTGAAATTAAAAAACATCCTAACTTCAATAGAGAAGATGGTTTGAGACTTTCTAACACCTGGGATCCAGTAATTAAAAATCTAAAGCCCCAAATCAAACATACTAAAAAACAAGAGGACACCGTTAGTCAATATTGTCATAATATAGAAAATTACAGTAAATATCAACTCCGTAGGAATAGATGGCGTTAATATGTAAAGATTGTAAAACAAAAACTTGGCGATTAAAAAGAGTGGCGGCGAGTTTCTTGCCAGTTCTTCTCGTACGCTCTACGCCCTTGATTTGTGAACTGGTAGTAAATGTAAAATTAGAAGCATTTAATATTAGTAATATTAGTAATTTAAAATGTATTATTTTTTATTCACGTTCATAGGTGTACATTGTGTTACCTAAATTAATAGATTATATATATTTTTTAATTTAATTGAATTAAATATGGCAACTTTGTGACATTTCAAATATAAGACAACTGTCATCTTTCAGTCTCCCGCGACCACGGTTGCTGAAAAGCATCCGAAACGTCGGGATAAATAATTTAAATAATAAATCGCGTTTTAATCCGGTATACAGTATTTTATTTAATATATGCAGTGTAGATGATACGTACAATGATAATTTGTGTGTCTATCTGTGCGTTTATACATGAGTTTATTAAGGTTAAAAATAAATAATACATTTGTTTCAGGATTGGTCGGAATCCATTAGCTTAGGGGGAGTTACATTAAAAAATAGTAAAAATAAAAGTTTGACGAATTATTCTGAATAAACCTAGTTCGTTGTAATGAACTCTACATAAGTACTACTAAATTATATAGAAAATCATTGTAGTATCCTCGAACTTGTGAGCGGTCGTTAACACAAAAACTCAAAATGTACGCATAAAGTCAAGGTACGGAACGAAATGAGTGACACAAGTGTTTGAAAGGGAAATTGTATGACAAAATTAAAAACACTTCAAAACAACTTTAATTTAGATTTTTTTTAATTGTTCAGGTCAGAGATTCGCTACAATTTAGAAATAAATTGAATACTCAAAAACTATGAACAATCGCATAACGTATGGGGGTGATTCGGGTCTCTCAGGGGTGCTCTATTCCTGGAGTTTCGCTTGACACTACTATTTGGGCCACCTGTATAATATTTATTATAGCACAAAACTGTCAAACATTTTGAATTCTTAAGTTTAGGTATAAGTACCTGTTTTGGAAGTGCAATTATCTATTTTTTTCTCGCTTGCATGGATCGTGGCACTTCCATAACCTAATTACAAAAATATTTACTTACTGTTGTATTAAGTTTCTACCGTCAGACGTTTTAGGCTTTCGTTCAAATTTCAATGAATAATGAAATATAATCCCACGATTCATCTGAAAATTATTCTTGTCGGCGTTATTGCGCAATAGAATACATTAAAACACATATTTTATAATAATGTATCTCGTTTGAAGTCGAGTTACTATTTGAATGAATTAAATGCATGTTGCATTTCGTCGTGCCCTCCCGTTGGTATTTATAAATAGTGGGACATGTGACTTGTAGTAACGTATTGTATTAATAACTTTTGAAAGTGAACGTTTGGATAAGTTTAGACGGCTGTGCCGAGTGACATCCCTATTGTAATCTTCTTATATATAAAATTCTCGTGTCACAATGTTAGTCTGCATACTCCTCCGAAACGGCTTGACCGATTCCTCTGAAATTTGGTAAGCATATTGGGTAGGTATGAGAATCGGACAACATCTATTTTTCATCCCCCTAAATGTCAAGGGTAATCCACCCCTAATTTTTTTTTTTTAATTTTTGGACGAAATTTTTTGTTTTTATTTTTTTATAATGTGGCATTAAAAAATACATACAACCCTAAATTTTTACTTTTCTATCACCAACCCCTGCTTTTTAGAAATTATTTACATGGCAAATCAACGTTTGCCGGGTCAGCTAGTAGTTATATAATTTTGACGGGCTTGAATTGTATGACTGACTAGTGGACCCCGCAGACGTTGTTCTGCCACAATTTTGGCTTCGAAATTATATAATTATTCTTAAAGAAAAAAGATTTTCCCGCTTTTCTGTTGAAATTTTTCCTCAATTTTCTTTGCTATAAACCTCACGGAGCCCGAGACCTTTCCAACGAATGCAAAACCGTGGAAATCGGTTCGTGCGTTCTGAAGTTATAGCGTCAGGAAGGAAAACCCGACTTATTTTTATATAGTAGATGTACTACCATCTAGAAAGTCTTGGAATTCAAAAATAACATATTTCCTAGGTAACTTACCAATACGAGGAGGCATTACACATTTAGAATGTTTGATTAATACGTACCTATGTTATAAAGAGAAGAACAATCTTCTTTACTAACTACAACTTACATTTGCCGTGCGCATCGAAGGGTCGTGGGCTCGAATCCGGGACGACATGTTTATAATTTTCTGTACATGTCTTCCCCACGTCTGGTAATTTCGGGCACTGTACGGGTGGGAGGAATATCGAAATTCCGTCCGGATAACGAACTACAATTCATAAATGGATAAACCGTGAAGTACATTTTTCGCGTTTCGGTTTCAGTGAATTTCCGAATGCTCGAAGTAAAAATTAGGTTCACAGCGCATCACTGATATTCTGTGGCTGAGGTATCACCTACCTCATGCTCGTCTGTCGATATCTAACATAAAAACAAACTAACCACGATCTATTATTGAAGGTCGTATGCGAAATGAGTTTTTGCTTCAATATCGACTTTGCTTCAATATTTCTTATAAATTCAATATAAGATAGAGTCGAGATACAGTAGGTACTTGGTTACACGTGGTGATTTTTTGCAGTAGCAAAAACCTAGTCTATTCGGATTATGGCCCGCTGATAATCTTATTTATATACACATATATAATTGTTCTATACGTGTGTAGGTCACTGAACTTCAAAACGGCTGGACCGATTTTGATGAAATGTTATATGATTGATACAGTCCTGAATGGTTAAGATCCTCAGTTGTACTCAGTAGGTAACCCCGCTAATTACATAGAATTATGAAGCCAATCTTTAACGCAAGACAACGTGAGTCGGGTTCGCTAGCAAATCATAAAAATCTTTGATAGAGACCGTAGGTATCATTATATACAAACAAAAATGATGATTTCCGTCTATATGGAAGTAAGGTTAAGAAAAAATACAAGTTACAAGCCGACGAACTTCCTGGAGCCTAACGTAGTCTGTGCTTAGAATTTTAAATAAGCTGTAATGTAGCTAAGTCTAGACCGAAGACGCCAAATAACTCTGTCTGAGGCGAACAATTACAATAATTAATTATCATCGCAATACCGCTAAGGCACTTGTAAAACGGTGTATGATTGAATACACCGTTACATTATGTATGCAAACATACATGCGATTGTGATATTTGAAGAGTTATATAAATAACACATAGTAGCTACCGGATACTGCTGAGTCTCATCAAACAATACGTATAGTGTCATTTGACTAGTTTTATTTTATAAATCTTATTCAGCCGCATTATCGAGAATGCGGCTGAATTAGATTTATAAGCAAAGCAAAAAATATAACTATAGTGTGCGGAATTACATTTATAAAGCAAAAATGGAAACTCTACGTCTGTAAATTCGAAAGTAATAATTTTTATTTGCAAAAATATATAAATAAAATACTTGATTAAAGCGCGATTTATTTTATATTATTTATGCCGACGTTTCGGATGCTTTTCAGCAACCGTGGTCGCGACAGACTCTACGACAGTCAGACGGCAGTATGCCGCGACCACAGAAAGCTGCTCTGCTGAAAAGCATCCGATATCAGATATACATCTTATATGCGGATAAAGGCTCGTATTCCAATTACTCAAGTCGAAATATATTTTTGAGAACTCAAAATTTGAATTTTCTATAGAGAAAAATAATGATTAGACAAGAACTGAATCTGGATTAAAATTGGAGTACCTTTTGTCAATTGTTATAGTATAATGGGCAGACGAGTATTATGGAAATCACGTAGAGTCACGGCGTTTTTGGAATGCCGCTACTGTTCGTATAGTTGTAGACAATGACGTCACAATTTAACCTATTTCCCGCGGTCGATGCCCGTTCCGGTCCGCGTCACCGCGTCCATTATGTTCACTTATTGTTAGATAGCTAGCTTATTTTATGATTATGTGTAAACAAATAAGTATTTATATAGGATAGAATCTAGACTCATCCACTAGGTTATAGGTTCATTGATACCTATTACCCTGGATACTGATAGAATTCTATTTACTGCGGCATAACGTACAAAATTCTCGCAAAAAAAGAGTGTTATCTATATCTATACTAATATTATAAAGAGGAAAGATTAGTATTTTTGTATGTTATGAATAAACTCAAAAACTACTAGACTGATTTTAACATTTATTTCACCAATAGAAAGTTACATTATCAGCGAGTAACATAGGCTATTTATTGTGTATAGTAAACCTACATTGCACCCGTGTGAAGCCGGGGCGCGTTGCTAGTTGCTAATATAGTAATTAAGTAGTATTGCTAACGAACTAAATCTTATAAATACCAAAACAGCCAAAACATATTAATATTCAAATCGAAATCTATTCTTGAGAGCTGTAAAATCTCATATTTCTATAGAGATAAAATGGTTTGACATGGCTCTAAAATAGATTCAAACCTGATTCGCGTCTTGAAATATGGTATTAGTGTTCTCACTAAGGGCTATATATAAGAACTAAGGTTTCGTAATATGAGTAGATTAGAGGACGTACCTGCCGCCGTCAACAATTATGCTGTCCGTATGACGGTACTGTAGACAAAAGTTTAATAGAATAGACAAAAATGAAATAATCTAAAAAATTTACAGCTTTATTTTACTGTCTGATCATTCGAAAAATATTGTCTTTAATTAATTTAAAATAAATTTCAAACAAAACATTTAATTATTTCATCAAAATCACTAATTTCACAACAATATTAACAAAAAATTGAAACACGACAGCGTTGCTATCTGTACTAACCGGGCGACGTTTGAGGAGCGGTATGAGGAAGCAGGACGGGAGGTAATTCCTCCTCCATTCTTGAATTGAACGTGTAGTAAGTTCCTGACAGTGCTTTCCTTGATAACCATCAAGAACTTTCTCATATTCTATCAAGACATAATAAAAGAAGTCGTAAACTAACATAAAATCTTATTAATTCTGGTTTTCTGTCCCTTTCATCGTTTAACTTAAAGACGTGGGCGTGATGCAGATAGAAGATACAAATCTAAATAAAATAGTTCAGAGGCGGATGTGTAACGAGAGCAAGCATTAAAATGGGTGATAAAAATTAAACACGACTGCCTATATGGGTTAGCCACTTAGAAGGAGTAATAAACACATAAATGTTTCTGCACACGTGTGACATGACGCAGGAGTATCTCATTCAGTGGCGGGACTACAAGCCCTAAAGCCCGTATTGCCGATTTTAACATAATACGTGTTTATATATTTATATAACTTATATAATTACGTAATCATATAAGTTATATATGACTAATGACATTATTATATTTCTTTTTAATGCATTAATAAAGCAAAACAGGCGTTTGGGCTTGTATGGTGATCTCATTCTGCTTCTATAATGGCAATTATTTCTCGTAAGTTAATCTACTGAGGTTTTCTTTAGGAACTGAAATATGTACCTACGCGTCAGTCACCTAATTGTGTCTGATATTTCTAACAAGTTTGAACTATTATTCGTTTATTTATTGGTAAAATATTTTTTTAAATAGGTCCAGCAGTTTTTCCAGAGTTAAATTGTTACAAACAAACAAACAAAGCTTTCCTATTTATAATATTAGTATAGACTAGAAATATGCCCCGAAAAAAAAAGTGGTTGGTGAAAGAATTTTTAAAATCGGTTGAGTAGTTTTTGAGTTAAATCGTAACAAACAAACAAAGTATTGATTATTATATTTGTGGAGGAAGGGAGGTGTGGTCTTCCTCCAACCTAAAGGGAGGATCCTCGACCAGTCGAACCACTGACTGGCCGGCCCTAAGGCCCCAGTGGTTGATGTCGAGATGTTGTATATATAGTTAGCGCGCACAGAAACTTTGATAGCGCGATTCAGGAATTGACGTCTTTGTATTGATTCTTGTAGCGGATTATAGATGTCGCTACAGTACTCCCCCCCGAAGACCGGAGGTCGAACGAGTTGTTGAAACAGCTGTGTTGAGAGTGTTGCTTGCCAGTACCAGATTGTCCGAGATTCCAGTGAGTCGGAATCGAATGTCGCAGAGTTCGCGGTGAGTCGGAACTGAGTGCGATGATGCTGCATGATGCTCCAGTGAGTCGGAGTGCTGCAGTGTTTGAAGCTGGCTGCTGCGTCGACCAGGAGAGATGTGCTCTGCTTGCTGACCGGCCGAAGTGCAGTGTGCTGTGCTGGAGGTGGCTGAGGGTGCTGACCAGGCATACGCGCTCGCTGCATGCTAGTGGACAGGATACCCGTTGAAGCCGAAGGTGCTGGCTGGCTGTGACTTGATTGCTGCTGATGTTGTAGGAAGGAGTGATGACGTCATGCTTCAGAAGTAGGTGTTCTTCTGCGGGGTCACCAATGTGGAGGAAGGTGGCTGAATCACGTCGGCACGGTGAAGATCACGTCGGGGTCACCAATGTGGAGGAAGGGAGGTGTGGTCTTCCTCCAACCTAAAGGGAGGATCCTCGACCAGTCGAACCACTGACTGGCCGGCCCTAAGGCCCCAGTGGTTGATGTCGAGATGTTGTATATATAGTTAGCGCGCACAGAAACTTTGATAGCGCGATTCAGGAATTGACGTCTTTGTATTGATTCTTGTAGCGGATTATAGATGTCGCTACATATTAAAAACATAAGTTAACATTATTATTACTTGAAGGATCAAGTAGGCATAACTACTCGTCAAGCCATAATTATTTACCTAAATGTAGAGTTTGTAGAGTCAGGGCTTCTATATAGAGCTATTTATAGTTTTTTTTTTTTTTATATTAGGGGAGGCAAACGGGCAGGCGGCTCACCTGATGGTAAGTGACTACCGCCGCCTATAGACATCCGCAACACCAGGGGTCTTGAGGATGCGTTGCCGGCCTTTAAGAAAAGTATATGCTCGTTTCTTCAAAGTCTAGTCTAGTATATATAATTAAGCATGCATATCTGCGAAGGATTCCATATGACAATGATTAATACCCAGTATGAATGGCAACATAAATTACGCGCGATAAACAATCAATGTACGCTTACATTATTTTCTGCGAGTAAATAAACTTGGATGTAAACATTATTATCACGAATTGTGTTGTTTATTGATTACTAACATATGTGAGAGGAGTTTAAAGTTAAGTAATATATTATTTAAATAAAATACTGTATACCGGATTAAAACGCGATTTATTATTTATATTGTTTAAATTATTTATCCCGACGTTTCGGATGCTTTACAGCAACCGTGGTCGCGGGAGACAGGAATACTTTTTTAATTCTTGAAAGTATTTCGTAGTATTAAGTATGATCTATCTTATATAATGATCTAGTTCGTATTAGTTTTTCGGGCGAGTCCACCGACCTTCAAACTCGCCATACGGAAAATAATTATACATATAGGAAAACCACAGAACAGATGATTTCCCTGTTCTGTGAGGAAAACTTTCCAAATAAGCGTCGCACCCGTATCGGTTTTCCAATAAAAATATTATACAATTGTCCCCCTTATATTCAATATAATACGGATCGTTTTCCTGTGTAAGTATTTTCATTTAAACCCGAATAATAATAATTTCACACTTGCAAGTTTGTCTCGCTCGTACCAGGGCGCTCAACTTCCCAGGGAAGCCCTGGCTTTTACACCTGGTATCGAAAATACGACTCAGCTTTAGCTCGTGCGTCGGTCGCAGTTCGGAGCTTGCGTTCTGCGTTGATGCTATGTAAAATGTATGAAATATCATATCCAAAACTTATAGCGGCTAGCGGTGGCCTAATGTGCAACAGCGCTTAAACTAGTACCATAAACCTTCGAATTCCTTGAAACCTCAGTATTTCCCGATTGCATTTAGTTACGGAAACGAAACAAACACACACAATTATCCTGTACAATGAACTGTGCAGACCTTCAATACAAGTTCAGTGAACATTTGTCATAACAAAATACAATTTTCCTATTAAAATACACATGTATCATGTTGACGCGACAGTCAGTACGGCCAAGTCTCTGGAGTGTGAATTTGGCCAACTTCCAATGTGATTTTTGAAATCGTCGACGTAAAATTTCCTAGCGTGTAATTGCCATAGTTTTTTATCGCTAGAAGTATCTTAGTTCATTTAGAGATATGCTATTTTTATAATGCTTTTTTTTATGTAGGTATCGACAAACGAGCGCGAGGTTCACTTGATGGTACACGATACCCCAGCCATGGAACATAAGTCAATGATGCGCTGTCGACTTATTTTTAATTCAAGCGTTCGGAAATCCATAGACTGAAACCGAAACGTAACGCTTTTAAAACGCATGAAGCTAAATGAATTGTATGTAGTTTTGGCTACAAGACTATCTTTACTTATATTATAAAGAGGAAAGATTGTTTTATTTGTTTGTTACGATTTAACTCGAAAACTACTCGACCGATTTTAAAAATTCTTTCACCAATAGAAAGCTACATTATCAGTGACATAGGCTTATTATATTTGTTTTGTGTTGCGCACCTGTGTGAAGCCAGGGCATGTTATTATAGATACTTTCGATTCGATTAACTTTTCTGATGTTAACGCTAAAAGCCCACTATAAAAAAAAGATTCACCCATATTTCATATTGACAGCTACTAAAGAGCGTATAAAAAGTCTGCGTTCAAGGTAGTGTGGAATTCGTCATCAATTAGACAATGGTAATGACCATCAGTACCGTTCGGTCATCGAACTCGGACGGTATTGACGGCACCACTGACACGGTAGTTTACATTGCTCCCACGCCTTTTATCCACGTGATATCTGCACTTATATTGGAGCTCGGTGAAATTGTACGTTTGTATGTTGGGGGCTATCTCTGGAACTGGTAAACCATTTTTGAAAATTCTTTCACTAATGGAGATCTATATTATGCCTAACTAGCTGATGCACGTGACTTCGTTCGCGTGGGCTTCATAAAAGATGATAAATTTTCTTTTCGACAACAGATTTCAAT
Source organism: Anthocharis cardamines (assembly GCA_905404175.1). Taxonomy (NCBI): domain Eukaryota; kingdom Metazoa; phylum Arthropoda; class Insecta; order Lepidoptera; family Pieridae; genus Anthocharis; species Anthocharis cardamines. The sequence continues at coordinate 4,596,887 of FR989975.1, forward strand.
GAAACAATACGTATATGTTGGGAAATCTTTAATTTTCCGGGATGAAAAGTATCTAAGATGTTGACCGGGGATATAAGGTACTAAGCAATTTCATGTCAATCGGTCCACCAGTTTCGGAGATTAGCCCGTACAAACAGACAGACAAACCAAAAATGAAAAAAAATCGGGATATTTTCTATTTCTCTTCTTACATTCGACCTCCACAGATTTATTATATGTATAGATTAATTGTCTCGAGTAGTTTTTCGAGCTATCAGGGTTTTTTTCTAGTTATGTTAATGTTAGTTTATGTCTTGAAGGATTTTTAAACCAGGTTAAATAGTGGTAAAACTCTCATCCCTTTTCAAATTAAAAAACAATTATAATACTATGAATGAAACAATTTTGCTAAATCCAAACTGATTTTAAACAAATCGTTATTTGTCCATTTTTTTGAGAGTGCTCGAGAAGTCAACTTACAAATTTTAAAACAGGTTTTGTACTCTGTTAATCATTCAATGGCCAATTGAATCACTGTTTAACTGTACTATCACTATAATTTACAAGACATTTGGGTTAATTAATAATTGCAGCGAGAAATAAGCATTTTTGTCCGGAATTAGAAAGTATAAGTGCGTAGAGCTTCGTTTTATTGAAATATGTTTAATTAAATTTACTTTCGAAGGATGAGTAATGTGAAAGTTGGTGTTTCGCGAAAATAATTGCGACTTTCGATGCTTGGCTTGTTATAATTTCAAAATGGAAGCACATTTTTACGCTACAAATGTTTTATTTTTTTATTTTTTATATATATATTAAAGAATAGTCTACATTCAATGTTTACCCGAATAGTATTACAATATCGAAAAATCGAATCTCACCTTAAATTTTGAAGAAATATTTTTCCAGAAAATATATTTTTATGCTCTCACGTCGACATATTCTGCATCCCTTTGTCCCAAGAAAGAGGTGAATGACCTCGAGATGGGCAGTGGTCTAGACTGGAGAAATGACTGGGAATTATTACGATGCACTTGATTGATTCAGTGCCGCATTAAATATCATTGTCCTTTCTCCTTTAATAGCTGCGTGGGCGGAATGAGTGCAGTGTCTGTAATTTTTATCTTTGGGGCTGATTGGTAAATGGTACATCGATTCAAAGAGCTTTGTCCAGTCTGTGTCAATTGAGTTTAATGTTGAAAGAAATGTCTGAGGAGTTCTTAGCTTTTCAAAAAAAGAACAGCTTATATATAAATGAATAATTATAAGGAGCTGTGTTTGTTGAGAAAATCGTCCCAAAGACTGGTCTCTTAATGTTCAGTAGTGATGTTGTCTAGACTCTATTGTTACCATAGGAAGAAATATTAGCGGGACATAAAATATAATAATAATGCCCTTAACGTAATTATATAACTCATAAATATTATTATTATATTTATAACTTATATGATAATTAATTGTTACTAATATACTAACAAATATGGATTTTAATGTCTGAAATAAATGTTCATTATTATTATTATATATATCCTATCCTACTAATATTATAAATGCGAAAGTTTGTGAGGTTGGATGGAAGGATGGGTGTTTGTTTGTTACTCTTTCAGGCAAAAACTACCGAACGGTGTTAATTGTTTTCTCTTTTTCTTGAGGATGATAAATAAGGCCCTTTTTAATGACTCTATAAGTGAACTTAGAAATAAAAATAAAAATCTATAGCGTTTTCACGACTAAACCAAACCGATTTTGACGAAATTCAATACAGAGAGCTCTTGAACTTTAGTATATTTTAAATACTAGTAATAAATAATGTAACTTAACAATAGTAGAGCTAATTTTTTACACCTTATCAAACTTGAATGTTTTCCCTAAAATATGCAAGGCCTAGTTTCGTGTACCTTAGTCTTTATTGCTATAGAATTAAAGATTATTTTCCCGTATGCAATAATACTATTATAGTTAGGTGAACTTTTTATCTAACTGATTGTGTTCGTGATTATAACAATACTATTTTTTTGTTACAGGTAATTGAACTTTATCCTTGGCACTTGGTCTGGGGTTAGTACAACGGATATTTGAGAATATAAGTGAAGTATTCAAAAGACCCGGACGTTACGATCCTGTGTAAGATGACATCTATACTAATATTATAAAGAGGAAAGATTTGTTTGTTTGTTACGATTTTACTCAAATACGACTCGACCGATTTTAAAAATTCTTTCACCAATAGAAAACTACATTGTCAGCGAGTAACATAATATTATGCTTTTATTTTTATTAGTAGCTCTATATTGTGTGAAGCCAGGGTGAATCGCTTGTCTGCTAGCTGCAATTCCACGGCAAGTAAAAAAGTGGATTTGTTTTTGGGTCAGGAACCTTCGTGGGTGTATACAGAACAACTTAACAAAGATTCATCATAATCGAATGAGTAGTTTAGGAGTTCATAGAGTACAAACATACATTGCTTTTATATTAAGTGATGTCTCTGAAGTTATGATAGGAGAAACTTACCAAATTAGTGGTCTATAGAAACTCGGATTAGAAACATCTTACTTCGGCAGTAATAATCTATAAAATTCTATCTGTAAAGAAGTGAAAGTTACGTGTTCCATGTGGACGAAGTCGCGGGCAAATGCTTGTTTTGAAAGTTTCAGAGGGAAACATAATAGGGAAAAAAATGAAAAGGAATTTAGTGAACGTTTTATTTGCTCTAGTTGGTAAATACAATATTTAGAAAAACCACAGTGTTTCTCTTGCGCAATATAGAAAGTACTGTGTTCGCTTTTGTCGGAGTTATCTCGTTTTTGATCGTCATCGCGTTCTTTTGTTAATAGATTTAGTGTAATGGTAACGCTCTCATGCGCTAGGCTTTTTATGTGATTGACTGTGATATAGAAATTCGTGGGTGATCTGAGGCCATCTCTTAATGAAGTGGAAAATGATTTCTTGTTGATCAAGAGTTTTTCAAATACCTTATCCCGTTGTTGAGACATATAGACAACCTAGAATTCTTATACATACTTGTATTATACCTTATTTTCCATTTTATTTTGTACAAAAGCGTCATGACAGTTTTTTGATTACTTACATTTTATTCGATGATATAAAATATCTAAAATACCTTGATTTTGACATCTATTTGCCTTCTCCTCTGAACCCGTATGACTTATTGACTTGATACTTATAATACATTGTAAAATACGACAAAGGAGGGGCAACAGTTTTGCCAAATATTAAATACCTGAACAGTATTCTATGAATTCGAAGAAATAGTTTTGGCGCTTACGACTTGCAATTTTGCGCGGTCCGCGTCGGCCGTAGACATGGGTAACTCAGCGAAATTCCTTGCGTTAACTCAGTATCTCCGGCGCAGTGCTGCGTCAGCTCTTTGCGTTAACTCAACTTTGCGCCATGACTCAATAAAATGGACTTAAGTGTCGCCTGGTAACACAACGCGTTGACATCTCTCTTTCAAACTCTGCGTCGTGCGCCAAAAAATTTTGAACTAGTGAGTTGACTCATCCTACGCAGTGAAGTGAGCTGACGCAATTTCTCGGCGCAGCGCAGTGTTACACATGTCTAGTCGGCACTCAATCTGTGCCGCTCATACTTTACTGAACGAAGGATCTGTGCTGGTTCTACACTCTGAAGATCATTGGAGTGATCCTAAGCCCTAAGGCTGACAGCGCACCTGCAGCCACTGTGTTGTAGAGCTACATGCCCGTTTGCCCCCTATTCTATAAAAAAAATAAGAAATATTAATTCTTTGTTATTCACAAACTCAATAATATAATTTAGTTTCCTTAAATCTCTTACCGGATAATTATAATGTGGGATTTCACGCTTTTGTTATCGATGTGGCTTTGAGAGGAAACTACGTTATAAACAAGTCTATACATTATATTAGAACAATGTTAACATGATATGTTTTATCTAGTATTATGTACCATCAGCAACGATTTAATTATTTTATTATAAGAAAACCAGAGTAATCTTAAATAATCGAAACAGTTTATGAATATTTTCTACTATAACGACAAACGAGTGATTTTCACATTCATAAATCTATTTAAATGTATGTTGACCTACTTATCTTGTCCATAGTACAAAGGTATCTACTATGTTTTTTGTTAGATATCGACAGATGAGCATGTGTTTCACTAGGTAGTTCTTGACTCCTCAGTCTATGATGCGCTGTTTACCTATGTATGTTTTACGAAGGGTATTCTGACAAGGGAATATTTGGCCTTGCAAAAGTCATTCTTATTATGAAACAAAGCTGCTTTGCTATATTCATTATTTTTTTTGCGTGCGAAGTTAGTTTAAAGTATACAGCATAGATTCTTGCTCGCCCACAAATTGAAATTAATATTTTCTTTTAAAATATGTTTTATGTTTGGAACATAATCCGTTTGCTTGCGAAGATAATGTTCCGTTTGATATATTAAATCCACGATGCTTAAATCCAAAATGCTATAACATCGATTCGCCAACCTTGCCAAATTACCGGTCATATATTATTGGGTTAACTCCTGAAATAACGTGAACGGTTGTAAAGTATGAAGGCCGAAGCAGACACGTCTGCACGCAACGAGCTTCTCATGTGAACTGAGGATAATTTTAGTCTTAGTGATGTTCATTATGTTCATAAGATATCGATAAAATGCTTAATTATTATTTCGATATTGTTGTGACTTCGTTATTTCAAATACCATGTAGTAATAATTAGATTTTTTTTATGTTAGATATCGACAGAAAAGCATGAGGTTCACTTGATACCAGCCACAGAACATAAGTTGATGATGCGCTGTCGGGCTTTAACTTCGAGTATTCGGAAATATAGACTCAGACCGAAACGCGCAATGTGCAGTGCACTTCGGTCATTCGTAGCTCCGTTATCCATGATAATGAAATTCAAAATCATTTATTCATTTAGGTAAAACAATGTACACTTATGAACGTCAATAAAAAAATACATATTAAATGCTTCTAATTTTACATTTAATCCCAGTTCTCAAATCAAGGGCGTATATCGGACGAATAAATGAGAAAATAATGTAAGAAGATGAAATCATGAAAACGGATATTATCGAGAGATTTAAAGTTATTGCCACAGGATTTCTTACGTTATTATGACAGTTATATAAACACCAATCGAAATTAAACATACAAATATTTATTTCAATTTCCTGTTAAAAGTCGTAATTTTTTATTTCTTCAGTATATTAAAGTATGTAAAATTTGTCACTAATTTAAATCTGACACCATAAGTGTTTAATATTAACAAACTATGTTTTAAAGTGTGAATCTATCGATATCGACAGACATCCCTTTAACTATTTTCACTAATTGCGAACTCCGTTGCGCCCGCGCTGTGGTTACATATTATAAATAGCGCGTGTAAAATTCACAATGTGTTTCCGTATTTCCACGGCCACGTACACAAGTCCGCTATGATAACAAATGATGATATATAAGAATATCCATACTTTATGGGATATATTTTTCGAGAAAGTCTTAAATAATACCCAACTACTGAACGCCAAGGACTTTATGTTAACAGCTGTATTTAAACGATTTTTATTTATTGAATAGGGGGCGAACGGGCAGGTGGCTCACGTTTAGATTATGAGAAATATCTTACTTTTATTGAAATAACTTCCTATATTATTTTTAAGATGTTTAGACTCGACTCTACCATCAACAAGCAAGACAAGACCCCATCACAAACATAATGCGGATTTTCTTTACCATACATGCGTCCTACATATTAAAGAACAGTAAAGCAAACTGCTAGTTATTATGAAGTTATGTAATTTTAAATAAAGCCATGCCATTTTAAATAGATGCCATCACACATGCTGCTGTTCACATCACAATTACAAGCTTTGTATAGTTTGGGCCCTAAAACCACTGTTTTAAATACAATGCCTGTTTAATCGCTTGATTCATAATACATGTTTACATTAGCAAGTGTGTTCACGGGTCGAGATGGGTGACAGTTGTGTGAATTGTCGATTAGTTGCTATACCAACGCCATCAGTTTTTACAGAGTCGGTACTAACTGTAATTGTTTTTCTTCTGGATGATGGCAGTACTGGCTGACTGTTTCGCCTTGTTTATTTTTTTAACCAGAGTTTCTAACCGTCTTCTTTGTTCTGTACTAGCGAGCCTTCGCTAGGGTGAGGTGTGGATTTGCTATACACAAAAAAGCCTATGTTACTCGCTGATAATGTAGCATTTTATTGGTGAAAGAATTTTCAAAATCTGTGGAGTCGTTTTTGAGTTAAATCGTAACAAACAAATAAACAAACAAATGTTTCCTCTTTATAATATTAGTAGGTATAGATTATGATTCATTCTTGCAAAATCTTATCTATTTGCAAGAATTTGTTATTGATCAAATCAAAGATATTTCTGTTCTGTCATTCACACAAAGTCACGGGCAAATGTTAATAAAAAAATGAGTAGAGAAAATTCAAACGAGCTTCAATGTTATTTTGAGTTGTATGAAAATTATCGATCGTCTTATGAAGTGGCTTCAGTGAGTACATTAGGGTTATGACTATACCTAAATTGGGGTGTGAAATCTAGGGTTGACAGAAGGGTTATTCGATTACGGCTGTAAAGGGTGTATTATATCTAGCGATTTTTATGAATCCCCAGATACTTACTGTTTCCTGCTACTTCTATTTACATAGTTAAGCGTGGTTTAGTGTGGTCAGGATATCTGGTCATACCATAAGTGTGACTTGAAATAAAAGATATTATTAATATTATAGACTTGTGTTGGAGGAAAATACTTCTGTAAAAATTGGAAAATACTCACTTACTTTAAAAGCTATTCAACATTATACATATTTTAGTTGAACTTTATTACTAAGTATTCAGACCTATCCTCTTTCTTCAAGATTCTAATATTATAATGATTAACAATATTGCACTTATTATTTAAATAAATATATTTTTTGCCCTAATTTAATTTAATAATATTTATAATAATTTAATAATTTCATCAAACATTTTTTTTTCTATGATCAAAAGTTATGATCGTGTGCTGCGGGGTATATGTGTGTTTTGATAATTTCTTAATATAATACTGACTTGTTTTTAAAAAATACAGTGGTATCTAAATATTTATTTTAAACTAACGTTTTCGCACGGATTCGCTTGCATGGAAAAATTGAGATACTTCCCCGGGAATAACCTATATAATTTTGTAATGTTCAAGCTTTCAAAATAAATAAAATTTTATTAAAATTGATTCAGTAAAGAAGATATTATTTTATTTACAGTATGGACTATGGATGAACAGATACCTATTTACAGACCTTATAAGCTTTCTTTCCATAAAAGAACATTAAGAGTTATCTCTTACAAAAGATCGCTTAATTTTTTTATTTACATGCCAACGACCTTTCTTGTCACATGGAGTTTTATCTCTTTCTTCCCTGGGAATTAAGGTAGCGTTATCTTTGTCTAGCGTCTAATTTCACGAATTGAACAGTTAAAAACTATTTCTCTCGCCTCCTCTCGTTAAGCTTTACATTTATGGCTGTTTGTGTCTCTTTCTTTTGGACCTGTTGTGTTGTTGGGTTTAGGTTGCCCTTTTTTGCAGCGGCAGGCGGGAGAAATGTGGCGAGGCTGGTGCTTACAAGCATTGTACTTCAATATCAACTGATTTATGGGGAATATCATCTGATTATGCACATTAGCGTTTTATTAAAATTTATTTTAGGAACCTCTTATTACAGTTGCTCATATTTGAATTGGTACATTACACTGGTAATACGCCCGGGATTTGAATTATTTTAGAATTTCAATGAAATTACTTTTATAAGATTAAAACGCCAGGCAGTTCATTCTGCTGAAAAGCACTTGAAACAACTTGAAAAAAGCACACTTGAAATAGTAGGAATAGTTGGCGTTAATATGGCAACTTTGTGATATTTCAAAATGAGACAATTGTCATCTTTCAGTCAGCCGCGACCACGGTTGCTGAAAAGAAATCCGTCGGCATAAATAATATAAATAATAAATCGCATTTTAATCCGTTATAAAGTATTTTAATTATTTAGATTCTCACTTATTATATCCTTAATATCTTATATTTCCTGCTAAAATATCGATTTAAAGGTCTAATGGCCGCTAAACTTTCTCATTTAAATCATCACTTTTTATTTCCTCCAATTAACATAATTAAAAGTCATTAAACACTTTGAACGTGACATTTTATAATGTCCTCGTCACGATTACAGCTTTCTATTAAATTCACTTATTTCATAAGGCGAAAGTGAAACCGCCTAAACAGTTAAATGAACAAGTATATTATATTTGTTGCTAAAATCTGCGACGGTAATACTACTAATTCCTAATTAAGTTAGACACAGACTAAAGAGCGTGTGGCTCACTCGACGGTAGGTGATACCTCAGCCATAGGAGTTAGGACATGAGTCAAAGATGCTCTGTCTATTTTTTTTCTAAGAGCGTTTGGAAATCGGAAATAGACTGAAACCAAAACGCGCTATATGATCGGTCTTTCCGTTTATGGTGGTAATAAGACCATGGGTCAAAGTTTCGATATTCCTCTCACTCTTTACAAGACCAGAAGTATAAAAAACATGTTTTCAAAAGATTAAAAATAATCGTCCCGGAGGGATTCGAACCCGTGAAACATCGAAATGGTAGGAATGGTGGCTATCTGGTAGGAACAAAACTAACGGATGTAAAAATAAACAATGTATCGAAATATACGACCATAGCAACGTTTTTTATTTCTCAAATTTTGATAGGTAAAGTGGCTAGGGTAATCGGTCTACATACAGCAGAGGCCCAAGCGCGGAAAACTTGCGAGACAGTATTCGTGTTAGTTGTATGATGAAACATAAATGTGAAATTGGAAGCCAAGTTTAATATTATGATATGGTGTGGTTGTCGACTCTACCGACAAAAGAATTGAGATCTAAATGGGTGCCAATTTATTTATAAGTATGTGATTTATTGAACCTCTTTAATGACTTGGCGGGGCCAAGGGCCCTCTTTTGTTGAGGCCCCGGGGCCCTAGCTCATAAATAAACTCAACCCTCAAATCCTCCTCCTCCCTTAAGCTTATTCTGATTACTTAGCATGAACAACTTGCGAGTAATGTATTCGTATCGTCGATCTGTCAATTGTATGAAATTAAAAAAAATCTACAGACAGATTCGAATACTTTCTCGTAAGAAGTTCGTGTAGGGGCTTTGTTCGTGGTTTATAACCGGGTATTAGACAATCGCCTATTCTAATGTCGCTGCCTTGCGTTGGGCCTTAATAATATTTCGACAGTCCCTACGTATATAAAGACATCTCCTAAGTCCGGTTTACTGACATATCGCTTTGTACGTAGGGACCATCGATTTATTAATTGTATAATAAAAATAATAGAAGTTTTATTACGATTTGGCATTTATGTCTTGTTTTCCATTTTCGCAGTATGTTTATTGCCCCCACATTGAACTTTAAATATAAGTGATGTCATAAGAAATGTCAAAACCAGGAAATGAGTGCTCTTATCTTGTCTTTAACATAAAGAGGTTTGTTGGAGTGAGACTGAATCTAAGTGACCGTTTATTTATAGTCAAAGAGATGAATGCATTTTGCCTTACTTTATTCTTACAATTATTTTTCCGAATACACTGAAACTTTAGTATAACGAACCTCAATATAACGATTACCTAAAATCAACAAATTCTTGAAATCCCCTAGAATTGCCTATAAGAGTTAAAGTGCAAAATATACCTTTACACAACGAATTTTTATGAAAACCTCTTTATAACGAGCTTCCAATAATTACAAAACATTAATAGAAAGTAGAATTAACCTCTGTTAAAAGATTTTTGAAACGTTCATTTTATTATGTTATGAATGTTAGAATTTTTGGAAGAATACGTTATGCAAAGGTTTTATGTTGAAAACTTTGCATAACGTTTTTTTCTAAAACATCTAATATTCATAACATAACAAATTAACGTTTGGTTTGTAAGGGTTTTATAAATGAGTGAGTGTATTACCTTGTTTATACGCACCTAACCTTTATATAACAAACCTCATTGTAACATATTACTTGCTATAACGAATGTTTCTTAATCCCCTTCGGATTTATTATATCAAGGTTTCACTGCTTATTTTGAAACAGAATAAGCGATAAATGCGGTAAGAATAAAAAATAATAAAATAAATGATTAAGTTCCAGTTCATTCAAACTTTTATTAAAGACTAGCTTACACGCTGATAATGTAGCTTTCTAATGGTGAAAGAATTTTTAAAATCGGTCAAGTATTTTTTGTATTAAATCGTAACAAAACCGCAAAAATTGAAGAAAATGACAAAGTATATACAATACTACCCCTCGCAGCATTGCTCGCTGCGCTGCGCTGCTTGAAGCCGCACCGGCCGCGGCGCGACGGCCGCGGCGTGTATTTTTGTTTGTATTGATATTTTTAATTTCGTAATATCTTTTGAATGGAATGTCCGATTTCAATAATTCAAAAAGTAGTCAATAGGTATTGAAACAGTCTTGGATATGAAATAATTTATTTGGATAAGAATTAATATAAAGGTATGGATAACATGGTCTGATTTTGAACGGCATTTCTTTCAATTTTTTAAATGTTAAAAAGTAGTTATAGTAACATAACTACAATAGCTAGATATATGATCTCGCGAAGTTTTTTGTTGATATTGATATGTTCTATAATATTGTAGAACATTTTTTTGTTCTATCGTTAATACTTTCCGCAGCGCATGCGATGAAAGACATATTTTGGCTAATTTTTTTACATCTTGAGTTGGTTTTAGTAGGAATTTCTAAGGATCTCTATTTTTTTCTAGTAATAAATATAGCCTATGTTACTCAGCGATAATGTAGCTTTCTATTGGTGAAAGAATTTTTGAAATCGGTCCAGTAGTTTCGGAGCCTATTCAATTCATACAAACAAACAAACAAACAAAAAATCAAACCTTTCCTCTTTATAATATTATTATATTAGTATAGATTATTATTGAAGATTTTAACTAATTTAATCTCAAACGTAACTACTTGTGAAGCATGGAATGGATTCATTACTTTTCACTGAGAATATTCTAAACATTACATTAAAAATTCAATTTATAGTAATTATTATCTCTTTGACTAAAATACTCAATAGATAAGCAAAGATGATCAATCAAGTGGGGAGATGACGGGGTCAACGGCCGCGGATGTCGATGACACATCATTAATACCACTTAATTGCCCTATAAACTACCTCGATACAACATAATATAGTATACCAGTTGTCTATGCTTCAAGGATTTGTCCATAATTATAATAGCTATATAATAAATATTAAAAATAATTTAGAATTAGATGAAAGTCCAATCGTCTTCATTACTCAGTGGTATGCGCGTTGCGGTTAGCATCGGGGGTCAATGATTTGAATCCCGGGAAACTAACATTAATTTAAAAAAAAGGCTCAACTATTAATATTATATCGAAACAGGGCCTTGTTTGTAGAATCTAAATAGACTGAGTTCCGATAGATATAGCGTATTATTAGAAATAAGAAAATATAATCCAGGCAAGCACCCGAATTTTATTTTATTAATTTTAAAAGTAACTTTATATGTGTGTTTATTATTTTTTACGTCCAAATTGCCAAATCGATCGAGCAAAATGATAGGGCTATTTAAAAAGTATGTACCGATACTGAATACTGATTAAACTGTCGGTGACTGTACCGAATCGAAGCATATAGAATTCCGTGATAGAAAGAGGTGTGATAGGGGTAGCTTTAAGTATCGAGCCAGCAAATGCTGGAATGACCTCCCTCCACCCCTACGCGACTTAAAATGTAAAAGTACCTTCAAAAGCAAAGTATGGGATTATCTGTTTTTGAAACAAAAAGAAGAATTTACTGCTACCCGTTAATAATTACTTTCATTTTATTAAATTTTTTATAAGCTTAGTCAATTTAAATTAATGTTTTACTTTTTCTTAATAGAATCGACACACGCGATGGATGTAGTCATTACTTTTAGATTATATTATTATTATTTTATTATGTGATGTTCGTATGTACTTGATATATACTTTTAAATTGATATACTGTTGCTCTGTTATCATTGTTATTTTTGTTTTTAGCTGTAAGATATTCGTAGCTTTCAGGTCATGGCTGAAAATCAGCGTGGTAGGCTTTGGCTAAGTAGCCAAAGACTATCCACTTTATGCTGAGTCCATTACCGTTTCGTCGTTTTGTATATAACTAGTTTAAATATTTAATTATAATAATATGTTATGTGTTACGACGAATAAATATATATCTCTCTCTATATCTCTCTCTGATATATATGTTTGCAGGCTTCGTACGGGTGCAATATGTACTAAAAAAATTATAAAAATAGCCCATGTTACTCGCTAGCTTTCTATTGGTTGAAGAATTAAAATCGGCCGAAAAGTTTTTGAGTTCAATTGTAACAAACAAACAAATCTTTCCTCTTTATATATTAGTATAGATAATATATTCTATGTATTTATAATATATATGTTTGTCCTGTATGCTAAACTAAACTTTTCATCCGATTATTTGGTGAGTCGGTTTGCATACGATTCGGTCGGTTGTATTAAAAATATCGATTACGAAATATCTAGATAGGAAAAAAATTAAAAACCGTGTCCAGTCGTGCTTAATTCAAAGTCGTGAGCGTTTATCTTGATTACGAGCGTAGTACTCAGCTTAGACATAAATCTATTGTTCCAGAAACAGCCCAATTATCAGACGGTCGTTGACCTCTAACAAGGGCTATACGCACTGACTATATTAACTCATTATTATTTTGCATGTAAAAAACGCCTTCCAAATAGAGAAGTGAACAGATTTTATCGAATTCGAATTTTTTTTTATGTTGACCAGACGAGCGTGAGGCTCATTTGGAAGGTGATACCTCACCCACATGACATTGGTCAATGATGCGCCGTCGACCTAAGTTTTTAAAAAATAGTTAAGTGGTCTAATCATTTTAAATTGTATTTTATATGGATTCCCAAGGAATTACGTTCAAATAATATTTTTTATTTACGGGCAAGAAGGCGGTCAATCTATTGTGCCTTGCCTGACTTAAACATTTTTTAAAAATCTACCTATAGTACTAGTTAGTTCTCCACCACAGAGTATGGAATGCTATTCGAAAAATATAATTTCTCACGGCTACCTACTGTTGTTCTTGTGACATTTAAATTGCTTTCAATTACATCACAGCTCTACATATCGAGTGCACCGAATGCGTATGAATATCGATTGAGACATCGATGTCAATCATGATTACGATTGAAGCCGCTCTACTCGATTGTCGAGACAGACTGCGAATTACGTCTTTTGTTGTCTCGATGGCGCATTATGAAACTCACTGTTTTTAGGAAGTTTTGTGTTCCATACGGCATATTTGAAGAGCAAAATATTTTTGTACATATCGTCGGTTCAAAGGTAAAAATATTTTTTGCTATTATTGCTTATTTTAAGCGTATATATGTATATCTACGATAAGAACAAATCACTAAGTGCGTATTGCTTCATAGTCTTGCAATCAATGCTTTGTTCTTGCAGTAGGTTTATGCTTAAAATAAGCAATAGTCGCAAAAAATATTTTTCTTTAAAATGACACTTAGTGAGTTTTACCTTCGAACCGACGATATAATCGGTTATATAACACTCGATTCCTTGGAGAAATTAACTATACCATTATTCGATTTCTATCTTCGAAAACAATAAGTACGTGTTTTTAAAATTATGATTTTATTATTTTGATTTAGGTCGAATAGGCCTTAGTTATTTTGTTACGAATCAGATTAGGGGGTTATTTGTATGACTTTTGATTTTTTTCATACATATATTAAATAGATACATATCACTGGGTAATAAAATATATTACCTCAGGACTTTCTCGAAATATGGATAATAGTTGAAAAGAAATACATATAGTATTTTTTGAATATATTGACACGTATAGACTATAATTGAAACGCCTAATTAACACTTCTCGGCATTTTTGTCTATGGATGGATGTTCTTTGGATACAATTTATGATATCCCTTCCACCCGTTTAATTCTCGAAGTATCCAGATTCCAGAAAAACATTGGAAAAACACGTCTGTTTTGACGTGAAGGACAACCAAACATACTGTCTGCTGTATTGCTGTATTTTTTTTACAAATAATATTATTATTAATGTTTTAGATAGGTCTTTATTTTATAAGGGTTATTTTCGTGTTTAAGGTTCACTTTTAACTTTTGAAGCGGTCATAAAATCATTCACCCATAAACTTTTTAGCGTTAAGATATCCTCATACGATAAACATGCATTAACCAGCTATTTTTATTCTATTTTAGTTGCATGCAACTGCTCTGCGTATTTGGTTACTTCAGAAATAGGTACTTACTTACTGGTTGGAATGCAGTAGTTTGTATTGTCCGTATTTTTGCTAACTGTAGTACTTGTCGCGTCTGCAGTGAATATGAAGACATCTTCTGAATCGCGCTAACAAAGTTTCGCCTCGCCAACTTCCTCGACACATAACGGCCTTTCGGTCGGTCAATGATCGGTCAAAAAACCTGTAGGTTGGAGGAAGAATACACTTTCATTCCACCAAACTAATATTATAAGTTATGACCAAAATTTTATAGGAGAGATTGAAAGAAAGTCAGAAAAAGAGTACAGGCTATTAATATTTCCAGGGATAACATCCCAAATATTCTATGGAAATTAAGCCACAGGTAGGTTTTGCCTATATAAACTGTACCTATATTTAGAAAACTATATCGACCGCCTCCGCACCGGAGGTCCCGGGTTTGAACCTCGGTGAATCAAGATAAAAAAAATGTTTCAGTCGGGCAAGGTATAGCTGAAGGTTGATCACCTGTCTACCTGTTAAGCAAAATGATCGGTGAAATATACATAGAAATGGGTCTGCCGCATGATCCAATCGGTGACACGGTAATACATACATAGAAAATTTTCCTGTTATAATATAACTTTGTATGCAACGCGATCTTAAAATTATTAAAATATACTTTCGGGATACTTCAGCTGAATGTATTTCGCCTTTCATCCCGAAGAGGAATAAAGAGTATTAATCACATTAATGGTAGGCGTGGTTGCGCTGAGCGATTTTAAATCGATACGTTTTGTGGACAAGGGGGTGGCCTCCTGTGGTGGAGGATTGACACCCCTTGGCTGAGGTATTTAAAATGTTTTAAATCCATTGCATATTTTTAAGCAAAAAGGATATGTATAGGATGGATCTAGAGTAGTCACATGCCGATGGACACGTAAGGGGTAATAGTCATCAAATTGAAGTCAAAGTAAGAAATCTCAAGAGCAGACTATAAATAATAAAGAAACAGTATGAAATGAGCCAATTTAGATAGAAATCGTTATTAGATTATATGTATTTGTCTATCTCCTCATAGATTAATTATATTAGCCCATAATGACTGCTCTAGAGACATAGCTAATTGCCTTTTTTGTCATTATCATCATGAAATACTTTCACAGATAAATAATCAATTCCCTCAGTCTAAATAACGAACAAAAATGTTAGAAAGTGAATTATTTCTATTTGAGCTAGTTACAGCAGAAGTTTCAACTTCAAATTAAAAATCAAAAAAACAAATAATTTTAAAAATTTCGCGTAATCTTTCAGAAGAACACAATAAATGGGCTATATATTGCTAAAATCGACCTTCAAGGTAATAAGACGGAAATATCTTAAGTTCGTAATTTTATTGAAAAAGCTTATTATTGCCTAATTTGTCCTAACGTTAATAAAAGTAGGAAATGCTTAAGTAAAAACTCCGGGTCTATATTCTAAGGTACAATAAACTTGCTTTTAAACATTATTGCCCTTGCGCTTAGCGTAATGGCTAATGATAAGTGTGTTTACGATATATGTTAAGTTAACTCATTATGTTATTACGCACTTGCAGCAATGCACACTTCCTGTATCCACTGTCTGAGTCACTGGGTCGATGCACATAATGGTTTAGTTCTTAACGTGTTTGATTGTGGATAGCTGTGTAACCTTCTGAATCATAAAGAACAAGATTTATTATACTGAAGTTTTAACTTTTTAGAAAACTTACCAAGTGGCGTAGTTTAGTAGTACTTAGTAGGCAGGTAAAGTTGCAGAGCACTAGGGCTCCGAAGCTGAGAGCCCTATGCGCTTTTGAATTGGGCAACAGCTCTTGAAGCTAGAAAACTTCGAGCCTTTTAACAAACATTTTATTTTTTCAAGATGTTCAATCACTTGTATTGTAAAAACAGACGCGCCAAGCCTCCTTGATTATTGATAATTTGCAAATCAATTCTGTGCAGTTACTGAAGTTTTTTTTTTATGTCTGTTCATCAACAGACGAGCATTAGGTTCACTTGATACCTCAGCCACAGAATATCAGTAAATGATGCGCTATCGACCTAATTCTTACTTCGAGCATTGAAACCGAAGCGGATTTATTTTGTATAGGACATATGTATACATATGCATCCGTGAGAAGCTGGAGCGCGTTGTTAGTTGTAAATAAACACGTGGAGATGTGTGATGGAAAGTCTAAGATTCATTAAGTATGGTTATTTTATATCAAAAGCCAGAAAATTTATCCATAAAAGTGTATCTAGTACTGGAATACTTGACTGTTGAGTGAGAACAAGTTCTTTTATATGTAAACGATTAAATATTTGTATTCAAGGATCCGTATAAAAGGAATAATTATGCTATTGCAAGTGAGAATCGATAAAGAATCGAACACGTGAACGGAGAAACGTGATGTGTGAACAAAGATGTTTATTTATTCCATATTAATGCGCCGAACGAATGATTTGAATGAATATTTTAATAATACACTGAAAATACAAGTGAGAAGTTTAATTTGCATTTTTGTAGAGGTTAAAAATTCAAGATTTAACTCAAGTTAGGATAGTCTTGAGTACCTATTGGTAACAGTGGCGTTACCAACATATAAGTTCAAAAGCCCAAAAGCAAAAAAGAAAAATGTTAATGCCCTTAACAAAATTATATGTCACTAGCAACTCGCCCCGACTTTACACGGGTGCAATATAGATAATCTCTACATAAAATTCTATGTTACTCGCTGTATTGGTGAAAGAATTTTTAAAATCGGTTCAGTAGTTTTTGAGTTTATCCATAACATACAAAAATACAAATCTTTCCTCTTTATAATATTAGTATAGATATAGATATATAACTTCTATAATAACGTAATTATTTATGTCGTCTATAACATAGAATAAATACAATTTTATTCAAAATATTAGTATTAGGTCAATGGTTGATATATTTTAAGGTTCTCTGACCTCAGTTAAAAAAAAATAAAGGTAAAAAGTTAATTTAATATTGTTTTGAATTTTTATTTTTCTTAGTTCTTAATTTTGGAATTATTATTATATTTTAGTTTCATTTGAATAAGTTTTTGTTAGTTATGTTAAATAATAAAATGTAAATAATATTATATAGAATGCAGTGCTCACTAATATTAGGAATTACACCGAGCATGGTAATTTTTAAGTTAGAACTAAGTTTAGTAATTATAACTAGTGTATATTCTGAATAAATAAATAAATAAAACAAAAAAGCGACTTTTGGTCTTATTTGGTTGTCCCCTCACTGATTGGAAACCATTTTATTTTTATAGAAATACGCCTGACAATTTATATTAAGACTTAACTAGCATGAAGTTTTATCTTCAGAACGAACGAACAACTTGCATGCAGATGTATCTAGTCGAATATAATAATAATTCGTTGATGCTTGGGCTTTTGAGTGTACTTTATATATCGCCTAGAAAGGGTTATATTAAACGCCTGCGTGATGAGTTTTAGAGATAGTTCTAGTAATTGCTTGGCAAGCAGGCGCTTGGCAGCGTCGCAGTACTAAAACGAGATTTATTGCTATTTACCATACAATAATATTAATACAATTATGTATTCAAATTGAGTTTAAAAGCTAGCGGCTCTGTCCTTTTGCATTTTAATCTAAAGCATTTAAATTATTCAATAAAGTAGAACGTGCTTAAGAGGAGAATTCGGTTTTCATATTTTTGATCGAGTTTATTACTCAATGTAGCTTCGAGTACAAATTAATTACGTCGTGGATTTCGTCATGGACGTGAACTTATTAGGCAAATCTCTGAAAAATGAACTCTCCCTAAACCGCTGAGCCGATTTTGATGAAATACACAACGTGACCTATTCGAATAGGGCATGTTGTCGGGTCCGCTTTTCAAATAAATGTAGTTTCTTAGCTGTGTAAAGTTATAGATAAATAAATAAATAATTAATCCTTCTACTGGATTAAAACGCGATTAATTTGTTATAATGTGTACAGTGTTGAAGTCTTCTCCTGTCATTGGCAGACTGCATATCTACGACTAAAATTGATGTAAATAATACAATGAATATCCGCATTAAAAAGAAAAAAAAAAATTAAAAATAATAAAAGAAGATAAAATAAAAGCTTTTTTGTGAATGATATTTTGTTTCTTAAGAAGTTTAGTTGGCTTAACTTACTTAAAGACTTAGGCTAAAAATTTTGTATTTGGGTTCCGTCGCCAAAATACTTTGAGAATCGCCGATCTAGACAGTACTGTGAATGTTTTTGTGTCTGACATCGACAGACCCTGGCTATATTTTTACTTTTTTTTTGTCTCAAAGAGATATTTTTGATGATGTTCTGTCGACTTTTTTTTTTGTATGTATCCCCCTCTTTACGTAGACACCTAATCGTAGAGCAAAACGAACGAGTATAACAAGCTTCTCATGTAGCACTCGTATGTAATTGGGGGAGGGTGTAGCAAATGTGCCCTGCGCACGACACATTTTTCCCACGACATGACCCGAGAGTTGTTGTTTTATTTGTGACGAATAGACGATGTTCAATACATGTGCCTTAGACTCTATGAACGTGAGAGTCTATTTTTTGTCTATTTAGTCCAACTTATTGCCCATATGTCTTTAGTTAAATAAAATAAAAAGGTACGGAATGTTTACTAAATTAGGTATATATATGTAAATTGTCTATCGTCGATGGTTTCAAAAATTGAGCCTATAAATTTTGAAAATGCTGGCAGCGCATCTGTGACATTTGAGTCGCGGATGTCGTTGGGCGGTGGTGGATGTACTTAAGAGGGCCCTTCCCGGTTTGTCTATCATCAACGCGAGCATGGTTGAAAACCTTTTTGTTTCATGCAGCGCATACCTCTACCGCTAACGAGTGAGTGAGAACGCAATAACATTGGACGAAAAATAGTGTGCGGAAATTTCATAAAACTTGTTCTAGGAAATACGTGTTTTTCAGTAGTCCTTACAAGTTTGTGAAATATTTTTTTGTAATTTAGAATCTCCATTATATTTTCAAGGTTTCTATCACAACAAAATATTTACTTTCACAATTTATGAGTACATTATGAACGCCCAAAGTTCAGGTAATTATTTTGCAAAAAAGCTGATTTTTGGAGGCTTATACTGAATTTATTTCTGAAAATTTTGAGATTTTGTTTCGATAGAAACCTAGATATAGTGCACGAGATACCTATTAGTTCAAAAGTTTCAAAGAAAAATCGGTTTCATCGCCATAATCACGAACGAGCTTTTGTATGGAAAGTAAGACGGGTTGGGCCCTCTTAACAGCAAACATGCATGGTCGGCTGTCTGCTCTATAGTAAAAATGCGTACCTATCATGTGTTCATTTTCTGTATTATTTTGGTTTTTAAAAAGGATAACTATACAGTTTCTTACCGGCTATTTTCGATAGAGGACCGATTATTATTACAAGCGATTTTGATAAATTTCCTTTGAATAAAGTTATGTTTGGTTTAAAAAATCTTTTTAATTTTAATCAAAATAATTGTTTCATGATAATGTCCGTTGCAGCCTTGAGTCTCGTTAACTCTTATAGCCAGAGAAATCTTAAAGTTCCATCGACCCACTTAAACTGCAGTGCAATGATGCAATCGAACTGCATACCTCTGAGCTCGATGGACACGAGATATGGACGCCGACCGCAGACCGCACGCGTACGTGGTATAACATCCGACACGATTGTAATGACTATCGGAATTCATATACGACATATACGTAGTATATAGGATGTGATGAGCACATACGGCCCGCTGTAAAATGGGTAACTCAGCGAAATTCCTTGCGTTGACGCAGTAACTCAGGCGCAGTGAGCCGACTGCGCCGGAGTTAACTCATTATTGCGCTATGACGTAACAAGGTGGGACGCGCAAAATGAGCAGCGATCCGGATGATTAGGTACTGATTATTTCTGAATAGTCTTGCAAACATTCAGTTATTCAGCTCGGAGCCCAGAGCTGAATGAATGAAATGCTTTATTGCACAACAATAACTACATAATAAAAATAAATCTGGTAAATATATTATTAAATTATGCTAAATTATACTGATACCAATCCATTGTGCATATATCTCAAAAAAAATATTGTTAGAGATTACGAGCTCATTTGCATATGTGTATGAAACAAAATTACCACGCAATTCTCTTGAATCAACGTAGTTCCAAGAAACGATACACTCATCTAAAACTGCGTTCATTAATGCGTCCTTGCGAAACAATACAATAGTTATGGCTGGCAGACAAAGAGGCAGACGGACTGACAAAGGCGCAGTGTGCGGGCCTTTGGAACCTTGCCAGTAAGGCCGCGGTCTATGATAGAGCGATTAGCGGAACAGTTTAAGGGCTAAAAAGTGGCATGTTTTGACCAAAAACTGATCGTTATTAAATAGAGATCAAAAATTTTTTTTTCTTTTTTTTATGTTACTGCAAACGAAAAAAAAGCACTACAATGCGCTACTTTTTCTATAAATAACGTTAGGATGTTTTTTTTTGTTATTTCGACGGATGGATTTTTTTTGTCTATTTTATTCCATTTCCTGGTACTACAAACGAAGTTACCTTCACTACTATCCACTATTTATCGAAAACTTTCTATCAAACCTAAAAAAGGACAATATTTTTAAAGTCTAGTGCTAACTTCACATAGCCAAAAATCGCGTTCTTTTATTAAGTGTTTACAAATTAATATGAAACTCTAACTTTACTTACACTTTTTACATGGGCTGTACTACCAGCTCTTAAAGTTATATCCTTGACAAAACGATAAGATATACGAGATGTAAAGTTAGATATTAATAATACTGTACTAAGATTTCGTGGTACGTAAGGTCTAGTACGGTACAGGTATGCTAAAGGCCGGTAACACACCGTCCATAAATGGGCGTCGCGGCTGGTGACGAACATCAGGTGAGCCGACAGCCAATTTGCCCCGTAATCGATATATTAAGCATATAAGTCAAAAACTTGATCTAAAATTCATTTAAATATATTAGAGTCTCATAAAAATAAAATCAAAAATACACTCAAGTCCCCTTCGCCATCTTACCCGCAAACCTAAATTATAATAATAATAATAGATTGATTTTTACTTGTCATACATGCAGTGGCGGGACTTCCATACAAGCCCAAAAGCCCGGCTTACTCAATGCAACCATAAAGAGAAAAATAGTTACGCCCTTAACGAAATAATATAATCCATATATAACCTATATCACTATCGTAATAATATCAGTTATATATGTATAAACACGTATTATGTTAAAGTCGGCAAGCCGGGCTTTTGGGCTTCTAAACTCATAAACCTACTCACACGATGTAATAACGTGAGATAATTTCAAATTAAAGTATTCTAAAATCGTCTTCCTCAGTGATAGAGCGTCATGTCACCTCTACTTCTAAAGGAATTCTTTTGCTTAGGTATATTTACTAGCTGCACCCGGCATACGCTACAGGGTCACGTAAAGTAAAAAATGTTTCTTTTTTGAACCGACGCCCGCGAGGGCGTGTGCAGAACAACTCAACAAAGTTTTATAATAAGCGGATGAATAGTGTAGTGTACATAGGACAAACATACTTACATTGATTATTTATACAGAAAGATATAGAGCCTTTTGCACATTCAAAGCACTATGTATCTTGACATTTCACGGGGTTTTCATAATACCAGATACTACTATGTATGTTTCGTAACATAACTGTTTTTGCTATGTTATAAACCACAACCAACAAAAGTGAATTTTCGATTCACTTAGGGTATTGGGCGGACACATTTCTGTGTCGGATTCACTAATTTTGCTTTATAGACAAGCAGATGGTTTTCTGAGCCCTGCCCGTCCGAAACATTTTTTTTTAAAAGGTTTCCGTATCCAAAGGCTAAAATTGAATAAAATAAATAATAAGGCGGGCTCCCATACAACAAACGTTATTTTTTTGCCGTTTTATATATAATTGTACCCTTGAGTCCGACACGTACTTGGCCGGTTTTTTTTTAAATCTCAAAGATTTGAACCGAGAAACTCCGGTACGTAAAGCGGATACTACTGAGCTACGGAGGTGAACCTAACATTAAAGAGCTCGTTAAAACGTTATTAAATCTATACTAATAATATAAAGAGGAAAGATTTGTTTGTTTGTTATGATTTAACTTAAAAACAACTCGACCGATTTAAATTTTTTGTTAGTACTTGCACTCGTTCGAAGCGGGGGCAGATCGCTAGTACATAAACAATATTTAAGATTTCCAGAGCCCTTTAACAATATGCGAGCCCTTTCCAGAAAACCAGCAACTGGTTTGAATAAACAATGCCTTTACAAGTAAATGTCACCGATATGTTACACATATGCTATAATACCTACTGGTTTTGTTTTCTTTTATATTCATACTCATTAACATAAATGCGTGAAGTATGTTTTTAAAAATATAAAAAAGTCTCTTACGTTTTCATGATGAAACCTTTGAACCGACATTTTGAGCCGAAAGTTTAGAAAGGATATAAACTACCCTTAAAGTGATTTCCCTAGTCCCATAGTGAGGCATTTTTGCGTCCGTCACTGATCACTGATCATTTTTGCTCTACCCGATCGATTTTTTTTAACATTCTGTCACCGCTATTTGAACCCATGACCTCCGGTGCTAAAAGCATCGCGCTAGCCGCTAACCAGTCAACAACGGATGCGGTCAAAACTACCCTTACTACCGGGAAAACATTTCAATATTTCTAAGTTTTGTTGTAAATCGCTACATCTGTGGCTCTCCCCATAGTTCGTTCCTACGTCATCCCCGCTTAGCGATTCGCTAAAGCCTCTTTTAATTCCTGCGTTTAGGCTCAATGACTTTTGATTGCGTTTGATTTAGTCATTCTTTTGTTTTATTTGCAATATGCACGGGTGCAATATAGATGTAGAGATACACCAAACATATATGTTACTCGCTGATAATAAAGTTTTCTATTGGTGAAAGAATTATTAAAATCGGTCCAGTAGTTTTTGAGTTTATTAGTAACAAACATACAAACGTACAATTATGTCGGATGATATCAACATAACGCATATCACAAAAACTTTATCGAGTGAAAACCTGAATTAGCATAATTAGTTTTCGAATTTTATTAACGCGAGAATCATACGTTTACGTAAACGGTTTATTTTATTTAAACGGTTTTCGATATTGATATGCATACTGTATATCGGTTACATAACCGTTTGTGCAAAAAACAAAAATGTTAATTATAGAATACTAGCAATTGCCCCCGCAACCCCCCTTGTGGGTTGAATTTCGTAAAATCCGTTCTTAGCTGACCTCTACTCGGCGAAAGGAATATTCCTACCATATTTCAAGTCGCTACGCCTTATGGTTCCAGAGATATCGTGATGAGTGACTATATAGGTGGCAATCTCTTTTATATATATAGATTAACACAACATAAATAATAACAGAACAACAAAGCCTTAGGGATAGTGTAGATACTCGTATAAAAATTTTCAGAATCGAATAAATACTTTCAGAGATTAATATTTTAACCTTTTTAATAGATTAGTTTTATTTTTAAATTAATAGCTAAATTTTATTTTTATATTTTATTTAATTTAAGTATAATTTATATTTCTTTCTAAAATTAAGTAATGAATACAGACAAAACAAGCTAACTTAATTTGAAATTGATAATTTTTTAAAGTATTATGGTTATATCTTTATTGATACAAAAAGAGAAATATAATATTGTTGAATTTTATCCCCTTGAAAGCTCGAAATAATGTGGGTTTTAATGATGATTGATAGTAGAGGGGTGGAAAGCAATATAAGAATGTAGAGCGTCGTATAGTAGGTAGGTATATAACAATGTCTGTTATAATTTATTCATTTGATATACTCTGAATTGAGATATTAATAATAATCAAGATTGAATTTTTTATAGTTGTAAATTTCTTGGTAGCGTGTTAACTCTACCGTGGGTAAAGGGTTTCTTCCCTCGACCAGTCTAAAGAAAAAGCAATGGTTAATCCATAGATTAATAATTGGTCTCCGCGCGCTACGACTAGATACCGACGGCGGCTTGAAAAATGCGGCAACAAATACTACGCCGACCCGCCGAAGCAAAATCCCGGTTTGCGTAGTCAAACTATAAAAATAATACTACAAGAAACAAGATAGATACCGGCATCACATACCATCAGTAAGTTTTGTATAAATCGTCATAAATTTCACAGTAAAATAATATAACGAATCTCAGTGTTTTACACACTACAATATTGAGTTGCCGCATTCAGGAACCTGTTTTTTCTTTATAGCGCGGTATCTTGTCGTAGCGCGCGGAGACCAATTATAATTGGTTATAATTGGTAATAATTATTAATCTATGGGTTAATCATACAAACATAGAGGAGCACTTGTGCTTTTAGGTAACAGGTAGGTTCGATACCCGGTCGGAACTCGACATTCCTTCCACACGTTTGATGTCCGAAGAGACCAGACGTAAGTAAGACATGCTTATATGTTTATTAAATTATAAACATATCGTCCTTGCGGAATTAGAATCCGCGACCCATCAGAACGAAAGCTTTTTTAACGAGCTTGAGTTGAGGCGAGTTTCCAAAGTCGTATCGTATATTAAGACGTTACTATACTACATTTGATCACAGTACAATATAGTAGAAAGTTCTCAAACAAATTCACTACTACAAAAGCTAGGACATTAGTCACCCGTCTCCAGAACTAGTTACTGATATCCAGATTCCAGACATGTTATTTACGTGTCTAGACGAACCTGAAGGATTTGTAAAGTAACTTTTTAAGCCAGTCATCGAATTAATGCGAGGATAGGTTATTCCGTTCTTTTTTTATATCATGGTAGGTGATATCGAAATACCGAGTCTGAAACGCACAATATGCTCTTTAAGGCTTTTCCGTCTATGAACCATCATTACCCCGCGACCATTGTAGGTTTATGTCCTGGGATTTAAAAAAAAAATAATTTCGTTTTTATTTTTATAACTACACCTAGATTACCGTTTGTCGTACATATATTTATACACTTGTCTAACACATAAGAAAGAAGAAATATAAAAAAATGCCGGCAGGTCTAAAGTTCTCACGCGCACGAATGGTTCCGTACCATTGTCTATAAAAATGGCAAAAAAATCATTTTGTTCTATGGGAGCCTTAAATATTTATTTAATTCTGTTTTTTAGTATTGATTCTCATAGCGACAACAGTAATACATCATCTGTGAAAATTTCAACTGGCTCACTATCAATATTCATAAACCGTAGATACAGCCTAGTGACAGACGGACAGACAGATGTACGGACGGAGGCGGAGTCTTAGTAATCGCTTTGGGTACGGAACCCTAAAAATACAAAATTTCAAGACGGAAGTTCCGACATGTTAATCTTGTAACTAAATTGTCGGTTTCACCTTGCCACTGTTATATAACAATGTCACTATTTATTGTCGCTGTAAACTATTCTTCTATTCTATTCTAGTTCCATTGTCAAGGGCGCTCAGGTCACGCGATTTCTCAGATCGATTTATTTCAATTGCTTGAAAACCCTAGCTTCTGTCGGATTTCTTCCGCGTAGTTCTGGAGATTACTAGTTCACTATCATAGGGGTGACAATTATAGACATAATTTATTAGCGCGACATATTCTCTCATATTAGACAGTTTGTCCTTTTATATTGATGACGAAAAACCATCTATTTGTAAGGTGAAACAAACAGAAATACATATTGCTACTTTTTAATTAATATAACCGTATACCGATTTTGATAAACTTTAGTACGTCTAAAGTCTGGAAATTTTTATTGAATATGCTGTAAAGAACGTTCAACTAAAATTTAAGTGAACAAATTAAATATAAAAAGAAACGGTTATGTTTAGTTTCAAGTATTTTTATTTTGGTCACTTTTTTCTATAGAATCTTTTCTAGAAAGTAAGTACATAATATTATTTAGTAACCAAATACGTTTCCTTTTGGCGTAGATGAATCCCTTTCTTATTTAATCTGAGGGTGAATCTATGACAATATAATCACGTATTTCTCCCTATTTTTTAAATCCATCGAATTCATAGATAACAAGCATTTTTTGTCTATTCCGTGGCAAAGCCACACGGCACTATTCGGACCGATACCACTTGGGGACTAAAAAGAGCCTATTCCTGTCTAAAAGGCCGGCAACGCATCTGCGAGTCCGTTGGTGTTGCGGATGTTAATGGGCGGCAGCGTTCACTTTCCATAAGCCGCAGGCTATAAATATACTGTACTATAAAAACAATATAGGTCTCAAGGTATCAGTGAACAGTTGTTGTCCTATGGGTATTTACCCTCCGATATAGCTACCGTCAGTGAGTGTTACGCTTGTCTATCGAAATCTGACATTAAAAAACAACTTGCTGCCCATGAATTTTTTTAATATGGCAATTTTTAATTGTAGTAAATAATGAAATTAATGTGCATATAAAACTGTTTGTATATGGTATTAAACGCATAGACCTTTATATTATGTATTTAATTTGGTTTTTATTGTCCGCAGGTAATTGCACCACTACTTAAGTAGCCGAATTACTACGATAACAATCAGGAAGTACTTACGTGACTCATTAGGTAACTTAATTAAACAAGTAGTAAGTAATATAAGGTTTTCTTATTGAAAAAATAAACAAGTTCGATGTTCATATATTTCGTCTCTGATCTGGGGGCACGGTAGTGCCCCCGCCAAGTCGAGCAAAAAGTGGCACGGCCGTACTATCCTTTTCTCGAAGTAGTTCGGGCCATTTTCGACCCCCTATAACTTCGTTGTGGATAAAACTAGAATCCTGAATTTTCAGTCACTAAGCAGACATTGTATAAACTCGGTATATTTCAAATATCATTCTGTTTGAACCAGTAGTTTAAGAATTATAACTAGTCAAAGTTTGATAATTTGTCACTCACTCACTGACTGACCGATCATCAAAACTCTAAGGCACTTCTAGCAGACATAGAAACTTGAAATTTAGAATACAATTAGTGTTTAGTCTATAAATCAAGGAAAAACAATCTAATTTAATATAATATGTATTACTTGTGAGATTCATTATGTTTTTAATAAAATAAAAAAAGATACATTGTGATTTCATGCGATAGCCGAGCCAATCTATTTATTTTAAACATCAAAGATTTTTAATATTGGCATTGATACGATCACTATAAGATATTGTTAGGTTAGCTTATCATGTAATTACTTAAGACAGAAGGATCCTTCAGTAGAGACTGAATAAATTGACCGACTTGGTATTATATGGATCTCACAACTTTTTACGATAGAAGAACTGAGTTGCAAGACTTGGCTTTTTTACAATTTATGTTTTTGTTGGCATCATTATTGACCTCTACGACTACTTATGTCATGGACTCTACAATGTATGTATAATGACTGTAGTTTGTTTACCTACCTCGATCAGATCGGGGACTTTCTTCAAAAGGGCCAGGTTAAAAGTTCTCGAAACCGACGAGTGTGTATGAAAGCATTGATGAAAGTGGAAGAAGCGAAAGTGGTATGCAAGGATTGGAGCATATGGAATTCCGTGATCTCTGCCTACCGCAATGGGAAAGAGGCGTGATGTATATGTATGTACCTATGTATTAATGTGGAAAAATACTTGTAATATTTAACCATTGTTTTGTTTGTTTCGTTCTTAAGTCATTTAGTATACAATAGATACCCTAACTATTTAATTAAAACAGAAAGATAACACAATATGCTGTGATTAACATTTAGGTATAATCTTCTATGAAACCTTTTTCTGCAATAACGGACTTTTAATAACGAAAACGGGCTCCATCAAATAAATTATAAAATCCTTTAACCAAATGAAAAGGCTAACTGTAACATCCGTTTTGCGTTCTGTCGATTCAAATTATAAGAAATCATTAAAATAATTCAAACAACACATAACTTTAAGCTTTTCGGTGAAATCTAGAACTTTCTCATGCCTATTTAATTTATAATCGCTGTATTTTATAGCGGTTTTTTAATTTATTCGTTACGTATTAGGAGTGTGTTTAATTTTATAGGCTTTTTATATGTTGTTTTAATATCCGTTGTTTGTAATGCTACTATTTGGAGATTTATTGCTATCCTTTTTCATCGGATTATTTTACTGTTTTTCGATATATCATCAATGTTTTGTTTGTTTCTGCTCATAAATATTGTATGGGCGTAAAATTAAATCATTTTGATTGATTAGATGAACATATTTCCAAATATTTACAAATGACCTGTTTTTTAATGATTTTAGTATTTTTCGTATGAATAAATATGTGAATTCCTGAACCTACCCTGGATTACCAGTTACCAGGGGCAGATACATTTCTTAGTCTGATTCACTGATCATTTTTCGTTTCTGCCCTGTCTGAGTGAAACATTTTTTATTTCGTCGGGATTCGAACCCGTGACGATAGCAGCGAGGATAGGAAGTAAATTTATAGATAGGAAGTCCGTCGTAAATTTTTGTTTATTTTAAAGTCTCGTTGGTACATATCAGGTATATTTTGATCCTTATGAATATGTTCTGTATACATCCGACGGGCTCGTTGGCGCGTTCGGTAGAACACCTGCGGTGCATCGACGGGTTGTGGGTTCGAATTCCACCGGGATGACATGTTTATAATTTTCTGTCACCATGTCTTCCTCACGTCTGGTAACTTCGGGCAATGAACGGGTAGAATATCTAAACTCCGACTGGGTAACGAACCACCGTTTATAGATGGAAGAACCATGAAGTGCATATTGCGCATTTCGGTTTCAGATTTCCGAATGCTTGAAGTAAAAAAATAGGTCGTCAGCGCATCATTGACTGATGTTCTGTGGCTGAGGTATCACCTAACATCAAGTGAACCTCATGGTCGTCTGTCGATATCTAACATAAAAAACACAGATACAGATAGAGTTAATATATATAGTTGATTATTATGCGCTGTTGCATGATAAAAAATAAAAAGGTGTCGAAATTCATCAACCTTCAATGTAATTGACCCCTCAACAAAGGAGATAATGTCATTGTTACTGTAGATAATTTGACAATTCCTAAACTTGAAGGCCTCGACCTTTGTCGTGATTCTAATCAAGCGAGTAATTATCTAAACAAAACGGCAATCGCTTTTTTTATTACAAAATCGATTAATTTTGAGGCGAGATTTTATCTCTGTTTCATAATGATATCATGTTTCAGATTTGTCACGGAGACATACAGACGATTGAATAGATTTTAGATAGATGAGGTTAAATTAACCCCATGGCTCAGTGGTTTGGCACTGGTTTGAGTTTTGAAGGAACAAATAAACAACAACAGCCTTGCTTTAACAGCCTATTATATCTTGGAAATTTGTAAATCCACCACTGAATGTTGGTTTGTAGTCTATATTATGGTAAATGCAATTAAAAAATAAAAAATTTCTATGACCACCAATAGAATTTTACTTTTTAGAGTCGCCATAAACGACTTGCAGTGAAAATCACTCTATTGAAAGCGATACAATATGTTTTCAGTGACTATTTAGTACAAAACTTTGAATTATCTTTGAGACAGACGCTAGCGCCAATGGGATTGGTGCCAACAGTTTTCTCTGGAATTATTACATGCTTCAGCAACGATGTTACGTGAATCAACATCGATTCGGGAGGATTTAGTTCTGCTGAATTGCGATAGATGGCGGTAGGTGCTTAGAATTGAAATTGTAAGAAATAAACTTTTTTTTCATTTTCCAAACTTAAATGTGTTTAATGTTTAATATGTTCACATATTCTTGTATAATTTGCGAGAAATCTACAATTTTTTTTTAAATCAAACTGCATTTTAGTTATCTATGTACGTGGGTCGTTAAATAAACTACTCGTAAATATGCATAGACTAAACCCGCAATACTACTATCTGTTTGAACCATAGAGCAACACGGGCCACCGGCGAACCGGAGGGGAGTAGCCATACGCAGGCGTTCCCCTCTGTCATGGTACAAGTCCAAATGGTCCTATACGTACAATAAAACTAGTTGTAGCCGCACTTTTCACTAGACTAAATCCAGATGCGCGACTGAATCGACCTCCTAAAAAAATGCCGAATTGTTTGTGTTTCTTGTTGCCAAAAAATATCTGCCACGTCAAATTTACAAAAAGATAGCGTTACCTTTCATATGTAGGTATTTTTTAATCATATTATTACTACTTACTTCTTTAAAACTTAAAATATTACAATATTATCGGTCGTGTTGATTCGGATTTTTTTACCAACACAGTCGCTCGACAGATCCGCGTATTGTATGAGCCCTCATACAATACACGGATCTGTCGAGCGACTGATCCGAGTTTATTTCCGAGAAGTCGCTGTCGCCGAGCGATAGTGTTGTTGTCGGATTGTTTTAAGTTATCGAAAAAAATGGTAAAGGAGTCTTCTATACAGAGACAGTTTTGAGATTAAATTTTCTGATTCAAATATTATATTGTGATAATATACATTGTTAAAATATAATATAATACTTACGCGCGTTAGCACATTTATTAAAATCACTTAGTGTAAACTTCAACCATAATGTTTTTTTTATTTCCTAAAAATCCAAAGGATATGGAAAATTGTGGGCCCAAATTTAATAATTGCGATATGATCTAAAAAATGACATATTTTTAATCTTATAATATAAAAAACCAGCTCAATTCTCAGTCTGGGAGAGGAGAAATATGAGAAAGATAATTTTCCTGAGATTCTCGATTAATTGAATCGATTACACAATCACAAAAAGAAAACCTTTGGACAAGGTAATTAACTCAAAAGTAATTAAATGCATTTTAAATACAATATAATGCATATAATTACCGTTATGTTATTAAATAAAATATAAATTATTAATTAAATAAAACTAATATACATGATTATCGATTTTTTATCGATTAAAATCGATATTTTTATTAGTCTGTCGTTGGCATGCCGCATGACAGTTGTTTACTCTGTGTTAAATTGTTAATTCATTTCGTGTTTTCTACGTTTTGAGTCTTTTGAGTGCTTTCCTGATTGTCGTCATAAAAATGCCGAATTGCTCTGTTTTTTGTTGTAAAAAGAGATCTGCCACGTCAAATTTACAAAAAGATGGGGTTACCTTTCATATGTAAGTAATTTTTTTCTTTTAAACTTAAAAAATTACAATATTATCGGTCGTGTTGTTTCGGATTTTTTTACCAACACGGGCCGCTTGCCCTCATACAATACGCGGATCAGTCTTATTTTAATATACATAGTTGAAATATAATATAATACTTACGCGCGTTAGCACATTAAAATCACTTAGTGTGTACTTCATCCATAATGTTTTTTAATTTATTTATTGCAGGTTTCCTAAAGATCCAAATTTAAGGGATAGATGGACGTTATTTTGTAATAATAAAATAACCTGGATTCCCACAAGAAACAGTGTAATTTGCTCAAACCATTTCGAGGCCTCTGACTTTCAAGTATTGACGAACAAAAGAAGGAGATTAATCGATGACGCCAAACCAACTCTAACTCCAAACTGTAGTTGTTGCGTAAGTTTTTTTTATATCATGGTCAGGGTAAATGAGTGTACAGTCCACATGATGTAGTTCACCTTAAACATAGTGGCGAAAGGAAGCATATATTTCTAAACTTAAAAAAATAATGTTAAATCTAATTTCAGACTCATCAACAATTATTCAATAAACCAGATGAAAGACTATCATCTCATGATGCCATTAGTGCCACTCTCACTAATCCTGATTCGTTGACATCTCCGTGTACATCGTCAACTCGTCAAGATGTGGGTTGCATTTTAATTGTTTATTTGTAGTTGATGTTTGATTAAATGATTAATATAGTCATTTCTACTATTTTATTATTCAGATTTAGTAAGCTATACAGATATGTGATTACAGCATAATTATAATATCTTACTTGTTTTTCAGGTTCAGTCAAAGGAAACATCTAAAAAATGTAATTCAATTCCCACTATTACACTTTCACCTAGAAAAAGAAAAATGAAGAATCAGTTAGATGGTCAGAAAAAAAAAATTAAAAGGCTCCAATCTAAAAATAATTTCTTAAAGAAAAAAGTTGCTGGGCTAGAAGAAATTCTTCAGAGTCTAGATGAAAAAGCTTTGATAGATAAGGAACAAAAGATGATCCTTGAAAAAATTGGCGTTGAAGAGGCAGGAATTATTAAGCGTCAACTAACAAAATGTAATAGTGGGAAGCTCTCACGAGCTAAGTATTCACCAGAACTGAGATGTTTTGCTTTAACTCTCAACTTTTACTCCCCAAAAGCCTACAAGTATGTTCGTAAAACGTTTGGGACCTGTTTACCTGCTCCACGTACTTTAACAAAATGGTACAGTCATATTGATGGACGGCCCGGTTTTACCAAAGAAGCATTGGCGGCTTTAAAATATAAAGTCGATGCCAATCCAGGTAGTAAAATTTATTGTTCTTTGGTTTTCGACGAAATGAAAATAAAAACACAATCACATGACAACTCAAGTGGTGACAGACGATTCGGGTATGTTGATTATGGTTTTGATTTAATAACAGATAATACAGATGAAGCAACAGATGTCCTAGTATTTCTATTAGTAGGCATTAATACTCAATGGAAAGTCCCAATTGGATATTTTTTAGTTAAAGGCACAAGTGCTAAGTTAAAATCTCAGCTTGTAACTAAAGCATTTGAATTAGTACATGAAACTGGAGTGGAAATAAAAGCATTAACATGTGACGGCGCAAAGGCAAATTTAGCCATGGCCATGGAACTGGGTTGTTGCTTAGTTGCAAATAAATTGCAAACTACCATTTTAGATCCTGCAACGGGGCAGCGAGTTTACTTTTTTTTAGACCCGAGTCACATGTTAAAATTAATTCGAAACACTTTTTGTGACTACAAATGTTTTTACGATGATAATGAAAATAAAATTCAATGGTTATTTGTGGAAGCATTACATAAAATCCAGGAAGAAGAATTATTCTTCATGGCGAATAAGTTGAAAGCAAATCACATTTATTATAAAACAAAGATAATGAATGTTCGCCTTGCAGCACAATTGTTCAGCGCAAGTGTGGCTGACGCACTTATGTTTTGTGAGAAAGAATTAAATTTGCCGGAGTTTAATGGATCAACTGCAACTTCGAAGTTTATTTCACTGATAAACGACATTTTTGATATATTGGATTCTCGGTCACGTCAAAATGGTTATAAACGAGCATTAAACTCTGAAAACTTTGAGAAAGCTTTTAGAAAAATGGACGAAGCTCAAACGCTTTTATTGAGCTTATCGGCATATGTAAAAAAGAGCAACGGGGAGTCACGTAAAATTAAATTATTAGATTCTCCACGATACACGGGTTTTCTGGGTATTTTGATCTGCATTGAGAGTACCAAGTCTATCTTTCTAGATTTAATACAAAACAAACAAAATGATCTTAAATATATGCCACTCCACAGAATAAGCCAAGATCACATTGAGCTATTTTTTTCCGTTGTAAGAAGTCATGGTGGTTATTGCGATAATCCCTCAAGCTCCCAGTTTGAAGCAATTTATAAAAAAATTCTTGTTAATACAGAATTAACACAAACTGGAAGAGGTACAAACTGCATTCCACTGGAAAAAATAACAATACTGAATTGCACATCTGCTCTGGAAAAAATTAATGCTTCAACCGTAAGACAGTACAACAGCAATGACGTTACTGATGAAGTTAATTTTACCAATTTTACTGACGATTTGATTGATGAGATTGAAGCTCTAACTTTTTTATCCCCTTTTGCGGAAAAAGTTGTGGAATATATAGCTGGATTTGTTATTTTCTCGACAGCCAAAAGAATTAAATGCAATACGTGCATAAAAGGTTTGCTCGGGCCGATAGATCAAAAAAGTATAATACACCAAAAAAGCAGAGGAAATTTACTTTATGCTTCAAAAGAGGTAATACTTTTATGTCGGATTTGTGAAAAAGAAATAAGAGGAAGTTTAAGTGATGACAATAAACCTACACGATCTTGTACCACAATTGAAGTCGTATCACGTTCCTTAAAAAAGTTTATTGGCAAAGACTTGTTTCCCTCCATTAGTTATCATTCGCACGAAAATGATTTTACAAATCATAATTTGGAACTGGCAAGAGTTATTATGGAAAAATATGCTGATACAAGAATTTCCTTCTTATTGAAAAAAACAAACCCGCAAAAATGTATTCGCCATATTTATACAAAACTAATACATTTTAAAAACCAGTGAAAGCTCTGTATCAATATCTATCAGTGGTTTTTAAAATTGACTAGTTTAATAGATTAAATAAGTTTATAAAGGAGCTTTTCGACCTTATTTTCGGCTTTTTATTTTTCTTTTCAAAATTAAATATTATCAAAATGTTTGTTTATATTGCAATTTGCAATGCAACTCAAATTACTAAAATAAATAGGCACTGTTCTAAAATGATTTGATTTGAATGTCTTAAGAACAGTAAGTTCACTGTAAAATAGTTTTTTTTGAACGACAATGTGCAACGAACGTTACTTGTGTTGTAATATGGAGCAATTCCTACTAGACAATGAAACATGTTTATAAAAAATATTGGTTTTAATAAATGATTATTAATACATACAAATTTGTACACAATTTTATAGTAATGTTTTCTTCTAAGACTTCCCTTATTGCATAATATATTATGCATTTATTAATACATGTTTGAATTAAATTCTGGGTTATATTATGCATAAGAAGTAATTATATTTAAAATTATTAGTATATGTATATCTCATACATATACTAATATTATATTACCTGCATTATAATGACAATTATTATATATAAGACTGATCTTTGACGTTTTAAAAACAAGTATTGTTATCTATCTGTGTATATTTTAATTATCTTTGTAAACTAAACTTAATATAAGAAAATTTATTATTAATAGATTACATATTAAAATATGAAAAGTGAGTTTCAATGAACTGCCGTCTCCTTATATTCCCACTATTATTGGATTTGCATCATACGGTTGTACTGGTATATTATGTTCAGTGTGAACATGATCATTACTTTCACCACCACTTTAAACATGCAACAATAGTCTGATCTTTGTTATCCAAAGTAGTAGGCATCTTTATATATCTTTAAGAAAGGCTTGCAATGTATCGTCTTGAATCTGTGAATAATACAATAATATTAGTATTTCAGCGTTTGAGACATGTTAGCATTGTTTTCTATTTGCATTAGATATCACTTTTATACTTACTACATGACGACCTCAGCGCGCAAAGTACTCAACTCAGGACTGAGGGCCTGTCCTCGAGGGTCGTCGGCTAAATCCTCACGTAGTTAATCTACTATTTTTAATTCAACCTTTTGTTGATATATTAATATAATCGTAGAATTCTTCATCATTTTAATCAAATGGAATCACGCGATTACGAGGTCTGTTAAATCGCCAGTATATTTCCATCACTTCCAAATCTTCCAAATCCATGAAATCAATCGAGTTCACGTCCATTTTTCTACTGTTGTTTATTTGTAATTAAAATATAATACAAATACGACGCTAATGACAACTGAGAACTTGACGTTTTGAGGTTAGTACCGAAGTTAAACTAGGGGTTACTGAGTTTTTAACTTTAGTACTATAGATAATCCTTAGACTAGCGATAAACTCGTTTTTGTAATATCGTTTATTGAAGTCCAAGTTTTAAAGCTGGTATTAAACTCAGTATTATATTTAGTCTTGGTTTTGGAATAAGGGGCATTATAATTTCCCTAACCGAGTTCTTGAATTTATCGATAATGCGTATCGACAGTTGTCGCAACTACGGCTATAAAGACTTGTCAGTGTAGTTGCGCCATTTAATTATACTGTTATGACACGGAATGTTTAAATGTGTGTGTGAAATTGTTAGTGTATTTTTTAATTGTCACGGTGTGAGTTTCGTAGTGACAGAAGATTGCTTTTGTGTGCAGCTTTGAGTACGCACACATAGCGCAGATTTCCCCCCGCAAAAAATGACAGACAGTTTGGTATCGGTAAAGAGCGCTATGGCTACTCCCCTCCGGTTCGCCGGTGGCCCGTGTTGCTCTATGGTTTGAACGCTTATCTTTGTGTGCGTCATACGTTTTTCGTGGTATATGCCACATGCATGATCTCTACTTAATTCTTATAACTAACGCGACTAAACTCCAAGTGCCACCCGCACATTATTGACATTTGGTAGTCGAGCACTTTTTGCTTTATGGTCAATCATTGTAAATACGATTGAAGGTTAGAGGACCTTAAGGGTGGCGAACCTACCTCAAAAGCCGGCAACACATCTGGAGATTCTCTGATGTAGATGTTTATGGCCGGTGGTGTTCCCTTTAATAAAACTAGGACAAACTTAAATACTATGTTTCGTGTATGAATCCTTTTATTTGTTTTTAACGATACCGTCCTTCGATCAACAATATACTAGATATCGGGTCGACGCAAAAAATCCGTGCCGGTAAATATCGGCTCACTTGAAATGTGAGAGTCTATTTTGTTTAGTTCTCTTCAAGCACGGCCAATATTAAGACGTTTCACAATGACGCAGTTTGTCTTCAAAAATTGCGAAAATAATTCCCGAAAAAACTATTTTACGGACGGAATCTTATTTTTGGTTAGTACATATAAAATAAGATATATTTTAAGCTTTTAAACTAACAAATAATTCAAAATTTGAACAAAATTATCTGTTTTAAATCAACGCTACAAATGTTTGGCCAAGGTTGGCCAACACATGCGCAAACTATTGTGTAACAGAATAGTGGATGCATGGAGTAGATTTGTACTGAAATAATCCTTACTACCTTAGGATAAGCATCCTTAGTAATATTATAAATGCGAAAGTGATATTTTTGTTTGTTACGCTTTCACGCTAAAACGGAAAAGAAAACATTCCAATCTGTATGTTCATTTTGCGGATATTATTATTTAACATACTGTTACGGAGACAGGCTGAAGAAAGTTCGAGAAACATTTCTGGTATATTTCAGTCACTTAGAGACGTTTTCAGCAAGCTGACATACGATTTCAGGCCGTTTTAAGGCAGTATCTATCAAATAGCAAAAGTTCGGAAAGCGATACCAAGCGATCAACTTCTGCGATTTACGAGAGATCCGAGTGCGATAGTTCAAGAGCCAGAAGAGTATAAGAGTCAGTGTTTTGTGCGCAGTGTAATTGTAGTTTTTTTGTTTTAGTTTCGTTTTTCTCTAATTGTAGTAGTGTAATTTTTAATTAATTCATTATTTTATTTATTTTCTTTTGTGTTGTTTTTATAAATAAATCCTCAGTGTATAAGAGCGGCGTTTATTAATCTCGAACCATTATAGCTCGTAACAATACGAATGACAATTTATATAAAACATTATATTATTGTTTATCAAATATATTATAGTTTACGTTTCATGTTGATATATTATTTTGTACCCTATTAGATACATGATAATTTACACATTGGTGTTTCATAAACCATACTAATAATACCAAAGTCTTCGAAGTTAGTCAAGTGTGTATGTATAATATATAGATATGTATAATATATATTTTGGTAACAAATAAAATCATATTTCGACTTCACTCTTTTCTTTGTTCCCATTGAGCAGTGTCATTTTTTCAAAATTTGACAAGGGGCGTGGTTTAAATAACAGGTTACTTTTTTCGTGAATATTGTATGCGACCTGAAGTCTATTTAATACTATGTCAATGATACCGTCGGTAAATTAATTGCGAATTCGATCGTAATATCCGATATCGATACGCACGCTATTTCCCATTATCTACATTTACTGACTGTGCAATTTTATATTTTTTGTTTATATAATACAATTACGTTATGCATTTTTGTTGCCTTAAGTATGGATAACAATTTATTATTATTAGCAAAGCGCTGAATAAGTTATTGAATTTTAAAAGTTTAGGGACAAAAATACCTAAGGTATACAAAGAATACGCCGTAATTAATATATTTTGTGATATTCTGTACCTACCCTCGATTTGTCTTACAATTCTCTTATAAATGTCTTATAAAATAAACTTTTTTTATTTTTAATGTTAGATATCGACAGACGTGCATGAGGCTCACTTGATGGTAGGGGATACCTCAGCCACAGAACATCAGTTAATGATGCGCTGTCGACCTACTTTTACTTCGAGCATTCGGAAATCCATAGACTGAAACCGAAACGCGCAAAGTGCACTTCACGATATTTATATCTATGAACGGTGGTTCGTTACCCGGTCGGAATTTCGATATTGCCACCCACTCGATCAATGCCCGTAGTTACCAGACGTGGGGAAAACATGCTTACAGAAAACTATAAACGAATGTCTAAATACTAAAAGGGCACATGTCACATTTTAACCCAATTTTTTTTTTATGCTTTAATCACTAGTCAACACATATCTACACCGTTTTCTGTCGAAACAGCACTTGTCCGCCCTTTACACGAACAGTAAGCGACTTGTCTATTTTAACTAAATACTAAAACGACACTTGTCCAGGGACATGTGCTCTTTTATCAATTAATTTTTGAACGCAGCCTAAGAAGGCGTCAAAAAAAAAATAAACGTCACCTTCATACTTCATTCATTTTATGGTGGTTTTCTTTCTGAATCCCATAGCAAAGAAAAAAATGGTTGATCTAAAAGAACTCCAACAATACATTCCCGAAGAATACCTGTCATTTTGGAATAGCATTGGCCTGTAGAATAATAAGAATAAAACTAGAATAAGAAGAATTATACTAGAATAAAACTAATAGGTGATAACTTTAAATGGTTAACGAAATCATTATAACTTTTTTGATTAACTTTGTGTTTGATTTTATTTAAATATTACTTAGATTGATTACTATTTAAGTGGTAAAAGAGCACATGTCCATGGTAATACATACCTAATTACTAAAAGGTAACTTGTCCATGATATTTTTATGGCTGTTTTTAAGCATTCACAGAGAGAATATGCAACTTTTTAATATGGATTATGTTGTCATGTACATTCTCAATAGCATACATAAAAACCAAGTTTGTATCTTCATTTTTTCAAAAACTATACAGTTATTTCTATCTCCTGTAAATTTTCATTCAGAAATAAATAGGGGACAAGTGCCCTTTTAGTATTTAGACATTCAAACATGTTCCCGGTGGGATTCGAACCCACGACCCATCGATGCCAAGTTGCCAACGGCAGGTGTTCTACCGAACGCGCCAATGAGCCCGTCAAACTTAGTTTTATTGTATTTTATTGGTTATTATCTTTCGTATTTTAATCACTTTTTGTTTCTTGTATATGAATATGGGCTTATACCTGAATAAATAAATATTATTATGATATTATAAGACTTTTTCTATCGAATACGTAAAAGTACAATATATTTGTAATGAGTTAATTGCACAGTAGGAATCCACGTAGAGCCAGGAAGCGACCCGGATTTGGGACAATGATATGCGAATCGTCCCTAAACGGTCCCGTAATGAAAATTAACGTCGCTCGCGAACAACTTTGCCGACGCGAGCCTTAAAACTCCAGCTTTATTGAGTTTTGTTTGAATAATTATCGGTTTGAGAATAAATTTCTTGCACATTGGAGCTTTGTATGGCACATATATAAGAATAAGAATTATTTATTTGTTAAAAACAAGGTACAATAATTGTTAATTTGAAATATACTCGTATTCTGGTGATTAATATTGTAGTAATAGGCATACAAATGTTATTAATTTTACCCACGATACAATAATTACATCTACGTATCGTAGAGTGTATAATAACCTCTTTCAAGTCATAAAAGCTCAATAGAAAAAGCTTTTTTTTCAGTTGGCCTCTAAAAACATTGAGTGGCTTATCCCATAAATATAAACTAGTTTCTGACCGCGACTTCGTCTGTGTAGAATTAGTACTACGGGTTTATTTTAACCGAGCTGTTTTTTCATCAATCTCCGCTTAATTGTGCTCCACTCTATCTTATCGTGATATTTTTTAAACTATTCGTCCAAATTTCTTAGTGTAAAAGATAAAGTGGCTCATAGTCTAGGATATATTAGCTTCCACATAAAAGGTAGAAAGAAAAAAAGATATGCTGTCGTGGACTTTTATTTAGTACTGTTTTAGACAAACAATCCCACGATACATTATATTCTTGTAACTCCAACGGTTTAGGCAGCGCACGCCAAGATAGCTCTCAGAGGGCAGGATTTTTTCCGGCTTACTTCTTACCGTAATATTATAGACAAATTAAAGAAAATCTTTATACATTTTAGCCTATGTGTTATTCTAATATATAAGCTTTATTACTGTAAAGTTTCATCCAAATCTGTTCGGTAGTAGCTAAGGAATCGCACAGGCCCTGGAAGCCAGTGACAGGACCACTTTTAAGGCCATTATTATGGTTGCATTAATGGGGCAAGCCGGGCTTTTGGGCTTTTATGGTGGTCCCGCCACTGCTGCCTGCTGGTAGCTATTACTTCTATTATCAATAAAACTATGTACATTAACAATTTGACAATTTCACGCTATGAATTACTCGGCGTGTATAATTTTTATAAGGGTACATTGTGTTTTAATTTTGGGTCACTTAGAAGCGGTGCCTGGTGCGAACGCGTGGGAACTAAGGGGTCGATTCTAACTCTATATATTGTCATAATAAAAACTTTAAACAAAAAAATTAACTCATGGTCGAATACACAAATTCTCATCAGCTTAGTGTGCATAAAAGTATTGTTGTCCCTTTCATTAACATGTGTAAAATTAGAGATAGATACATTTTGAGAAGCTCTTAGTTTTAATTTACGTTTATTAGATATATAAATGTCGGTAAATAATATTATGAACATGATTTGTTTTAATCCGATTAAAGTTATTTTTCATTTAATATTAATATTTATTTATTCAGGTATAAACCCATAGCCTTACTCTGGAAACAAAAAGTGATGAGAAAAAAACTTAATTTATTTTTATTTTATTATACTAAGCGCGGTTTGTTTAGCACCGGATGTCCTGGGTTCGAATCCCGGTGAAACAAGAAAAAAATATTCTTTAGGTCGGGCAGGGCACAAAAGGCTCCATGCCCCATTAAGGGCCTCGGGAATTCACTGTGCGGGGATTTATGGGAACTCTACTTATCCTACTTATAATATTGTCTTTTATTAACGCGAGTATCACACATTTAAATAAAATACTCGGGATAAATAATTTAAACAATAAATCGCGTTTTAATCCGGTATACAGTATTTTATTTAAATTATCCTACTTATCCCAAATTGAACGAAACCGCGGGTAAATCCTAGTTTAATAAAAAAAACAAGACAATAACTAGTGATTTTCAAACTAGACGGGTTCCGACAGCAAGGGTCAAACCAATTACTAAATCGACGGCCAAATCAAATCAAATAAACCGTGGTATTTCTCACAAGAGCTTATAAGGAGTACCATTAAATCAACTTGCCTGATTTGGTACGAGCTATGAGGGCCTCCGATCGCACCTTGAACTTAACCGAACGGTGTCGAATACTGCCTTCTTGATTAATGGTACCAATTTATAATTGATAAGCGGATTTGGGGTTATGTGGTTGTAGGAGTATCGTAATAATTGGTTGTTGATTTTTTACCTTCGCGTTTTGAGTGCCTTCACTTGTAACTTACGAGTTGTTTATTCATTTGTCACTTCTTATTAACCTAAAAAGGTTTAAATTACTAGCTGGGGCTCGCGGCTTCGTTCATGTGATATTTATCTTAAGCTGCTTTTTTAAGCAATCTATTTATATGAAGATAACTTTTCTTCCCGACATGTGATTTCGTTGAGACAAAGTTTTGATGTTGGCTTAGACAAATCTGCGTATCAAAGTTACATGAACATTAGTTCAGTATCTTCTGAGATTAGCGTGAACAAACTGACAAAAACGTTCAAAATCTTCAGATTATCATTCAACTCTTTTTATTTTCTCTGTTTTAAAATCATTTCGTTCGATAGTGAATCATCGATCATATAAGTAAAAGATGATAACTTTTAGAACAGTTTCTTAAATCTATGGATTTAAGAGCATGAAGCAAAACTAAAATAGATCGTATTATTCATTGTAATCCTGTGGCTGAGGTCTCATCTATACTAATATTATAAAGATGTAAAAATCGTGAGTTTGTGAGGTTGAAGGGGGTAATCTCTGGATCTACTAGACCGATTTTAATTTTTTTTTCACCAATAGAAAGCTACACTATCAGCGAGTAACATATCTATTTATGTACATTGCACCCGTGCGAAGCCGGGGCGTGTTGCTAGTCTACTACAAAGTGAGCCTCAAACTCTAAGCTTAATTTTTTTTTTTATTGTACGAAAAATACTCAAATGCCTGAAAGGAACTATAATGGGGAATGCAGAATATAATATCCCTTTCAAGTGACACAGCTGCTCAGCATACATTAATAATATCGTTCTAAAACGTGGCTTTCCTCAAAACTTGATCTAATTGAGGACAAAGTGGCTCAAGTAGGCTTCTCGTTTATATTAAAAAAGTTGGGCCTTCTATGAGGTACTACGTGTACGTAATACAATATCAATATTCTCTTGACCGTTTCTTTATACAATAGAGGAAGGCTGATTGAATAAGTTTGGTATAAGTTTGGTACTCAAGCCGAAAATAGACTCAGATATGTAAAATAGATTTTTGATATCAAAAATTAACTACATACATATACATCACGCCTCTTTCCCATTGGAGTAGTGAAAGATCACGGAATACCATATGCTCCGATCCATCCATGTATGAATAC
Organism: Anthocharis cardamines; assembly: GCA_905404175.1. Taxonomy (NCBI): domain Eukaryota; kingdom Metazoa; phylum Arthropoda; class Insecta; order Lepidoptera; family Pieridae; genus Anthocharis; species Anthocharis cardamines. The sequence continues at coordinate 4,640,114 of FR989975.1, forward strand.
ACGCTCGTCGGTTAACTAAAATTAAAAAGTGATAGAATTTCTGAGTCCCCTAGTGGAGCATGTTGCAGACACTTTTCTGTGTCTGTTTCACTGATCATTTTTATTTAAAGGAAAGTAGGCCCTTCTGGGCCCTGACCGAAACATTTTTTTTAAAATTCTGTTTCCCTGGAATTTGAACCCAGGACATCCAGTGCTAAACGCATCGCTCTTACCACTGAGTCGCGGTAAAATTAACTATGTATATTGTATATTATACCCCTTTCCAACCTTTAACCCTAAGTGATTGTTATCTACTTCACTTCTTCTAACGCTTGAGTAAATAATTACAATCAATGACAAATCGACAGACGAGCGCCTTCTCGCTTGATGATATGAGCTATTTCAGGGTGACCTTTAATCAATAATGCGCTGTCGACCTATTTTCTATTTACTTCTTTTATATAATCCCAAGATATGTGAGTAAAAATAGAGATATTCACAAGAAAACTATGCATAAAGTGACTTTTAAAACTTTTCGATAAAAACACATTAAATTTCTAAAACCTATTCAAATAAGTTATCGGCGAATGGTCATAATAAAGGCCCAATTACTCGATGCAAGTTTCTTGCCTGTTGAATACAATTTAATTGAAGCAATAAAACATTTGCATGGTCTAAACAACACATTCTTGATTGTCATACAAGTCTTGTTTCAATAGTTTTATTGGTGTAAACAGCACATAATATCCGCGTGTAAACAGACGTTTACAATTCTTGGATGTCAATTATTGCGATTTAATTGTTGCATTCAATTATTGCTCATGTATGTACAAGAAAATGACATCAAGTAAATGGTTCTTAAATTGACTTTACGATTATGTCATTGCTACTATTAAGTGGAATGAAATAACAAATACAAAAGTGTATAATGTTTATTGAGTAGCTTGTTTGTTACAGTAGTAAGGAAATAAACTTGATTATTATAATTATAATTAAGTATTAAAATATAAATGTACAATGGGCAGAATATAGAGTCGCTACCATAACTTAATTATTCGTTATTTATATAATATATTTGTCTCTTTCTATAGTTTCAATGATCAGACATAATTTAGTTATACAATAAGTTTACCATATTAAAAATATTTGCCTATATTGGAGTTTTCACGTTACACAAAACATTTTTATATGTTCGCGTTGATAGACATCGAATATCGACATGTACGCGAATAAATGAATTGCACAGATGAAGTTGACACTAATTTTTTTTTGTAGTGTAGAGAAAGAGCAAAAACATGATTATAGTTGAGTATTATGTTATTTTAATTAATGAACATGATATTAAAAAATCCTGCCTAAATTGAAAAAAGTAAATACAGTCAAAATCTGTTATAACGACATCGAAGGGACTACTCATATTTGATCATAAAAACCGATAGTCGTAACAACCGGTGATGTTGGCTAGGTACAAAGTACAGTCGGGACCATTGATTTTGGTCGAATCGTTTTTTTTTATGTCAGATATCAACAGACGAGCATGAGGTTCACTTGATGGTAGGTGATACCTCAGCCACAGAACATCAGTCAATAATGCGCTGTCGACCTAATTTTTACTTCGAGCATTCGGAAATCCATAGACTGAAACCGAAACGCGCAATGACTTCACGGTTTTTCCATCTATGACCATATAACCGGTATGTTGTTCTTAACGATGTCGTCGTAAACGGTTTTAACTGTATTCGTATTTTAACAAATTCACTGTAAAAGCTACTTTATAATATTTAAAGTTATTAAATATAACTTATGTTTAATAATAGGAATGAATACATTGAAAAAGAATTTATTTGTATCTTAACTTACATTAACTTTATAAACTTAAAAATAGAAAATTAAAACACTCATTGTTTATAGTTGTTACATTGTACTAAAAAGGCTAACATAATTGTTTCAAAATTTTAGTTAAAAATACATAACAATTTTTGTCTTATTTATCACTGATATAGAGATTAAAAAATAATCTTAATCCAGTTTAAGACAATATATGTATTCTATAAGTAATTATATATAGGTATATGTATTCACAACAGACAGACAAAAGTATAATACATCTTACAAAATTTTATAAGCACAAATAAAATTTCTAAGATTATTTGGTGATAATCAGATTCTTAAAGTACATTTACGATTTACTAGGTAGTTACATTCTATATAAGTGGTCTCTAATGAGTCCATCATATATATGAGGATTTTCTCTATATCCTATATACTGATATATTTGTTTTATTTTATCCTCTGAACGATGACAAGAGACCACTGAACCACGTTTTTATGTATAAAATAATAATAGATAATATCTTTAACATGTTCTGTTATAAACCAGGGACTGAATACCGGTTAATTTACTATGGGAGTTATACCGGTATAATAAAGGTATTTGTTGATATTCTTTCGTTTTTATTCATATTTACTGAAAAAATTACTGTGGTAAGTTTAGTGTGTATTACTCTTTAAAAATAATATCGTGGTATCTCAGTCAGACACGTATTTTGGAAAATAAAAATTAACCGGTTTCAGTCCCTGTTATAAACAATGAGTGTAGTAATAACTTAAATCTAATTTGGGACAATCAACAATTAAACTGATTATATAATTTTGAAGCCCGTTCATATATCACAACACACAGAATTATCACAATGTATTACTTATTAATATAATCCTAAAAAACTAAATTCTATCAGATACCCCCTCACAAACATTCCCACAGATATTTCAATGTCATAGCAATCTGAGCAATTTAACACCCCTATCTCTTAACATTTCTTCGCTATAACTCTCCATTCATATCCACACTATCGTAAAATGCATTATATTGAGCAACTTAACCCTATATCTACTAATAAGGTTTAACCCTTAAAGATATTTAAGAACTTCGTCTTAATGTTCAGAAGTGTGGTGATTGATCTCTTGGCTTTCTTCTTGGGCGTTCTCTCGGGTCTTAGAAAGGGCTCGGAATGCCATTTCTGCATTGCAGATTGACATTGCGACTCATCTTCCTTTGGTACTTGATATTTGTATTCCTTGACAACTTTCTCTTCATTGGGGTCGTATCGGTAAAGGACAGAGTAGGTCCGTTTTACTTTCTTCGGGATCCGAGGGTTGTTCGCCATCCTCTCACTCTTGCATCTCTTCACCGTATTACGGCCATAGTAGTCTTGGTATGAGTCTGCGTCTACGTAAATGATACGCTTTCCCAACGCTTGCTCGCGTTCCTTCTTCAGGCTTTTCCATGATGCTATAACAGATTCGCGACGAAACGTCTTGTTTGGATTGTGGCGACTAATCATATATGGTTGATCATCTTGTATATTCGACGTGTCTTTCAGCGGAGACCCCCTCGGGCTCTGGCTGTAGTCGACCTCGTAATCGTCACGGGAAATCTGTAAATTAAAATGTTTACTATTAATAAAAAGATGTTGTAACTCGCGTAATAAATTAATTAATCTCCGACAGCTGTCCCGTAAACTACGTCAGTGATCTGAGGGATTATTTTAAGTACCGATATCGTAAATATCGTGCAAGGGCGCGGTTAGGGCTATGTCGCTGTCCTTATCTGTTGTTACTAAATTTATCAGCTGTTTCTTTTCATGCCGTCATGCGAGCCCTTCGCGCGGTGCCCACATGTCTGTTACCACCTGTCGGCCTAACCAACTCGACAAAGCTGGAGATGTTGGCAATAGTCAGTGCTCTTTAATAATATTCGACAGTGAAGTGTCGAGGAAGTTTGTTCCGAAAAAGAAAAGATTTATGTTGTTAATATTGACAACTCGCTTTACTCCTTGAAGCAAAGGTTATGAGTGTATTACGTCAGGAATTAAAATAGCGTCAGGCTCCCAAAGGTTGAATGAGACGACTGAACGATGCGTTACTAAGATGTCACCGGTTTACAGTTTTTACAGCTATAAAAGCTTTCAGATTTATGACTTTTATAATCAGTTGGCTGTTTCGTAAGATAAAAAAAAAACATTACCCTCAAATGTAATATGATTGTGTAACATTGTTTGTTTTCAAGAATATATGAAATACTAAAACGGTTTAAGAACAGGTCAGACAAAAATAGCTGCTTCGCTATGTGTCAGTTTATTGGAAAACGTTAAAGATGGAACGAAAGTTTAATGTGGAACTGCTGTTCTATTTCGAATCAAAATATTTTGAGTTTATTTTCAAACTGTTTTCCCAACACTGTTTTCAAAGATAGATTTTATAATAAACAGCTTCTGTTACGTTACTATTCAGGTTACGCCTGTCTTTGATAATTTGTATAAATTATCTTAGCCCGAATTCTTGAAGAAATTGATCCATCTTGCAGTAAGATATTTCAGTGTCGGCCGCTTTTGACACGACAAATCTGCCTCGATGCTTGTTTTGACAGCCAGCGTTTTGTAACAGTATTTTTAATGGTTTCGTGAAAAAGGTGCAATGTCGCGAATTTAGGTCGCTACAAGAAATGGGTCACGCTGAAATAGTTTTTTCTATCAGCAGTGTTAGTTAACACGGCGCAATTAAACAAGATAATGCTGTGCGAATGTGGGTTACGAGAGATTTGTAGTTTTTATTCATGTTGATTTCATAATACTTATGAATGTCTAAGAACACTGATGTGAATGAATAATGACTAGATTGATAAAGCTTTTATATTTATTACGTATTTTAAGCAAGGATTGAAATTACTATCAGTCATATTGATTATAACCAATCTAATAATTATTGAAACTCTTGTTCTTCCAGTAAATGTTAAAAATTTACAATAATATTTATTCTTTTTCCAGGTAATATATCCAGTAAGGTTCCATTCAAAATATTCGGTGAGTTGTATCCATGCTAAGATGTCGTGTGCTACTTTGAGTTCGTGTGGTAATATTTCGTTAAATACATCTAGTATTTCTGTCCCAACGGTGCCTAGTTCGTGTTATTTGTGGAGGTTATTAAAATCCGAAGGTAACTAAAAGTACTAAGTTATATTTGTCTCTGGCTATTTTAGTATTCAGCGGGAATATTTAGTATATTTACTCCAAAGGCTATTAAGAGCTGTAATTTACAATTACTGAAAATTAATAAGAATATTAATAGTTGTTATTTTAAGTGACATCTTTACTTGACAGTATAATGTAATACATACAAATATAACTGTGTGTTTACTTTTTTACGGCAAAATTGATATAATTATGTAAAAAAAAAATGGTATGGAAATAACTTAATCACTGGGGAAGGCCATAAGTAGGAACACGAAAAAAAATTGTTATATTAAAAAAATACATTTATTAATTTTTATTTACTCTGTTTTAATTATACGATGTAATATTACATTTAATATGAATACGATTTTCAAAGCTCATTCTTTTAAATGATCCATTATTAAAAATGATTCAAAAACGTACTTCATAATCGTAATCCGAGTATGGTCCGTTTTACTTTCAATACACCTCTTATGTTAAACAAAAAATACCACTTTATTTTTATTGAAGATTTTTTTCGCCGAACGCTAAAACCTACTTTCAAGGCACCGTTATCTCGTGTGTGTTCGTGCAAAAATCATTACGTAGTTTTTTTTACATCAAATTTACAGTTAGGTTTTTGAGCACATGTGAGCTAGATTCTTGATGCTCTAGTGAATTTTTAGTTCCGTTTTGTTGCTGTATTCTCGGCGGTTTGGTTTCAAAACACTAAAGTTTATAACCCCTGTTAAATGGATGATTTTTCGTAATTGATTATTATAAGCGTTATTTAAGAGTATAAGGAACTGTGCATATTTTATTCGCTTTGCATTTTCTTTTAGTATAAACTTCCTAGGGGTTCAATACTTTTCTTTTGGGATAGGTTAGGTTTTCGAACAAATAGACAGAAGAAGCATTATAACGTAATACGGACGGGGAATCGTACCACCTTCCATATGCTAGCTTACTGTTCAGAAAGGGACCACAAATAGTTTCGATTCAAATAGCTCAGATTACCTTTCAACAATAAGAGTCTATCGAAAGTAATACTTGGACTCGATAAAATATCGTACGTATGATCTTATACACTTGTCAAAATACATTCTCATTGCTCAAAATAATGTACGGATGAGTGCTTATCGATTTGAGCTATTTTCGTCCGAAGTGCACGGCGTTTTATTTTTAGTCACTCAATTTTCCTACGAAGGTTATTAACCGATACGCAAGACGGTGTTTGGCGCAAGTTTCATCCCCGTACGCGTAATATGTTCGTCCAAAATGTTCTCCGCTAAACTGCTGAACTAATTTAAAGGAAATTTAGAAATTATAGGCTTTCAATATTGGTAGAAGTAATACTGCTTCAAAATATAAAAGTGCGTTTAATCTATACACAGAAATTACATTTGATTATGATAGCAAATATCTTTTTGGAGTAAGGCTAATATAATTACAGTTTACTCGTCAACATTTTAAAAACAGTTCATGTTTTTGGAAGTAGTAATCGAATAGTGGTAATATAGTTCATATAATATGTTACAACAGATACGAGCACCTACGTGAAAAATTACGTATCATAAGTTTGAGTTTGTGACTAACTATAACATGCCCACGCATGGATTTCCTTAGTATGCTACTCGTATGACTATTAGATTTTTTATAAATAATTGCTCAGTTTTGAAATTAATCGTCGGTAGGACGATGCTAGGTCGTTGTACCTCACTTGATATCCTTGAAGCTAGTTCACTGATTGTATCGAAAAGTAAATGGCCTTTTTTGTTCGTTTGGCAGACTGATTAAAATTGATTGTCAGTGATTTTATAATCTAGTCTATTTTTTGTCGATACATGTTGTTGCTATTTTCTTATACGTCCTCACAGGACACATAGGAACTAATAATTGTTTTCTTTTTTTTATTTGTAATTAGTCCATGGAATTTTATTAAGAAACGGACGGAATAAAAAAATATATTTTTTTATAATCTGAATAATTTAATTTTGATTTGTGTAATTTATTTTTCTAAACAAACAAGTATCGATTATTACTGTAATCTATCAGTGTCGATAAATGCTGTTATCTCTCTTATCTAAAAAATCTCTACTTTCTAAACTAAAAACCAGAATAGGCAGAGTTAACTAACTGTATTTAATTTTGAATTTTGCGCCCTAGAAATGTCTGTTCTCGGTTTGTTTAACTATTTTATCTAGTACTTTTATATCTAGTATTTTATAACTAGTATATTTATCTTTACATTTAATCCTATTGTGCTTGGTTGGCTGCATATCTATCGTGAAGCAACCTTTGTGTATGCTTATCCTTAATCGGTGAAAGTACATGAAATTTGCTAAGACCAGTCTTGCGAATAAGCATCAAAGATCGCAATGTCGATAAAATAAAAACAATCGATAATTTAGCACTCTCTCTTTTAGAATAATTTATTTAAGTATACATTTTATATTTTAAAGTGAAGTAGTTCAACGAGCTATTGTTCTTTTCCATTTCACAAGTCGGTCATTAGCGCTAATGCAAACAAAATACACTTTATTAAGTTCATCCTAGTTTTAAAAATCTACATAATAAATGATATTACAGTAAGAATATGTATGGTTTAATTAATTTTAAATTCTATGCAGTTACTCGGTCTCGTCTGACGAGAAATATTAAGTAGATTATTTATTGCGTTAATTGAATTTCATAAACATAAAATAATACGACTTAATTGTTCATCGAAATGTAGATGTTCTTTGATTTAATGACGACAATAAAAATGCTATTATTTTGCGTGTAAAAAGTGCTTAGTTCCAAGGTTAAAAGGCAAATTTTGGCCAAGTAATAAGGTTTTACGTTGAAAGCTTTGGGCAATATTTAAGTTTGTAACCGTGAATGTTAAGACCGACAGAAGGTAGAAAAAATATTTAAAAAGCCAGTTTAGCGGCTATATAAACTTTCGGTTCTTGAGTGTTTTATAATATTTCTAGGGTCTAAGGGAATAATATTCCATAAAGTACTTTCTAAGATGTCTTTATATCATTATGTAAATAAGTCAAGAAGTTATTTTACTAACTTAGGACTGAATTCCAAGTTTAACAACTAGGAGGCAAGTTAAAAACTATTCTTTTGTTTGAGCGGAGTGAGCGACAGCGCCCATGGAGCGACTCAAATGGCATCTCAGATCTAGGCAGATCTCAGCAAACGCTTGGCTGATTTGATTTTGTGTTTAAAGAAAATTTACTTTAGAAAATGACTGAGGTTTTCTCGAAGCCCGCTTTATCATTTTTAGCCCACAGATGTTTTAAAACAATGTCGAAACTTTGGTAATTTTAACTCCGTTCCAATATGCTGCGAAGCATTATGCGCTAGTAGCACCTAGTATATTACCTAAGTATTAAAACAAGATTCAAACTTGAGTCACGTCTTGAAATATGTATCTTAAAGATTCGTTATAACTAACTTACCACACTCTCCCAACTGCCACCCAAAATCGTCTTGTCCAACATTTTCACACGTTCTCACAACACAAAACGACGGATTACTTTGATATTAAGCCAAGTTACGAAACGGATTGAGTAATCGGCTAATACGCTACAGTGTAAACGGGATAGGAATCACGTTGTCACTCGGGAATCGTGGATATTGGCACTGTGTTCACTCCACACGCTTTCCTGAACGACTGAGCTGAAGTCATTGCAGCGCAATATTTATAGGTCGGGAGAGGGCGGATTTCAGGAAGATTTTACTTCCACTTAACATGTAGTCATGATTTTCGCGTCGGTTCGCGGAATACTATAATGGACTATCGTATTGGGGTAGCTATGTTGCTCTACCTTTTGGTATAGGCACAGTTTTTTAGGTGTTTGATTGTTTTTAGGGCGTTGACCGCTTAAGTGTGTCAATGGTTGTTGTGTAATGTTCTGATTATTGTTACGTTATTGCATTCAATATTCGATCTATTTGTTGAGGAACGTGACTAAATATGCAATAATATTCCTTATGTGGTATATATAGCTAAATATTGAGTTGCTTTTTTTTTTCCAATTTATGAAATTTAAAAAAGACTGTTAGTGTATTCAGCACATGTATGACTTATTGTGTGTACTTATTTCATTCATCTGTTTAGATTTATATATATTTTTTATTTTTAGGTAACTAAATGATATAGGTACAAAATTTTCTTAGGTATTTTTTTTTTAAATTTTAGTAAAAGAATTACGAATATTCCTGATGCTACTGAGATTACCGCTAATAGTCGTCTATGTCAAATTAGGCTGATATAGATACAACAATGATATTGAAATATTCATTATTATTATTACTTATTTCATACCCAAGCATACATAAGCATAACGTACCACCGTTCATAGATGGAAAAACAGTGAAGTACACATTGCGCATTTCCGATGATATATGGATATCTAACATAAAAAAATAGTTAATAATATAACACTTAGAAACCGTTAATGTATTGAGAAATGTTAGTAAGTATTCAACTCTGCGAATTTCTGAAAAAGTTATGATCATTATTAGAATGCTTATTTGCATTTTATTTAGATTAATATTCAAGTACTAAAAAGTTAAAGTTATATTGTTTTTAGTGTGAAAGCTCTAAAATTACTGAAGCGATTTGAAAAAAATATTTCACTAACAGAAAGCTACAGAATATCATGGTCTATATTTTTATTTTATTTTTTAGAACTATGTATTGCACACAAAAAGAAATCCAATTTTAGTATAGCAATACTGAGTATTATGTTCGAAATATAAATATAACAGTTGGCTTTATTGGCGTGCGCTAAGTGTACTGAAAGTAATGTACTACAACAATATATCAGCCTTTTTAAGTAATCCTGAAATAGTTATAGGTACCGCTGCCTAATATTTTTTAACTTAAAGGCTGTCGGCCTCTGGTGTTGCAGATGACCATGAACGGCGGAATTTCTCTTACGGTGTGCCACCTACCCCTATTAATAAAAAAAAAAATATTTCCAGATTACCATTTCAATCTAATATATTATAGGAAATAAAGTGATGTGTTTTGATGTTAAGACGATTTCAAAGATCGCTGTTGGAAATTCTATAATTAATTGATGCATCCATAATATCCCTTTGTTTATAAATACAGTTGACTAGATTGAACCTGTATTTCCATTTTACAACCAGGTTAAGCGGCGCATCAGCACTCGAGTTCAAAACGCTTGACGTCAGCGAACGCATCGGAACGATAGAGTCAATGACATTATTGGTTTACACGCAACTTCGATTGCCCATTAATAGATTAACCGGGCTCGAATTAGGGATGTCGGGTGTATACTATCGATGTTGGCAACATTCAGATGAAAAAAAAAACGGATTATAACGCGATATTTATCACAATATTTGAGGTGTCTGCCCATTACCTACACAGTATCGTGCCATGACCGTGCTAGGAAAGTTTCAGGCAAACAAATATAATTTATACTGAATAGTATGAAACTGCCGACTAGACCGTTTCGTCACCGACTAACAGCGTCGCGTGCACAGTGAGTCGAGGATTGTTTTAATTATTATATAACAAAATTTTATAATATCGTATAACAAAAGAGAACATGAAATATCAGGTTTTCATTTGTCATTGTGAAATTCTCAAATAGGCTGTCAGCCTATTTGAGAATTTCACCTCGAGTGAGACCTGAGTGAGACCAATACCAGACAGTAAAATTCGTTGCCGACTTCGACGCAACGAGTGTAATTATATTTTAGTAATAAATTGAATTTGTAAAATAAGACATTGTAGATACTAATGAATCGAATGTTAATCTAAAACTGCATAATAAATTCCAAATTTGTATATGTACCTACCTATATCGATACAGCGCCAACCCTAATATTAAATTGCATACAATAGTCGAAATGTGAGATAGTCATTGGTGTGATTTATGAATTGTATATTCATATTATGTATTTAATATATTCTGAAAATATTATACATAAAGATTTATTATTATTGTGGAATTATTAAATATATTTTACTACTAAATATAATTATTAAATTTATTTTTACTTTTGGAATTACGAAAGTTCTATTCGTCTGTCTGCAATAAACTTTGGTCGAAAATAAATCTCTTTTTTCTATATATTTACTAATATTATAAAGCGGAAAGATTTGTATGTTATGAATAAACTCAAAAACTACTCGACCGATTTTGAAAATTCTTTCACCAATAGAAAGCTACATTATCAGTGAGTAACTATGTTTTGTACATCTACATTGGGGCGTGTGAAGCCGGGGCGTGTTGCTAGTTATTTATAAATGTTTAACATTTCGCGAACTTGTTTGAAATAATGTGAACTATAAGAGGACCCCAAGTACTTTTATTGATCCCGAGAGCCTTGATTGCGTTAAAGCTTTTATTAATAGCGTCGATTTTTTTTTATGTTTGCTGCTGTTTGATGCTGCGTGGAGGGAAAATTTAGTGGGATATTTACGTGGCTATTGAATATAAGTTTTGTATTGTTATGTTAGAAGTATTAGGCACTGGAAATGTCAGTGTGAGCTCTTTTGCAATAACACCCGCAGTTTATTTACTGTAAAAGATTTACAAACAGATCTGGGGGCACGGTAGTGCCCCCGCCAAGTCGAGCAAAAAGCGGCACGGCCGTACTATCCTTTTCTCGAAGTAGTTCGGGCCATTTTCGACCCCCTATAACTTTGTTGTGGATTAAACTAGAATCCTGAATTTTCAGCCACTAAGCAGGCATTGTATAAACTCGGTATATTTCAAATATCATTCTGTTTGAACCAGTAGTTTAAGAATTATAAATAGTCAAAGTTTGATAATTTGTCACTCACTCACTCACTCACTGACTGACCGATCATCAAAACTCTAAGGCACTTCTAGCAGACATAGAAACTTGAAATTTAGAATACAATTAGTGTTTAATCTATAAATCAAGGAAAAACTACAATATTTTGAAATTTCGGTCCAGTTTTCTAGATATACAATTTTTTTTGTATTTTTGTATGTAATGAATAACTTAAAAACTACTGGACCGATTTTAAAAATTCTTTTACAGTTAGAAAGCTACATTATCACGGAGTAACAAAAGGTATATTTATTTCTAGAAAAAAATAGAGATCCTTAGAAATCCCTACTAAAAACAACCCAAGGTGTAAAAAAATTAGCTATACAATGTCTTTCATCGCATGTGCTGCGGAAAGTATTGATGATAGAACAAAAAAACGTTCTACAATATTATAGAACATATCAAAATCTACAAAAAACCACGAGACCATATGTCCAATTATTATAGTTATGTCACTATAACTACTTTTTTACATTAAAAAGTTGATAAAAATGCCGATCAAAATCAGACTGTTATCCATTATAGCTTTGTATTAATTCTTATCCAAATAAACTAAGAAAAGGACTATCTACAAAAAGAAATGAGATGCCATCAAAAACATAAATTGTAAAAAAGCCAAGTCTTGCAACTCAGTTGTTCTATCGTAAAAAGTTGTGAGATCCATATAATACCAAGTCGGTCAATTTATTCAGTCTCTACTGAAGGATCCTTCTGTCTTAAGTAATTACATAATAAGCTAACCTAACAATATCTTACAGTGCTCATATCAATGCCAATATTAAAAATCTTTGATGTTTAAAATAAATAGATTGACTTGGCAATCGCACTAAACAATCTAATTTAATATAATATGTATTACTTGTGACTTGTGAGATACATTATGTTTTTAATAAAATAAAAAAAGATACATTGTGATTTCATGCGATAGCCGAGCCAATCTATTTATTTTAAACATCTAAGATTTTTAATATTGGTATTGATATGATCACTGTAAGATTGGCTTTTTTACAATTTATGTTTTTGATGGCATAATTATGTCTCTACGTACTTTGTCTCTAATCTCTATATAGAAATAGGCGTAAACTATAATAATGTAGATATTCAGTGTAGTATTCGGAGATTCTAGGAAACGTAAAAGAGAAATTACATACGTTTCAATATACGCTTTCATTTAGATGTAAGTATCCTAACAGCTGTTTTTATTTGCTTACATTAAATCACACGTCATAACGCAGGTTTAAAACAGCAGTTGTTCTAAGAACGATGTGTGGTTCTATTTTGTATCGTCTAATACTCTTGGATATACCTACTGTGTATTGTAAATCGTAGGTAGCCACACTGTTATATCTACATGTGTTTATGTTATCCTAGTACTTGAAATTGTTTTTTGTGTGTTTTGCACTAACAACAAAATTTGCTGCTCATGAAGAGAGATGAGAAAAAATATATTTCATGTATATCTTTCCTTATATTATCTTAATTAATTGACTTTTTTTGTAATTAGGTATCATGTCGTAGTAGAAACATTGAGACAATTTGTCCTGGTAAGATAGAAGGATATTCCATTTATTTGTCTCGATTCTGCTTAACCGGAACAAGAAACCTTAATAAGGCCCCTTTATTTATTGTTTAGTCAAGAAAATGGGCGGGAAAACTGGCAGTTTGGTTTCACAAATGAAAATAGCGCCACGCCCCTTGCAATCTCTTTGATGAATCATTTTGTAATCCAGCATTTTATATAGAATTTTAATATAACAACTATTTTCGTGAATTCTAGTTAACCAACGCCTTTGTGTAGAATATGTTTATTACATACTTTTAATAAGAATATAACTTATATGCTTGTCTTCGTAACAGTACATACTACGTTATAATAATTTTTGTGCGCAAGTGTTCCAAGTAGGAAGTACTCTAGACAAATTAATAATTGTGTTCTTAATTTATATTAGACAACTTATCTGTATATGACCGCCTCCGTGGCTCAGTGGTAGGCTCGATGAGTTTAGCACCGGAGGTCCTGGGTTCGAATCCCGGGGAAACAAGATTTAAAAAATGTATATACATGAACTTAATAATATTACACTAACCCTATAAACATACAGTGGAAGAGTATACGGAAATGTCTTATAGGTAATATTCTAGTTACGTCTTTGTTATACCTATAATAATAATTTATGTTTCTGTTGCACAGGTTGAAATGTTTTCAAGCAACCTATTTTTTGTTGTATTATCATATATTCTGGGTTATCATTTCATAAGAAGGAATACTTTGTTGTAAAAGCATTTAAACTACGGTTTATCGAGTAATTATTTGATCGCATTGTCATAACACGTGTCATACGCTTTGTTTACGCGCAGAGCTGCGCGCGCGGCGTTCGCAGTGCAACCGGCAATATGACGCGTGCGCTTCAAATAACATATTGACCCACTAACTAAATTATCGTTTGTTAATACCGACTTGTGAGATAACTGTAATGCAATTAGCTCTGATGAGGGTTGGCTTGAATTAATATAGATGAATCCTAATTTCAAAGTCAAATAGGTTTTTATTTTCACAAAATGCAGTCATGTCAAAATTTGAATATGTATAATTCAAAGGTGTAAAAAATTCTCAGAAACTCGATCGAGAAGTTGTATGGTACGGACAGCAAAAGAACTCTAACTAAATAATATTGTCTTTTATTAACGCGAGTATCACACATTTAAATAAAATACTGTATACCGGATTAAAACGCGATTTATTATTTATATTGTTTAAATTATTTATCCCGACGTTTCGGATGCTTTTCAGCCTGTCTCCCCGCGACCACGGTTGCTGAAAAGCATCCGAAACGTCGGAATAAATAATTTAAACAATATAAATAATAAATCGCGTTTTAATCCGGTATACAGTATTTTATTTAAATCTAACTAAATATTTTAGAATATTAGTTTGGTTTGTATGTAAGACCGTTTCTTTTTTTAATATTTAATCTTAAATACAAGTATTTATGTATCACTTACTGTTTTATTGGAGTGAGCAAAGTGAGTGAAGCCATGGAGCGACTCAAGTGGCATTCTTGTTTGTGAGCAGATTTCAGCAACCGATTTTTTTTTGTGACAAATATTTTGCCCACTTTAAAAAAAAATGTCGAAACTTCGATAATCGTTACTCCGCGCCGCTCCAATATGTCGCTGCGAAGCGTTATGGCGGCCACTTAGCAATTAAATAATCGGGTACCTACAAGTGTTCATTCTTAAATCCATTCTACAATTTTACTGCTGACGGTTCGTTTGGCAGCTCCGCAATAGTAATCTCTTTGCTAACGCTTCATCACTTCCAACGAATTGGACAGGAAAAAAGCTTCTTGTGCCTAAAACATATATGTTTTTCCTACCATTATTTCGTAGAGATAATCGGAAAAGATACAATATACGAGGGTGAATCAAAAAGTTCTTGGAATCAATATTAAAAAATGCAAAGATTTAAATAATAATATTTTATTTTTCTACATAATCTCCCTCCAATGCAATGCATTTAGAATAACGCGTTTCTAACTTCCTTATTCCTTGTGAAAAAAAATTATTTTCTTGACTCTCGAAAAAGTCCTCTACGGCAGCTATAACCGCGTCATTATCGTGAAATTTTGTTCCACGAATTCCCTCTTTTAATTTTGGAAATAAGTGAAAATCACTTGGGGCTAAGTCCGGAGAATATGGTGGGTGGTCAAGGAGATTGAAGCCAGCACAGCGGATTGGGTTGAGCGCAACTTCCGATCGATGAGCAGGAGCGTTATCTTGAAGGAACAACACGCCCAACGACAGTTTTCCACGACGTTTTTCTTTAATCGCTTCACGCACTTTCGGGATTAAATTTGCATAATAGGGTCCAGTAATCGTCTGGCCTTTTGGCATGTAATCAATAAAAAGGATTCCTTCACTATCCCAGAACACAGAGGCCATAACTTTGCCAGGAGCAACTCGAAATTTCTTGATGGATGGAGAGGATGGTCGTTTCCAAGACATGCTTTGTCTTTTAGTTTCAGGATCAAAATGGTGGACCCACGTTTCATCCATGGTGACAAGACGACGGCAAAAATTATCCGAATCACGCTGGAACATTTCGAGATTACGCTTGGAAATTTCCAAACGTCGCTTTTTGTTTTCGTCGGTTAACATTCGTGGCACCCATCTTGCAGACACTTTTTTGAACCCCAGTGAATCAATTAAAATGGATTGAACGCTACCAAAAGATATCTTTAGGATCTCAGCTATATGTTTTATAGTCATTCTTCTGTCTTCCAAAACCAGATTCTCAACCTTTTTGACATTTTCTTCTATAAAGGAGGTTGAAGGCCGCCCAGAACGCGGGTCATCTTTACAGCTTGATCTACCTCTTTTAAATTCAGCCACCCAGTACGCAACCGTAGAATAGGGTACAGCATCACCCCCTAATGTCTGCTGAATGTCCAAAAAAATTTCCTTCGTAGACATTTTTTTCAAACTGAGATATTTTATCACCGCACGTAACTCACTTTTATCCATAATTTTGACTTTTTAGCAACTCGTTGCACAAAAAAATTTATTACATGCGAACGAACTGACAAAAACAAGTGACAGTCTGCATAAATATAGTGTGATAGACACTCTTTAATTTGAATATCGAACTTGATCCAAAAAGGTTTCATATATATGCACTTCTAAGAACTTTTTGATTCACCCTGGTACTTCTATATAATTTATTTTCCCCTTCGTTAGTTATTAACTTACATTCAAATGATAGTAATAGTAAAAAATGTAAGGAAACTGATATTTAAATATTAAATACATAGTTACTGTTCTCCGTTGGTGATTCTTCAAAAATTTAACATAGATAATATTAACATTTTTTTACTTTACATTTTACATTAATCTCGGAATTCAAAGCTGTCAATTTTTCGAACTCTTCGATGATGAGTTTCGCCTACGAGCCTGTCAAAAGATTTACTTCCAGATTATTTAATAAAAATCTTACAGGCTGCAGGTAGCGAATTAATTGCGACATATTTCAGTTCACCGCAAAACTTGGTCAAGTTATAACGGGGTCTGCGATATAAATTGTGCGAGGAACGAAAATTTAATGGTCGTTTTATATATTTTTGTGGATTCCGCTATTACTTGTCCGGTGTCCCATATATTCAGTACTTCGAGGAGATCGTTAAACGTCTTTATTACAGATATTATATAAGACGAGTATTTGTATGATTTTAAACTAAAATAAGCAACTTCCGGTCCTGTTTCAAAAATATTATGTCTACTTACACTATTATATTTCTAGGTACTTGCATATTTTATTTTATACATATAAAAAAATAATATATTTTCTTACGACTCCTTAGTAAGGACAGAATAGCAGCTTTATGGCGAGAACATAACATAATTCATCGGCGCAAAAATATAATATTTTGAAAGTTATTTGTTATATATAATTCTAAAAATCGATACGATCATAGTAATGATAATCGAATGACATAATGTCTAATTGCGAACGACACGGACGGATCTATTATCGGATTCGTAATAGGAAAATGTATTGTACTATCCGTCAGCTGAAACTTACCCTCACTTTAAAAACCACCAATGAAACTCACTAAGTTCTTAGCAGTGATAATGACTTAAATTAGGAAATATAAATTCTAAACGAATCTAAATATCACTCACAAAGATGGGACACGCACACTTGACCTTATTACATGCCAACTTTGCCCCAGTTCAGTCACATAACGAATTACGTCTTTTATAACTGCAAACACTTGATTACCGGATTCCACATTTTTATCGACTAACAAAGCTCTCACATCTGTTTTCATTTACGGACCATTAAAAGTTTTGTATGTCATGTAATTGGGCGAAATTCGTTATATTCTCGTAGTGTATATGAATGTTATGTCTTTTGAAGGATCAAAATGCTTATGAAACAGATTTGGGAAGTTTGTAAATAATAATATGTATTAAAATAAGGTTTATGAAACTGGTCTGAGTGGTAGAGTCGGGAGTGGTCGATATAGGCGAACGTACCTCGATCAGATCAGGGACGTTCTTCAAAAGGACCAGGTCAAACGAACACGAAACCGACGAGTGTGTATGAAAGCATTGATGACAGCAGAAGAATCGAAAGTGGTTTGCAAGGATCGGAGCATATGGAATTCCGTGATCTCTGCCTACCGCAATGGGAAAGAGGCGTGATATATATGTATGTATGTATTAAAATAAAAAGTCTAAACTAAATTGCACGTCATATAAATGTGAATGTGTTTTCGCTTCATTGAACTTCGTGACCAAAACCTGAATTTTACATAATGCAGGGACATTGATTTTCTTCAAAGTTATAAGTAGTTACTAAAAGGACTGATTGTACTCGTCGCTAATTACAGCACGACGTAATATGCTGTAAACGGGTCAACACTTAGTCATAATAATTATTAAAAATTTAATTTGCATATTAATAATGTATGTTACATCAATATTGCCTTAAGTTTTAAATGGTTCTTAGAATTCGGCCTTTTTGTCGTACACGAGGAAGTGTAAAAATGATTCTGCAAACAAAATAAGTGCACGTATGTTTACTGTTTGTGTAATCTAATTTTTTTTAACACCAAAATGTCAAAGCTAAGTGATATGACATGATTTCTTATACTCTTTCCTAATAATGCCACATGTTCGTTTTTTATATCCTTAAATCACCCTAAAAGGCGTATAAAAAGAATCGTGATTAATGTCAAAGGATATAATTTATATGACAAACCAAATTCGGCTTCCTGACATTTTTATGCACAATTTCCGTCTCTTAATATTGACATATTTACATACCTTGGAAATTGTTCGACCCGAATTGTTTTTAAGTTGACACAGTTAAGGCGTAATTAAAAATTAATAACGGTCGTTTGGTTTCCGGAAAATCGATAAACCTCGAAATCGCCATGTAAAATGTAATTTTACGATTTTTTTCTACATTTCGGCGAGGATGCGGTTTATCTTCTCGGAATGGCTAAGTGTCGATTCGAGATGAATGTATTAAGGTTGTGTAAACACTTGACCGCATTTTAACGATTTATTTGACATTGATGCTGCGGTAATGACATTTCAAATTAGCAGGTTTTAAACAAATTAAATTTATATGTTTAACGTTAATTATATTATTATGAGAAGTACATATTTACACTAATTATGAGCTGGACGAAACTAAAACAATGACATTATATTATATGTAGTAATGAAAAAGGAAAGGTTGCAATATAAGCTTTATATATTATTTACTAGTTGACAGGTTACAACAAAGTGTATCCGATGATGGCATAAAACCTTCGCTATGAAAACATTATTATACTAGGTACGTGGCAATTTTCGTGGTTGTCTCATGTATGCATATTCAATCCATTTTCATATATCGACGTATCCGTAGAACAAAGTCGGATATGATTATGATACTAAGTCGCTTTTTTATATTTGTAAGGCTAACCCAACTTATACAATTTGCTAGTAATATCAACACTTTAAAAACATATCGTGTCGAATAATGGTTCATGAAGCTAAGAATAAGGTCAAGTGTAAAGTAGAGCGTCATACAGAGGTAACTTTCTTTTCGGACACGACTATATAGATTTAATTCCCTTAAAATTTGCCAACCAATTTTATTATTTTATACATTCGCCAGAAGATTCGTTTTATACATAAGAACGATCATTCTCTCAAGAAGTTACTATGTATGACGCGTGGCCCCGTAGCTACGAAAATGTTTTAAACTCATTACGATTGCTTGATACTTCCATACAGATTTAGCTTAGATTTGCGGAGGGCCTTCTTTCCTTAGTTTCTTATGAATCCGCGGACAAATACTATTCCTAATACACGTGAATACTGGCAGGTGTTTGATAGCACATGTGTTCTACTTAATTGCGCTTGCGCAACACACGTGCTCCACACGTGCTGACGTTATCATTGTGTAAACTGTAAATAATATATGACGTATAGTTAGTGAGATCTAAACATAAGACAACTGTCGAATCATTTATATACCAGAAATAATCAAACCCAATTCATTAGATGAGCATCAAGATATGTTGTTGGAACGAGCTTGGTTTTTTAGGCTAGAGAAGAAAAATAAGTTTAATAAGCACAATACATCAATAAAAATACAGTAGTATATTAAGGGTTCTCTTAATATACTCATAACCACCTATTATATTTTATTTTATTAACAGAAGTATCATTAACACTCTTCATATACTTAATATTATATAAATTTTTGCATATTATATACACACCGGCACAATTAGCGGAACAGAAAAAAAAAGTGAGACTATGAGATAATAACGCATATATTTGACGAAAATGTAATTAGACACAAAATAACAAATTGATTAACATCTTTTAACAACGACTTTGAAAAGTCTTCGTTATTTTTTATTGAAAAATAAAGAAATTTGAAATAAGTGAAATTTTTAGATGATTATGAACCATCACAAAAAATAAAAAAAAGTAAGCTTTAAATGATTTAACAATAAAATTAAAGCAAAATTAATAACGAGTGTTTCCCCCTCTTGCTCTGATTACGGTTTCCATTCATCTGGACATGCTACAGATTATGTTATCGATGATTTCTTGAGGCAACCGCTCCCACTTCTCAAGTAATGCGTTTCCAAGTTTATTCAGATTGTTGGGGGGTGGCATTCTGGATTTAACCCTTCTTTTTAGCAAGTCCCAGACATGCTCTATCGGATTCATATTGGGGGAATTTGCTGGCCACTGCATCACCGGTATACCTACGTGGCTCAGATATGCCTGTACCGATTGTGCACTATGAGCACGAGCATTATCTTGCATTAGAATAAAATCGTCACCAATAAATGGGGCAAATGGTACAACATGTTCTTCTTAAATGTCTCTGATGTATCGATCTGCTGTCATGGTCCCTCCTGTGACTATCACTAACTCCGTGCGAGCTCCCAAACATATCCCTCCCCAAACCAAAATCAAGCCGCCACCATAAGCCACTGTGTGTTCAAAATTAGACTGTATGTGGCGTTCTCCTTTGCGTCTCCATATTCGCTGTCTCCCATCGATCTGTTTTAAAAGAACTCTGCACTCATCAGTAAAGTGAACCTGCTGCCATTCGTTCAAATCCCAATGACGATGTTCTCGCACTTTTTTTGTGTTCCGCTAATTGTGCCGGTGTGTATATTTATAACTAATTAATTATGAAATAATAGAGATACTTTAAATACTTATATTAGAATAATAGTATGACTTTAACTTTTATTTATTAAAATCATCTTTAAAGTACGATAAAATTATAGAATTCAAAAAACAAAGTAGCAAAAGAATAGAACATATTCAGGACAACCCAAACCAAGTTATCAACTCAACAGCGAGTGTCTCTTGCCTCATTCATACGAAGAACACCTCACTCTGAAAAACTTTCAGCACAAGAAGAAGGAATTAATAGCAATCAGCCAAAATTAACAGCTACCATTAAAACCTAAATACAAGAGTTATAAAATTATGTAAAAATTCAAGAAACAATGATAAAAAATAATACCCGCGTGTCATAGTGACATCGTTACCGAAATCGTGGCGTATCGGCCCATTTCAAATTATTTTCTATTAGCGAAATACCGCGAATTTTATTATGTACGCGAAATGTCTCAATTTTTCATGTGTCTAGTTGACACCGATGTATCTAGAGTCTTTTTAATTAGAACTCTATACATTGGGGTCGTTCTAAATGTGAAATAATAAGGTCGGTTGTGCACCAAGCAGTAGGTAATTTAGATTTTTTTTTTTTCAAAAGATATCAGAGTCTTAATCTACTTGTGACACTTGCTGAAAAGCATTCTAAACATCCTATTGAATAATAAATCGCGTATTATTACCGTAAAAGTTAGTTTGTTTAGAGGTATCCTTCATATTTACTACCTACATACATAATTTGTCTTGACAGCATCGTAATAAAATGAATAATTCGTACGCACTTTTGCGAGAAAGAATTTCTATAAAAAATTTATATATTAGGACAATATTGACTAATGGTGTCCTCTTGTTTTTAGTATGTTTGATTTACAATGAATTTGAAAAATTCAAATTCAATTGTCATAATATAGAAAATTACATTAAATATCAACTCCGTAGGAATAAATGGCGTTAATATGGCAACTTTGTGACATTTCAAAAATCAGACAGCTGTCATCTTTATGTCTGGCCCGTGACCACAGTTGCTGAAAAACATCCGAATAGTCGGGATAAATAATTAAAACCATATAAATAATAAATCGCATTTTAATCCGGTATACAGTATTTTATTTAAATGTGTGATACTCGTCTTAATAAAAGACAATATTATGCATTTTTCGCGTTTCTGTTTCAGAATATGGATTTCCGAATGCTCGAAGTTAAAAGTAGGTCGACAGCGCATCATTGACTGATGTTCTATGGCTGAGGTATCACCTACCATCAAGTGAACCTCATGCTCGTCTGTCGATATCTAACAAAAAAAAAGTTTGGTTCTTAATCAGATAATAGACAATAATCGTATGTAGTCATCTATTTTCTCCAACCATAACATTTTTCGCGTAACTCCCGAAGGTTGCCGTTATCCGTCGCGGTTTTGATTTTCCTGACCTCATTTTTACCGTCAAAATAAACCGTGCGATGGATGAATTACCGGATCCCCGGAATTCTGCATTTAATAGCTGAAAATAACGGCCGTTTGTTAGGGTTCATACGCACTATGCGGGTAGCCGCAATGCGGCTAGCCGTCCGGCTGACCGCAAGCACAATTATGTACGTAATATTCATTTCTATGCGCACTGCGATGCGGCTACCCGCAGACCGCTCCGGTCGCTCGGAGGGCTGCGGCCCGAGTGACGGCCAGCCGGACGGTTGCTATACGCACTGTGCGGTTCAGTCTGCGGCTGCCCGCCATTGAGTGAGTGTATTGCAAAATGCTTGCTCTCATCTCGTGTTTGCAAATAAGGATGCACCCAGTACTTCTTTCTTTGTTTTTTCTTCTTTACGTAACGTGTGTAATGTAGTAAATAGCTGCAACTTCTTCCACGTCCATCTTTGAAATGGATCGACATGACCGCAAATCACAACGGTTCTTCAACCGCATGTTGCGGTTGCGAATGCGGCTGCCCGCGATCCGGCTGGCCGCATTCGCAACCGCATCCTGCGGTCAGCCGCGCGGCTAGCCGTAATGCGGCTACCCGCATAGTGCGTATGAACCCTTAGCTCTGTTTAGTTTTGCGTTCCGGAACGCTTGAAGATACGATTCGGACAAGCCTTTGTGTCAAACGACTGTCATCGAGTAATTTTCTATACATACTCGTAATATTTTAAACAGGGAAGATTTGTTTATTACGATTTAACTCAAAAACTACTTGACCGATTTTAAAAATTCTTTCACCAATAAAAAGCTATATTATCAGCGAGTAACAAAGGCTATTTTGTGCATAGGCATCAACATTGCACCCGTGCGAAAGCGGGAATGTAACTAATTGTTTTTACAGCTCGTAAGGGACTGCCTGTCTCTTGAGGAATAAAAAAGTAAAACAACACCATCCAGTTGGTTGGTTTTTGAGTTAAATAGTAACAAACAGACAATTTTTTCTTTATATATTAGTATAGATTACCATAATACGAGTATTATCTATTCATTATTTTGGTTCTCATTGCTTTTAAGGAACGATTAATTATAAATTCTATCGCCCAATATTTCTATATGGTTCCTATTTTGAAGAAGATTAGATGTGTAGTGCATTCAGATGTGTGTAAGTCAGGGCGATGGAAGATGCCGGAATTACTTGCTTCAGGGTGAACCGTGTTTGACTAGTTGTAACAATTGATTGATCAGATGTTTGCTATCCTCTTTTATGTTATCGGCTGTTGTGGATAGCTTTGTTTATCTCGAACATATTTTTATCATTGAGATTTTTACATTTAGCGAAAAGGCCGCGGAGTTGTTTTCACTGTTTGTGGTTTAGTTATTCTTATTTGTATTATTTATAGTGTAGGTACAATAAAGAGGAGATTTTATCATTGTTTTAGTACATATGGAATTATTATAGGTTATGGTTTCATTTATATTCCGATATAAGCAAAATAAGTAAATAATGAAATTATGTAAACAATTATTAATAGACAAAGACACTCCATTTAATTTATATTCTATCTCTAATATTGTATTTAAGGCAGCCTTCGTGTGGTATGGGCATTTATTTAGCGTCACAGGTTCTGGGGTTCAATCCCAGGTAAGTGAGGTTTTAAAAAACTCGATCGGGCTACCATTATAAAACTTGCCTGTACTGAAAAAAATCTGTGAAAATTTCTTGAAGTCTTAAATGGATATTGAAAAATTTTATGAGCAACAAAACCAAAGATTCCCGGAGTTTCGGGATACAGAAATTCGTTACCGTAGTAAAAAATATGTCGGAGCGTTTTCAATATTTCACACTTTTGACACGGAAAATTCAATGTTCCACGTAACGTTGCAATTTTCTAAGCGTTATGAGGAAATTCGCTACAAGATAGTAATAAAAGTGACCATAATATACATATATATTATTCACGGTGGCAACCGGTTTATAGTTACATCTCGTTTTTACTAGTTGAAACTAGTTTATACTGTACTAGCTGTCCAACCTGGCTTCGCACGGCCATACTAATGAAAGTAAGTGAGACCAAATCTCCCCTTTACAGTACTAATAAAATATGATAATAAACAATCTGTCAATATGTTAAAGATTTTTTTTTTCTATAGAGATGTTAAAACTCAATTTTTACACAATTCCCTAAGGTTCTTTAAACATTTTCTTTCGTAAATCCTTGTCCCTGACATTTACAAAAAAAAGAATTATACAATTTGGTGCATTCGTCGGAAATTATGCACGTACATACATACATTTGTTTTATACTATGTAAAGATGACTTTTTAATATTAGAATTTAACAGCAACTGAAGTTGAAGATTTTCATACGCAACTTTTAAATCTACTTGACTTCCCGCACGTACGCCACTTTACAAAAATCCGATCTCAATACATTGACATATTATCATTCTCTCAAGCTATGACTCACGGCCTTTCTCACATACTAAGAGGCGTGTTCTCTGCTCGAATTCTTTGTCCCGTTTAAAATACCGTGAAAAATATTACTCTCGATTAAATGAATTGAAAACGGTTGTCGTACCTATTTCCATATAATTCGTAACGGTTTCGACACACGAGTGCCTCTGACGTCATCCGAAGACCGTAATTCTATCCACGCTGTGACATTCACCTAATTCGAGTTCATTTGTTTGTGTGTATTGACGTGTTATGTCACAGTTTAATTGATGTTTACACTTGTCCACTCTGCGATAAGTGTTTATAAACATACTTTTTATTGTCCGCGGCGTCACTCGCTCGCCAAGGTCGAGCTGTCTCTATTGCCAATTTTATTAAACTTGATTGAGCGGTTCGGCAATAAACAGACATATATAGTTACTTTCGCATGAATAGCTCATAAAAGATGTCCTGGTAAAACTACCGGGACATTTTATCAAAGTTACATAAAACAATAATAATCGGATTATGATATTAATTAAACGCTATTAAAACTAACTGGGTTTAGTACAAACAACTTGCTAGGGCTTACTTAACTAAAGTATTTACTTTAAAACAAATGAAAGCTAATTTTATATTACCGTATATAAAATTAGCTTTCATTTGCATCTAAATATAACGTAAAAGCATCTATTACTGACCGATTAAGGATGCCCACATTAACCTTCAAACGCGTTTTAAGAAACCGTTAAAACTTAAAGCTAAAGTGTTCGTGTCTTTCGCTTAATTCACCAACTTAAAACTATTGAAAAAATCTGAAAAAATTCATGGGTCTTCTTTGAACTATTAACTAAGAGTTCATACATTTGTCCCATCCGAAGGAAGTATTTTTTTTTTCATTTTTTAATAACAATTTCATGCATAATATGGACGAGTAGGTATTTTTTACGACAATGTTTAAAAATCATATATCCTATGATTACTAACGGCATTTTTGCATTGAAATGCCTTTTTGTTAAAAAATATGAGAAATTTCAAGGGTTTAACCCTTGGTATGTAGTATATACATACCAACATAAAATTACGGAATATTGTAAGTCAGGTAGACATTAATTTATATGCTTCATGTAAGTATAGTATATTTTTTAATAACGTCAATTAAAATTTAATAATTAATTAATAAAGGAAGTGACCTAAAATTATATAAATCCAAATAAAATAATATTTCTAAGAAAGTTTTCAAGTCTCAGAAACGATCAATCAGCGGCTTGTCGTCTGTGTAATGAGTGTTCGCGAACTTTGCCAGAAATGATGGACGTCTTATTACGTTTCTATTTCTAGTGAAATTATATTTTTATTCAGGTTTATTGTGGTAGAGATGGTATTTGAATCAATTTACAATTAAATACAACCGGGAGTCAATGTGTGTATAAACCTATGTAATTAATACTCAAAGTAGTTGGTGACTTCGAGGAATTAATTGGTAGGTCTATCAAAATTCGGGCTTCCAAAACCAAAACAAAATACGAAGTTTCGGCTGACTGATCGTACATTTTCTTATTACGAATCCGATGATCGATCCGTATTTCGCAATTAGACGTTATTTCTTTCGTTTGACATTACTATGATCGTAAATAGAATTGTTTTCTTAATAAGTTAAAATACGAAGTTAGTTGTTCTTTCGTTTCGTTCCGTTCGCTGCGTTCGATTTTGGTAATAAACATACTGGTTGCAGAATGTAAGTAGACACTTGTATTTTGCCAGCCCTCCCCGGCTAAGATGTAGAACTGAGCCAGTCACCTATTTAACCACATTCCACACTAGCTAGTGTTTTGTTATTATTTTATATGTGTAATATGGTTGACGTATCGCCTATCCCTATTATTGTCGTATCACAACGAGATTTCTGATTTTTAACATAATAGCAATTTATTGCCGTGTTATTTAATGTATTCAAAAATTTAATAGCGATAGGCCCTATCCGATATAATATTTTTTTTTTTTTTTTTTATGTCAGATATCGACAGACGAGCATGAGGTTCACTTGATGGTAGGTGATACCTCAGCCACAGAACATCAGTCAATGATGCGCTGTCGACCTAATTTTTACTTCCAGCATTCGGAAATCCATAGACTGAAACCGAAACGCGCAATATGCACTTCACGGCTTTTCCCGAAGTTACCAGACGTGGGGAAAACATGCTTACAGAAGATTATAAACATGTTGTCCCGGTGGGATTTTGAGCGTACGACCCACGGCAGGTGTTCTACCGAGCCCGTCAAAAGCAAAAAAGTAGTAGCAACAGTCCATTGGGGCTTGATCGCTTCTTATAATCCCTTCTCCAGTCTTCTAACATTAAGGTGGTTCGTTTTCCATACAAAAAGTCATGATTATTAACGAAGTCAGTTTAGAGTTTCGATACTAAATATTTGTGCAACTATTTACTTTCCGGGAGTTCTTTGCGCGGAGTTAATAAAATAATGTTATTTTATACAGAAATCATGCATATAACAACGTGAAATATTTATTAATTTATATTTGTGCCAACGAGCCCGACAACTTAAGATAAGTTCATTTTAAACTGCGTTTCGAGTAGCATAAAACTTTAATTAGTGTGATAGTATTTTGTTACTGCCTATAGGTGTACCCTGGCCACAGTCCAAAATCCGGCGCTTTCACGGAAAAAATGAATTTGGGGCAAAATCACTGTTACTTGTAATAGTCACCACAGACACGATCTTAATATCGTTTTATTTAATTTTACAAGGAATTTCTGTAGTCCTAAACTCCTCCTATATATAAAAAAAAACATATGTCAGTTGTCAGCTTTTGAAAATCGTTTGTATGCGCAGGAGAGGTAGTTACGATTAATTGCAGCTTTTAGAAATAATTATCAATCACAGAAATTAAAGTATCGCATGTGCTGAGTATCTTGCGGTAACAAATTTCCTAAAGAATCTGCACTTCGACGGAATTCTTGCAATTATGTGATCGCGGTTCCCCGACTTGCCCTTTATGGGAGGCGCTCTAGATACGAGTAAGATGACTTAGATTTCGTTACGGGAATTAGTTTTTGGTACTCGTCGCCTAATTGGCATCGTTTTTTAATATTCTTAGAAATCATTAGTGAAATTAGGTAAAGTTTTTCGTATAATTGTGTTTAATAATAAGTGTTGCTCGCAATTTACATTTGATTCAAGCGTTTTCATCTCATATCGTCATCATGTAATATTTGTTGAAAATTATTAAAGTGTATCGTGACCTGGCTGCGGCGGGATTCGAACTCACGATCCCAGGCAGGAAATGTAATTATAAAAAATATACGTACCCAAAGACGAAAAGATATTAGGCAAAGTTCCTATCCATGCATTGTTTATCTAACAATATTTTAAATTTCCGTTTTGTTATTAATGACTAGCAAAGCGCCCCGGCTTCACACGGGTGTAACGTAGATGTTCTATACACAAAAAATATCCTATGTTACTAGCTTTTTAAATTCGTTCCAGTAGTTTTTGAGTTTATTCATATCATACAAAAATACAAATCTTTCCCCTTTATAATATTACTATAGATATAGACAACATCTGTAAAAGGTCTCACCGTTAATTTAGACGGTACACAATAGCCCATATAAATGTTTAAGAGGAATAGCTTGCGTCAATCTCGTGCGTATTCGATGTTTATTATACAATCGATTGATTTAATCGATTCTCGAGCCTCAAGCAGTGTTGAGACGATGCAACCACAATGTTATGGCTCGTAGTTAAATGGAAAACACGAATTGTTCTAAATTATATGGTATATCGATTTTCGGGACTATATATCTCTGAACTATTTAAAGTACGTCACTATAGAGTAGATGCCAGCGGTGAAATACTGACCTCAGAATTGATGTCCTTCGAAAATTTGTATTTAGAACGCTATCGTTAGAATTTGGTAAAAACATAAAGGTAAGGCTATATTAGGTATCCAAGATGAATATAGGCTATACATATTTTATTTTGATAACAGGTTTAAGGTCAAAATCTACATCTAAACTAATATTATAAATTGGAGACATTTGTATTTTTGAGTCGTACCGAATAAATGTATTTCATTTCATTATACATACATAGAGATAGGAAAACTTAAAACACGTCGTTTTAATTATCACTACCATTGTAAGGATTTTTTCGACTTACTTGACACTCATCGTTATAATTAGGCCAATTAACTTAATATCCTTATAAATAGCCCATAAGTATTCAGATGTATAAACAATAATACTGTAAAGTTTTCCATGCAAAAAATTTCCATGCATTATGGAAATTCCCCACCATCGGACGACGGCGTTTAGAGGAAGCTTCAGGTTTAGTGCCTCTAAATGCTGGAATGACTTACCCCCACCCATTCGCAATCTAAACAACATCCATAACTTTAAATTCCATCTTAAAAAATATTTACTTAATTTACAGAAAAGTCAACTTCCTCCTTCACGGTTTCCCATATTGAGCTAATTAATTATAAAATAATAATACTCAACCTAACATTTCATCAAGTTAATATCCCACCTCATCAAATTAATCATATCCCCTTCACCCATCACAATATTGTACCTCATATTTATTTATTTTGCGTATTCGATTTTTAATACTGACTATTAAATTAAATTTAGATCATTTATATACCTGCTTTTTTAATTTTATTTTTATTTATAAATATGCTTGTTTTCCCTTATTTTACACATTTTTAACTGCCTTGTAAATGGACAGGACACACCGGTCAGCCAGGAAGCTACTGAAAATCAGTGTTAGGGAAAATCTCCCTGACTTAAGCTGAGTAGCTTTCCTTTTCATAACAGGCACTGCCGCATACATTGTTTGTTAATTTAAAATATAGGATTAAGTTTATATAATTTAAGTTGTTAATTGTACTAGGTATTTAAATCCTTCTTGTCCTTATGTTTGTCCATAGCTACTTTTGTATGTGCGTGTGTTTGTTGTGAATAAATATATGTCTATGTCTATGTCTATGTCTACGTCTAAAGTTTCATCAAAATCTGTTCAGAAGTTTTTGAGTGAGAGGAACAAACACCAATCCGCACTTCCTTACAAACTTTCATTTATAATATTAGAAGGATACTTAAAACCAGGGACTGAATACCGGTTAATTTACAATGGGAGTTTAACCGAAATAGTAAAGCTTTTTGTTTATATTTTTATGTTTTTAGTCATATTTACTGAAAAAAAATTGTGTGGTAAGTTTAGTGTGTGTTACTCTTTAAAACTTGTATCATGGAATCTCAGTCAGACAGGTATTTTGGAAAATAAAAATTAACCGGTTTCAATCCCTACTTAAAACTCTTACGAAGCCCAAGTTAACGAACGGCGAGCATCAGATTCAAGTCGTAAATAACTTTAATATCATTGCATGTGGCTTTAATCGACCGAATGTAATCAATCAAACTTAATTACACGTTGACAATACTGTAATTGTTATTATTGAATAATATTTTTATTTGTAAACGTGAATGAGCGATATTAAATTTGTTTTTATCATGATTTGCCTGCCACTGATAAATCTTAGTTTTTTTCATTTTTTTCGTTTTTTATTATTATAGTTAATTACTTCAAGATGTCATGTGAAACATGGTGTAAAAGTTGCAGCTCCTTACAAACAATTTTAAAACAAAAAGCTTGGCGATTAAAAAGAGTGGCGGAGAGTTTATTGCCAGTTCTTCTCGTCCATTCTACGCCCTTGATTTGAGAACTGGCAAAAGTGTTTTTTATTTTTATTGACGTTCATAAGTGTACATTGTATTACCTAAATTAATAAATCATTTCGAATTTTTGAACTATATATCTGGGGGCACGGCAGTGCCCCCGCCAAGTCGAGCAAAAAGCCGCACGGCCGTACTATCCTTTTCTCGAAGTAGTTCGGGCCATTTTCGACCCCCTATAACTTCGTTGTGGATTAAACTAGAATCCTGAATTTTCAGTCACTAAGCAAGCATTGTATAAACTCGACATATTTCAAATATCATTCTGTTTGAACCAGTAGTTTAAGAATTATAACTAGTCAAAGTTTGATAATTTGTCACTCACTCACTCACTCACTGACTGACCGATCATCAAAACTCTAAGGCACTTCTAGCAGACATAGAAACTTGAAATTTAGAATACAATTAGTGTTTAGTCTATAAATCAAGGAAAAACTATAATATTTTGAAATTTCGGTCCAGTTTTCTAGATATACATTTTTTTTTGTATTTTTGTATGTAATGAATAACTTAAAAACTACTGGACCGATTTCAAAAATTATTTTACCGTTAGAAAGCTACATTATCACTGAGTAACATAGGTTATATTTATTACTAGAAAAAAATAGAGATCCTTAGAAATCCCTACTAAAAAAACCCAAGGTGTAAAAAAAATAGCCATAAAATGTCTTTCATCGCATGTGCTGCGGAAAGTATTGATGATAGAACAAAAAAACGTTCTACAATATTATAGAAGATATCAAAATCTACAAAAAACTTCGCGAGACCATATTATATCCAACTATTGTAGTTATGTCACTATAACTACTTTATACATTAAAAAGTTGATAAAAATGCCGATCAAAATCAGACTGTTATCTATACCTTTGTATACATTATTATCCAAATAAACTAAGAAACTATCTACAAAAAGAAATGAGATGCCATCAAAAACATAAATTGTAAAAAAAGCCAAGTCTTGCAACTCAGTTCTTCTATCGTAAAAAGTTGTGAGATCCATATAATACCAAGTCGGTCAATTTATTCAGTCTCTACTGAAGGATCCTTCTGTCTTAAGTAATTACATAATTAGCTAACCTAACAATATCTTATAGTGATCATATCAATACCAATATTAAAATTCTTTTATGTTTAAAATAAATAGATTGACTTGGCAATCGCACTAAACAATCTAATTTAATATAATATGTATTACTTGTGAGATACATTATGTTTTTAATAAAATAAAAAAGATACATTGTGATTTCATGCGATAGCCGAGCCAATCTATTTATTTTAAACATAAAAGAATTTTAATATTAGTATTGATATGATCACTATAAGATATTGTTAGGTTAGCTAATTATGTAATTACTTAAGACAGAAGGATCCTTCAGTAGAGACTGAATAAATTGACCGACTTGGTATTATATGGATCTCACAACTTTTTACGATAGAAGAACTGAGTTGCAAGACTTGGCTTTTTTTACAATTTATGTTTTTGATGGCATTGTGTCTTTTGAGATATGAATGAATAAATAATAATTAATTATTATTCCAATACACATTGCTTCTATTTATAATTTTGAGGGTAATTAGTGAGATTAATATACTATAGATTCAGGGTCGGATTTAGATGTTTGGAGGCAACAAAGGAGGCCCCAAACTTTTTTTACAAATAAAATGATTTTTTTTTATATTTATGAACAATAAATTTAAAGGCCGGCAACGCACCTGCAAGTCCTCTGGTGTTGCAGATGTCCAAGGGGCCGGTAACCACTTACCATCAGGTGAACCGTACAATATAATTATTTGTACAAAGCACAGTAGGTAAAGATAAAACAGCCAAAAAAATATCAATGGAATAGTTGTTTACTAGTGTTCACTCGTCGGAATTTGTTAGATATTTTTTCCAATTCTTTTTTGTGGAGGCCCTGGGGCATTAATCACGGATAATCCGGTCCTGTATAATAGATTAGTAAGTTCAGATATATTGATTTTCAAAAAGGTAGCTTCTAAAATTGAAGATTCAAAAGGACTCTTTCAAGTTTACTTGAAATAAGTTATTTTTGAATTAGAATTAAACTTGATTTTCTTCGAGTCTAAAATTCTCGAGTTTAAACATAATATAGGTATAATACATATAATATCGCTCGTTTTCACATCAAATAATCGAGTATTCTTTTAAATATAGTTGAATGTTTTGAAAAGCTTATGTTTTGATTTCCTTAAAACAGTACGTGATCACGATTTCATCGGAATCGTAAACTCCGATGTTACTATTTCGGTAATTCGATAATAATGGATACAAAACGTTCTAATTTAAGCCCTGTAGATATATGTTTGCGAGGTATTTGAAACGTATTTTTTTAACTCCCACATGTATGTTTTTGATTATTTTTTGTTGTTGTCATATACAGGATGGAAAGAATCAATGGGCCCTGGAGGGAAACCACTTTAAATCGTTAAGATAGATTATTTTACCTAAAGGAAACATTCCTTTATTTTTAAAAAGAAACAAAACTGCATTCAAAGATTTTCTAAAATTAACATGTCTCATCCGGAGATCGAACCAACTAAAAATTCAAAATTTAAACATTCGCTATTTTATTCCACTAATCGATAGAATCAACGTTCAGGATAAAATCTCTCTAATAAACGTCTTAGAAATAAAAATGATCATGAAATCTAACATTAATTTTATTTTATCATCAGTTCTAAATTCAATGGTAATTCGGTTGAACTCTACAATATAAAGAGGACGTGCGTTACATCTTCCCCTTTAAATTCGATTCGTCGGAATTATATGTATGTACTTATATCGAGTATAAATAGCGATTACTCAGTTTAATCCGGTTCTATGGATTTTCAATTGTGTCGAACCCACGCTTTCCTGTTCAGTTACCTGTAAATAGATCGAAGTGGATAGTGTAATATAATTTAATTACTGTGAGTCGATTATATTTATTAGCCTGTTTGACATGTTTATGATTTGCTGTAGGATGTACTTAATATGATTTTCCCAAAAACTGGCTATACCTACTTCGGACTGGAGTAATATAATAAATAATAACCATGAATATTTTAATGCAAGATTCTTAGCTGGAGAAGCCATAAATTTCAAATAGCACGACGAATTTACAAATGTTGATTTTCTTGTAGATTTTCTTATTAAAACAAGCTGGATAGCGCTTCACCAACAAAAACGGTGTCTACTGCTAAATTCCAAATTCAAACCCCAGTAGTTAATAGATGTCAATCTCCTTTTGAAATATGTAACAAGCTTACTTCTTCTGTTCTGTGGTAACAAGCATAAAAATCTCCATCAAAAAATACATATGTGCCAATTTTCATGGTGATCGGTCAAACGCCATTAGAGTTATCGATTATACAAAATCCATTTTATGTATATAGATTATATGAAAAGATATATCTGTGTACTAGCGATCCGCCCCGGCTTCGCACGGGTGCAATGTAGATATATTATACAAAAAAATGGTATATATTACTCGCTGATAATGTAGCTTTCTATTTAAGGAAAAAAAATTAAAATCGGTCGATAATTATTGAATTAAATCGTAACAAACGAACAAATCTTTCCTCATTATAATATTAGTATAGATAGACCTATGCCTTTTAAATGCGATATTAAATGGCAAATATTTTCTTTTCCAGGTGATAGACTTTGGCAGTTCGTGCTACGAACATCAGAGGGTGTACACGTATATCCAGTCGAGGTTCTACCGCGCGCCGGAGGTGATGATGGGAGCCAAGTACGGCATGCCCATAGACATGTGGTCGCTGGGTTGCATACTGGCGGAACTGCTAACAGGTAATTATTCTAGTTCTCTTCCTGTTGTCGCTCTTACATTAGCTTGCCAAGGGAGCACTATTGTAAGAGCCTGTTCCCACTTATCCGATCAGTCTTTTTGCCCTGAAACCTGACGCCGGACGTGGGTTTTCAATCGGACATTAGATCAGTCCGATCAGTCTGTTTTGCCGGAAGTTCGGTAGTTAGACTCGCCGCCGGTTTACGTTTGTATTTCGTACGCGATGGACGATGATGTTCTTATATTGTGGTGGTATTTGAGACGAATGAACCGAAAAAGAAGTAGAAAACTCATTCACACTCATCCAATCAGGGAGTTTTGGCTGATTAAATAGCTATTTAGATCCCTGTTTACAGTGAACCAACTAGCTCTTTTTGAATAGATGTGATAAAAAATATACTATCTAGGGCCTAGATTCTAGGCTCCTTACTTCCGTCAAGGAACTGATAGCTTGCTATTTATAAATATTTTGCCATTAAAAATACAGTTCCAAGTAGGTAAATCGGTTACAGCTTTGAGAAAAACTTGAAATTATTTTTACTAAAGCACCGAAAGTGCCACTAGCCACGAGAGAACAGCTTTATGTAAGAGCATTTTACACTGTGAAAAATTACTGTTTTAGTTATCTTCTTACATTATTATAAAAAAACCATTTTTGAAACTAAAAACTTTTATTTAATATTTTCCCTTCCTCACAGTGGCGCGAAATTAGTCACTCCTTTGCTGATAAGGAGTCCTATTTGCCATCATATTATAACTATTATTGTCTTCATAACATTTAATTGTTATGATAAAATTAATCTCATGTGGTGCAAATAAAAACCTTATCAAAATCTAAAATCATATGTTTTAGTAAAATCAATCAATCAAGCCTTTTGTAAAGTCAATCAATCAACCGATTACAGGGTTCCCCCTCCTCCCCGGTGAAGATGAAGCGGACCAAATGGCATGTATAATCGAGCTACTCGGCATGCCGCCACAGAGGCTCATAGAACAAGGAAAACGGTCCAAGAACTTCATCAGCAGTAAAGGTCTTCCGCGATACTGCACCGCTACAACACTGCCAGACGGAACTACGGTGCTCAGTGGAGGTAAGACTCTATCACCTTTGAAATAGAGTATCAAATTGATTGTATATTGGTACCTCATAGGTTCTGCTGTTGAAAGACAGTTATGACGTAGAAGTATTTTACCCTTGTCATGCCGAGAGATCTTTGCATTATATTGTTACCTGTCGACTTATATAAATAATTATTCTAATAATAAATAGTCTAAAAATACATGAACATACATTTTATAACAAAGACTAATAAAAACTAATTAAAAACCAAATTTACATATTCAACTATTTCTCATTCTTGTATATTTTTGATAATAGTCTCAGTGATAATATTAATCAAAATTAAATCTTACAATTTAATATCATAAAATATAAATTCTTTTAAATTACCTAAGATTACTAAATAAAAATAAGAATATAATATAAAATAAATAGGTCAAAATACGTTTCCAAAAAGTACGACTCACGAGTTCAAAATAACCCAACTAAAAAGTTGAACCGTCCATCTTCATTATACCACTCCAAATGTCACTGATCCAACGTCTTCCTGGTATCCGTGATTCAGACGCGGTAGAAAGTAACTCATAGGATTCCGCTATTCACACTTCGTTACGACATACCTATTTATATGATAACTGTCATCGAGGATCTATGTACGTCACGAATGCATTTGAATCACGCATACTTGAGGCGCGACGAAGTGTTTTGACGCGGAGATCGCCAACGATTATAATATAAGTTATAGAAAGACTGTGACACACCTCCGTAGTCTGAGCTGATGAGTACGTACAGTTAAATATGTATTCGCTATGTACTTACTGCAAGCATTTCATCTCAATTAAAACAAAGACGGTTCCCGCCGTATGTACGCTGAGATCTTTTAAACAACGCAACGGATTTTAATACGGTTTGCATCAATAGATAGAATGATTTAAGAGGAAGGTTTACAATTAGTTTAATATTGTTTTGTGTTATTTGTTAAAACATGACGATAATTGTTAAAGATGTCGGAAAAAATCAAGCCGACTGAGAGCTTTCATCGAACATTCGTTCATTTCGTTTGCCTTTTCGTGCGAAGTCGGGACGGGACGCTAGTTCTAAGCTATAAGCGTTGATATATATTATATTTTAATAATTATAAGCTATTACTACACCTACTCTTAATTATTAACTTATTTATTATAGTGT
The DNA here is from genome assembly GCA_905404175.1 of Anthocharis cardamines. Lineage (NCBI taxonomy): Eukaryota > Metazoa > Arthropoda > Insecta > Lepidoptera > Pieridae > Anthocharis > Anthocharis cardamines. The sequence continues at coordinate 4,676,794 of FR989975.1, forward strand.
AATACATAAGTTATTAATTAGGAGCAGGTATCCATAAACACGCACACCTTGACAGTTTGACTACAATAAATACACACGGTACTCACACATATCACGTAATTCGGGCCGCGTTTTTGCGCGTAGTATGTTTGCATACTATTATTGTATTTCGACCGCCTCCGTGGCTTAGTGGTAAGCGCGATGCGTTTAGCACCGGAGGTCCTGGGTTCGAATCCCGGGGAAACAAGATTAAAAAAAAGGGCATAGAAGGCTGATCACCTACTTGACTTTAAAAAGAAAAACTGATCAGTGAAACAGACACAGAAATGGGTCTGCCCCATGTCCCACTAGGGGACTCGGGAATTCACTTATGTTTGCATTGCTCTATCTAGACATATATATAATCAAAGTTTATAAGTATAAGCCACACCGGTCTTCATATTTGGTTACCGTTTTTATGTGGAAAAGGGAATATTATGTTTTGTCACTTTCTACTAATCCGACTTCATCTCGTGACAAGGGAAGCTCATGGATTTGTATGTGTTTGGACAAAGCGAAGTGAATTATGAATGTATTATGTGGTCGTGACAGTTGAAATGGTCGTTCAACTTGGAGATTTATTACATTGCCTGATTATGAATAACGACCACATTGTCCGATCGCATGCATATCTGTTATTCATTTGTGGCGCCTAACGATTCTTAATACATTATATGTAATAAGCTTTGTGTGTATATGAAATGATACCTCGATCAGATCGGGGACGTTCTTCAAAAGGGTCAGGTCGAAAACTCAAAAGTACTCAAAACCGACGAGTGTGTATATAAGCATTGATGAAAGTGGTATGCAAGGATAGGAGCATATAATATAATTCCAAGATCTCTGCCTACCTCAATAGGAAAGAGGCGTGATGTATATGTATATATGAAATGATAAATCTCTCTTATCTGATCTGCTTGGAACCGAAGTCTCACCTAACAGCTTCACGTAGAATATAATAGAAACACTGTAATCAGATACAATCATCAAATAAACAATAACAGTAACAACTGCAATAATTGGTGATCTCCAAATTGGAAGAAGAGGCGAATGCGACCCCAACACTGACATAAGCGATATGTCAGAAAATTTATAACAAGGACTGAATACCGGTTAATTTACTATGGGAGTTGTACCGGTATAATAAAGGTTTTTGTTAATATCCTTTCGTTTTTATTCATATTCACTGAAAAGAATAACTGTGGAAAGTTTAATGTGTATTACTCTTTAAAACTAATATCATGGTATCTCAGTCAGACACGTATTTTGGAAAATAAAAATTAACCGGTTTCAGTCCCTGATTTATAATAAATAAAAATACGATAAACTTACTATGTAGTAGAAAGTTCTAAATTGCCGAGGAGCCAAAGCCTAGTTTGATCAATAATAATAAATTACAATACCTACATGTTTTAGCAATCCGCCCCGGCTTCACATGGGTGCAATGTAGGTGATGATAATGTAGATGATACACAAAAAAATAACCTATGTTACTCGCTGATAACGTAGCTCTGCCGGCCTAGCATGACCGCCACGAGATATGTCGCGGACGAGAGAAGACATACTAAGATGCAAGATATCCAATATATTATATCTCGACATCGACAATTTTGATAGAAAAGATATCTCGATCGACAAATATATCTATTTTTGATATTAAAACTTGAGTTTTAAGTGTAATTGTCATGTTAGACCCAGAAGAAATAAAGAGATAATCGATTAAAACACGTGAAAACGGTCGACAAAATTTTGTCGCGGTTGTCATGCTAGGCCGGCTGGTGAAAGAATTTTTAAAATCGGTCGAGTAGTTTTTAAGTTAAATCGTAACAAATATTTTCCCTTTATAATATTTAAATTAGGTATTATAAACGTTTTAAAATTAGACAATAAGTTGTTTTCTACATTTTAAAGAGACATAAATTTAAACCAACTTATGTCTCTTTACTAGGTAGGTACAGTAAACCCGCTAAATAAAACCCTCTTTGTTTCAACTGCGGTTTGTTTTTTGTTTGATCTTTGGTAGCGCTGGACGTCAGCCAACTGTTTGTATTAATCATTATATTTTATTAACGTTATAATCAGCTCATCTAATAGCAATGATGTGTGTTAATGATAGATAGTGTTATTATCTTACTTATTTCATGAATAGGTACTATATAAATTATATACAGGCAGGTATATAAAACATTTTTTTTATGTTAGATATCGACAGACGAGCATGCGGTTCACTTGATGGAAGGTGATACCTCAGCCACAGAACATCAATTAATGATGCGCTGTTGACCTACTTTTTACTTCGAGCTGTCGGAAATCTATAGACTGAAACCGAAACGCGCAATATGCAATTCACGGTTTTTAAATCTATGAGGTGGTTCTTTACCCGGACGCAATTTCTATCTATCTATATTCCTCCCACCCGATCAATGCCCGAAGTTACCAGAAGTGGGGAAACATGTTTACAGAAAATTATAAATATGTCGTCCCGGTGGGATTCGAACCCACGACCCATCGACATAATAACGATCTTAGATCATAATTGACGGGATCGTTGGCGCGTTCGGTAGAACCTGCCGTGCACATAGACACGCCTTCGTGGATCAGTGGTTAGCGCGATACGTTTAGCATCGGAAGTCCTGGGTTCGAATCCCGGGAAACAAGATTTAAAAAATTGTTGCGTTGGAGCAGGGCACAGAAGGGTGATCACCTACTTGACACTTATGGGTGTACTTTTCAATCTACCCTAGTATTTTTTCAATCGCAATATAATCCGAAACTATGAGGAATAGCTATTGATTTTGGTGAAAACTAAAACGGATTCATTGGATTTTTGAAAAATCAATACTTCTAGCCAGGAATTGAACCCGTTGATTTTGAAAAAAAAAACTATTATTACACCATGCGAAGGTGTCGCTAATAAGGAAAAAATTTTGGGAGGACATACGGTAAACTTTTTAAAAACCTAATGATACAGTTTCAATTTTTAAAATTGGCCTCGAGATTCCTTTGAGAGCATAGTTTTCTACTTCGATTGGCGCAACGAATAGTGTTGAAGCTGCAAAGTATTTATATTGCATTTTCGATACGCCCATTTGAAAAATTCACTCTGTACAGTAGTTTTGTTGTAATATGAAACTCATTATTACATTTATCATTGATATGTTTGAAGATATTCCAAATAGAATGATACCAATAATTCCATAATGTTTATATCGTATACAATTTCTCGTCAAAAGCTTTTACTGTAGGCTGAAGTTGATTTAATTCTATCTTTGTTCGTCTCCAGAAGTTCGGCGATATCTTTATCCAATTTATTAATAAATTGTATTTCGTTATTTTTATACTGAATGAGATACAACATCTTTTGTTTAGAGGTTTTAGGCTGCTCCTGATGGCTTCTCAAGAGCTTTATAATTCCTCTTTCATCACTCACCATCAGGTGTCCTGATTCATAAAAAAGGTCCTCTGGAGCACGGGTCAGTCACATTTCTGTGTCTGTTTCCCTGATCATTTTACTAGCATTTACTTACGATCATTCTTCTGTGCCTTGCCCAACCGAAACTTTATTTTATCTTTTTTCTCGGAAAACGAATATTATTGAACTACACAGGCGGTTAATCTTATCGAGTAGTATTTTTTTAATACATTAAAATCATTCTTCCTCAAGACTCCATCAGACTTCGTTTGACAATATAGTTACTTTTAATAAAGTATCAGGGTTTTTTTGAAGAAATTGCTATGAGGAAACTGCTCACTGCACTCAACTAATTTTAGAGTGTGCAAAAAAAATAAGATCTGTTTACATAATTCGATTGTTATGTTTAGTTAAATACTCGTATTTATTGTCTACAGTTTATTCGTGTATTCGTTTGCGCGGCAAGATTGGGAGGATTTTACGGGTTACAAGGAATCCTATATAAAATTTCTATGCTTTAACTACTACTTACTTACTGTTTTGTCAATCCTTTGCCCGTTTTGAGAATTACCTAGTAAGATCATTAGTGAATTTATTAGATAGTCGCTTTTGTTACTAAAGGAGGTTCGGACCGAGATTCGGATCTGTTCAAATAATAAAACGTATAATATAAGTTTAAATACACTATTAATGAAAAATTAGCTATTATAATAATATTAAATAATATTAGTAATCGCGAGGATTTTACTTAAAATTTTAGCTTTTACGTGGATAACGGCGTAAAAAAGGTCATATCTTAGAAGATTCATAATGGCCGTGGTGATTACATTGATGATTACATTACTTATTACTCGTGGATAAGTGTATATTCCTTGATAGAATATATTATTATAACCTATTTTTATTTTCCATGATGGTCGATGAGTAGTTGATATAGGAAGAGGTATCTGATGAGCTCGTGACCAGATATCACGACTGAATCACAATCTGTGTAATTAAGATACCATTTTGATTCCGTAGATGTCTTTCTTGAATGACATTTACAAGGAGCCGGGTTTAATATATTGTAGTGATTAAAGAATATATTATTTGTTCAATAGATCTCCTATATTCACAGTACACAATAATATAAGATTGGCGTCGGTATTGTAATTTTTTTTGTTACCCCCGTTAATTATTTTGACGGGCTCGTTGGCGCATTTGGTAGAACACCTGTCATGCGCTTCGATGGGTCGAGGGTTCGAATCTCACCGGGACGACATGTTTATAATATGTCTTCCCTACGTCTGGTAACTTCGGGCATTAAACTGGTGGGAAGAATATCGAAATTCCGATCGGGTAACGAGTCACTGTTAATGGACGGAAGAAGTGCACAATGCGCGTTTCGGTTTCAATCTATGAAATGCCGAATGCTCGAATTACTTTAGAATAGGTCAACAATAATAATTGACTGATTTTCTGTACTAATTTTTATGGTCAAAAACCGCTGGAGTTAAGCGATTTCATACAAACATACATATATACATACATCCATTTTTATATAGTTCATCTAGTGTCAGGGCTACAACAATATCTACTAAATCAATATTTTAATTAATGTTTTTAATTTATAAATATATACGTCAACTTCAATAAGAACTAAGACTTGTATTATTATATTACAGGAATGTCAAGGAGAGGTAAGCCCCGCGGCCTGCCCGGCTCCAAGAGCTTCGTAACGGCCCTCAAGGGTTGCCAGGACAAATACTTTATCGATTTTATTAGAAGGTAAGCATTACTTTGAAAATCAGTGTTGGGGCTCTAGCCCCCAACGTATGCTGAGTGGTCTTCCGTTTTTGGTGGCACCACTCTATTTATATTAAATAGTTTTTCCATTATTTATTTGCATAGTAATGTTTATTAGTTGTAGTATTAAGTCCTTTTTTGTAATAGCTTTAAGTGTTGTTTTCCAAAATAAATCTTCTATCTATGTTCTATCTACTTTTGATAAAAACCAATGTGGTAATAACAAATGGAAGATTAGAAGAACGAATTACATTAACTTATAGTCTTAAACTACGCCATTTTTTGTTTCCAATTGAATTCCCAAAATCCAAAAGAATAAAACTCTTTTTGTTTCTAGATTATTAAAACGGAGTACAAATATTGGGATAATTTTTTAAATTAAATATTAGTAGTATTTGTTACGTTGTTGTGTATGTTGAGTATTTGGACATATTATAGTGCAACAAACTTATAAGGTATTTCCTTTATAAGAATTAGCAATTTATGAAAAAATAATTTCTACTAAATTAACATACAAACTTTTTCACATAAATGCCGAGTAGAAGATAAATGATAAACTAACGAGTTTAAATAAAATACTGTATACCGGATTAAAACGCGATTTATTGTTTAAATAAATCGCGTTTTAATCCGGTACAGTATTTTATTTAAATGTGTGATACTCGCGTTAATAAAAGACAATATTAACTAACGAGTTGATTATATTCATGTATCAGTAAAACACACACGAGAATCCTCTGAATTAATTTTTTTTACTCTGTCTAAGCAACGCATCTTACACGAAATCTCAATGTTGAGTAAAAATAAAATAAAAAATACTAATACACGTAAGCACACACACAACTACACCCACACTCACCTACACATTCACCTCTTAAATCCCTCATTGTTAACTTTTTGTTTCTAACATATTATAATAGTAGATGTATTCTTACTGTTTTGTAATCGTGTTATAATCCTATACTGGCATAATGTATAATTAACAATTATTTGTAAGTCTATTTTGTTATGTAATAAAAGCTGTTGGATTAGTAAATAAATAAATAAAAAAAATATGTATTTAAAATATTAAAAGCACTCACTTTAAATTCACTCATTATCTCTCGAAAATATATCATGTACAAAAAATATCGAAATTATCACACATAGAAATCACAAAATGTAATCCACTAATTGCAGATGTCTCGAATGGGAGCCAGAGAAGCGGTTGACGCCCGCGCAGGCGCTGCGGCACGCGTGGCTGCGCAGGCGCCTGCCGCGGCCGCCGCACGACGAGGAGCCGGTCGCAAACCACGTTAGTATAGGCCACGCGAGGCGCGTCGCACAGACCGCCTGCACTGATAAATAGGTTTGTTTTGAGTTGCGCTTTTTGTTTTGTCATAGCCAGGTTATATAACAAAAAAGTAAATAAATGAAAGCCATCAAAGATCTCCAATACTGTACAAAGTTTTTAGAGTAGAATAGAATACGTTTATTCGTCAGAAAGTACATAATATAAACTAAACATCTTATATATATAGCTGTTCGTTAGTCTCACTAAAACTCGAGAACGGCTGAACGGATTTATCTTATATTAGTCTTGAAATGTTCGTGGAGGTCTAGGGAAGGTTGAAAAGTCGAGAAAAAATCGAATAATTTCCGGGAAAACCCTAAAAACAGCCCTTTTCTATTTCCCATACAAACGTTTTCTAGACTCCGCCATCTTGACAGCTCACGTCATGCATTCTTAGCTTTTTTGGAATAACAGATGTCCACTGCAAATCAGTGACATATTAGACAATTATAGTGGGTCAATGGGCATATTCAAATTTAAGAATAATTATATAATTTCGAAGCCAAAATTGTGGCAGAACAACGTCTGCGGGGTCCACTAGTTTTAAATATATTCACTTCTGATGAAAAGGTCACTGTATTCAGCATGGTGTGGTGAGGTTTTGGCAAAATCACCACACTGTTTTTCAGCCGTGGCCTAGTCACCTCACGAATATTCACACGCTAATTAAATTGCCCTAGTCAGTTCGTATTACAGAAAACAAATGAAAGTCATCAAAGAACTCTCGCTGAAATGTTTATTATGTATAAAGTACTTATAAATAATTTGAATATTGCTGGCAATAATATAACTAAATAATACTACATATTTTCATAAATAATATTCAAAGCCGTGTACAATAAAAGAAGTAGTCCTTAAGAGTCATACATACAAAACTAAGTTATAAAGTACACAAGTTAAACCTTTTAAATACATATCGGAATCGAATATGGAGTTTAGCAATTTCATATATACAATACAAACATACATTTTTATATATACCTACAGATTTAGAGTCTTGGTCAACAGCGGACGGCTTGAATGGTTCTTAGAGAATCCATTGTAATGATAATCTTATCTTAATAGCCACATATTAAACCTGAGTATTCGGTTAAATTTTGAACAGTAATGTATAAAAACATTACTATTTTGATAAATTTATAAATAATTAGATAGGGCCCTGGCTATGATCTTATTTTTATATTATTATTTTCGAGGTCTTTTGGATTGAACAAAATACAATAATCCAAAACATCTCAATGTTTTATTTGTTTTAATTACTTTTACGTGGCATTTTTTGTTTTTATTTGACGTATATTATATGTAATATTAATTGTTTCTGAATAAACTTTATAGCACTGTGTGACCTAAACCCGCATTTTAAGCACGCTTTCCCGTGACCTAAATAGGCCATTTTCACACAGGAAAAGCGTGCGTAAAATGCGGGTTTATGTCACACGTGCTATAAAATAGTATACGATACTCGTGACTTAAGTTGCTATTAATGTACGGCGTGAAGTATATAGGCATCTTAAGTCACACGTATCGTAATGTACTATTAGCAAATTACTGAGCTTTGAAGGCCGGCTGTTATTGGTCTGCAGATATTTTGAAAAAATGCCGAAACTTTTGATGTTTACTCTGCTGTGAAACGTTGTGGCTAGTTCTGTTAAGTCATCTCCTACGCGTGAGCTTTACACACATTTGGAAAATATTTACACACAGTGATCTTGCTAGGCAAAACATTCTAGAAAATGGTCATGGTTAAAAATTGTCAGATGATAGTCTGAGTGGATCTTTAAATTCTTTAAAAAAAATATTATATCAAGACAATGTTTAAAATCGAATTTGAATAGAATTAGGGGGTAGTTTATGACCTGTAATTTTAATTGAGCGTCTGTTGTTACAGTCGAGTAGTGTTGGCGGGGCGGTGTCGGGCGGGGGACCGGCGGCGGGGGTCGCCGGGGGTCGGGGCGGGTCGCTGCGCACGCCGCTCGCCCGCACGCCCGTCACGTTCAACGCGTCGCAAGTCGCCAGTGAGTACACCGCCATATTTACACGTGGTAATTGATTTTTATATTTATAACGTACTATATTTTGATTGTATATATTTTTATAATAGAGGCGCAAACGCGTATACACGTATATACGTATATGTCGGGGAAGAAGTATCTTGCTCGACACCGTTAGTATTACTAATGGGTCTAGTGGGCCTCATAGTGGGTAAATACTTGCAGAAAACAAAGTATTCGCGTTTTTAACACACTTTAATAGCTATACACTAATTATTTTAATACAACGTAAAATTCGAGCAGCGGGCTTGGCGAATTCAGTAATGCCTTGTTGGATCAAGCGTTCTTATACACAATAGACATATGTAACGCTGCAATTGCGTCGGCACGCTTCAGTGCGCAGGGTGAGCCAGCTCAAACATTCATACTGTGTTGGCGCACGGCGCAGTACCCACTCACTGAGTGAACTATGAGCGTGGCGTGCGTTGCGGAAGTCACTTTGCGCGTCCCACTTTGTTGCGTCATAGAGCAATTTTGAGTTAACTCAAAGAGCTGACGCAGTACACTGCGCTTGAGTTACTAAGTTAACGCAAGAAATTTCGCTGACATACCCATGTCTAATACAAAATGCGCAAAGCAAAAAGCTGTGTTCGACAAACGTCAAGATGACGTCTGACTCTGATTGGTTGTGCATGTTGCGATACAATACAGAAACTTTAAATTATTTTATAAGTTTTTACACAATAGGAAAACAGTAACAAAATAAATTGTACTAGTATTTTACATTACTTTTAACTAACCAAGGTAATTAAATTAATATGTAGGTAAAAATAAAAAAAAAGTATTTTGTTGAAAATAAGCTATTTCCTTAAGTTTGTCGTAAATTATTACTGCTCAAAATTCGTTCCTTATTAGCGATACTATCGAATGGTGTAATAATATAGAATGTGTTTTTTTTTTTCAAAATCAACGGGTTCGATTCCTGGCTAGGAATATTGATTTTTCAAAAATCCAATGATGCAGTTTTAGTATTCAACAAAAGCGGCCTCGAGGCTCCTTTGAGTACTTTTCGCTATTCCAATATTTACACTTGAAAAATTGACGGGCTCGTTGGCGCGTTCGGTAGAACACCTGCCGTGCGCATCGATGGGTCGTGGGTTCGAATCCCACCGGGAAGACATGATTATAATTTTCTGTAAGCATGTTTTCCCCACGTCTGGTAACTTCGGGCAATGATCGGGTGGGAGGAATATCTAAATTCCGACCGGGTAACGAACCACCGTTCATAGATGGAAAAACCGTGAAGTGCATATTGCGCGTTTCGGTTTCAGTCTATGGATTTCCAAATGCTCGAAGTAAAAATTAGGTCGACAGCGCATCGTTGACTGATGTTCTGAGGTATCACCTACTATCAAGTGAACCTCATGCTCGTCTGTCAATATCTGACATAAAAAAATAAAAAAAATTCACCCTGCATAAAAATATTTATTATTCCAGAAGCGAAATTGCAAGCAGCGTTATCGGAAGAGGGTAGCGGCCTGAGCTCAAGCAGCGGGCAGACGGGCGGCGCGCGGTACTGGGCCAGCAAGCTGCCGCACCTGCCCGCGCCGTCCTAGCGTCCGCCGGCCGCGCGCCGCCTCGCCAAGGTGACACAGCCAACTCATTCATAATAGCAAATAACATAGTACAACTATAGAAGAACACGGTACGCACGCTTTCTCTGGGGTAAGAGTAGTTCTCACTCCAGCCACCGCGGCGCTGCTAGTATCCGTGTGAACGCACACTCTGTCGCTGGAGTCATAGCGCGCACTCTCTCGCACCCAGCCGCTTTTAGAGCAAGCGAGACAACGTAAGGGGAGGAGTAATCGGACTGATTAGATGTGTGTGTCACACCGATACTACAGGTCAAAAGTAGAACTAATGATTCTGTGTCAGTTAATATGGGCCTGTGCTTCTATGTAAATCTATGTTATTTGATAATAATAATAAAAAAATCTCAATCATGCGAAAAGGGAATACGCAAAGTATCGCTTTGTATCGATAAACAATAAAAGAATAAAAAAATCTAAGAAATAAAAAAAACATAATATTGTCTTTTATTAACGCGAGTATCACACATTTAAATAAAATACTGTATACCGGATTAAAACTCTTGTCTTGATGTCTCCCCGCGACCACGGTTGCTGTAAAGCATCCGAAACGTCGGGATAAATAATTTAAACAATATAAATAATAAATCGCGTTTTAATCCGGTATACAGTATTTTATTTAAATAAAAAAAACAGTCGACACTAGAAATACATCGTAAAAGAATGAAAAATCGAAATTTTTGGCAAGTTGGCTTTTCTTTCTTTCTTAGTATTTGGCTTTTTTATACGAAAAACTTTTTGTCTTATAATGTTTTTACAAAGTTATACTGAAATCCTTTTCTGGAGCCTTCTATAGCCTGTTCTTTTTTTAAATATCATAAATTTGCTTTTGAATCTATGCTGACGTTTGACAATTAACCTCTCATTAGAAAAAAAATGAAATTGTAAGAGCATCTGAAGACTTGGAAGATTGAGAATGTGATAAAGCTTGAAACACTTTTGAAAAGTTTTAGAAATCAACTCATCATTCCATTTTTAAATTATTCTGTAGATTGTAGAACTTATTCATTAATTAATTTAAATATATAAAGTAAAAAACTTAATTTTACTTAATTATTGTGTTACCGATTTTTCACTTTTTAAACTATTCTGTAGATTTTTGAACTTTTTTTTATTTACTTTCACTATTAGTAATTAATTGTTACCGATTTTCCACTGTTAAATAATTCTGTAGATTGTTGAACTTTTTTATCCTTTTTTTAATAATAAAACGTTGTCGATTTTCTTCTTTTCAATTATTCTGTAGATCATTGAATTTTTTAATCTTTTTTTTTTTAATTTGTTGAATGTCAATTTTGATTCACCTATAGATTATTATTTGTTACGTTGGTTCCGCATGTAAACGGCAGCTAAACGACTAATAACAGTTGGTGTGTTTCAGGTGTCGTCGCTAGAGACGCCGCGGCGCGCCGTGCCCGGGCCCACTCGACTCGACCTCGAACGGCGCAGTCTCGATCTCGAGCGAGAGCTGAGGGTCGACCGCGACTCGGACGCCTCGCTCGATGATCGCGATCACCTCGTCTGAGACCACTCGTATCAGTGCCATCTTGTGGACAGTGTGGAGTTGTGTGAAGAGTGCGCGCTGCAGGTTCTGACTTTGTTATCTGTGGCTCGATGCTAAAAGGGACGTCAGTGATGAGTATAAACGTAAATAGTTATCAACTTTTTTTTCAATAAACTGTATGAAAATATACGCTGAATTGGCGTTTTTTACATCGTTGTCATTGGAAAAATGTCGATAGTCTTTAGAACAAACATTCTATTCAGTTTTTGCTTTGCATTAATCCCATATATTACAAATACGGGCTTTACCCTTTTAGTACCAGGCTACATATATATTTGTCAAGTAAAAGCAAAAATGGTTTGAAGCCTAGCTTCAATAGGTACAGTAACCGGCGGTAATGAACATCGAGCGAAAGAGAGAGATAATCGGCTAGTTTCGGCTTCGTAAAGCACCCTCTCTGTCACTCAGTACGTTATATGACGTTTTGTCGCTCTCCCCAGTCGTTTGTAGAACGTCCGTGCGACAGAGACGGCGCTCTACAAACTAGCCGACTATCTCTTTCTATATCTCGATGCACATTATTTACTTCCGTTTATTGTAGCTGCACTTGTTGAGAAGTAAATATTTTAGAAAGTTTTTCTTGAAGCGCGCACTCTTTAGTATAAATTCCTTGGTGAACAGTGACCAATAGTGCGAGTGACAATAGCTATTTGTATCAGCGCCATCTATTGTCCACAAACAGTGATATAGTGTAGTGAAGTGCTGATTTATAGTGATTAACTTCCCGTCACCATTGCCATGCTAACGCGGTATGAATGTTCGTTAACTACCTCGATGTAGCCATTTTTACAATATACAGTACAATTTTTGGGTCTCTAGGGTGTTAATTTCACCATTCGATTGATTTTTGATTTTTTTGGTTTTTTTTAAATGGATGGATGGATTAAAAACATTAAAAAGTACATAGTTTCCCTTTGGTGACGCAAAAATTGGTTCTATCTGTATAACAAATATTAAATTACTTTTATAAGCTGAAGCGAACATCGAATGTTTTGTTGTAATGTGATTACATTCAAATGATACTCAATTTAATTCAGTTTAGTGTGAAATTGTGCCTCCATACTCTGTATACTTTACATGTTCCTATTTACGACAACTGAACTTATAAAATAGACTGCACTTTCAAAGTATATAGTGTTATATTCGCTCGTTTTGGGCTGAGTGCAGTTTATCTTACGACTTTCGGTTGGTCGGTGGCAATGGTGACCTCCGAGGTGGTAACATTTCGCTTGGCGGCGTTCGTTAAAGAATCTAGTGCGTAGTGGCAAAATTGATCTCAATAAATAAAATAAAGACTACGAAATGAAACGTAAATAAATACGAATTTTTTTTTAGTGGAATTGTGCGTGTAACCTAACGTGTTTTACGTGTTTTCTATATATTGTACATGTAACGTAAGGACAATGTGTCGTTAGTGCCTGCTTAGTCTGGTTTAGTGATAGGAACCTCGACCACTGTTTAAGGATACTCTTAAAACAAACCGAACGACTGTATTCGAGAGTGGAATTTTTCACAGACGAGCGCGATTCACGTACAAATGAATTCGCAGGATCTTGTGCCGATATTAGACAAGATTCTGACAGAATTGACGAGTTCGAGCCGCGTGTGTGCGAGCGTCCTATAAACGGACGGAATTCTCTCTCGAGACATTAGTTTTAAGCGATCTATTATTGTGTGTGATTAAACGATTTTCTACTGAATCAAATTTAATTTTATAAGTCGACTTCTCGTAGTTGTTCCGAGTGATGTAATTCGCTGTATTTCATAGTGAAACGGTGACCTTATTATTGGAATTCTTAATGGAAGTAAGGGTAGATAGATACAAGGCCTTTTAGTTAAGCTAAGCTATGCGATTTTGTTTGTGAATAGGTATAGTCGTGATTTTAATGTTGTATACAGTTGTATGTAGACGAGAATTTTAATTGTATCGGCCATTGTGTATCAAATATATTGTGTATTGGAATTGTTCTGGTTTGGATTATTTTATGACAATTGTATAAATACATAATATTATAAACATGAATATCTAATACCTAATCGTTTATCCGTAAAATGAAACAGACTGAACTAAAATGTGTCCTTCTCACTTTGTTACGAAATGAGCGAGATAGCAATACTTTCATTTGTGTTTTTAGTATTGTTAAACTAAGATTTTTTTTAATTGCTATTCTTAATAAAGTGCATTAAAACAATTCATATAAAGTGAACTATTTTTGTCCAAAGTCGTTCATTGACATTTCAAATAATTATACGAGTGAATTCAAATTGTCTTTTTCGCAGTGTATAATTTTAAGTTCAAACACTCAGAAAAAATAATAATACCTTGAGGAATAATATTATTAGAACAATAAATAGCAGATCCTTAGCATTGAAATAATCCAAACCGGACATATTATGTAGTACATAAAAAAGGCATTTTATTTAATAAAAATGGTTCCTTTTATTCAAAGTATTGTCAAACATATCAGGACAATTATTGATTTTGTGTTGACATTGTGCAATTATAAGTTATGGGAAACTAAGATAAAAAGAAAGTGTTTTTTGACTCGAATGCGTTTTTGAAGTTACTATGAAAATACTGTAATTCGGATTGTTCAATTTTTTTTTTTTGAATGTTTTAAGAGGAATATTGTAGCGGTGTTGTATTTGAAATGATACTGACAATAGCTATCATAAAGCATTTATATGGCATAAAACATTTACTAAAGAAACATTCTGTGACGATATTTTCATTACATAATACTATAAGTTTTGTATTCATGACGCGATCGAGTTAGAAAAAGTTCACATTTCGTAATCATAATGGGGCAGGATGTGATTACTAAAAAATAAATTATTGTTTTTTTTTCTATTTTATCATAGAGACAATAATAATTTATAGCCTATACAGGTTGCTTATTTTTTTGAAATAGTCAAGGGATTGTTTAAAATGTGTATTCAGTTATGTTAAAATACTGAAATGATAATCAATACATAATATATTGAAGTCCCTATGTACAAAGCGACATGTCAATAATCCGTACTTTAGGAGATGTCTTTATATACGTAGGGAAGTGTTGCTATCTTTCTTATTATGCATGGTAATGAAAGAGACAACCTTATTTTTAACCAAATTATATCGTTGATTAATGATGTATGAAGCCAAACTTTTGGATGTGTAATTGAAAATGTCTGACATTCATTTGAATCTTTGACTTTAGTTATTATTAAATATTATTATTTCACATCCTGACACTTTATGTATGGTGATTACAGGGTGTAGTTATAAATCTCAATCGAATGGATGTTGACTATTAGGGTGACTAAAGTTGGAAAAAAAACAGATATTTAATGTTCATTATTCATTTCACTGTTGTATTATTTCAATTGGTTTAGGCCGGCAACGCATCCTCAAGACCCCTGGTGTTGCGGATCACCATGGGCGGCGGTAGTCACTTACCATCAGGTGAGCCATCTGCCCGTTTGCCTTTTTTTTTTTTTTGCTCGTTCGTTCGTGCCGTTTGCCTCCTCTAATATAAAAAAAAAAATAGCTCTCGCATTTGTAATTACACCCTGTATACTATGTTTCTATATACATTTTACAAGCCCTGTGCAATATGTTTGACAAAAATATTTTTTTATAGCCTGATTTGTCTTCCTAAAATAATTGTACCAATTACAAAGGCCTATTTAGTTATGTGTATAAACGTAATGCATTTTTTTTCGTTTAGTTATAATCTATTTCGTTTTCATTATGTATGTGATTACATAGATAAATATATTATATTGAATTATAAATGAAATGCACATGATGATATTGTGATTTTGTACATTATTGTGTGGTTAGACGGGGGTTACCAGTGATAAAAATTCATTAAAAGTGTGATTATTGATTACTTAAGCTCTGGCAACATTATTTTGTGTGTTTTAAATCAAATATTATAGTCAATGTTCTTCAATTTAACGCACAATGAGATGAGAACAATAAAAATAGGTTCATGTTATAGTTTTTCAAAGTAGGTCTGTTTGACTTCTTCAATAGCCAATATACCGAAGCCAGAAGCCCACATAGGAAACTTATTTCTAACTTCCAGAAACTACGATTTATTTTAATACAAAAATTACGTACAGTATTTTAGGATTTAAATAAAATTACAATGTGGTTATTTAGATAATACTTAATAATTTCTGTCACTGGTAATGTTCGTATGTGTAATGTTATATGCGATAGGAATTATTTTAAAAAATATTTTATTGTAGGCGTTCGTTCGAAAGGAGAGTCTTCACGTGAAAAATGGAAGGTTTTAGATTTTTCTATAATTGTTATATGTAAAATATAATAGGTGTGTTTTCACAAAAATACACTTTGTTACAAAACATACCATCAGGTGCTTGTGTGATCTACTCCTATATGAGGCGTTCATTGCATAAATCAATTCAATCCATAAAACAAAATATTTTTTTTTTAATTTGCTTTAAATATTGTAGAATGCATAAATACGGATGTCATTCATATATCGGTATGTAAAATTAATAAGAATAACCTAAAACTTCAAATTTCGGTGAAATGTTGAATTTACCGTGCCGCTTGGCGTGACGCTACTCGGCTTCGTGGGAGCAATGCCGTGCCCCCAGATTTGTGCAATGAACGGCTAAAAACGTCAAAACGCTCGTACGAACGTCACCGTGTTTTTTAAAACTTGACAGTGACACTATACTCAATGTAGCATTTTCGGCTATCGTTTAAGTTGACTGCCCTTGGTTTACGATGCTCAATAGATTGTAGTGGTCGTTTAAGTACAGTCTAGTGGCGATACTAGTTTATTTTTTACCCAAATAGCGGTTTAAGGTATATAGTCAATTACTATAGATTATTTTTACTGGAATGTTGGCTAGTGTGGCTGTGGTTGGCCAGTCGATGAAAGTTGGTAGCGTGATTTTGATCCTTTTGGCGCGATTAGCGACATCTGTTGTGATTGTTAGTTTTTTTTGATAATCAAGCATAATGTTTACTGAATGTGATATTTTTTTTTATAACCGTTTTAATATGCAGACATATTTTTTAATCTAAAATTATTTACCGAACTTAAAACAGGTTAGCAGAGGCTGCTTTTAATTTTTTTTTACTTTTGATTATAATTATACTGTTGATGTTTTTAATACAATTAATAAATTGTAATTAATTCTGTGTGAGTAAATTCTGCTTACTAATTCCGTCCAGTTATCTTTTAGACTTTTCAACAATTAATATCCATTTGTTATATCGTTGGTTCAAAGCTAACTGTCATTTTGAATAAAAATAAATGTTGTCACGGTACGGTACGGTTTACCTTTGAATCAACGATATATCAATTAATTTATAGCCTTTATACATCATACTTGTGCAGTTTTTGAAAGTAAAACTCGTGCAACTCAATAGTCACTTGAGTGAACTTTACAATGTCCATACAAAAGCCACAAAAGTCAGTACGTTTTGCAAGCATCGCAACAGTATTTGAAGGCTATAAGGATTTTAAGTTCTTAGCAAAACTGATGTATCACACAGATGACGCTAATCTGCACATAGCTATCCACTACATTGATCAGTATTAAACAATAATTTTTCGTTGATCGTCTCGCATCGCTACTGCCAAGTACATTTAATTAATTATAAGTTTTTGCTATACTACAATTTACATAGCAAATGTCTAGTTACTATTATTATATAGCTTTCGTTCGACCGCTGCATTTGTCTTACCCTAGTTACTTTGTAAAATTGTGTTCTCATTTTGTATGTTAAGCTGGTGTTTCGTCTTGGAACTCGTAGCGACAATGTGAATACTATACAATTTAAATAAATGAATTATATAATGAAATATATTGTTTTATTAAAATTATATTATAAAACCCTTGTTTATGCCCAAGCAGCCATAAATGAATGGGAATGACGAAGTCGCTCCCAGTGTTACCAACCTCTGAAAACCCTCGGGACCGTCGACCGTTTTCTCGTGTTTTAATCGATTGTCTCTAATATGTCTTCGGAGTCTAACATGATTCTTACACATAAAACTCGACTTCTAATGTCAAAAGCAGATTCATTTGTCGATCGAGATATTATCTTATCTATCAAAATTGTAGATGTCGAGATTTAATATATCGAGATATCTTATATCTTAACGCATGCTCGGCAGGCTGCTGGCCCCACTATTTAATTAGTTAGGATTGTAGCGACATCCTAGTAAAAAACCTTTTGTAATCTCTAATCAGTCACCCTAATCTTACCCAAATATCTTAATAGAACTCATATTACATACTATTTCCCCAATGCCTCGCTGGGTAGCGAGTCTCCTGGCCCTTAGTTCCAACCAAAAAATAGATCTGACAATGACACTGACATCTGTAATAGTAGTTATTATTTAAAATTACAAGCACGACGCAAGCATATTACATCGCAATACTGTATCCGTCACGAAGGTAATCAAACGCTTGTTACACGTTGCGTTGCGACATTCGTGATTAGCTGATAATACTGAGTGCTTAGGCATTTACACATAATATAGTATAATTACTATTCTTATTTTATGAAAAAAATATATTTTAGATATCGACAGACGAGCATGAGGTTCACTTGATGGTAGATTCCTCAGCCACAGAACATCAGTCATTGATGCGCTGTCGACCTACTTTTACTTCGAGCATTCGATAATCTATAGACTGAAACCGAAACGCGTGGTTTTTCCATCTATGAACGGTGGTTCGTTACCCGGTTGGAACTTCCTGCCGTTCAATGCCCCAAGTTACTAGACGTGGTGAAGACATTTATACAGATAATTATAAACATTTTGTCCTGGTGGGAATAGAACCCATGACCCATCGCTGCGCACGGCAGGTGTTCTACCAAACGCGCCAATGAGCCCGTCAAAAATACTAATTATACTCTTCCGTTTAGTCTTCTCTGATACATCATAAGGATCTGGAAGGATTTGATCGTAAGTGGTAAGGTCGCATTATTGAACTAATTTCATAATTTAAATTATTTCTAAGAATATTTTTGTTTGTATATTTGGGTGTAAAATAAAATATTTTTTATTCATATACATACAATCTATCTTTCGTCCTACGCTACCCCAAAACTTTTCAGTTCAATTGAAAAGGCGCCAACATTTTTAGAAAATATACACTCCAATTATTATAGTTGACGCATTAATTACCTTAATGTACTTAATGCGTCAACTATAATAATTGGATTGGATTTACTATACCTACAGTAAAAAAATGTTACCAATTTATAAGCAAATTTTGTGGGAGAAAAAATCTTTGAGCATTCTACATCAAACACTTCGTTTGCGATTGTGTTATATATTGGCTTTTATCGAACTTTTTTTAAATATTTTTTTCAGCCTCCGACCCAAAATAAAAGCAATTTATACGTACCTATTTGACATTATACCCTGACTTAGATACTCGAATTCGACTTACGGGGTTATTTACCGCGTAAGTTTGTCGTATTACTGTACTGCATGATTCGATACATGTGCACATATGTATACTTAGATGGCAAGGATGTGTCATGTGGGATATTCAAACGGACATGAGTTTTTGTCTATAATACGTACTTAGTAAGTATTATATTCTCAAATTCTTCGGTGAACTTCTTAACCACTTTCGAGAAAAAGAAATAAAAAAGTTCTTATCACATAATTGAAGGAAGTTGCATTTTTTTTCAAATATGCCCATGCCGTCTCCTTTACCTACTTGTACAGTTGATACATACATGTTTGCCTCATGGCGAATTAGGGGACTGGAGAACACACATTTATTACAATGTCACTAGCTAAAATATATCGAAAAATATACCGAATAAGATATCGATAAATATATCGAATAATATATCGAAAAATAGATAGCAGATATGAGATATTAGATATGAGATATGATATACGAGATACGATATAAGATATGAGATATAAGATATAGGATATCTCAGATGTGAGATCTGAGTTAGGAGATATGAAATAAGAGATATAGGATATCTCAGATGTGAGATCAGAATTATGAGATTTGAGTTAGGAGATATAAGATATAAGATATGAGATATGATATACGAGATACGAGATATGAGATACGATATAAGATATGAGATATAAGATATAGGATATCTCAGATGTGAGATCAGAGTTATGAGATCTGAGTTAGGAGATATGAGATATAAGATATGAGATATGAGATATGAGATATAGGATATGAGATATGAGATATAAAATATAAAATATAAGATATGAGATATGAGATATGAGATATGAGATATGAGATATGAGATATGAGATAAGAGATATGAGATATAAGATATAGGATATCTCAGATGTGAGATCAGAGTTATGAGATCTGAGTTAGGAGATATGAGATATAAGATATGAGATATAAGATATAAAAATGCAACTTCCTTCAATTATGTGACAAGAACTTTTTTTATTTATTTTTCTCGATAGTGGTTAAGAAGTTCACCAAAGAATTTGAGAATATAATACTTACTAAGTACGTATTATAGACAAAAACTCATCTCCATTTGAATATCCCACATGTGACATGACACATCCTTGCCATCTAAGTAAGTATTGATACATGATGCAGTACAGTAATACGACAAAATTATGCGGTAAAAAAAATGCGACAAGATATAGGATATCTCAGATGTGAGATCAGAATTATGAGATTTGAGTTAGGAGATATAAGATATAAGATATGAGATATGATATACGAGATACGAGATATGAGATACGATATAAGATATGAGATATAAGATATAGGATATCTCAGATGTGAGATCAGAGTTATGAGATCTGAGTTAGGAGATATGAGATATGAGATATGAGATATAGGATATGAGATATGAGATATAAAATATAAGATATGAGATATGAGATATGAGATATGAGATATGAGATAAGAGATATGAGATATAAGATATAGGATATCTCAGATGTGAGATCAGAGTTATGAGATCTGTGTTAGGAGATATGAGATATAAGATATGAGATATAAGATATGAGATATGAGATATGAGATATAAATTAAATTATTTTAAATAAAGTTTTTTTTAAACCAAATACAGTGTAAACTCTTTATAACGAAACTCAAGGGACTGAGCATTTTTGTCGTTATAGAGAGTTATCGTTATATGGAGTGAACAAAAAAACAAACAAATTAACCGTTTACTGGCCATGTTAACAGTTTCAAAGTAGGTTTACGACTAATAATACGATAGGTACCCAGTATGCTTGGTCGAAGACCATCACTTTCGAGAAAACAATGTGTCATACTGCACATGTTCAAGGCAATTAAGGATAACAAAAGCTAAAATGACCTCGGATGCTCGGAGCTTCAAAGTCTTTTGTTACCTGATAACATAAACAATAATACCGATGATAAATATTTACTGTCTAAAAATATGAACACATTTCTTCGTAATAGAGAATGGCGTATCGCTATAAAGAGTGTTTCAATATGTGGGTTTTAACGCAAACCAACCAAGTTGGGCTCACTTCAACGTTATATGGAATTTATAGTTATAAAGAATAACGTTATAAAGAGTTTTCACTGTATTTTGAATCGCGAATTCGTCCTAGGGGGTTATTTACCGCATAATTTTGTCGTATTACTGTACTGCATCATGTATCAATACTTACTTAGATGGCAAGGATGTGTCATGTCACATGTGGGATATTCAAATGGAGATGAGTTTTTGTCTATAATACGTACTTAGTAAGTATTATATTCTCAAATTCTTTGGTGAACTTCTTAACCACTATCGAGAAAAATAAATAAAAAAAGTTCTTGTCACATAATTGAAGGAAGTTGCATTTTTATATCTTATATCTCATATCTTATATCTCATATCTCCTAACTCAGATCTCATAACTCTGATCTCACATCTGAGATATCCTATATCTTGTCGCATTTTTTTTACCGCATAATTTTGTCGTATTACTGTACTGCATCATGTATCAATACTTACTTAGATGGCAAGGATGTGTCATGTCACATGTGGGATATTCAAATGGAGATGAGTTTTTGTCTATAATACGTACTTAGTAAGTATTATATTCTCAAATTCTTTGGTGAACTTCTTAACCACTATCGAGAAAAATAAATAAAAAAAGTTCTTGTCACATAATTGAAGGAAGTTGCATTTTTATATCTTATATCTCATATTTTATATCTTATATGAGATATAGGATATCTCAGATTTGAGATATGAGATATGAGATGTGAGATATGAGATGTGAGATATGAGATGTGAGATATGAGATATGAGATATGAGATATGAGATATGAGATATGAGATATGAGATAAGTAGGGAATGCAATCTCGCGAGATTGGGGCTCAAGCGAGATCCCGCGAGATTATGAATAACAATACTGCGAGATCTCGCCAATTTCGAGATCTCGCGAGATTGGCAGTTTTGTGTGTTTTTTTGCAAATAATCACAATATTTGAATAAATTAGGAAAAAATAATAAAAATTATAAGTATTATAAGTAGTTTGCACTTAGCACTCAATCCATTTTCCGCTCTCAATCAAGTATTTCCATACTTCCAACACACTCTTATAGTCTTTATAAAATATTCGCCGATATCGTTCGTTTTTCCACTCGTAAATCATATAAGAAACTTCTTTTTCATTAATAACCAAAAATATCGAAAAATATTCGAATGCAATCAAACTCAATCACGCTAGCTAGCAACAACTATTAGCAAACAAAACAAATGCGCGCTGATGACGCTGCACACCGGCTCAATTTTCGACCAATCGTACGCACAAATGAATCTGAGAGACACCTCGTCTCGCGATCGCTACCTCAGCCGGCTTAGCATGACAGTCACGAGATATGTCGCGGACGAGAGAAGACAAAGTAAGATGTAAGATATCTCGATATTTTATATCTCGACATCGATAATTTTGATATCAAAATCAAATCAAAATCAAAAGTTTTTTATTTCAAATAGGCCTTTGCAGGCTCTTATGAAACGTCTAGTTGCACGGTTCCAAAAAGTGGGTCTCATGGAGAAGAACCGGCAAGAAACTCCATGGACACTCTTTTCAACAATGGTTTAGCTTACAAAGACTCGGTTACAATAGTAATAATCGGCTGAGAAGTTTATATAATGCAAGGTATACAGAGATTCTATACAATGCAAAAGAAAATTGAGTTTTTACTATTAGTGTAAAATGAGATACACACACTTGCACAGCGCAAGTTGCCAGGGAAGCCGCACATGCAGAGATGAATTAGCGCCATACATCTTTATCGTCAACATAGTCTTGGATTTTATAATACGCTTTTTTAATTAAGATTCCTTTGATGACGTTTTTGAACTTTTTATTCGTAAGATCAGTTACACACTTCGGTAGCCTGTTGTAGAATCTGACACAATTCCCAAGAAACGATTTATTCGATTTTGCTAATCTATATTTTGGGACTACTATTTTATGCTTATTCCTGGTATTTATAGAATGAATATCACTTTTGACAGTGAATTGATGCAAATTTTTACGAACAAACATGATATTCTCTAGAATGTAAAGGGAAGGCAACGTGAGTATATTAATTTCTTTAAATAATTCTCTCAGAGACTCGCGGGGGCCAAGATTATAAATTGCACGAATTGCCCTTTTCTGGAGAATGAATATGGCATCTACGTCAGCCGCTGCGCCCCACAGTAGAATACCATAGGACATTATGCTATGAAAATAAGCAAAATATACAAGCCTAGCTGTAGCAACGTCAGTAAGCTGTCTTATTTTTCTGACTGCATAAGCTGCAGAACTTATAGAAAATATATCTCGATAGACACATATATCTATTTTTGATATTAAAAGTCGAGTTTTAAGTGTATTTGTCATGTTAGACCCGAGAGAAATAAAGCGATAGTCGATTAAAATACGAGAAAACGGTAGACAAAATTTTGTAGCGGTTGTCATGCTAAGCCGCCTGCTGGTCGCCAACTCCCGCGCACCGAACGAAACCGGTGCCTGTGAACTTAGCAGAGCAAAGTCCAGCAGAGCACCAAAAAATTGGGGTTCCCTTAGCATGCACAATAGTTCTATAGTTCCTGATAGTTTTCAAAAAGATTTCTAGCAATTTACGCTCAGAACAGAATTTTTAAAAAAATTAAAAATGCTCTGCTAACTTCCGAAACATAGCAGAGCACTTTTTTTAAATTAAAAAAACAAAAGGTTTTTCATAAGGAGACGGATAAGAACAGTAGTTCCTTATACTTTAAAACTCAATAAAAGTTATTTTTCCTATAAAAAATATTAAAGAGAAATACAAAAAATATATGGATATTTCAGAAAAATAATTTATTTTTAACATAAAAATCATTCAGTAAGCTAGAACTCTGCGATTTTTACTATAACATGAGTGTATCTACTAATCGAGATCAAATTTACAGCCAGGACTCCTCGTAAACCTCCAGCAGAGCAGGGTTGAATGTTTAAAAGTTGAGATTTCCTCTATGTTGGCGGATTTTAATTTTTTTACAAAATATTTAGTAAGAAAAACAGCCAGAACTCCTCGATTTCAAGTAGAACATGAGTATACCTATAAATTGACATCAGATATATAGCCAGAACTCCTCGCTAACCTCCAGCAGAGCAGGGGTGAACATTTCAAAGTTGAGATTTCCTCTATGTTGGAGGATTTGAATTTTTTACAAAATATTTTATGAGCTAAACAGTCAGAACTCCTCGATTTCCAGTAGAAAATAATAATAGCTATAAATTGACATCAGATTCATAGCCAGAACTCCTCGCAAACTTCCAGCAGAGCAGGGGTGAACATTTCAAAGTTGAGATTTCCTCTATGTTGGAAGATTTTAATTTTTTACAAAATATTTTATAAGCTAAACAACCAGAACTCCTCGATTTTCAGTAGAACATATATATAGCTATAAACTGACATCAGATTCATAGCCAGAACTCCTCGCAAACTGCCAGCAGAGCAGGGGTGAACATTTCGAAGTTGAGATTTCCTCTATATTGGAGGATTTTAATTTTTTACAACATATTTTATGAGCTAAACAGCCAGAACTCCTCGATTTCCAGTAGAAAATAATAATAGCTATAAATTGACATCAGATTCATAGCCAGAACTCCTCGCAAACTTCCAGCAGAGCAGGGGTGAACATTTCAAAGTTGAGATTTCCTCTATGTTGGAAGATTTTAATTTTTTACAAAATATTTTATAAGCTAAACAACCAGAACTCCTCGATTTTCAGTAGAACATATATATAGCTATAAACTGACATCAGATTCATAGCCAGAACTTCTCGCAAACTGCCAGCAGAGCAGGGGTGAACATTTCAAAGTTGAGATTTCCTCTATGTTGGAGGATTTTAATTTTTTACAAAATATTTTATGAGCTAAACAGTCAGAACTCCTCGATTTCCAGTAGAAAATAATAATAGCTATAAATTGACATCAGATTCATAGCCAGAACTCCTCGCAAACTTCCAGCAGAGCAGGGGTGAACATTTCAAAGTTGAGATTTCATCTATGTTGCAGGATTTTAATTTTTTACAAAATATTTTATGAGCTAAACAGACAGAACTCCTCGATTTCCAGTAGAAAATAAGTATATCTATAAATTGACATCAGATATATAGCCAGAACTCCTCGCAAACTTCCAGCAGAGCAGGGGTGAACATTTCAAAGTTGAGATTTCCTCTATGTTGGAGGATTTTAATTTTTAACAAAATATTTTATGAGCTTAACAGCCAGAACTCCTCGATTTCCAGTAGAAAATAATAATAGCTATAAAAAGA
This sequence comes from Anthocharis cardamines, assembly GCA_905404175.1. Classification (NCBI taxonomy): domain Eukaryota; kingdom Metazoa; phylum Arthropoda; class Insecta; order Lepidoptera; family Pieridae; genus Anthocharis; species Anthocharis cardamines. Next base: position 4,702,331 of record FR989975.1, read on the forward strand.
CATCAGATTCATAGCCAGAACTCCTCACAAACTGCCAGCAGAGCAGGGGTGAACATTTCAAAGTTGCGATTTCCTCTATGTTGGAGGATTTTAATTTTTTACAACATATTTTATGAGCTAAACAGCCAGAACTCCTCGATTTCCAGTAGAAAATAAGTATGTCTAATAATTGACATCAAATTCATAGACAGAACTCCTCGCAAACTTCCAGCAGAGCAGGGGTGAACATTTCGAAGTTGAGATTTCCTCTATATTGGAGGATTTGAATTTTTTACAAAATATTTTATGAGCTAAACAGTCAGAACTCCTCGATTTCCAGTAGAAAATAATAATAGCTATAAATTGACATCAGATTCATAGACAGAACTCCTCGCAAACTTCCAGCAGAGCAGGGGTGAACATTTCGAAGTTGAGATTTCCTCTATATTGGAGGATTTGAATTTTTTACAAAATATTTTATGAGCTAAACAGTCAGAACTCCTCGATTTCCAGTAGAAAATAATAATAGCTATAAATTGACATCAGATTCATAGCCAGAACTCCTCGCAAACTTCCAGCAGAGCAGGGGTGAACATTTCAAAGTTGAGATTTCCTCTATGTTGGAGGATTTTAATTTTTTACAACATATTTTATGAGCTAAACAGCCAGAACTCCTCGATTTCCAGTAGAAAATAATAATAGCTATAAATTGACATCAGATTCATAGCCAGAACTCCTCGCAAACTTCCAGCAGAGCAGGGGTGAACATTTCGAAGTTGAGATTTCCTCTATATTGGAGGATTTAAATTTTTTACAAAATATTTTATGAGCTAAACAGTCAGAGCTCCTCGATTTCCAGTAGGAAATAATAATAGCTATAAATTGACATTAGTTTCATAGCCAGAACTCCTCGCAAACTTCCAGCAGAGCAGGGGTGAACATTTCAAAGTTGCGATTTCCTCTATGTTGGAGGATTTTAATTTTTTACAACATATTTTATGAGCTAAACAGTCAGAACTCCTCGATTTCCATTAGAAAATAATAATAGCTATAAATTGACATCAAATTCATAGCCAGAACTCCTCGCAAACTTCCAGCAGAGCAGGGGTGAACATTTCGAAGTTGAGATTTCATCTATGTTGGAGGATTTTAATTTTTTACAAAATATTTTATCATCTAAACAGCCAGAACTCCTCGATTTTCAGTAGAACATATATATAGCTATAAACTGACATCAGATTCATAGCCAGAACTCCTCGCAAACTGCCAGCAGAGCAGGGGTGAACATTTCGAAGTTGAGATTTCCTCTATATTTGAAGATTTTAATTTTTAACAAAATAATTTATCATCTAAACAGCCAGAACTCCTCGATATTCAGTAGAACATATATATAGCTATAAACTGAAATCAGATTCATAGCCAGAACTCCTCGCAAACTGCCAGCAGAGCAGGGGTGAACATTTCGAAGTTGAGATTTCCTCTATATTTGAAGATTTTAATTTTTTACAAAATATTTTATGAGCTAAACAGCCAGAACTATATATATGTTCTACTAAAAATCGAAGAGTCCTGGCTGTTTAGCTTATAAAATATTTTGTAAAAAATTAAAATCTTCCAATATAGAGGAAATCTCAACTTAAAATGTTCACCCCTGCTCTGCTGGAAGTTTGCGAGGAGTTCTGGCTATGAATCTGATGTCAGTTTATAGCTATACTTATGTTCTACTGGAAATCGAGGAGTTCTGGCTGTTTAGCTCATAAAATATTTTGTAAAAAATTAAAATCCTCCAACATAGATGAAATCTCAACTTCGAAATGTTCACCCCTGCTCTGCTGGAAGTTTGCGAGGAGTTCTGGCTATATATCTGATGTCAATTTATAGATATACTTATGTTCTACTGGAAATCGAGGAGTTCTGGCTGTTTAGCTCATAAAATATTTTGTAAAAAATTCAAATCCTCCAATATAGAGGAAATCTCAACTTCGAAATGTTCACCCCTGCTCTGCTGGCAGTTTGCGAGGAGTTCTGGCTATGAATCTGATGTCAGTTTATAGCTATACTTATGTTCTACTGGAAATCGAGGAGTTCTGGCTGTTTAGCTCATAAAATATTTTGTAAAATATTAAAATCCTCCAACATAGATTAAATCTCAACTTCGAAATATTCACCCCTGCTCTGCTGGAAGTTTGCGAGGAGTTCTGGCTGTGAATCTGATGTCAAATTATAGGTATTATTATTTTCTACTGATAATCGAGGAGTTCTGGCTGTTTAGCTCATAAAATATTTTGTAAAAAATTAAAATCCTCCAACATAGAGGAAATCTCAACTTCGAAATGTTCACCCCTGCTCTGCTGGAAGTTTGCGAGGAGTTCTGGCTGTGAATCTGATGTCAATTTATAGCTATTATTATTTTCTACTGGAAATCGAGGAGTTCTGGCTGTTTAGCTCATAAAATATTTTGTAAAAAATTAAAATCCCCCAACATAGATGAAATCTCAACTTCGAAATATTCACCCCTGCTCTGCTGGAAGTTTGCGAGGAGTTCTGGCTGTGAATCTGATGTCAGTTTATAGCTATTATTATTTTCTACTGGAAATCGAGGAGTTCTGGTTGTTTAGCTTATAAAATATTTTGTAAAAAATTAAAATCTTCCATTATAGAGGAAATCTCAACTTAAAATTTTCACCCCTGCTCTGCTGGAAGTTTGCGAGGAGTTCTGGCTATATATCTGATGTCAATTTATAGATATATTTATGTTCTACTGGAAATCGAGGAGTTCTGGCTGTTTAGCTCATAAAATATTTTGTAAAAAATTAAAATCCCCCAACATAGATGAAATCTCAACTTCGAAATATTCACCCCTGCTCTGCTGGAAGTTTGCGAGGAGTTCTGGCTGTGAATCTGATGTCAATTTATAGCTATTATTATTTTCTACTGTAAATCGAGGAGTTCTGGCTGTTTAGCTCGTAAAATATTTTGTAAAAAATTAAAATCCTCCAACATAGAGGAAATCTCAACTTCGAAATGTTCACCCCTGCTCTGCTGGAAGTTTGCGAGGAGTTCTGTCTATGAATTTGATGTCAATTATTAGACATTCTTATTTTCTACTGGAAATCGAGGAGTTCTGGCTGTTTAGCTCATAAAATAATTTGTAAAAAATTAAAATCCTCCAACATAGATGAAATCTCAATTTCGAAATGTTCACCCCTGCTCTGCTGGAAGTTTGCGAGGAGTTCTGTCTATGAGTTTGAGGTCAATTATTAGACATACTTATTTTCTACTGGAAATCGAGGAGTTCTGGCTGTTTAGCTCATAAAATATTTTGTAAAAAATTAAAATCCTCCAACATAGATGAAATCTCAACTTCGAAATGTTCACCCCTGCTCTGCTGGAAGTTTGCGAGGAGTTCTGTCTATGAGTTTGATGTCAATTATTAGACATACTTATTTTCTACTGGAAATCGAGGAGTTCTGGCTGTTTAGCTCATAAAATATTTTGTTAAAAATTAAAATCCTCCAACATAGAGGAAATCTCAACTTTGAAATGTTCACCCCTGCTCTGCTGGAAGTTTGCGAGGAGTTCTGGCTATATATCTGATGTCAATTATTAGACATTCTTATTTTCTACTGATAATCGAGGAGTTCTGGCTGTTTAGCTCATAAAATATTTTGTAAAAAATTAAAATCCTCCAACATAGATGAAATCTCAACTTCGAAATGTTCACCCCTGCTCTGCTGGAAGTTTGCGAGGAGTTCTGTCTATGAGTTTGATGTCAATTATTAGACATACTTATTTTCTACTGGAAATCGAGGAGTTCTGGCTGTTTAGCTCATAAAATAATTTGTAAAAAATTAAAATCCTCCAACATAGATGAAATCTCAACTTCGAAATGTTCACCCCTGCTCTGCTGGAAGTTTGCGAGGAGTTCTGTCTATGAATTTGATGTCAATTATTAGACATTCTTATTTTCTACTGGAAATCGAGGAGTTCTGGCTGTTTAGCTCATAAAATAATTTGTAAAAAATTAAAATCCTCCAACATAGATGAAATCTCAATTTCGAAATGTTCACCCCTGCTCTGCTGGAAGTTTGCGAGGAGTTCTGTCTATGAGTTTGAGGTCAATTATTAGACATACTTATTTTCTACTGGAAATCGAGGAGTTCTGGCTGTTTAGCTCATAAAATATTTTGTAAAAAATTAAAATCCTCCAACATAGAGGAAATCTCAACTTCGAAATGTTCACCCCTGCTCTGCTGGAAGTTTGCGAGGAGTTCTGTCTATGAATTTGATGTCAATTATTAGACATTCTTATTTTCTACTGGAAATCGAGGAGTTCTGGCTGTTTAGCTCATAAAATAATTTGTAAAAAATTAAAATCCTCCAACATAGATGAAATCTCAATTTCGAAATGTTCACCCCTGCTCTGCTGGAAGTTTGCGAGGAGTTCTGTCTATGAGTTTGAGGTCAATTATTAGACATACTTATTTTCTACTGGAAATCGAGGAGTTCTGGCTGTTTAGCTCATAAAATATTTTGTAAAAAATTAAAATCCTCCAACATAGATGAAATCTCAACTTCGAAATGTTCACCCCTGCTCTGCTGGAAGTTTGCGAGGAGTTCTGTCTATGAGTTTGATGTCAATTATTAGACATACTTATTTTCTACTGGAAATCGAGGAGTTCTGGCTGTTTAGCTCATAAAATATTTTGTTAAAAATTAAAATCCTCCAACATAGAGGAAATCTCAACTTTGAAATGTTCACCCCTGCTCTGCTGGAAGTTTGCGAGGAGTTCTGGCTATATATCTGATGTCAATTATTAGACATTCTTATTTTCTACTGATAATCGAGGAGTTCTGGCTGTTTAGCTCATAAAATATTTTGTAAAAAATTAAAATCCTCCAACATAGATGAAATCTCAACTTCGAAATGTTCACCCCTGCTCTGCTGGAAGTTTGCGAGGAGTTCTGTCTATGAGTTTGATGTCAATTATTAGACATACTTATTTTCTACTGGAAATCGAGGAGTTCTGGCTGTTTAGCTCATAAAATAATTTGTAAAAAATTAAAATCCTCCAACATAGATGAAATCTCAACTTCGAAATGTTCACCCCTGCTCTGCTGGAAGTTTGCGAGGAGTTCTGTCTATGAATTTGATGTCAATTATTAGACATTCTTATTTTCTACTGGAAATCGAGGAGTTCTGGCTGTTTAGCTCATAAAATAATTTGTAAAAAATTAAAATCCTCCAACATAGATGAAATCTCAATTTCGAAATGTTCACCCCTGCTCTGCTGGAAGTTTGCGAGGAGTTCTGTCTATGAGTTTGAGGTCAATTATTAGACATACTTATTTTCTACTGGAAATCGAGGAGTTCTGGCTGTTTAGCTCATAAAATATTTTGTAAAAAATTAAAATCCTCCAACATAGATGAAATCTCAACTTCGAAATGTTCACCCCTGCTCTGCTGGAAGTTTGCGAGGAGTTCTGTCTATGAGTTTGATGTCAATTATTAGACATACTTATTTTCTACTGGAAATCGAGGAGTTCTGGCTGTTTAGCTCATAAAATATTTTGTTAAAAATTAAAATCCTCCAACATAGAGGAAATCTCAACTTTGAAATGTTCACCCCTGCTCTGCTGGAAGTTTGCGAGGAGTTCTGGCTATATATCTGATGTCAATTATTAGACATTCTTATTTTCTACTGATAATCGAGGAGTTCTGGCTGTTTAGCTCATAAAATATTTTGTAAAAAATTAAAATCCTCCAACATAGATGAAATCTCAACTTCGAAATGTTCACCCCTGCTCTGCTGGAAGTTTGCGAGGAGTTCTGTCTATGAGTTTGATGTCAATTATTAGACATACTTATTTTCTACTGGAAATCGAGGAGTTCTGGCTGTTTAGCTCATAAAATATTTTGTTAAAAATTAAAATCCTCCAACATAGAGGAAATCTCAACTTTGAAATGTTCACCCCTGCTCTGCTGGAAGTTTGCGAGGAGTTCTGGCTATATATCTGATGTCAATTATTAGTCATTCTTATTTTCTACTGATAATCGAGGAGTTCTGGCTGTTTAGCTCATAAAATATTTTGTAAAAAATTAAAATCCTCCAACATAGATGAAATCTCAACTTCGAAATGTTCACCCCTGCTCTGCTGGAAGTTTTCGAGAAGTTCTGTCTATGAATTTGATGTCAATTATTAGACATACTTATTTTCTACTGGAAATCGAGGAGTTCTGGCTGTTTAGCTCATAAAATATTTTGTAAAAAATTAAAATCCTCCAACATAGATGAAATCTCAACTTCGAAATGTTCACCCCTGCTCTGCTGGCAGTTTGCGAGGAGTTCTGGCTATGAATCTGATGTCAGTTTATAGCTATACTTATGTTCTACTGGAAATCGAGGAGTTCTGGTTGTTTAGCTTATAAAATATTTTGTAAAAAATTAAAATCTTCCATTATAGAGGAAATCTCAACTTAAAATTTTCACCCCTGCTCTGCTGGAAGTTTGCGAGGAGTTCTGGCTATATATCTGATGTCAATTTATAGATATATTTATGTTCTACTGGAAATCGAGGAGTTCTGGCTGTTTAGCTCATAAAATATTTTGTAAAAAATTAAAATCCCCCAACATAGATGAAATCTCAACTTCGAAATATTCACCCCTGCTCTGCTGGAAGTTTGCGAGGAGTTCTGGCTGTGAATCTGATGTCAATTTATAGCTATTATTATTTTCTACTGGAAATCGAGGAGTTCTGGCTGTTTAACTCATAAAATATTTTGTAAAAAATTAAAATCCTCCAACATAGATGAAATCTCAACTTCGAAATGTTCACCCCTGCTCTGCTGGCAGTTTGCGAGGAGTTCTGGCTGTGAATCTGATGTCAATTTATAGCTATTATTATTTTCTACTGGAAATCGAGGAGTTCTGACTGTTTAGCTCATAAAATATTTTGTAAAAAATTCAAATCCTCCAACATAGAGGAAATCTCAACTTTGAAATGTTCACCCCTACTCTGCTGGAGGTTAGCGAGGAGTTCTGGCTATATATCTGATGTCAATTTATAGGTATACTCATGTTCTACTTGAAATCGAGGAGTTCTGGCTGTTTATCTTACTAAATATTTTGTAAAAAAATTAAAATCCGCCAACATAGAGGAAATCTCAACTTTTAAACATTCAACCCTGCTCTGCTGGAGGTTTACGAGGAGTCCTGGCTGTATATTTGATCTCGATTAGTAGATACACTCATGTTCTAGTAAAAATCGCAGAGTTCTAGCTTACTGAATGATTTTTATGTTAAAAATAAATTATTTTTCTGAAATATCCATATATTTTTTGTATTTCTCTTTAATATTTTATATAGGAAAAATAACTTTTTTTGAGTTTTAAAGTATAAGGAACTACTGTTCTTATCCGTCTCCTTATGAAAAACTTTTTGTTTTTTTAATTTAAAAAAAGTGCTCTGCTATGTTTCGGAAGTTAGCAGAGCATTTTTAATTTTTTTAAAAATTCTGTTCTGAGCGTAAATTGCTAGAAATCTTTTTGAAAACTATCAGGAACTATAGAACTATTGTGCATGCTAAGGGAACTCCAATTTTTTGGTGCTCTGCTGGACTTTGCTCTGCTAAGTTCACAGGCACACGAAACCGACAGATCATAACTCCGTCCGTGTCAGTCCGCGCTTCGAATAAGACATTTTTATGCTCGAGTGCAATCTCGTTAAAAAAGGCCGAGATCTCGCGAGAACGAAATTGCATTCCCTAGATATAAGATATGAGATATGAGATATAAGATATAAGATATAAGATATAAGATATAAGATGTAAGATATAAGATATAAGATATAAGATATAAGATATAAGATATAAGATATAAGATATAAGATATAAGATATAAGATATAAGATATAAGATATAAGATATAAGATATAAGATATAAGATATAAGATATAAGATATAAGATATAAGATATAAGATATAAGATATAAGATATAAGATATAAGATATAAGATATAAGATATAAGATATAAGATATAAGATATAAGATATAAGATATAAGATATAAGATATAAGATATAAGATATAAGATATAAGATATAAGATATAAGATATAAGATATAAGATATAAGATATAAGATATAAGATATAAGATATAAGATATAAGATATAAGATATAAGATATAAGATATAAGATATAAGATATAAGATATAAGATATAATATATAAGATATAAGATATAAGATATAAGATATAAGATATAAGATATAAGATATAAGATATAAGATATAAGATATAAGATATAAGATATAAGATATAAGATATAAGATATAAGATATAAGATATAAGATATAAGATATAAGATATAAGATATAAGATATAAGATATAAGATATAAGATATCAGATATAAGATATGAGATATAATAATAATAATAATATATCGTTTATTTCGGGTAAAATGCCCATAATTATACATCACAATTACATTAAATTTATAAATATAACACAAAGAAAATTATACTTAAATTTAATAACATTAATGACAATTAAAAATTAAAAATAAAAATTAAATTAAATTCTGACATACAATAATAAATTAATTAAAAATCATTTGAGAATAAAAATAAAAGAATAAGGCCGTCTATCAAGATTTCACCGAGAAATGCAGTTTTGTCCAATGCTTCATATAGGGGGAGCAATACAATCTATCAGCGATAAGTTGTAGGAACTTGTTGGAGCTATCCCGCAGCCTGCGCATCAGCGATGCTGTTCGTTTGCGCAGTATGGCAGCAAAGCAATCAACTCGAGCTTCCGCGAACATCCCCGATGCGCTGCAGAAGCGGGGCAGCCCCATCAAAGCCCTGAACCCATTGTTATATTGGACCCGTAGAGCACTATAAGACTTTTGTGTGTATTTAATCCACAGGCTGCACGTATAAAATGTCTGGCAGTATGCTCTAAACAAAGTAGTTTTAACCTGCGTTGTGCAACGTGAGAATCTACGGGCCAGCATATTCGCTCTGACTGATAGTGCTCTACGTTCCCTCTCCATATCAGCGTCGTCAGCGAGCGTCTCCGTGATCCAATGGCCCAAATACTTAAACCGGCTTACTTTATTTAAAGAATATAAGTTGAGAGTGATATTCAGGGCAGAAGTATGCGTCTTAGAGCCTGCTTTAAAAACCATAAATTCACTCTTATTACCGTTGTAAATAAGCCCGTGGGTTTCCGCATAACGCTCGCAGACTCCGATCAGTTTCTTTAAGGCACCGATAGACGGGCCCAGCAGCACCATATCGTCTGCATAACTAATATTATTAACAAAGACCCCGTCTATTGAACAGCCTTTTTTTTTTTTTTTTTTTTTTAAAAGAGGGGAATGCATTTGCGCACTGGGTACCCCCCCGCGGGATGTTATGCGGGGGGAGTGTAGGACTCGAGCTCACCCGGTGAATCTCTCTGCTAGTCAGAAAGCCGGGCGAGTAATACCCACTAAACCCCTCTTGACCCTCAGGTCCGCCGTTATGAGGTTTCTGGGATCGCAGAGCATGCTGCCAAAAACCCCGACGGAATTTACTGTCGAGAGCGGAGATCGTGAGTGGGATCGAGAAGGTGCGCATAACGCCTCTTTCTCCTCCCACCACGTCTTTCCGCCCTCAGAGGATCAACAGCGATCCTCTCTCGCTCTCTTTCAGCATTCTCCTTCTGCAGCATAACACGCTCGCAGAAGGAGACCACTGCCTTCCACGCCTCTTCGCTATCAAGCATCTTGGTGACGACACTCAACAGCGAGAGGTTCACGCCGACTACCGACACCAGGTCGTGACGCTCCCTAGTCCACGCCGTGCACTCCGCAAGGGTATGCACGGCCGTGTCCTCAGGAGCCCCACAGTGGTGGCAAACGGGGGTCGGCTCTCGCCTGGCTACTTTGTACAGGTACTTCCCAAAGCACCCGTGTGCTGATAGTACCTGCACTAACCTAAAGGTAACGGCACCCTTCGCCCTGGTCACCCAGAGTCTCAAGACCGGACGTATGGCCTCCAAAGTGTGAGCTCCCGACTTTTCCTCACGAAGGTCCTCTTCCCACAGGCGAAACAGGGCATCCTTTGCACTCTGCATGGCCTGCCCTGCTACCTCCACCCAAGGACCTAATCTGCCCTCCTTGGAATCCACCTGTAAACGATAGAGGGCTGCCAGAATTTCAGCATCCCTCTCCCAAGGTGGAGTCCCGGCAATCACACAAGCCGCAGCGAAGGATACGGTCCGATAGCAGCGAGCTGCTCGGACCGCGATCACCCGCTGCGGCCTACGAATGAGCATACGATTAGTCCTTCCCATGGTGTCTGCCCAGACGGGGGACCCATATAGAGCCATACTGCGGATCACTCCGCAGTACAGCCTTCTCACCATTTCATTCATGCCACCAAGGTTAGGTAGCAGGCGCCCTAAGGCTCCCGCCGCCTTTACCAGTTTTGTCCCGAGACTCTTGAAGTGAGCCTCGAAACTCCAGCGGCCATCCAGCAACAGACCCAAATACTTAATACTTGAAGCCAATGATACCCTTACCCCACAAATTGTTAGAGCAGCACCCAGTGGTGGTCCCCCTCTTGGACCGTGAAAAAGGAGGGCATCGGTCTTATCGAGGGAAACTTTTAAGCCTAGCGCTCCAATTCTATCCACGACCAGTGTCACACCTACAGTGGCAAGTGAGGCTACTTCCCCAAAGGTACCACCATGGGCCACGACGAGAGTGTCATCAGCATAACAGAAGGCACGCATCCTTGGTAGGAGCGTGCCTCTCAACACCCAGTCGTAACCCATGTTCCACAGGAGCGGCCCCAGGACCGATCCCTGTGGAACCCCGCATGACACTGGTCGTTGGACAATGTCTCCTAATGCAGTTGTGTATGCCACTTGACGCCCCTCCAGATAGTCCTCCACAAGCCGACGCAGATAGAATGGCACCTCGAAAAATCTGAGGGCTTCCCTAATCACGCTGAATGGAAGACTATTAAAGGCGTTAGTGATGTCAAGAGACACTGCCAGCGCTTTCCCCCCCTGCTCTACAACCTCGGACGTGTAACGTCTCAGTTCAGTGATGGCATCCACTGTTGAGCGGCCAGCCCTAAAACCAAACTGTGACTCGTCCAGGTCCGGCCCCACAGCCAAGAGATGTTGGTTAATGCGGGACGCCACGATCCACTCCAGAGTCTTACCAACCTCGTCCAGGAGGATGATTGGTCGGTAAGCCGATGGAGAATCAGGCGGGCGACCTTCCTTACGTATAAGGCACAAACGCCCCGCTTTCCATGTTCTTGGGAACCGTCCAGTATGCAAACACGAATTAAAGAGTCCCCTCAACTCCTCCTCAAGGTGCGAAAGCGCAATGGCCAGGACTCGGGCATGTACCCCATCTGGCCCTGGTGCCTTCTTTCTTGCCCTCAACCGGTCCAAGGAGGTTTCCATTTCCAGGTCAGTTACCTCAGGAACTTCTCCTTCATTTTCCTGTGTATCCTCGTCCGAAGTCATCCTTGGGGTGATCATGTTTGGAGCATTCGGGAAGAGGCCCGACACAACCCTATCCACGAGATCTGGCTCTAAAGTTTCCGTGAGAGGAGCCCCACCAATCCGCAACCTTTTGCGTGCTGAGCGGTAGGGGCGCCCCCACGGATCATTGTCCAGACCTTGCAGAATCTCCTCATAGGCCTTTGCTTTAGCCCCACTTATAGTTTCTTGGAGAGCCCTCTTGTGAGCATCGTATACCTCACGAAGACCCTCCGTAACCTCCACTGCATCGCCACTCCGCCGACGACTCCTTAGGTAGGCCCTCCTAGCGTTAAGACATACTATCCTTAGCTCACCAACCTCTTGTGTCCACCAATATACTGACCGCCGCGGAGGGGGCATCCTCCATCTTGGCATGCAGGAATCGCATACCTCCATCATCGCACTCTTGAAACGATTAGCCTTCTCATCTACATCTCCAGGTGGAACAGGAGACGCACACCACGCCTGGAGCAACGCTGCCTCTCCCGCTAGTTCACGGTCCAGGCGACTGATCACCCACCGTGGAAAGGTCCGACAGGTGGCTTGGGCTGGCTCTCGTATACTCAGGGACGTGGAGATCCCAATTCGGATATATCTGTGATCCGATAGGGTCTCAACGTCCTCGACCACGTGCCAATCATTGACCCGGTGCGCGTCTATTGAACAGCCTACTCGGGTACCGCTGAGCTCGCTGATATAAGATATAGGATATTTCAGATGTGAGATCAGAGTTATGAGATCTGAGTTAGGAGATATGAGATATAAGATATGAGATATGAGATATAAGATATGAGATATGAGATATGAGATATGAGATATGAGATATGAGATATGAGATATGAGATATGAGATATAGGATATAGGATATAGGATATAGGATATAGAATATAGGATATAGGATATAGGATATAAGATATAAGATATAGGATATAGGATATAGGATATAGGATATAAGATATAAGATATAAGATATAAGATATAAGATATAAGATATAAGATATAAGATATAAGATATAAGATATAAGATATAAGATATAAGATATAAGATATAAGATATAAGATATAAGATATAAGATATAAGATATAAGATATAAGATATAAGATATAAGATATAAGATATAAGATATAAGATATAAGATATAAGATATAAGATATAAGATATAAGATATAAGATATAAGATATAAGATATAAGATATAAGATATAAGATATAAGATATAAGATATAAGATATAAGATATAAGATATAAGATATAAGATATAAGATATAAGATATAAGATATAAGATATAAGATATAAGATATAAGATATAAGATATAAGATATAAGATATAAGATATAAGATATAAGATATAATATATAAGATATAAGATATAAGATATAAGATATAAGATATAAGATATAAGATATAAGATATAAGATATAAGATATAAGATATAAGATATAAGATATAAGATATAAGATATAAGATATAAGATATAAGATATAAGATATAAGATATAAGATATAAGATATAAGATATAAGATATAAGATATAAGATATAAGATATAAGATATAAGATATAAGATATAAGATATAAGATATAAGATATAAGATATAAGATATAAGATATAAGATATGAGATATGGTATACGTGATACGAGATATGAGATACGATATAAGATATGAGATATAAGTTATAGGATATCTCAGATGTGAGATCAGAGTTATGAGATCTGAGTTAGGAGATATGAGATATAAGATATAGGATATCTCAGATGTGAGATCAGAGTTATAAGATCTGAGTTATGAGATATGAGATATAAGATATGAGATATGAGATATGAGATATGAGATATAGGATATCTCAGATGTGAGATCAGAGTTATAAGATATGAGATATAAGATATGAGATATGAGATATGAGATATGAGATATGATATATGATATATGAGATATGAGATATGAGATATGAGATATGAGATATGAGATATGAGATATGAGATATGAGATATGAGATATGAGATATGAGATATGAGATATGAGATATGAGATATGAGATATGAGATATGAGATATGAGATATGAGATATGAGATATGAGATATGAGATATGAGATATGAGATATGAGATATGAGATATGAGATATGAGATATGAGATATGAGATATGAGATATGAGATATGAGATATGAGATATGAGATATGAGATATGAGATATGAGATATGAGATATGAGATATGAGATATGAGATATGAGATATGAGATATGAGATATGAGATATGAGATATGAGATATGAGATATGAGATATGAGATATGAGATATGAGATATGAGATATGAGATATAAGATATAAGATATAAGATATAAGATATAAGATATAAGATATAAGATATAAGATATAAGATATAAGATATAAGATATAAGATATAAGATATAAGATATAAGATATAAGATATAAGATATAAGATATAAGATATAAGATATAAGATATAAGATATAAAATATAAGATATGTGATATAGTATATCAGATTTGAGATAATATGAGATATAAAAATGCAACTTCATTCAATTATGTGATAAGAACTTTTTTATTTCTTTTTATCGAAAGTTGTTAAGAAGTTCACCAAAGAATTTGAGAATATAATATTTACTAAGTACACTGTACAATTGTACATATTATAGCCATAAACTCATCTCCATTTGAATATCCCACATGTGACATCCTTGCCATCTAAGTAAGTATTGAATCATGCATGATGCAGTACAGTAAGTCTCATATCTCACATCTTGCATCTCGCATCTCGCATCTCGCATCTCGCATCTCGCATCTCGCAACTCGAATCTCGCATCTCGCATCTCGCGAAATATATTGAGTAATATATTATGAGATATGAGATGACAATACACTTCGTTTGCGATTGTGTTATATCTTCGCTTTTATCTATATATATAAAAGAGATATATATTGACTCATCACGATATCTCTGGAACCATAAGGCGTAGCGACTTGAAATATGGTAGGAATATTCCTTTCGCCGAGTAGAGGTCAGCTAAGAACGGATTTTACGAAATTCCACCCACAAGGGGGGTTGCGGGGGCAATTGCTAGTCTAAAATAAAATCAATTTATACGTATTTGTATGCATACATTATATGATTATACCCTGACTTAGATACTCGAACTCGACTTACGTGGTTATTTACCGCGTAAGTTTGTCGTATTACTATACTGCATCATGCATTTTTTTTATGTCAGATATCGACAGACGAGCATGAGGTTCACTTGATGGTAGGTACCTCAGCCACAGAACATCAGTCAATGATGCGCTGTCGACCTAATTTTTACTTCGAGCATTCGGAAATCTATAGACTGAAACCGAAACGCGCAATATGCACTTCACGGCTTTTCCATCTATGAACGGTGGTTCGTTCCCGGTCGGAATTTAGATATTCCTCCCACCCGATCAATGCCAAAACATGATGCCAATGCCAATGCATGATTCAATACTTACTCAGATGGCAAGGATGTGTCATGTGGGATATTCAAATCTTTTCTTTTTAGATTTTCTTATCTATTTACTGGCACACAAACAGTTACCCAGGCAGATGCTGAAAATCAGCGCTGTAGCCAGTACTGGTTTTCTTTCGCCACACAGCATATTTAGTTTAAGTTAGGATTAAGAATGTAATGTAAATTTGTGTGTGGCATTGAATAAATATTTCTTATTTTTGGCTATAATACGTAAGTATTAAATTCTCAAATTCTTTGGTGAACTTCTTAACCGCTATCGAGAAAAAGAAATAAAAAAAGTTCTTATCACAATTTTAATAATTCTCAGCTATGACCCTTTTTTCAATTTGTTTACATCAGGGGTCGGCAACCGGCGGCCCGCGGGCCGCATGCGGCCCGTGCTCTATCTCGTTGCGGCCCGCAAGCCTCAGGTCCTTAAGAAAAAAATACCAAAGCAATAGGCCATATTACTAGAATCACTAGAATTTATACGGCCATGCTGCTGGGCCATGAGAGTATTCTTGAAAGCTCGCTCCCACGCGGGGTGATAAAAATGTACCTATTTCATTTTTTAAGAACTGTTATGTTATGTATTGTTTCTACCGAAAATAAATATTTGCTGTACTTATTCAATTCTTGGCAATTTTTTTTGCGTTTATACGCTGCACCTGGCCGTCGGTGGCGGGCGGCTCCTTTGAGACAATAGGCGGCGGCAGTCTTTGATTAGACGCAGGTGTGCGGCGGCGAAAAAATTCAAAGCGACCGACTTTAGTTAAAATCACAGCCGCGCGCAGCTATCGCCTCATTCGGTTGTGGAAATTCGCCGGAAACTCACGTCTCATCTGGTTGCTGGCTACGCGTTTCGTTTCACCTTTCTTCCCTTCGATGATAGCTTCTCACGCACGACGTATGAGGTAAGTACGTTGTATGCACTCGCGAGCAATTTGTATAATTTTATTTACTGATTGTTTATGTGAACCTTCAGATTGATGGGTAAATGTTATAAGGACGTGGATAGTAGTTACATGACATGAAGTCAGTTACGAGTATGTCATGTTTTAATTATTTTTTGAATGTGGAGTTGAATTTGTAGGTGCTAACTGGAACATATAATTTTACAACGAATTTAATTTTTTTCATTATTGTTACAGAATATTTATATAAACATGGCTTCAAGAAAAAGGAAGATAGAAGAAGAAAAAAGAGTTTTTAACAAATTATGGACAGAATTATACTTTTTTATCGAGTTTAAAGGAAAACCGTTATGCTTGATTTGTCAAAAGAGTATTTCTGTAGTAAAGGAATATAACCTGAAGCGACATTACGACACTGAGCACAAAGCTAAATTTGACTGTCTTGAAGGAGAAATACGACAAAGGAAAATTTCCACTTTGAAATCGTCATTACAAAATCAACAAAACATATTTAAGGTTGTGGCAGACAACAGCGAATCGAATGTTCGTGCCAGTTACAGGGTAGCAGAGATTCTAGCAAAAAGTGGACGTCCGTTTACCGATAGTGAATTAGTAAAAGAGTGTGTCTTAGCTATCGCAGAAGAAATATGCCCAGAGCAAAAAAAAATGTTTGAAAGTCTTAGTCTCTCTGCGAGAACTTGCACCCGACGTACTGAAGACTTGGGTGCTAATTTGTGTGAACAACTCAGGGATAAGGCGCAGTCTTTTGACTGCTTCTCTTTAGCGATGGATGAAAGTACGGACGTGTCGGATACAGCACAGCTACTCATATTTGTACGCGGCATTGACGAAAACTTTACTGTTTACGAAGAGCTTGTGAAAATGTGCAGTTTGAAAGGTACAACTACGGGAGAAGATTTATTTCACCATGTGGAACAAGCTCTGGATTCATTGCAGTTAAGCTGGGAAAAGTTAACAAGTGTCACTACCGATGGAGGCAAGAACATGAGCGGTCAAAACAAAGGTGTTGTTGGGAGAATCATCAGCAAAGTGAAAGATTCTGGATCTACTGTGCCATTGATTTTTCACTGTATTGTCCATCAAGAGGCATTGTGCTCCAAGGTTATATCCTGGAAAGAAATAATGGATACTGTAACATCCACTGTTAATTTTATAAGAAGAAATGGGCTGACACACCGTCAGTTCCAAAAGTTTTTGGAAGATCTGGAAGCTGATCATGGTGACGTGGTTTACTACTGTGAAGTGAGGTGGCTCAGTCGAGGTGCCGTTTTGGAACGGTTTTTTGATTTGAGGAAAGAAATTGGCAACTTCATGGAGATGAAAGGAAAGCCAGTCGAAGAGCTTACTAACAAACAGTGGATTATCGATCTTGGTTTTTTGACTGATTTGACTAAGGAACTGAATCAGCTCAACAAACGCTTGCAGGGAAAAAATAAATTGATTTGCGATATGTATTCAGATGTTAAGTCATTTGAGATGAAACTGAAACTGTTTATCGAGCATATTGATGAAAAAAAGCTTGACCATTTTCCTAATTGCAAGAAAGCCGTGGAAGAAGCTGGAGATAATTTTGTGTGGCAAAATATTACAATGAGAAACGTGTTAACACAACTACAAACTGAGTTTGTAAATCGATTCACCGACTTTAAAAAGAGCTCCCTTAACCTGGAAATATTCCAAAACCCTTTTGCAATTGATATTAGTGAGGTACCAAGCAATTTGCAAATGAACATAGTAGATTTGCAAAGTAATAGCACACTTAAAACGGCATTTAAGGAAAGCACTGACTTGATACTGTTCTACGGAGGTTTGAGTTCTGAAAACTTCAAAGAATTGAAAAAGTTTGCTCAGCAGATAATAACTATGTTTGGTAGTACATATTTGTGTGAGCAGACTTTTTCAATTCTCAACTACCGCAAAAATAAGAATTGTTCGCGGTTAACGGATGAACATTTGGACGCGATTCTACGCGTGTCTACTACTAAAATGAAAGCAGACGTTAAAAAACTTGCAAGTCAAATGCAGCCGCAAAAATCTCACTAGTTCTTACTTTTATGTTAGTATAGTAATTCAATTATAATAGACATGATTGTATTAATATATATGCGTTTTATTTCAAATATTAAAAATACATACCCGAACATATAAATATAAAAATAAGTGCGGCCCGCACTGATACTCTGGCAACATATGTGGCCCTGCTATAGCAAAAGGTTGCCGACCCCTGGTTTACATCATGAAGATTTTGCATTTTTTTTAAATACACCCATGCCGTCTCCCTTACCTACTTGTATAAACGATACATAAATGTGTTTGCCTCATGGCGAACTGGGGGACTGGAGAACACACATTTATTACAATGTCACTAGCGAATCACGCGCAGCTGTGGCTTTGTTAAATTTTGCAATATTATCGTCACAATATCCGATTGCGATTCGTATGTCCTCCGGAGCGAGGTCTCAATCAAGCAGTAATTTCCTCCAATATCGCTGTATAACGTTATCTTATAATTATTAATTTATTTACGGGAAAATCAACAGATTTACGCGATTATGTTTTTGACAGATGAGCATTAGGATCACTCGATGGTAGTGTTGATATCTGCCACAGAACATCAGTTAATGATGCGTTGTCGAACTACTTTTAACTTCGAGCATTCGGAAATCCATAGACTGAAACCGAAACGCGCCATATGCACTTTTTTCCATCTATGAACGGTGCAGGTGGTTTGGAGTTTTATTTCATCCAACCTACGGAAAAAAATATTACCGCCCATTTATTTATATCATTACTTTTTCGTTTATTTCGAACGTTCTACGAATTCGCAGATCAATATTTTAAAATACCTATACCAAATATGTATATATTATATGAATTTTGTTATTGGTACTGTTTATTATTTAACACGTTGGTTAAATAATATTTAGCACTGTTAACACAACAGAAGCTGAGACAAGATGAAAGAATTTAATGAATTTAAAAACCTTTAATCGAAACAACGCGAAACGTATTATTTTTATTAGCGATGTACCTATCACACGCGCTTCTTACATGAGTTTCCGATAAACATAACATAAACATATTAAGCAGTACATAATCACATGTAGATCTCATTCATCGCTCCAGAAAAGAAAAGGCTGTGTTAATTTGAATGTTTTATCATTCTTATTGCCTCACCTTCCATTTATGTATTGGTAACATTCAGTTGCAAACTGGTTGCTATCATTGACGCTTGTGGTTTGACGCGAGATACCTTTTATGTGACAATGGAAACGTGATTTCTGTGCGTGAATATATCAATATTTAGTAGGTTTAACAAAAACTACTGCTGTTGTGGAAACTCGAAGGTACGTGTTTATTTACTATAAGTATATCAAAAATCACGAAATGGCCACAGCTGAAGTCCTATTTAACCATTGCAATATTTTTTAAAAAAACTAAATTTATTACCTATAATACATATTTTACCTTTATTATATTACAACGCGCCCCGGCTTCACACTGGTGCAATGTATATGTACTATACACAAAACAGTCTATGTAACTCGCTGATAATGTAACTTTATATTGGTGAAAGAATTTTCAAAATCGGTCCAGTAGTTTTTGAGTTTATTCATAACATACAAAAATACAAAAATTCAAAAATACAAATCTTTCCTCTTTATAATATTAGTATAGATATAGACTAGCCACGCTCCCTGGCTTCACACAGGTTCAATCTAGATGTGCTATACAGAATTGCCTATGTTACTCACTGATAATGTAGCTTTCTATTAGTGAAAGAATTTTTAAAATTTTGAGTTTATTCATAACATACAAAAATTAAAAAATATAAATCTTTCCTCTTTATGATATTGGTATAGAGTTAGAAGTATATTATTTTTCGTATTTAAACAGTGATAAGTAGTTTTGTTGTTCTGTTATTTTAATTGTATGTTTATGTGTGTCAAATAAAATATTATTATTCATAAAAATGTTTACGCGAAGAAAATGAATGAATTTTATCACGTAAAATTTGGGACGAAGGCTCTCTTCTCGAAGAGGTTTTGATAATTTTTATTTGCACAATCCTGATAATATATAATCTCACTTTAGTTATAATTATTATAGCTAATGTTATCTACAAGTTACGACGTTAGATATTATATACAAATTATTATATCTAACGTTATCTAAAAGTTGTAAAACAAGTCATAGTCCTGCTAGTAGGCATCTAATATTAAACGAATTTCTCGTTAAAATCTAATTTCTGTTAATTTACCTGACGATTACCCTAATTTTTAAGAAATATACAAAGTAATTTAATCATATTTATGTCAACCACCTAAACGTAGATATTGTTATTTCTTTAGAGAATGTTAGAAATTCCCATAGTCTGATATTTTTTAATATTATAAACAAAAGTCCATATTTTCTATAATAAAATAATAATAATCCAAATTTTAATTTTATTATAACGAGAATCTTAAATATTATTATAAAAATAAAACAATAACCTAGATCTTAACTAAGTATAATATATACCCTCAAGAAAACTGCCATGCGGTATGGTTCCCAGGATACTAGCACTATTTCCTCGCTGAATGGCGAGGCTGATTCGCTGATAAAATATGATATTACAATAATCATGTACAATAACATACCTATTCAGGAAATTGTTTTAACATGCTAAATGGGAGCAAGCCAAAAAGGACCCGATTTTTAAAAAAAATTTTTTGAAAACAGGCTCCAGTGTGAGCAGCAATGATCACCGCAAATCGCCTTTTTTTTGTTTGGAAGTCCCCGTTAAATAGCTGCTCATTAAATAGCTATATAAATACTGTAAATTCTTGAAATATGAATTATAATTCATATTTATAGTGGAAAACATTTATCAGGAAATATTAAAACCCGTTTTCAAAGTGTATCTGGGTTAGGTTAGCTTAATGAAAGGAATAATTATAATAAATTGATTTAATTAATTAAAATAATAAATCACATCACAAATATGAATTATGGCGATGATCTTTGTATATATTACTTAGCTAAACTATTGATTTTTTAATTCCTTCCCTAAACTTTTAAAATTGAATTGAACTTATTTCATACTGGGTTTTAGCAGTCTACCCTCGAATCATAATTGAGTGTAAAGCGGGTGTTGTTTTAATGGTTAGAAAGTATTTATAAGTCGTTCTCGGTTCTACGAAGAAAAGTAATTTGCCAAAATTTTTGAAAGTCAGTTTAATTCTGTTAGGAATAAGATATATTTTTAACCGTTTTTTACGTTCATTTATTCATTTATTTGGCCATCGCTACTGAAGACTATAGAATATATGTCAATGTTGCACTGACTACACTGTGTGCTTACTTGCATCTCACAAATTGCACACTAACATAACATCTCATAATAATTTCTAATCTACATCGTCATAATATATAAATTTAATACTTAAATAATTAATAATAATAATAAAAAGATCTATTTAATAGTTTAAAGTATTTAAATTCAAATTGCAAATGCTTGGCTATTTTTTTTACATTATTTCACTGATTTTAATACTCGTATTTGAACAGAGTTCATCTTGTTTGCCCGTAGGTATGTCATAATCATTCCACTAAATGGAGGACTATCTACTAAAAAAATATTCGAATGGACCAACACTGAAACCGGTTAATTTTTATTTTCCAAAATACGTGTCGGACTGAGATACCATGATTTAAAAAGTAATACACACTAAACTTATCACAGTAATTTTTTTCAGTAAATATTAACAAAAACCCATAGTAAATTAACCGGTATTCCTGTCCCTGCGTCCAACTGTCAGTTGTATGAGAGATCATTTGAAATTTCGAGATATGAATACTTTTTCGCAAGTTGTTCGTGCTAGGCCCTCAGAACTTGGTAAGGAGGCACACCTCCTACGTTCATCCAGTTGAGTCGAAACTAAAGTTACGTGTCATTTTCATGCTTCATTAAATAAATCATAAACGAGATTATCATTAAACCATTATAATTGTATCATTCAAGAGTAAGTATAATTCAAGGTTTCAGGTTCTATTAAGGTTGTCAATCGTGGGTAAATATATTGTTTTTTAAACTTTGCTTATAAATTATTTTGTGTTTACCTCTCATATTCTAGTGTAACAGTTGGTTACGAAAGATTCATTTCCCCCATGTAAATAAACTTAAAAATGCTATGTTGTATGTACATATTATAGCCGTAACGTCATTTTATATAGATAATAAATATTAATTATTAATGTATTTTTTATGTCAGGTATCGACAGATGAGCATGAGGTTTATTTGATGGTAGCTGATACCTCAGCCACAGAACATCAGTCAGTGATGCGCTGTCGACCTTATTTTTAATTCGAGCATTCGGTAGGTACATTCATGATTAAACTTTAATTTAAAATTTTATACTATGAGGTCATTTATTACATTTCATTTGGTATTCCAAGTCTGAATGAAGTTTTGAGATTTTTTCTGTATAGAAATTTGACAGTTCTCAGGAATTGGTTTCGACTGTATTCCAAGGCCTGATAATATTTTCAATCAAAATTTTCTGTAATCTGTACAAATTAATCATAATATTACAAGTGCACGTGGCAACCCTATGTTTAATCAACAATCTCAAGTTTTGTAAGCAAAGATAAAAGGATTTGCCAACTCAATTCTTGAATTATTTATAAATAGCAATAATGCCTTCTTTTTTAATTGAAGTAAATTTTATTTCTTCATTTAAGACTAGCGATCCACCCCGGCTTCGCACGGGTCCAATGTAGATGTACTAAAAAAAAAACCTCGCTACTCGATACTCGCAGATAATGTAGCTTTCTATTAGTGTTTTTAAATCGATAGTTTTTGAGATAACTCGTGTGGAAGTGGAAAGATGTATGGAGTACCTATGGATGTTTTTTTTTATGTAAGGTATCGACAGACGAGCATGAGGTTCACTTGATGGTAGGTATAGATACCGCAGCCTCAGAACATCAGTCAATGATGCGCTGTCGACCTAATTTTTACATCGAGCATTCGGAAATCCAAAGACTGAAACCGAAACGCGCAATGTGCACACGGTTTTTCCATCTATAAACGGTGGTTCGTTACCCGGTCGGAATTTAGACGTGGTAAAACATGCTTATAGAAAATTATAAACATGTCGTCCCGGTGGGATTCGAACCCACAACCCATCGCATCGCACGACAAGTGTCCACAAGCGCCCACAAGCCCGTCAATGATTGTTAGTCAGTTAGCCCGTCAGTGTTAAGCTGAAGTTAAGTTTTAGACAGTTCCTCCTTTATTATCCTTTCGAGATATCGGGATTCACCGATTTCTTGCGTCAACAACAGACCTTGACTACCCACATATTTAAGCTCATCAAAACGTAGTCTGAAAGAGATTGCTACTCTAGCAATAAGACCACCTATAGTAACTTTTATTCCTGAAAATGTATTTTCATATTTGTATTTATGTTATGTGCAATAAAGTTATAAATAACTAGCTGACCCGGCAAACGTTGATTTGCCATGTAAATAATTTCTAAAAAGCAGGGGTTGGTGATAAAAAAGTAAAAATTAAGGGTTGTATGTATTTTTTAATGCCACATTATAAAAAAATAAAAACAAAAAAAATCGTCCAAAAATAAAATTTAAGGGTGGACAACCCTTATCACTTAGGGGTATGAAAAATAGATAGTAGCCGATTCTCAGACCTACTGAATACGCATATAAAATTTGGTAAAAATCGGTAAAGCCGTTTCGGAGGAGTACGGTAACTATCATTGTGACATGAAAATATATTAGATAATAAAAGAAGTCCGCAAGCGAATAAAAAATCTTTGGCATTCATAATACAAATATTATTATATTTAAATTCATAACAAACTGTCATATAGGATGGACACAGATTCTTTTGATAAAGAAAATTACAAAACTTGTTTGTAAACCGCTATTCAATATAAGCCGAAGCTTTCACTTCTTCAAAGGCAGATATACTACACTGTATTTTTATGTTACTTTATTATGGTTATTTATTTGTAAAAAAACATCGTACCTACAAGGTTGGTAAAATTATTTATTAAAAAAAACAAAAACCGACTCCAAAACTATATCTACATATAGTATGTACAAACATACACTAAAAATTAAAAAATATTATTTTAATTACTTCAAAGTAAAAGCCTTAAAGGACAATCGACAGCATTATTGATACTTATATATCTACTAGCGACCCGCCCCGGCTTCGCACGGGTCAATATTTTTTGACAAAAAAAGCAGGGGTTGTATGTATTTTTGTATGTTGTATCATAAAAAAATAGAAATTATAAATTTTGTATAAAAAATAAAATAAAAAATTTAGGGGTGGACTACCCCTAACATTTAGGGGGATGAAAAATAGATGTTGGCCGATTCTCATAGATACCGGATAAGCACAAAAAATTTCATCAAAATCGGTCAAGCCGTTTCGGAGGAGTATGGCAACGAAAACTGTGACACGAGAATTTTATATATTAGCTTTTAATATTTATTAACCGCTATTTTTGAAGTAGCACGGGAGCGTAAACTGCATTTCCCAACGGTAAATAAAAAGTGATGCATCAATTAAAAGCCGCGAACGCGCCAAAAAATGTTTTGCTAAAAAAAGCAATTTTTTGCGCTGGAGAGCCCCGCAAAATGCGCTTCTTGTTACTATTAAATTTAAGTCTTACGCCGCCACTGTGTTAAAGAATAAAAAAACCTAGCAACAACGCTACTACTTCTGTTATATTATGATATTCTTCTCAATATCAGGAAATAAGTCAATAACACGAACAATCACACGAATTTATTTGATGAAGCGACCGTATCTTCAATATGAAGCGCTTTTTCACGATCAGAACACGAGAAACGCCTATTACCAAATTAGATTATAAAACGTCAAACTCTCAAGGCTCGATACCCAAAAATCACATTTAATTAATATTCTATTCCGAGCGTAATATTATAATACATAGATTAATAATTGGTAGAGTACCAATAAGTTATAATACTTATTATTAATTTTTATTTCAGCTGCACTATTTTTCTACTATCCAAAAGTTTGTACAGAAGAGATTAAATAGTTCGATAAAACCATCCTCATTTATAATTTTTTGATTAAAAAAACAAAAAATCATAAACATTTATCAATCACACAAAGGACTAATATTTAAAAAAAGGGATTAAAGGCCGGCCACTCAAATCCTGGCGATTTTCAACACAGATGTGATGTAACGCGGATCCTTCGTGGCCCCCTAAATGAAAAATTAATGATAATTTCCTTTACTTGCGCTGTAAGACCTTCCTTCTTGCCAAATTTTATGATTCTAGGTCAAACTTTTAACAGCTTCAAGGGTCTGTACTGTATTTAAAACTTCGCGTACACATACAGACAGACGGAGTACTAAGTGAAACTTACCCTTTTTTCCTTTTGAGATACGGTACCCCTAAAACTGAAAAGACACAGAAATGTGTCTGCTTCAAATCCCACGTACAAAATGGGTAATACCTACAATTCACTTTTTTTTTAAATATGTTATCTATACTAATATTATAAAGAGGAAAGATTTGTATTTTTGTATGTTATGAATAAACTCAAAAACTACTGGACCGATTTTGAAAAATCTTTCACCAATAGAAAGCTACATTATCAGCGAGTAACATATGCTATGTTTTGTGTATAGTACATCTACATTGCACCCGTGTGAAGCCGGGGCGCGTTGCTATGATAAATAATATGTTCTCATATTTAATTAAGAGTTGAATCGTAAAGTATATAACCCCCGGCTTTGCACGGGTCCAATGTAGATGTACTATACAAGAAAATAGCCTATGTTACTCGCTGATAATGTAGCTTTCTATTGGTGAAAGAATTTTTAAAATTGGTAGAGTACCTAGTTTTTTAGTTTAATCGTAACAAACAAACAAACCAATTTTTCCTCTTTATATTTTAATATAAAATCCTTTTAAACAACTTTTCAGTATCTTCTCGACCTTGTCTCTGAAGGTTTATAACCCGTCTCTCTATTGAACTTGACACAATTTTCCCCTCATATCAACATCTATTCCACTTAGGCAGCCAAATTATAATGTATGTATTGTATGGGAATAGTTCTGAATAGTTCGCGTTATGCATATCATTACAATCAGGGAAGTAACGGAGGTGTTTTTATCGGAACCGAATTCGGAATCGGAGTTTTTAAATTTGGTTCGTCGGAACCGGAACCGGAAAAAGAAAGATGTATAATAAAATAAAATTACAATAATTATTCATCAATTTCATTCATATCAGTTCAAAAAATAAAACACTTTCCTGGGTGTTGAAAATTTAAATAAAAGAATCTTCTTAAATCTTGAACAGTAGTAAATTAAATCAAATTATAATGACCGCCGCTGTTCGTCCTCGTATTATAATCGCCGATTCAAAATCGGAACCGAAATCAGAATCGGAGATGCAAAATCAATCGGAAGTTCCGACCTTTCGGAACCGAAGTCGAAGATCCGTAACATACAATACTCGAATATATTTTATCATTTAAAACTATCACAAAATGGATTTTTAATTTATTGTTAATATTTAGATATCATATTTGATTTTAATAAGTCTTCTTCTTCTTGCCCTGTTCCCTTTTTTTATTTGGGGTCGGCGCAGTAGGTATGTTCTCTTTTTCCATTCTCTCCTTTCACTCGCCATATCATCAGTCACACCTCTCAAACACATATCATTCTTCACACAATCAATCCATGTTTTTTTGGCCTCCCTCTTCCCCTATACCCATCCACTTTCATATTCAAAACTTTTTTAGACACATGCCCTTCATCTCTCCTCATACCATGCCCATACCAAGCCAAACGATTACCTTTCAATTTTTCATTCACTGGCGCTACTCTCAATAGTAATTTCTTATCTTATCTTATCACTCCACCTAAACATTCTCATCTCAGCTACATGCAAACGTTTTTCATCCATCAGCTTACTTGCCCCAACATTTAGAACCATCAAGACGGATTTTCCATGGTCTTATAGATTTTTTCCTTAAGTTTTAAGGGCATCCGTGGCATTTGACTTTAATAAGTATTTTAGTTTAATCTTTGTAATAATAATAACATAAGACCCTCGGTTTTCATAGTATCCCTCCTATTGATTTAGGACAAGTACGACTTTATATTTTTCATTTTGAAATCTCCAAAGTTCTGCTTGAATATCAAAATAAAAAAATCATTTATATAAATTAATAAATTTATATTAACCTTCTAAACTAATCTGTTTAGCCAAGTCACACTAGTAATACTAACAATTTATTTGCATACTAAAGCATCTAATATTAATAAGGGCATCCCTACAACTAAGCTCGTCAAAAAATATTTTGCCTAGGTACCTACAAGCTTTCTCCTTACCAAGTCTCATCAAATCCGTTCCGTAACAGATGATTAGAATTCCTTATTAATATTTTGACATGTCTCAGAATTATTATAAGTTATTTACTACTACTATATAGGGTTCTCTCGTCGCATTTGTGTTAGATGTTTCTATGTCACAACCTAATGGGAGGGGACTGAGACCTTGTACACCCTCGCCAATGACATATCGCTAATATAATATTACCTGTTGCTAGCGCGTCATGACAGTTTACTGCGGGGCAATGCTTGTGCCTTCCAGCCGGCCTAGCATGGCCACCACGAGATATGTCGCGGACGAGAGAAGACAAAGTATGATGTAAGATATCTCGATACATTATATCTCGACATCGACATTTTTTATAGAAAAGATATCTCGATCGACAAATATATCTATTTTTGATATTAAAAGTCGAGTTTTAAGTGTAATTGTCATGTTAGACCTGCCGGGCTAGCATGACCGCCACGACATATGTCGCGGACGAGAGAAGACAAACTAAGATGTTAGATATCTCGATATATTATATCTTGACATCGACAATTTTGATAGAAAAGATATCTCGATCGACAAATGTATCTATTTTTGATATTAAAAGTCGAGTTTTAAGAGTAATTGTCATGTTAGACCTGAAAGAAATAAAGCGATAGTCGATTGAAACACAAGAAAACGGTAGACAAAATTTTATCGCGCTTGTCATGCTAGGCCGGCTGATAGAAGAATACGCGGCCCGCGGATTAAAATTAAAAGATCAAGTAAATTCGATTACTAACATCTCAAAAATAGATTTTTTGATCACAAGAGATCACGTTAAGACAATTTTTAATATAATAAAAAAAAATTAAACAAGACCATCCTTCTCGCTGAAATTGTATTATTTTTGTTGTAGTTTAGGTCCTAGAAACATTAACCTTTTTTTCTTTCGCCCGTGATCCCCCGATAGTGGTCGCGATCCACAGTGTGATATATACTATAACTACCTATGTTTGGTTGAAAGCCATTTTCGTTCTCTATGTCCTTTAATTGATCTGTAACAGAATTTTTCTATGTCTCCGATTTGAAGTAAAACATAGTTTAGCTGATGCTTTCTTTGACTAAAGCGAGATCCTACCACAGATGTCGTAAGTAAATGTCTGTTTAACTTGATACCTCCACGCGTTCCTGAGAAAAAGGGTCTTGACAGACAGACGGACAACGAAGTCTTACCCTATAAGGGCTCCGTTATAGGTACGGAGTACGGTTTAATCCGTACAGCTGGAGTTCTCTCCCTGCGTCTGTCTTTCCGGACCGATATAACATGGATCTTTTTCAAGAAAAGAATTAATAGGCATCTAATAGGTAGGCGTGATTCACCATCGTAGCCCACATCTGCACTTTCCAGCAGGTGGGATAGTGGGCAAACACCTACTTATTCAAGAATAAAAAAAGAGTACGGAACCCTAAAAATCATATACTCGAGTATCAAAAATTGCCATTTATACATACATATAATATGTTAAGTATATAAATGACTTTACGATTATAGAGGGCAATGTCTATCTACTTTATTTTTTGTTATTTTGTTGCCAGTCATATTAAAATTAACGACTGGATTGTCAGGGGATTTTTCTTAAAAAAACAAGACATTGATTAAATTTTAAATACAATCTTATCTCTAGTAAAGACTCGACCATTAAGTATCTGGGTAAAATTTAATAATCACTGTATTCCAATGTAAAGGCACTTTAAATAAGTGCTTACTCAGAAAGAAATTTTATCTTTAATAGCTAAAAGTCATGATTCACGGAATACTTAAGCATAAAATAGGATATGAATATGTATTTATTTCATAAAGACTACACTATAACAATGGCGGGACCTCCATACAACCCCAAAAGCCCGGCTGACTTTAACGTAATACGTGTATATATATAACTTATATAATTCCCTAATCACATAAGCTAAATATTTTTGACTTATATAATTACAATAAGGGCAATGTTATTTCATTTTATGGTAGCATTGATAGGTCATGCTAGGATTTTAGGCTTGTATGGTGGTCCCGCCACTGCACTATTGTTCCCTATACTAGAAACCACTATTTTGAGCGTTTGAGGAATCCAGAGACTCTATAATATAATATTCTATACTAATATTACAAAGAGGAAAGATTTGTATTTTTGAGTTTTGAATAACTTCATTAACTCCTGGACCGATTTTCAAAATTATTTCACCAATAGAAACCAGCTATGTTATCAGCGAGTATCTAGGCTATTGTTGTTCATTTTTTTGTATATACATTGCACCCGTGCGAAGCCATCGCTAGTATTCTATATTCATGAATCATGTCATCTGGGGATTCACGGAGATTCGCTTCTTACTCATTAATAATAGAGGAAGTAAAACAGGGTGCTAGATTTTGTGCCTAAGTCTAACTGAGTTGTTACTGCCTAATCCCTTTGATATATATCAAAACAATGCATGGTGGGAAATTCCTCTTTTATAGGTCTACAAAAAAGTTCGCAATGTCAAATATCTATTAAGGATAGCTTACTATATCTTTTTTTTAAATGGTCACGTACAATGCGGTAAATGGAAAGTATACACGTTATAATAATATTTTACACTAGCTACTGAATATCTTCGGAGATTTTTTTAACGCGCGCGTCATTGCGACCCTATGTCACACAAAACATGTACCTAGGAATAATATGCTCTACTACCCGTGCAGAGCCAGGGCGGGTTGTTAGTATACTATTAAAATAGTATTTTAGTATGCGGTGCATAGTGGAGAGTCCCGCAGGACTATTTGGTGTCAAAGTTTATCATAAGATAAAATATACAATAGGTACCAATACTTTAACGAAATTTTTTTTAGGGATAATCCCATCCAATGAATGAATACACTATACGTGTATTATCATTGTTACCTATACTCGTAACTACCTATAGCTAGGATTTTATAAAATCATTAAGTCCACTATGTCTTAAATTTTCCATAAAAGACCTAGAACTTAGTAATTATATATAAGCTTTAAAAAAATGTTATTTTTGTTGTATTTTTTGCCAAATATATCACTGGGTCTTATAATTAATAAAACAGGTTTTCGAGGGTCAACAACTCTGCAAACAAAACATGACTAAGTTTGCGTGACGTGATATTTCCAAAACCCAGTTGTTTGAAAAAAAAACAGCTAAATACTCGACTGACCTTTCTTGATATAGAAGTAATGAAAAATTAATAAGTTAAAGTTGTGAGTTTATTTATTACGACTTAACACACCTATAGAAGATTTGTAGGTATCACAAAGCAAAGCTTGTATCTTGGGTCCTCCAATACAGAAAAAATATAGCACATGATGTACAAGTGGGATGGCGTGGAAAAACCGTGAAGTGCACATTGCGCATTTCGGTCTCAATCTATGAAATTACGAATGCTCGAAGCATAAAGTAGCTCGACAGCGCATCATTGACTAATGTTCTGTTATCTGTAGTTGAGGTATCACCTACCATCAAGTGAAACGCATGCTCGTCTGACGATATCTAACATTAAAAATGGCCTATATTTAAGAGTACATTCTTATAAATCCTATATACCTATGTAGCTAAATTACTAGCTAGCTGTTTACTTTTCTGCTCTGGAGTACGCATGTATATTGAAATGTTGTTTACAGGGCCTAGCACGGACAACTTGCGAAAAAGTATTCGTAAGTCATTTGTATGAAATTTCAAATGATGATGATTTCTCATACTAAGTACTAACTGACAGATTGGACGATTCAAATACTTTCTCGATAGTTGTTCGTGCTAGGCCCTCAGTATTATTTGTGTTGTTTGTGATGGTAATGGTCGTGTAAATGAGTTTATTAGACATGTATGAGTTTTTGTTGTAAATGAATTATTACTGCGATTGTATCGATACTGCATCGCGTTATGGTGATCTTTATAGGGTTCGCTCACTGTATCTGAATCGAGCCTATCTTAAAATCGCCTTGATTGGCGCGGCTAGTTTTTTTAAGTTGGTATGCCTATTGAAGCGTTCGAACACGGAATCTAGCATCTGAATAGCGACTAAATCACCGGTTGTCGATGCTTAAAGTAGCGTGTGTACATTGGCCTTTAACGAATCAGCTCTCAAACTGCATCTAAGACTTTAGATACATGTATATCACAATGTATACACCACATAATATGGACGTTAGTCGATAACATTAAAGATTTCAGGGCGAGTTCGTTACGGTCGTTTAATACGGATAATATAAACCGCATTATCTGGCCTTCACTGATTTGTATAGAAATGTTGGGCCGAAATTGTGATCAATTGTTGATAGGTATAGTATAAACACGCCCAATTAAATAGACACAAAATAATTTAATGCACAAACAAACGCATCTAGGAAAGTAATAAAAAGAACATGAATAATTAAGATTATGTTTCTTTTTTTCCTCTGTTTTTTAAAAAATAACAAACACATTTAATTCTCTATTAACTTTAAATATGTTTTTCTGTTTGTACATATGTATGTACGACAGTTCTTTAAACGAACGGGATATCAAACGAATATTAAAATTCCGGTCGGGTAAAGAACCACCACCACGCTATGAAAAACCGCGAATTAAAATAGGTCGACAGCACATAAAAGGCCGGCAGCGCATCCTCTGGTGTTGCGCATGTCCATGGGCGGCGGTAGTCCCTTACCATCAGGTGACACGCCTGTCCGTTTGCCTCCTCTAATATAAAAAAAAGAAAAATCATTAATCTATAGATATAGGTACATCGAGCAAATCTCACGCTCATCTGACGAAATCTTAAATCTGAACCCATGATCTCCTAATTATAAGGCTATCAGATCTATAGAAGGTATCTTAGAATAAAAGATCATTAAATCTAAAATGTTTCCAATGTACCTAACTCCATCTTATATTTCTCAAATAGAAAAGCATTCAACCGCGAGTCACGACTCAACTAAGAACAACATCATATTAGATAAGTTTTGCAACTGTGTTTCCACGTCCTCGATAAACAGTGTAAGAGACAGTTATAACGTTCACCGCACACTTTAAAGCTGCTTCGAAACCATAGATAGAAATGTTTTCGAGATGGCCGAGCAATAATTGCCAATAGTACAGCCATACATTGCCGGGAAAGTACCTATAGCCCGTTTAGAAGCACCTTAACAGGTTCATTGCCGGAATTAAGCTTCATACAAAAAAATCCGCGATGCCATTTACTGTTTGTTTTTAAAATATGCACCTATACAAATAACAAAAGTAAAAACATTGTTACAAAGCGTATAGCGGAGTCGTCGGCACCGTAACGGAATTCCCGCCAACTCCGCGCGGGGATTCCGGGATTCAACCTGTTAAGAATGACATATTGCTAATTTCATTCTACGTACAGTATCGTGCAGAAGTAAGCAGACCGTAACTTCGAAATGAATCACCGAGGGAAGGCCATAAAGTAATTTCTACTTTAAGAATATAATAATGTGTGACGCTTTGACATTCAACCTTTGAAAATTGACTCGGAAAAAAACAGCATGTAACAACGAATCGTATATCGTCGTTCTGAGGGCCTAGCACGACCTCACGAACGACTATCGAGAAAGAATTCAAATCGTCCATCTGTCAGTTGTATGAGAAATCATTTGTTTCATACAAATGAGAGCTCGACGATACGAATACATTTTCGCACTTATGATCGCGATTCCAGAGGTACGGTCAGCACGATAATATGTGCTTGTTGCTCACCGACTTTTTTTTTTCTATTAAATTTTTAAAGCCTCTATGTTAATGTATCACACGTCAGTTTTTCTGTATGCAATCTCACGCTCATCTGACGTTTAAAGTGTCCAGAGTGCTATGTATAATTAAATATATTCTGCACCATCACACACATACATATGAACATTGTATCATTGTATCTATGTTATTGCGAAAATAGTTGCAAACCGTAATTATGCGGTAAAATTGCTTACCACAGGTTAATGACCTAAGAGTGTATTTATGTCTTCTACGTGAAAACAAACTTCATTTTACTTAATTTATTTATTCATTCAAAAGTTGACACAGTTGATAATTATTTCAACTAGGAATACACTTAACACTTAATAAAAAGATACTTAAACATTATTTCCTAAATAAAATTATTTCTCTAAAGGCGCGTAGTTGAGGAGTTTCTCAATTAAATCTACGTGACCAAGCAGCATCCTTCGACAACAATACCGTTTCAAGCCAAGGGCATCCAGTGCATCACTGTAACAATTAAGACAATATGTTAGAAATTAGATAAAAATATCAACACTGACACTATCAACAGTAACTATTTCTTTGCTATACGAAATCGATACAAGCATTTTTGACATTTTTCAAATTTGATAATGATGAGCATTAATGGTGAATCCGAATATTTGATTCAAATATATACTAATATTATAAATATTTCCGTCTGATTTGTATTTTTGAATGTTATGAATAAACACAAAAACTACTGGAGCTATTTTAAAAATTCTTTCACCAATTGAAAGCTACATTATCAGCGAGTAACATAGGCTATATGAGTATAGTACATTCAATTGCAGCCGTGTGAAGCCGGGGCGCGTTGCTAGTAAGAAATGTCTTTCAAATCGAATTAGTGCATATAGCTTTTATTATAACTATATTGTATTTTTTACTATCGTCCACTATTGTCTTCTGCCACACTGGGGGACTACCTCCCCATTTCGTGGCGGCACTTCTTCCTATATTGATTAATTGTTAATTTATATTTTAAGTTGTATTATTTATGATGTACTTTTACTTACTTTTGTGCCGTCCCGAATAAATGTATTTAATTTCAAAAAAAAAAAACCATTTCAAAGAGAATTTCTTCAATTTGACAGATTCGACTTTTACGTTGTGGACAAAGTGCAATTAGTGCTAGATCCTGTATGTTCAATTTCAGTGTTGGACTTATGAATATATAGTACTTCCACTTTCCAGTGACCAGTGTTGAGAACGGAATACTATTTACTTCTGACAAATATAAAATGTTCAATCTTTGTAATTTAAAGGTCATCATTTCTCGTTTCCCGTTGGTGGATCCGAATCCCACCGACAAGACATGTTAATATTATAATTTTCTATAAGCATGTTTTCCCCACGTCTTGTAACTTCGGGTAGTGATCGGGTGGGAGGAATATGGAAATTCCGACCGGGTAACGAACCATCATTCATAGATAGAAAAACCGTGCAGTGCACATTGCGCGTTTCGGTCTCAGTCTATGGATTTCCGAATGCTCGAAGTAAAAGTAGGTCGACAGCGCATCATTGACTGATAGTCTGCGGCTGAGGTATCATCTAGCATCAAGTGAACCTCATGCTCGTCTTTCAATATCTTACTTTAAAAAAAGTCATAATAATTTGTGTCCATACAAAATAACCATTAACACACAAATCACAGGTAGAAGTTGTCTAAACCAAGCATTATATTATATCTTAAGTTCTAGTATTACCTAGGTTTCAAAAGACACTACTATTATACTATTTTACTAGAAGGCAAAGTAAATGTGTAGATAACACTTTAAAGCCATAGTTGCAAATTATCTTTAGCATAATAAAATAACAATAGCATTAGCATGACAAAGATTAGACACGTTAGAGCTGGTATGGGTGACCTTTGAAATTGCTAGCTAAACTGTTAAGATGTTATCAAGGTCTAAGACCATAAAATTAATGCTTGGGTAGAGGTAAAAAAGTTTATAAAGAACATTAATTATAAAAAACTAGCAACGCGCCGCGGCTTCACACGGGTGCAATGTAGATGTGCTATACACAAAAAATTTAAAATCGGTCCAGTAGTTTTTGAGTTTATTCATAACATACAAAACATCAAAAATACAAATCATTCCTCTTTATAAAATTACTATAAATAATTAGTTATAGTAGTCTTCCCACAGTGTTCTCCACACATAATAATACTTTTAAAATAAAAAAAAATAAAAAAATAAAAAATAAAAATAATACTTTGTACTTATATGAAGAAATAACACTCAATTCTACAACTGCATATAATGTTTGTATTTTTTACATTTGTTAAATTAATGTGGGATTTCTTTTATACTACTTCTATCCTGAGATCTGCTTTCAGATAGACAAAAAGTTGAAATTATTTGATTATTTTATAAATGAAACATCAATAGATCTCACCCTTCAGTATATTCAGCTTGTAGAAGACCCAAGTACGCTTCCCATTTATTACCTATAACTTTACCACAAGTGAAGCAACGCACTGGAATAATCATTGTCAATTATTATCTGTAACAATAGAATGGTTTATAAAAAATATTCCCACACTTTAATCACTTCATAATGTATAACAATTAATTTTATTTTTTAAATTTAACAGAAATATTATTAATAATATAGAAATTTGACTTAATATACCAGAAGAACAATATTTTCTAATAAAATTTTTGGCCAAGATTTGAAAGAAAAATTGCATGTACCGACTGGATTATATAACAATTGAATAATTCAACTGTTTTTATTAAAGCAACCAATATATACTAAAATACTGTAATATTTCCAAGCTTTTCCAAGTAAATTTAATACCAATGCTTTGTTTTGTGCAGCAATGACAAACATTTAAAAGGCCTGAGATCTTAAGATAACAAAAACATATAGTAATTCTTACTTTTTCTATAATAAAAGTGTAAGAAAAAGTTGGAGCTCTGATGATATGTTACAGTTAATGTAATTATTTACAAAAAATAGTTCTCAATAATAAATGGCTTGGAACCACAAGGAAAACAGATGTGATAGCATAGTTAAATTTAATAAAACCTTAATTTCAAAACCAAGCGGTAAATATACGAAATATTTAAAAATAATGTTACAACATACTGTAATCTTGTAGGTTAAAACTTAAAATATATTTAACACATTCACTGCGTCAAGATTTTTAGATGACTTTCAACTTGATCTTTGAGTGCGTTATCGGGTCGAAAATATCTGTTCAGAATACATTTATTCAGAAGAGAATTTTGATGCAATTATAAGTATTTATGCAAATTTTCTTAATGAAACATATTTTTAATTGATCATATTATATACTTATACATTCATAGCAAAATCCGACTATTGTAACGTGTGTTAACTATTAGTCAAAATTTCCGGGTCGTGCAAATTACAATGCAAGACTTTCCCGCACCACGGGATAGTCTTGCATCAGATGGACCTATTGCCGCAGTGAATGTGTTAAAACATACCTTATATAGTTTCTTATTACTTCTAATTAACACTACAGCTAGGAAATAGAATATAGGGAGTAATATGATCAAATCTTCACACAAGGATTAATAATTAACACATGTTAATAGCGCTTCATGTCTCATTTATAAAATAATAAGGGATTATTGTACCAGGTATATCTAAGCAGCAAGGTTCAGAAAAGGACCCACAGATCAAATGCTTATTTAATAAGTATATCCAAAATTATAAGAAATATTTTAGAACTTGTATGCTGCTGTTTGTATACATAATATGTATATGTATATATTTAGATAGAAGTTTTATAGTACCTGATTCAGCATAAATAACGCAAGAAAATGATTTTTATTCTATTTTCTTTACTTATAGTTTCGCGAAATACAAATACCTATCAAAATAACATTTATTTTGTTAATAACCTATTTTAGTATTGTACGATTGTGTCTTGCGAACTTTAATGAATATTGAATTGAAGACTGTGCTGTCAATGTCATTATTGTCATATGTCAACCGCGATTCGTAACTGGATGCGTTCCGAACATTGTGTATTTTTTGAGAAATCTTTAATTATTTACGTAAAATATATTATATTTGGTAATTATTCGGAAGTGGGGCTCCTGCGAAAATGGGGCAATGCAATTACCTTATATTTTTTGTAAAATGCCACTTAATTGTTTAGCTAAAAAGTAGTCGTGTTTTTTAGCTAAATTTTGCCCGCTTGCTCATTGTGATTTTTTGTTGCCGTGACTTTTTGTCACCTACTCGAGTGGTATGGAGCATAGAGTATACCTTATTGGTATGGAGATATAATATGAGACTGCGCAGTGCGCCGACTATGGCATATGGAGACGTGACAATACAGTGACATATAGTTTCGTCCGTCAGCGACGTGACTGTTACCCGACCTGTATGTATTGCTATGCCAGTGCGCTCCCTCGGCTACTTTTGTTATTCGAGAGCACATATCATTTATCCTACTTGAAATCAATCTCGAGCGGCGAACCCAAATGAGCGCGTTTTGTCACCGTATGACATACAGGCCTTGTTGGTGACAGTAGGTGACAGCTACAAAAAGTCACCGTGATAAAAAGTTGCAATCGGCGGGGCCTAAGTGACTTTCTGGCTATTTGTCAATTATTAGAAAATAACACAACAATAAACCAAATTCCTTAAAACTGAAATGAAAATAAAATGTTTAATTAGTAACCAAAACAACAGTTTACATCATAAAAACGGGTATCACTACAAGGGTTCATTTAAACTTGAAAAGTTGAAAATGACTAAATTTTGTTGAAAATGAGCTATACTATAACCGATCTACGTGTTTCCGATCACCCAGTAAGCAATAACTAAAATAAAGTACATTTTTAATAATTAATATTATGTAGAATACCAATAATAACTAAATTAAATTTTGTTTCAGTTGTCCAGATAATTGACCCCAGGCAAAAAGGCTTAAAAATGACGCTGAATATAGAACAATATTTAAATTATGACGACAGTCAAATGGTACGTACTTTATCCTAAATTCTTTAAAATTATGTATAAAATTATATACATTATTTTTTAATGTAAGTATATGTAGTGATTACCAAGGTCTGGTATCAAGATTTAGAGGAAATTGGGGATTAAAAAAAGTAATGATTAGGATAGCACTGAGTTGTTCCAATAAACCTATTGCATTTGCGATGCGGGTCGGATTTAGGGGGAGGGCATCCGGAGCTACTGCCCCACAAAAGAGCGAATTCGGATAAAAGTCTTTCTAATTCTGAAGAGTAATACAAGTAAACAACTTTTCTTTTGATATTTTTTTCCACTGTTCACCTTACCTACTACTTAAACCTTACCTTACTTACCTATTTCTTAAAATATACACAACTTTTGGGCTTTGTAGTCAGTATAGCCTCTCGGCAAATATAATATATATTACAATATATTTGGCCTCTCGGCAATTATATTATATTAATACAACACATCTATATATATATAAATGAAAGTTGTGTTAGTTACACCACTTATAACTCAAGAACGCCTGCACCGATTTTAACGATATCTTATTTGTTGGATTCCTCTATGTCGGGAATAAGATATAGGCTATAAAAATATTGGAAAAAATCAGGAAAAAAATATATGCATAAAATTAATTATAAAATAAATTAGATTCGAAACTCCGCCATCTTGACAGCTCACGTCATGCATTCTTAGCTTTTTTGAAATAACAGATGTCCACTGCAAATCAGTCACATATTAGACAATTATAGTGGGTAAATGGGCATATTCAAATTTAAGAATAATAAAACGAAGCCAAAATTGTGGCAGAACAACGTCTGCGGGGTCCACTAGTACACAAAACCAAAGAACATAGATTGACATGGAAGCACAGGCCCATACTAACTTATGGCAAGAAAAAGTAGTACTGCTTTTGGCCTGTAGAGGGCGCGGCAATGTATCGGTGTGACACACGCATCCTCCTGACCTCTCCCCTCGCGCTCGTGTCTCACTTGTTCTTAGGAGCGAACGGCAATAATGCTCTCTCGCAGCCTTAGGCATTGGATCCGAAGAACCGAGCATTGCCAAACGTGTGAGAGTGATTGAGAACGCACCATTACCCCAAGCACGGAAAAGCTGATGGGTGTGGTAAGAACTACTCTTACCCCAGAGAAACCGTGCCAAGCGCGCCGTGCTTGTTCTTCGATAATACCTACGTTTACCCCTCGGTTACGTTGACAGTTGACCACAGAGTTATACTAGGCAGTTGACATTGACAATTCTGTCAATGTCAACTGTATTCACAAACCCATGCTGACTGTCACCCACGGACGCTACTCGCTACTCAGCTGTGGTTTGAGAAGTTGTGTTTTGTTTACATTAAGTGTAAAGCTCAGATTAAGGTGTAGTTTAAAAAAGTAATCGAAGACTAATATGAATATAAATTACGTAGATGACAGTACCAAAATTTACATAACGTATACTGTATGTAATTTCTGTTATAAATTTTCACACATTCAGTCCTATTATTTCCTAAAGCTTAGCTTCCTAATATTTAGATATCTATAACACCTAAACACAAAATATGATTTTCAGCCAATTTTTTTAAAAATTTGAAGTAATTAATTTAATCTGTTTTATCTGTTTTAATTAGAGTTTATGATTTTTTATAAATATCACTTAACTAACAGCTGTGCCAGAAATGGAAACGTTGTTTTCTTAATGAAGTAAATAATTCTGATTGATTTTTAATTACATTAAATAAGAAAATTACACTAGAAAGTGATTAAAAGTGACATTCAAATCTAGTTACATATTGGTGTCTTTACATGTAGTACAGGTGAATAAACTTTAAGCCAATTAAAGAATGCATTGCAAGACAAAGGAAATAAGTTGTCAGCTAATTGACAAAGATCACTGAACATTCATAGTTATTATTTGAAAAAGTGCGACTCAAGTCAAACTTAAGACTAAGTATAAAAATGACAGAGGACGATGATATACAACCCATAATACGGTATGGATCAATTGAAAGATCAGATTTATTCTTTGAATTAAATAAACAAAAGTTACACATAGATCCCGATTTTGAACAGGTAATATATTATATTTTGTTAATTTTTATAATGAGTGGTTCTCAGTTCTCTAGCAAAAAGCAATTAATGCAATGCTAGAGGGTTTGTAGATACCATTTAATTATATATACATATTTCTTTCTGACTGTCAATAATGTTATTTACACCTAGTTCAGCCATAAGTTCTGTTTTCAAATGATTTTTTCTTAAAAGTTATTCTTCCCTATGTAAAGTAAAAGAAAAAGTAAATGGTTACTACTTTGTCATGCCCTCTGAAACTGACCATAATTTGTAGCCTAAGTGGTTCAGATCTGAACTAGATGAGGGCCAGCTCATATAAAGCCAGTTTTGGGCTTTCGTTTAGGTTGGTGCCTTCTGGCTGGGTGAGAGTTCTGCTGGAAGGTACACAGTACATTTTTTAAAAGTGCATTGCTGAGAGGTTTCATAACACGATCCAAGACAGTCTTTTCATACACTTTGTCTGCAGTCATTCACAAAATTGAATTATAAGATCCATGATAAGACACCCACCGCCAAGCAACAGGATGATGCCCACATTGTCCAATTCTGACCACTTGGGCAGCTTCTATAGAACTGTAAACATACACTTCAATTTGCTTGTAGTGCTCTTCAATCGTGACTTACACTTGCAAATCAAGGCAGAAAGTTTGTTTTGATCTATCCACTCTCTTTAACTGTAGGGATTGATTTAGGGAATGTCCTGTGTATCAATGATAAGTTCCGAGCTTCAGCTTTTGTTTTATTATAAGTGACAGGGTATATTTATATCTTATGATGAGATTTTTCCTGCGAATTCTGGCTTTAACAGTAGCATACAAAGTGTTGGTATATTTGTCTATAATACAATATACAAACATATTGCTGCTACCAAACTTGTAATTTGATATTACAATATGATGGACACTATAAAAATATGATAAATAGTGGAAATTTAAAAGAAGATTTTAACATAATTAACATTCCAAATTCAAAATAAATAAAAAGTTTAGAAAAGAAAAATATTTATGGCCAGGCTAGTTAGATATATTAACATTATTTTATGACCACCTGATAAAGCCATGGGGCTTTGATTGGCCTTGGCAAAATTAAAAAAGAAAATTGTTGATACATAATGTTATTAAAACTTGGAATCAAGCTAAGATGTTGATCAGTATCTGTAGTAGCTTTGTTATAAGTTACATTATATCTACAATAGGATATGTCCATTTTGGGATAATAGCTTAACCCCTCTTACATCCCAAATGCCATACAATAGAGAACACAGAATACTGTAATTGTTTAGTACATGATTGTGTGAAACTGGGAACTCAACTATATACTTTACTTTTTAATTTAAATTTAAATTATACTAAGTGTAACTGTATATTTAAAAAGAGAATAAGATTAATTAATTGATAAGAATTGATGAAGTCATGGTTTTACATATCATACATCATTATGTATGATATGTAATTTGGAACAGCAATGAAGTTTGAAAAATAACTATTAGCAGTCACATAAAAACTAACGGCCTTATTCATAAACATATTATAACTATATCAAATAGTTAAAATATGTTTTGTCTTGTAAAAAGACTACAGCCGGCCTAGCATGACAAGCGCGACAAAATTTTGTCTACCGTTTTCTCGTGTTTTAATCGACTATCGCTTTATTTCTTTCCGGTCTAACATGACAATTACACTTAAAACTCGACTTTTAATATCAAAAATAGATATATTTGTCGATCGAGATATCTTTTCTATCAAAATTGTCGATGTCGAGATATAATATTTCGAGATATCTTACATCTTAGTTTGTCTTCTCTCGTCCGCGACAAATCTCGTGGCGGTCAAGCTAGCCCGGCTGAACGAAAATAAATAATAGTTTAAAAAAAACTAAAAAACACGCTTTTTATAAAAAAACCGAACTAAAAAATAGAAAATAAATTTAAATTTAAAATATATTTTATTAAAAAAAAGGGTGGAGTGCGTGGTGTCAATAGTTAGTTAAAGTCAATAGTAGTTTATGGAATAATATAGTTTTAAGTACAGCGCCACCTTGTGACAGTAGCCAGAATGCGCGTGGCGTGACCGATAGTTTATACAACACACATGGACCTAAAAAAAAGAGCGGACACCACCTCTCGTTACAATAACTGAAGCACCCCTAGGAAGCCAGCTCGCTAATACAAACACGCCGGCACGCACACATTCACACCATAGGAAGCCGATCGCTCGCCATTACGCTCCCAACCGCCTGCGCGTGATGTTATATGACGAAAAATAAAAGATGCCGTTCTACGTGATGAAAAGTTGTAGAAACCATAATGGTTCCATTAAATAAAGTCAGGGAATCACCTTTCATTAGTAAGGAAGTTATTTATTCACCATAATTCTCGTTTATACTTCAATATAATTTAGGAAAACGCAACCAAACAGTGTTGTCAGTAATTTAAATTTGCAAATTACCTTAAACGTAGGAGTTAAATTATTTTTATCTTAATGTACTTAGCACCGTGTAAATTTATTATAATATTATAAATAAAGATATTTTTTCATTAAAAATATTTACCAAAAATATTTATAGATTGATCGAATATTTTTTAAACTTTAATTATAACATAGATCAAATTGTATTTATTAGGAGATCAAAATTAAAAGGCACACTTGATATAAAAACCATCAATTGTCAAAAAAGACAAATATCTAAATAAGAAGATCAAATATTATTTAGGTATACCAAATTTTATTGAGTATAAATAAAAGTTAAAAAATTATTATCATGT
Organism: Anthocharis cardamines; assembly: GCA_905404175.1. NCBI lineage: Eukaryota > Metazoa > Arthropoda > Insecta > Lepidoptera > Pieridae > Anthocharis > Anthocharis cardamines. The sequence continues at coordinate 4,745,253 of FR989975.1, forward strand.
TACCTTGAGCTTGAATGCAGTTCATTTATAAATAATACAAACGCAATAATGAATATAAAGATTAAACAAAAAATACATCATTTATTTTAAAAGTGCTCATTTATATAAAATCAATTAGATTTTAGAGTATTACATTGCCTTTTAGTTATTTATAATAAAATCTAAGTTCCGAGGTCACCACACCTTAAAAATGGGTAATTTTTTTCCATATGGCAATAATTTAGACACTCACACATAGTTCGCCGCCGCCATTGTGGTGCTTCAAATATTTCTTCGCGACGTTCTGTCCGCTCTTTTTTTTAGGTCCATGACAACACAGTGTTTTAAATGCCGCTTAATATCAATATCTGGTGACAGCGCCATCTAGTAGCGCGTATCGTCGCATAGATGGCATCGCGTCTGCAGATAAATTAACAAAAATCATAATTTGCAAATTGAAAAATGGAATAATTTTATCAAATTAGTGTATTGTCATCGGTCCTTGAGACGTATGCAAAGTTTCAAGTTAATCAGATGTTTAGAAACCGGTGAAAATCGTGCTCAAAGATTCCGTTACATAGTTACATACATACATACAACCCAAGCTAATAAAAGCGTGTTAAAAACTAAACATATTTTAACTATATCAAGCTTATAATACGTTTATGAATAATGCCGTAAAAATTTAAAAACAATGTTGCATATCTACAGTGCGATGATATATAATTGGAATATTAACATCAACTTTTATCTCACAAATTGCCAGCTTTATCAGTAGTGACTGTAATGAAATTTATAGGCGAACACAATGATCCATATACATTCCTTAGATAAACCCAGTTCTGTATAAAACTTTATATTTTGTAGTAGAAAACATTGTTTCATATTTTTTTTAATTTAACTATTAAATTGTGGTTTACCAGTATTTAAAAGGGAAATTAGTTGCACAAGGAAATAAAAATAAATAAATGGGATCTAAGCTATCAAAATAGCCTACATAACAGGGACTGAATACCGGTTAATTTTGTATGCGAGTTATACCGGTATAATAAAGGTTTTTGTTAATATTGTTTCGTTTTTATTCATATTTACTGAAAAATAAATACTGTGGTAAGTTTAGTGTGTATTACTCTTTAAAATTAATATCATGGTATCTCAGTCAGACACGTATTTTGGAAAACAAAAATTAACCGGTTTCAGTCCCTGCTACATAATTGGTGACTTATTAATTTGTAAACATAACACAATACAATAATAGCATAACACAGCAATTGTTATAGGCAAAATGTGAAAAAAAATTGCTCATTAATGTTAAAAAAATAGCTTCTTAGATATCGTAAAAAAGCCATTCCCCCTTGTGGGGCATGTCATACAAATCTCTGTTAGCTTCCCTGATAACTGGGGAGTTGATGATTAGTCTTCTATGCGCGGTTTGACTGAAATATTTTCTTTATCCTATGTCCTGTACCATACTATGATTTATGGTACTAAACGCCCAATAAGGTACTAAACAAAGCGACAATACCGTTAAGGTGACACTAGTCGACATTTTTTCCATAGAAATTTCGGGGGGGTATTACTCCACTATTTAGCACCGTATATGCAAAGTTATACATGATATCGTTTTGTCTCATTATTAATTTTGTCTGTGCAGAAACAGAATGGTAAAATAAAAAAACCATTAAAAAGTTACGAACTACCAAAGATTCGTTTTTATTGCCATTTTTTAACACAACTTTGGGCTTAAATTAGTAATAAAAGAAGTATCAAATTTTCAAAACAAAGTCGCTACAAACAAAGCACGATTATCGAAGAATACAATAACTTTTATTTGTAATTGATTTATGCAGTGGTTTTTTCATAAAACTCGATTTTCCAAAGGCTTTTTCGTATTTTTTTAGACGCCCCTTTTACTATGAATTATCGTGCATCTCACTTAATAATGACTGCCCCGGTGCGGTGCGGGAGAATAGCATGCTTTTTGGCGACGCCCACCAGTGAGTTCGAGCCCGCGACTTGTGCAACCTTAAGAGCAGAGGCAGTCACACACAGTTCTTGTTCTTGTATATATAAACTACTAGCTGTACCCGGTATGCATTGCAATGCTTTGTAAAGCAAACATGTGTTTTTACTTTTTAGGCCAGGTACCTTTACGGGCGATGCAGAACAACTCACCAAAGTTTCATCATAATCGGATGAATAGTTCAGGATTGATAGTGGACAAATATACATTGATTTTTATTTATATTACAACACGCTCTGGCTTCGCACGGCTACAATGTAGATGTACTTTACACTAAAAAGTTACTCGCTGATAATGAAGCTTTCTATTGGTGAAAGAATTTTTAAAATGCGTCCAATAATTTTTGTTACAATCATACAAATCTTTCTTCTTTATAATATGAGCGTAGAAGAAATCACATTTTATATATTCATGATTTGAAACCAGGCACTCTGATCTGCGTTCTGGTATAATACTATGTAGGTAATTAAAAAAATCTTTTCTTTTCAGTTGGTATACGGTTACCGCAAGACTAGATGGAGGACGTTCATAACTTACGTTTTTTCAATTTTAACCTGTGGTATCCCTTTCCTGGTATTCCATTGGGTGCCGAGATTACTATTGTATGCAACTTCTGTTCCCTCGTGTTTCCAGGAGGCTGACCAAGTTTTAGTTATTGTAAGTGTTAGAAGTTGAATGGATTTTGATAGTTTTTTTTTATGTCAGGTATCGACAGCCGAGCATGAAGTTCACTTGATGGTAGGTGAAACCTCAGCCACAGAACATCAATGATGCGCTATCGACCTACTTTTTACTTCGAGCATTCGGAAATCCATAGACTGAAACCGAAACGCGCAATATGCACTTCACGGTTTTTACAACTATGAACGCTGGTTCGTTACCCTGTCGGAATTTATATATTCCTCGCACCCGATCAATGTCAGATATTACCAGACGTGGGGAAAACATGCTTACTGAAAATTATAAACATGTGGTCCCGGTGGGATTCGAACCTACGACCCATCGATGCGCACGGCAGGTGTTCTACCGAACGCGCCAACGAGTCCGTAATTGAACAATATGTATTATGATGTGTGGTCTCAGAGGAAAAGAGCGACTAATAGCTTATTAGTAATAAACTCATTATAGGATAATGAGTTTAGTAAGTACCTATTTTTAGTTTATAATCGGTATAAATTATTTTATTTAAATGTGTGATACTCTCGTTAATAAAAGACTAAAACTAGAATTTTAATTAAAATATGTATAATTCATGTTATTTATTTTTTATTGCAGGAAACATACCAAAAAAAGTGTAAGAGTCACTATATTCACAAAATATTGATAAAAAATATCACTGATCCAACGTGAGTTTTTTTTTGGAAATCTAATAAAAATTCTAAAACATAAAATACTATTAATTAATTATTTTTAACTATTTTTAGTGGGTTATTAAATGCAGGATTCGAAGATGAATTTGGAAGTGACAAAGTTGATATAGACAGTGATCTCCATACTCCAATACATTTAGATGACGGCACAACACTGAGTTAGTAATTTTTTTTTTATATTTACTAATTTTGTAAAGCTGACGAGTTTGTTTGGTTGAACGCACTAATCTCTGGAACTACTGGTTCAAATTGAACAAAATATTATAGTATTGGATAGCCCATTTACCGAGGAAGTCTATATAACATGCTAAGACCAATAGGAACAAAATGTTGCAAAAACGGGGAAATTTATGTCTTGAGAACTTAAATGCGTTCGCTGCGTAAACTGTTAAAATTACGCAACAATTACTTTAGAATAGATATAGAATTCAAAAGTGTAGGTGGCTCACCTGATAATTAGTGACTACCGCCGCGCCGCCCATAGATATCTTCAACACTGGCTTTCAGGTTTATCAAATGGTATGATACGGTGTACGGCAGACTCCTTAGTGAATTTCCGAATCCGCGTGGGGCATGGGGCAGACACATTTCCGTGTCTGATTCACTGATTATTTTTCAGGCAAGTAGGTGATCAGCCTTCAATTTTTTAGTTTTTTTTTTTAAATCTTGATTCCTCGGGATTCGAACAGGACCTCTAGCGCTTACCTCTCAGCCACGGAGGCAGATCCCTTAAGATGGCCAATAAAAGTCTTATCTATCTAGGTGTACAGCAATACCGATACTTCCGCCACAAGAAGCAATGCTTAGTGTGGGAGCCGGCGAGAGCCCAGTGGTCTAGGCTCGCTGGCGTGGAGCGTGGGGCTACCTGTTCGCAGCTGCACGCGCTGGCTGCGAAACCGTCATGTAGCGAACGACGGCTGAGAATGTGAGTATGCTGCGAAACCCTCCTGCTGTGAACGACGGCTGAGAATGTGAAGTTTTACGTACCTATGCACAGTGCTGACGAGCTCGTTGGCGCGGTCGATAGAACACCTGCCGTGCGTATCGATGGGTCGTGGGTTCGAATCCCACCGGGACGACATGTTTATAATTTTCTGTAGGCGTGTCCTGCCCACGTCTGGTAACTTCGGGCATTGAACGGGTGGGAGGAATATCGAAATTCCGACGACCGTTACATCACACATCCACCAAACATCAGTTCAATGATGCGCTGTCGACCTACTTTTTACTTCGAGCATTCGGGAAATCCATAGACTGAGATCGAAACGCGCAATGTGCACTTCACGGTTTTTCCATATACGGTGATCTGATCGGTGGTTCGGAATTTCGATATTCCTCAACGTATGGAAAGATGTCTTCCGGGATTCTAATCCGCTTCCCATCGGAATGCATAGTGAACTTAAAAAGGGATACTTATGAAGCGGGCACACAAAATACGCAGCATATAGGAAAAAATATCTTATAAGGCTAGCCTGTGACAAAAAATAATCATAATTCTTTTTTCCCCTACAATATATAAAAATTATATTTAATATACTAAAAGTTTTCGGCATGCGTTGCAATACCACGTAAAGTTAATCTATATTATGTGTAGCAGCTGTGTGTGCATGTGCGTCAAATGAGACGCTACTCATTATCCGATGCTTAAATTAAAAAGAGTGGCGGCGAGTTTCTTGCCAGTTCTTCTCGTCCGCTCTACACCCTTGATTTGTGAACTGGTAGTAAATGTAAAATTAGAAGCATTTAATATGTATTATTTTTTATTGACGTTCATAGATGTACATTGTGTTACCTAAATTAATAGATTATTTTTTAATTTAATTGAATTAAATACGGCAACTTTGTGACATTTCAAATATAAGACAACTGTCATCTTTCAGTCTCCCGCGACCACGGTTGCTGAAAAGCATACCGAAACGTCGGGATAAATAATTTAAACAATATAAATAATAAATCGCGCTTTAATCCGGTATACAGTATTTTATTTAAACGATGGTACTTATGTAAAACAAATCTATTTCAGGTTAAACATTTATGGCCTGAACGAAATTAAAGTTCCCGTACAATCTATTTTGACGCTGATTCTCCTGGAAGTGTTCAATCCATTCTACGTGTTCCAACTGTTCACGATAGCCGTGTGGCTGGCTGAGCCTTATTATTACTACTGCCTTGCTGTAGTGCTGATGTCTACTTTTGGTGTCGCTACATCCGTTATACAGACTAAAAAGGTTAGTTAATATTACCATAAAGTCATCCTATGTGGGCTGTATCGACACCCAGGTGTATACAACACTAGGAAAACATAGACAAACAGTTAAATATTTTTACTGGATTTAAAAGCGATTTGTTATTTATATTATTTATCCCGACTATTACCGTTCCCGTCTATTTGCATACTAAGTACTAACCTCACTAATAACACCAAAAATTATAAAAAAAATAAGTGTAATGGAATAAATAAAGCTCATTCATTCATCCCGACGCGGACATTTCGAATGCTTTCCAGTATATGTGATAAAAATAATAAATCGCGTTTTAATCCGGTAAAAGTTATTTTACCGGATTACAACACGATTACTACTTTACATTTATTATAATAATATTTCATGTATTTTTTATGTTATTATTTTAGTGATGCTTCTGTTTTGTTTTCAAATTAATAAATATACGCGACGAATAACGCGAGTAGCGTTAATAAAAGACAATACGATGTTTTTTCCTATTAACAGTTTTTTTAAATTACGTAGTGTTCATTTTTATTTCAAATAAAAAGTTTTTGGTAAAGCGTTTGTCCATTAATTACGTGAGAAAATTTTGGCGACGTTTCCCCCCCCCCCCCCCCCCATTGACGAGGAGAAGTCGTGATATTTAGCTCGACCTCCTCCCCCATCTCAAGTGCGATTTTTCAAAATTCTTTTGGCGGGCCGGTGGCGGCTAAACAATCGAAGAGATACTGTGCTATTTATTATAGTGTTTTTAAACTTCACTAATAGTTATACACGTGTTTTACTAATTTACCCCGGTGTATCGCAATATTTTACACTGTTTCTTGCGGAAAAAAAACTACGTTATATTTGCCTAGACTAAAGATGAGACGTATTTACGCTACAAGGTTTTAAAACCAGGGCTTTGCTTGGAAGTAGGGCGCCCTGGTGCGAGCGGGAAAAACTTGCAAATATGAAAATACTTGCATAGGAAAACGATCCGTAATAAGGAGCACAATCCTATGCAAGTATTTTATACTTTTAAAGTATTTTCATGCAAATACGATTGTGGTTCTTAACTCTCAGAGAGTAGGGATCGTTTTTCTATGCAAGTATTTTTTACTATAGCGAGTTCGGAGCTCGATGAAAGTATTGTGAAACCTGGTTTTCGATTCTGGTTTTTATACGGACTCGTATTTGGAAGCCCAGATATCGAATTTTGCAAGTATATCTCATCGCTAGCCGAGACCTCCTCTACCCCAAAGGTGTACTTTGTATGAAAACATAGTATTTTAATGTAGTTATTTGCCCACATTCAAAGAACCAACAAAGCCTCCGTGCCACAGTAGAAGCGCACGACACAGTAGAGCTATGGGGCGGTCGGCGCGTGGACAGTAAGGCGCTGGTGCCGGGAGACGTTATCCTACTGCCCGCCCACGGCTGCATGATGCACTGTGACGCAGCGCTGCTAACCGGAACCGCTATACTCAACGAGAGCATGCTTACTGGTGAGACTCAGTATTTACTGTCCTGTCACTTGAATCGAACCTTTTGATAGCATTCATTTAATAATAACAAACGATTAGCAAATGTTACTCGCTGACAATGTAGCTTTCTATTGGTGGAAGAATTTTTAAAATCGGTCGAGTAGTTTTTGAGTTAAATCGTAACAAATAAACAAATTAAAAAAACTTTATTCTTTGTAATATTAGTAAAGACGTAATTTTAAAATTGTGTATGTGTACGACAGATGTTTCTGTCTCTCTCTCTCTCTCACATTAGGAGATTTCATAGACATACGTAATAGACAAAATTTAAATTTATAGACCCTGTTAATAAAACCACGCGGTACAGGGAGAGATATTTATTATGGTTAACCAAAGAATATACATCATAGAAGAAAAACACAGTTATACCGCGATCAACCGTACTGTCAGCGCCATCTAGAAACAAAGTTGCTCAACAATAAAGAAAAAATAAAAGTATCTAATCATATCGCCCACCAAGGACTTCCCAAGTCCTTAACACCTAACAGTACCTAACAATGCTACGTACAAGCTAAAAAAAATAAAATACAAATTTAATAACTAAGCATATTAACAAAATAACAATAATATAAATAAACATAAGACCCCTTTTTATGTTTTCTCTCTTGTTTTTCCTTTTTTTTTAATTACTTGTAGGCAAAATACACAATTTGGAAACAGGCCTTTTAATTTTACCATTTTTGCATCTTAGAGTAACTACACGAGTAATATTATCTGGACCAGGATGCTTCTGCTCAATAACACCTAATAGCCATTTGGATGGAGGAAGATCATCCTCTTTTACTAAAACCACATCCCCGCAACTAGGTTCTGGTGTGATCCTGGCCCATTTATGTCTCTGAAGCAAGGTTGTAAGATATTCTTGAGACCACCTGCGCCAAAAGTGCTGTACAAGCTTCTGCGTGAACTGCCACCTACGCAAACTGCATTCAGTGTTTTGTTCAAAATTAAAATCAGGAGCTGTCACAATAGCCTCACCGATTAAAAAATGACCAGGCGTTAAAGGAATTGCTTCATCATTATTAGAAGAAACCTGGTATAATGGTCTCGAATTTAGACAAGCTTCGATTTGTGTCAAAACTGTTGCGAGTTCTTCATAAGTGAGTGTTGTTCCATCTAGTATCCGACGCAAGTGGAATTTCGTCGACTTGACACCTGCTTCCCACAACCCTCCAAAATTTGGTGAATGGGGGGGAATGAAAGACCACTTGGTACCTGTATTTGCTAAACACTCAGCTACTTCATCCATGACACTTGAATTATCAGCTTGAAAAAGCCGCTTTAATTCTTTTGATGCACCCACAAAATTAGTGCCATTATCACTAAATACTTCTGAACAATGACCCCGACGTGCAACAAACCGCTTAAAAGCTGAAAGAAATCCTTCTGTGGTCATATCACTAACGACTTCTAAGTGGATGGCGCGAGTCGCCATGCAGATGAAAAGGCAAATGTAGCCTTTATATGATCGGCACCCCCTACCCTTAGATACCCTAACAGAAATAGGGCCCGCGTAATCCACACCACATCGGGAAAATGGACGGCTCACCGTCACTCTAGGTTCAGGTAAATTACCCATAAATGGCTGCTTTGTAGCTGCACGATACTTTACACATGTCACGCATTTATGTATATGATTTTTGATCATACTTCTGACATTCAGTATCCAGTATTTAGAACGCACGTAATTCAACATCATCTGATATCCGCCATGAAGAGTTCTCTCGTGTGCCTCTGATATTAACAACACTGATATATGGTGACCGGATGGCAAAATAATAGGATGTTTGACGTCGTATGCTTCATTACTGTACTGAATTCGCCCTTTAACTCGTATAATACCATCAACATCTAGAAATGGACATAAAGAATTAAGTCGACTATTTTTGGATATTGTCTTAGATTTTTCCAGACATTCAACTTCATTTAAGAATGTAGACCGCTGACAATATCGCAAGCAGAGTTTTGTAGAACTCTGTATCTCATCTGCAGTTAAAAACTTCCTAAAACTACATGTTTTATTTCTTACTTTTAATAAAATCCTTCTACACCAAGCAAGAACTCGAACTAACTTTTTAAATGTTGAATATTTTGTCCAAACTGCAAGATCTGTTTGGCAATCTGTACGGCTATCCATAACAACATGAACTTTAATTAGCCTCTTTTCTAATTTAGTCTCTGGAATAATAGTATGTGATTGAGGATAATGAAGGTCATGCAACCAACTGGGACCTTGCAACCACAAATCATGCTCAATGAAATCACTAGGATTTAAACCACGCGATGCACAATCAGCTGGATTTTGAACGGATTCAATATGAGACCACTGTTCATTATCTAAAACTGTAAGAATTTTTGTCACTCTATTGGCGACAAAGGTCTTCCAGCGACTAGGTTCACCCTTCAACCAAGCTAAGACAATAGTGGAATCAGTCCAAGCTCGTAATTGTGATCGCGAGAAACCCATCACAGTAGCGATTTCTGAAAGCAGGTTAGCAAGAAGTTCTGCCCCGGATAATTCCAATTTTGGAATTGAAATCTGTTTCAAAGGAGCAACCTTTGTCCTCGCTGCTAATAAAGTTACATAAACTTCACCACAAGAGTCGACAACTCTAGTATATACAACAGCTGAATAAGCATCATTAGAAGCATCACAGAATCCGTGTACAGTTACATCAGTGACACTTTTATTCATGTGTGTCCAGCGCGGTAGAATGAATTGATTAAGAGCAGGTAAATCATCTCTAAAAGTGATCCATTCATGTAATAAGTTACCTTTTATCTCTTCATCCCACGAAACCCCAGCAAGCCAAAGCCTTTGCATGAAAATCTTTGCTCGAATAATAATTGGAGCAGTCCAACCAAGAGGATCAAAGAGACGAGCAATATCTGATAGAATTGATCTCTTCGTGATGGGCTGTTTCAAATCAGGTAAGTTGACTTTATATCTAAAAGCATCTTGATTGACCTCCCAACTTATACCAAGAATCTTGACTATATCATCTAATTTCATATCAAATCTTTTGTTTTTCGACTCACCTTCCACGATCCTCATAAGTTTATTACTATTGCTTGCCCATTTCTGTAACGTGAATCCACCTTTAGCCAGCAACTTAGTTACTTCTTTATATATCTCTACAGCTTCCGATTCATTTTCACAGCCAGACAAATAGTCATCCATATAGAAGTCACCCAATACACTGCTTGCTGCTAGCTCATACTCCTTACCTTCATCCTTAACTAACTGTTGTATACTCTTTACAGCTAAATATGGTGATGAAGAAACACCAAATGTAACTCTCGTCATCATGAATTCTTTAACTTCTTCTTCCTGGCTTAATCTCCATAAAAGACGCTGATATTTAAGAGAATCTTCTTCACCCACCATAACCTGCCTATACATTTGTATGATATCCGCAACAAAACATACTGGATGCGTACGCCATCTCAATAAAATGTGACGCAATTCAGGCTGCAACCTTGGTCCAACTAACAAATCGTCATTAAGGGATTTGCCATTCTTTCCTTTGCACGAAGCATCAAATACTACACGAACCTTGGTTGTAGTTTTGTCCTCACGGACAACTGCGTGGTGAGGTAGGTATACGCAATTGATTTGAGCCAACTTCTCTGGGTCTTGAATTAATTCCATGTGATCCTGATTTAAATAATCCCTCATTGCCTTGTTGTACTCTTCCTTTAGGAGTGGATTATTATTTAATCTTTTTTCTAAAAGACTAAATCTACGCAGCGCTATATCCTTTAAATCTCCATATTGGCATTGAGGATCTTCGTCCCGAAAGGGCAATCTCACCACATATCGACCAGAGGAGTCTCTCCTAGTAGTCGTTTCATATATTTCTTCACACTTCTGTTCTTCTTGTGTCAAAATGGTGGTAGGCTGATCATTTTCTATCTCCCAAAATCTCCGAATTAAATCATTCACTGTATCTTCCACGTGCAAACTGATGATATTATTAGATATTCCACTTTGCGATTGAACTCGCCCAGATAGAATCCATCCAAGCTCCGTATTCTGTGCCATCAATTCACCTGATGGATTCCTGATCACCGCATTTGTAACAATTTGTGCATAAATTTCCGCACCAAGCAAGAGATCAATCTTGTTCGGTATACCAAATCCAGAATCAGCTAGTTTCAAATCTGAAAATTCTGGCCAATTTTGAATGTCCACCTTCCTAATAGGCAAGTTTGACGATAGACGATTCAACACATAAGCCTGTACATCACACTCAAATAAACAAGCAGTGGACTGTATTTTAAAATGTACCGCGTACTTTATGGTTTGTGATTTTCCCCCACCCAAGCCTGTAACAACTCCGCTTACTAAAGATTTACGAAGGCCCAACAATTGGGCACAATGCTCCGTAATAAAAGAAGCTTGGGAGCCCTGGTCCAGTAATGCTCTAAGAAAAATACATTTATTTTTACTACTAATTACTTTAACAACAGCTGTAGCTAATATTACATGACCAGGCACATAACAATGATTTGAAATCACTTCTATGTTCGATGTAGAAGATTCATCATTCCGTTGATGATGGGTTCCCGTTGGATAAGAAACTACATTAAGCGGTGAACCCGATTCTCCTGCAGGGTGCAACAAAGAATGATGACGTCGACCACATCTATTACATCTTGTATTGCGTTTGCAACGAAATACAGGATGGCTATCTCCAAAGCAATTAAAACAAAGTTTACGTTTTTGTACGAACTCATGACGATTTTGATAACTTTCTTTACAATTTTTTTTACATTGGTGCAATAAATGACCTTCTGAACAATAAGGACAAGATACAGTAGTGACATTTAAAACTCTAATTTTCTCTTTAGATTTAATTTCTTTTCGACTAGGTTCTAAATATTCTAAAGCCCTAAATCTAGATTCTAAAAATGTTTTAAATTCTACTAAGGTTGGAAATTTGTCTGTATATTCACTTATCTTCTGCTCCCATTGTTTTCTTGTCTCCGAATCTAATTTTAGAGATATTAGGTGTATAACCAAAACGTCCCATGTTGAAACATCTATTCCGATATTACTCAAAGCATTGAGACATTCACTTGTTGTATCCAAAATTACTTTTACGCCGTTAGATGATTCTCCTGCTAGTGCCTTTTGGCCAACTAATCTTGTCAGAATACAGTTTGCAATATGCCGCTTATTATTGTATCTTCCTTTTAGTTGATTCCAACACGACTCATAGTTGGCATCTGTTATTGCAATATGTCTTAAAAGCTGCTCTGCTTCTCCTGTTAAATGACCCTTTAAATAATGTAACTTCTGCACGTTAGCTAAAGAAGTGTTTTTATGTATCAGGGAGTCAAATAAATCGTGAAAACTCTGCCACTCGGTATACTGTCCTGAGAAATTAGGCAAAACAATTTTTGGCAGTTTTACAGCAGCAGACTCTGAATTAACAGCAGATAAACATAAACCATCAGCATTCCCTTGAAAAGTAGCTAAGGATTCTTTTAATTCTACTTTATAAAGTACGTAGGATTCTTCCACACAATCATAAATATTTAATTTAATATATGGTGTGTCTTCATTACTAGTATCTTTCATAACAATGTCATAATGATTTGCTTCAAATTGAGACCATTGTTTCTCCAATTGTTCTAATCTTGTTTCTATGTAAGATTTGGTTATACGAGACTTAGGAGATTTTTTAAAGTTAGAAAGTCCATTTGAAATTTTATTTTTAAGCTCTATTTGCACTTTTATTAAACTTTCCATTATGTAGTTTTTATTTTAAAACAGTTCGCACTAAACACTTTGTTTTATCTGAGTGAGTAGAAGTGAGAAAAGAAAAAAAATAATAAAAAATTTTCTAAGTCCAAATAATGATAAATTTTTCTAAGTCTTTTTCACTAATATCTCACTAACAACTGGCATGGATTCCCCGTCTCAACCAAATTCACTAAATTATTCTAAGTGTTATGCAATTTTAACTAAGTCCAATTTAAATTCAAATTTACTTACAGTTTAGTCCACTTTTTACTTACTACTCACTCACACACTTCACTTTTTTTCACTTCACTTTATACACATCCGTCTCGTAAGGCCATGTTAATAAAACCACGCGGTACAGGGAGAGATATTTATTATGGTTAACCAAAGAATATACATCATAGAAGAAAAACACAGTTATACCGCGATCAACCGTACTGTCAGCGCCATCTAGAAACAAAGTTGCTCAACAATAAAGAAAAAATAAAAGTATCTAATCAGACCCTTATGACATATTCATGACTTTGAATGATTGAATGAATAAAAGTAACGAATGCAATGACGTATGGAAGCTATGTCATTCATTTCATTCGGTTCATACGTCATTCTGAATAGAATACACTTAAAATCATCAAAGCAATAGCAAGATATAGAATATTACTTTCTTTTTACATTAGAATATAACTGATTATAATATTCGATTTTGAAATCACAACAATTAGATAATATACGTATCTCATATGGAGACAATCTTCTATATAAATTATTGTTATAAAATTCCAGGTGAATCCGTTCCCGTAACGAAAACAGCACTGCAGCGACTTGACAAGGAGTTCGATCTAAAGGAGCACAGTTCTAGTGTTTTATTTTGCGGAACTAAAGTTGATCAGACGCGTTATTACAACAATGAACCAGTCAAGTAAGTATTTTTTTTTATATTCGTTATCGACAGACGAGTTTCATTTGATCGTAAGTGATACCCCAGCCACAGAACAACAGTTAATGATGCGCTGTCGACCTACTTTTTACTTCAAGCGTTTGGAAATCCATAGACTGACACCGAAACGCGCTATATGCACTTCACGGTTTTTCCGTCTATGAACGGTCGTTACTCGGTCGGAATTTCGATATTCTTCCAACCCGTTCAATGCCCGAAGTTATCAGAGGTGGGGAAGACATGTTTACAGAAAATTATAAACATGTCGTCCTGTTGGGATTCGAACCCACGACCCATCGATGCGCACGGCTGGTGTTCTAACGAATGCGTCAACGGGCTCGCTCGTCAAAATGTAAATAAGCCCGTGTATTTCAATACTAGCTGATGCCCGCGACTTCGTTCGCGTGGGCTTCAAAGCCTATATGTTTGGAATAATTTTAAAGGTATGGTTTTATAAGGTCCACCACCGTGCAAAATTTCATGTAAATCGCTCCACCAGTTTCAGAGATTAGCCCGTACAGAGAAACAAAATTTAACGGGGTTTGTTCTATATCTCTTCTCACATCCCCCTGACTCGGTTTTTAGCATTTTTTTCTATGTACAGACATTCGACCTCTACATTTTTATTATCAGAACAGCTTATATTTGTATATATTTTGACGGGCTCGTTGGCGCGATCGGTGCCGTTCGCATCGATAGGTCGTGAGTTCGAATCCCACCGGGATGACATGTTTATAATTTTCTATAAACATGTCTTCCTCACGTCTGCTAACTTTGGGCATTGAACGGGTGGGAGGAATATCGAAATTCCGACCGGGTAACGAACCACGTTCATACATGTAAAAACCGTGAAGTGCATATTGCGCGTTTCCGTTTCAGTCTATGGATTTCCAAATGCTTGAAGTTTAAAAAGTAGGTCGACAGCGCATCATTGACTGATGTTCTGTGTCTGAGGTTTCACCTACCATGAAGTGAACCTTATGCTTGTCTGTCGATATCTAACATATAAAAGTATATATTAATACCTATCTATGTATATTTATTCCAGAGCTCTTGTGCTACGTACAGGGTACAACACTAGCAAGGGCCAATTGGTCCGCAGTATATTGTACCCTGTTCCCGCCGACTTTAAGTTCGACCGGGATTCGTACAAGTTTATATTTATTTTGGCCTGTATCGCTGTGCTGGGGCTGGCTTATACCGTCGGTTTGAAGGTCAGTATACTGAGAGAAAGGTTTCAATGAATTAAAGTACAATTTTCTAGGTTCCATTAAATATTTAATTGCCTTTGATTTTGTAATAGCTTATAGCAAAAAATATTTTAATCTTAGAAGAACTTAAGAAGCATTTATTTGACACACCTAACTTTATATCTTTCTTTTTTTTTAAATATTCTCTATTCTTAACATTTCGTCAGTTAGAATTCGGTACTTCATAGACTTTGGAATTTGGAATTGCACGCCAAAATGTATATGGAATCTAATGCTATCTTGTTCTGACCTATTGGTGTAATGGTTGTAGCTCCTTACAAAACATTTGTAAAACCAAAACTTGGCGATTAAAAAGAGTGGCAGCGAGTTTCTTGCCAGTTCTTCTCGTCCGCTCTACGCCCTTGATTTGAGAACTGGCAGTAAATGTAAAATTATAAGCATTTAATATGTATTTTTTATTGACGTTCAAGTGTACATTGTGTTACCTAAATGAATAAATGATTTTTGAATTTGAATTTGAATTGGAATTCGGTCTAATAAGAACGGAATATCTTTTTTTTATTTTTTTTATGTTAGATATCGACAGACGAGCATGAGGTTCACTTGATGGTAGGGGATACCTCAGCCACAGAAAATCAGTCAATGATGCGCTGTCAACCTTTTTACTACTGAAATCCATAGACTGAATCCGAAACGCGCAATGTGCACTTCACTTCTTTTTTCGATCTTTGATCTTATATAATCTGTCAAAAGTCAACTGTTAAAGTCGTCATATTCAAGATGGTGGCCGTCCACATATGAGATAACCTCTCTCTCTCACATAAGGTCATTCATAGATAGTAAGACTTAGGTATGTTAATTTGCAATGGTCTCACATATATCGCTATTTTTGGAAAATAAACTTATAATACTTTTTGTTCTAGAAGTATAACAGATAATATATTTTTCCCAGGCTTACAGATCGCTAACAGTCCGCGACATAGTGATAAAAGCCCTGGATATAATAACAATCGTGGTGCCGCCCGCGCTGCCGGCCGCCATGACGGTGGGCCGCCTGTACGCGGTGTCGCGGCTGCGGCGCGCGCGCATCTCCTGCCTCAACACTAGGGCCGTCAACGTCAGCGGCTCACTGGATTGCATATGTTTTGATAAGGTAAAAATGATAACAAGTGTGTAGCGACATCTATAATCCGCTACAAGAATCAATACGAAGACGTCTAATCCTGAATCGCGCTATATAAATGTTTCCGAGCGTTGAATATATATACAACATCTCGACTACAACCACTGGGGTTTTAGGGCCGGTCAGTCAGTGGTTCGACTGGTCGAGGATCCTCCCTTTAGGTTGGAGGATGACCACACCTCCCTTCCTCCCTTCCTTATTAGGAGGTGCAGATGGCCTAGCCCGAACAACTTGCGAAGAGGTATTCGTATCGCCGAGCTGTCATTTGTATGAAATTTCAAATGATTTCTCATACAACTGACAGATTAACGATTCGAATACATTATCGATAGTCCTTCGTGCTCGGCCTTCAGTATTTGTCTGTGTCTAACGGTATGGCTCGGCACGCACAACACACGTCCACTCCCGCTCACGGCTCTCGCGTTACTGACGTGTAGAGCTGTAGCAAACCGTATGTATTCGTTACTGAGTAACGGGTACGCCATCTAGTACCGAGTAACGAAACGTTACTCACGAATACTTTTCGTTACTCGCATGTTTCGTATCATGGTTACATACGCTGTTTCAATGACGCAATGTAATATCAAATATTCAAAACAAAGTTTTATTTAACAGATTATGCAGTAAAAAAAAAGAATATACTTGTGAAAATGTGTTTTCATAAAATTTTGCCACAAAATTTTATGTAATAGTATGAAATAAACGAAAGTGAAAGTTTTAGTCTCTCATGAAATTCTAAAATTATTTCACTGTAACTTAATTTTCAAACAATTAATTAAATCGCACGCTTGCGCGCGCAACTTAAACTAGTTCTGTAAATTTGTTTCTCTAGCATAACATAGCATGTTATGAGGTATTAGGAGTAACGAGTAACGATACGATAGTAACGAGTACTGAATGTATAGTAACGAATACGTACGTTATTTTTTCGTTACTTTTACACCTCTACTGACGTGGTGCGCAGAGACAGAGTATTGTGAGACTGTGTGGGTATATATGTATTAGTATATTGTATGACTGTATGTGTTTTAAGAGTAATAATAATTATTAATGTAATTATAAGTATGGTTATCAACCCATATGGTTGTCAGTCTTATATAATCAGTCACAGAAGATGCATCTTGAAAGTATTATCTTTCTTCATTTTTGACCTTGAAACGTCCTTTTTTTATAAAAGCAAATGGCAAAATTATAAATCACAACTGGAACATGCATAAAAATTCCAGACAGGCACGCTAACAGAAGAAGGACTGGACATGTGGGGGGTGGTTGCAGTCAGTAATGCTACTTCTCCCCCCCTACTGGGGCGGGTGCAACGGGATCCCAGGAAGCTGAACGATATACACGAATTAAAAATCGGGATGGCTTCGTGCCACAGCCTAACGCTGTTACACGGCGAGTTGGCCGGCGATCCGCTGGATTTGAAGGTGAGTTTTTTAGACTGTGGTTGCTTAAAAATTACGTCATGCAGTTAGACTTTAGAACCGGTTTTAGGGCAATTGAAACCAAAGATGGGCTCGTTGGCGCGTTCGGTAGAACACCAGCCGTGCACACCGATGGGTCGTGGGTTCGAATCCCACCGGGATGACGTGTTAATAATTTTCTTTAAGCATGTCTTCCCCACGTCTTGTAACTTCGAGCATCAATCGAAATTCCAACCGCGTAGCGAACCACCGTTCATAGATGGAAAAACCGTGAGGTACAAATTGCGCGTTTCGGTTCCAGTCTATGGATTACCGAAAGCTCGAAGTAAAAAGTAGGTCGACAGCGCATCATTTACTGATGTGGCTACGTATCACCTATCATCAAGTGAACCTCATGCTCATTTGTCGATATCTAACATAAAAAAAAAATCATATCCATTTGGTTAGTTTTTTTTATATAGACAAGTTGATGAATCATCTGATGGTAAGAGAATATGATGCCGATATATACCTGCAACACAAGAGGGTTTATAGGTGTGTTCCCGGCCTTTAATGTATATAGAATAGAATACAAAATCTTATATTATGTATCTTGATTTGAAGTTAAGGTGATTAGTTATTGAGTTACGTCATGTCGTTAGTATTTTAAGTGGTTTTAGGACAGTGCTATGGCATTTTTATGCCCCACATGGTGCAGACCCATTTCTGTGCCCTACCCGACCTATTTTTTTTTAAATTTTGTCGAACCTAGGACCGCCGGTGTCAAACGCATCGCGTTTACCACTGAGTCATGACAGCGGTCAGAGAGTAAATACATTTTATAGTATAGCTTCAGGGTGCAGTGTAGATGTACTACTTATATACAAAAAAAATATTTACAACATACAAAAATACAAATCTTTCCTCTTTATAATCTATTATATAATATATAAAAGAAAGTTGTGTTAGTTACACCGTTTATAACTCAAGAACGGCTGTACCGATTTTAACGATATCTTATTTGTTGGATTCCTCTATGTCGGGAATAAGAGAGACATAGGCTATTAAAATATTGGAAAAAATCAGGAAAAAAATATATGCATAAAATTAATTAGATTCGGAACTCCGCCATCTTGACAGCTCACGTCATGCATTCTTAGCTTTTTTGGAATAACAGATGTCCACTGCAAATCAGTGACATATTAGACAATTATAGTGGGTAAATGGGCATATTCAAATTTAAGAATAATTATATAATTTCGAAGCCAAAATTGTGGCAGAACAACGTCTGCGGGGTCCACTAGTATTAGTATAGATTAGTTATTTCCGATTATTCTTTCTAATCGAACCGATACGACTTGGGAATCTTCAAGAAACGAACCAACACTTTCCTTAAAGGTCTGGTGTTACGGATGTCTATGGATGGTGGTAATCATTTTCCATCACGTGAGACAGGTGGCTCAAATGACATTTGCCACCTATTTTATAAAAAATAAATCTTAAAAAACCTTTCAGATGTTCGAATCAACCGCATGGTTGTTAGAAGAGCCGGACGTGCCGGAGCTCTCTAACTATGAAATTTTAACTCCAACCATTGTGAAGCCGAAAGGAGCCGCTAATATACACGTCGACGACTTACATGTTAGTATTTTTTTAAGGTTTGGTTTTTATTTTTTAAGCATTGATGATAGTGGAAGAAGCGAAAGTGGTATGCAAGGATCGGAGCATATGGAATTCCGTGATCTCTGCCTACCCCAGTGGGAAAGAGGTGTGATGTATAGTACACTATACGTATAAGTATACATACTTGTGTGTATGTATTTTTAAAGATACATCCGTTGATAAATAATATTCTCGCACAAATAAAAACGATCAAGTATGGAATAGCCTTTTTCTTTAGATTATATATCGCGTGCTTAAAGGTAAAAGGACTTATAGCATAGGGTTAATAGGGATTTGTGCTGAAAGGGCATATAAAAAATTTTTTTTTGCCATTCGTTTTTAAATTGTCTGAAACGTAAAAATCTGTGAAAAAAAAAAGTTGGTATCCTAAAGCTGAAAGGGCCTATCTCAAGACATAGGCCCTTTCACCTTTAAGAAAAGTACTATTTAAAAGTAAAAGGGCGTATAAAAAAAATGTATTTTTTATACCAAATGGTCAATAATAGTTTCACAAGACAAGTTATACTCAAATAACAGCCTCATATACAACGTTTGATATAAACAAATAGAAAATAAATCAATCAAAAACAAATTACGTAAAAATTAAGTAATAAAAAAAATCACAATGACAGAGAACATTCAAATATTTTGAAATTTCCCGCTTTAATCGCCATATTGAATATAACTACTGGCACCGTTCACACAACAGCTGTTTAAATCAACAAAATCTACTGATTTTTAAACGAATGAAATTTCCCGCCAGTCGCCATATTGGATACTGGTGCTGCCACTGTTGTTATTCAAACAGCTGTTTTCTCTCGATTCAGAGTCTGTTTACAATATTCTTCAAATCACATTTAATAATTTGTATAAAAATGCTTTATCAAATATATAAATATTATATTTTGATTTTATTATTTATATAATATAGAGCAAGAGGGTATGGGAACAGTACCAAGATGAGTCCGATGTTTTTTTTTAATTAAACATAATTTTATGATGATTGTTCATGTTTATAAATTTTATGATAACTATTTCTTAAAATAAAAAGCGAGTGTTTTTTTAAACTACGAATTTTTAAACTACAAATATGTTCTTTTTTGAGCTGGCCGAAAAAAAAATTATATGCCCTTTCACCTTTAGATCACCAAAATTTCGAAGTCTTAAAAGTAAAAGGGCGTATAATTAGAGTCATAGGCCCTTTTACCTTTAATTTTTTTTTTCAATTTTAAGCGTAGAATGTGTCTACTAATCGATTGGCACTAAAAAGAAAAAATATGTGCCCTTTTACCTTTGCAAAGGTAAAAGGGCACATAAATTGTTATAAGTCCTTTTACCTCTAAGCACGCGATATTTAAATTGCCGTTTTAAAAAAAATGTGTCATGATTAATAAACCAATCGTTTACTTATACTCACCTTTTCGTTGCTGCACTGTTTTATTCGATTGTTTGGAATAGGGTCTGGCTGATAATAATCTGTACATTTGTTTGACACCCTGATTTGACAGCTTTATGCTGAGTCTGCTCCCTTTTGTCATTAGCCATTATTTCAGCATTTTTAATATATTGAGATGTATAATATTTTTGCGACATTAAATATAGGGGAACAATACAATATTTGAACAATAAATGATAAATCGAGTTTTGATCCGGTATAAAGTATTTTCATTAAATTACGCATATATTCGTAGATAACACTATATACTTTCTCAGCAGATGCCATTGGAAGTGGGTATCGTGCAGCAGTACCAGTTCGTCTCATCGCTGCAACGCTCGTCAGTTGTGGTTCGACTCCTGGGCGAGGACGTGCTAAGGGTATATTGTAAGGGCGCACCGGAGATGTTGAGAACACTGTGCAGACCAGATACTGGTAAGAGAAAATATGATCGGTTTTTAGATTCTTTTTTTTTTATAAGAGGAGCAAACTAAAAGGGGTTCGCCTGATAGCAAAGAACATAGATGTACATTGTACATAGAAGAACAGGCCGATACAAACTTTTGGCACAGAAAAAGTAGTTCTACTTTTGACCTGTAGAGCGCGCGGCAATGTATCGGTGTGACACACACATCTAAGCAGTCCGCTGACTCCTCCCCTCACGTTGTCTCGCTTGCTCTTACGAGCGAACGTCAATAACGCTCTAAAAGCGGCTGGGTGCGAGAGAGTGCGCGCTATGACTCCAGCGTCAGAGTGTCGTTCACACGGATACTAGCAGCGCCGCGGTGGCTGGGGGGAGAACTGGTTTGACGGGCTCGTTGGCGCGTTCGGTACAACACCTGCCGTGCACATCGATGGGACGTGGGTTCGAATCCCACCGGGACCACATGTTTATAATTTTCTGTAAGCATGTTTTCCCCACGTCTGGTAACTTCGGGCATTGAACGGGTGGGAGGAATATCGAAATTCCGTCCGGGTAACGAACCACCGTTCATAGATGGAAAAACCGTGAAGTGCACATTGCGCGTTTCGGTTTCAGTCTATGGATTTCCGAATGCTCGAAGTAAAAATTAGGTCGACAGCGCATCATTGACTGATGTTCTGTGGCTGAGGTATCACCTACCATCAAGTGAACCTCATGCTCGTCTGTCGATATCTGACATAAAAAAAAAACTACTCTTACTTCAGAAAAACTGTGACAAGCGCGCCTATAAGGCCTGTTCTTCTATGTACATGTTCTTTGCTGATAGTAAGTGATTATAGCGCCTAAAGATATCTGCTACAAAAGAGGGCAGGTGCGTTGCCGGCCTTTTTTAACAGGGCTGTAGTATTGGTTCGGAAGTACGCCTGGTTTTTGCATCAGCAGCTTAACTTGCATGATATATAGGCAATTTTTAATCGATAGATATCTTTTAACCATATTATTTTTCATTTATTCTGAGGGTCAAGTATGAATTTTGCGAGAAAATCTTTCTCGAGTCGAATACCCGTGTGCTCAATCTGTTGGATGGATGAATATATATGAAATGGATGTTTATATACAAACATCCATTTCATTGGATTTTTGTATATAAACATCCATATTTCCGAATGCTTGAAGTAAAAATTAGGTCGACAGCGCATCATTGACTGATGTTCTGTGGCTGAAGTATCATCTACCATCAAGTGAACCTCATGCTCGTCTGTCGATATCTGACATAAAAAAAAATTAAATCGGTGTTTGTATATATGAAATGGATGTTTGTGTATATGAAATCGCTAAACTCCTACGGCGTTTGACAGATCACCATGACAATTGGCACGTTTATGTATTTTTTCATGGAGATTTTTTTTATTCTATTGTTTTGTTGTAACTCGCCACCAGTCGGCTTATGTTAATATATATCTAACCCTTTAATATATATTCTCTAGTACCGGATAACCTGAACGAAGTGTTGAGTTCGTACGCGGAGAAGGGTTACCGTGTGATAGCGATGTCCACGCGGGTGCTGGAAGCTACCCACAAACAGCTGCAGAAAATGGACAGACGCGAGGTAAGAGCCTCTCAGTGGTTGGCAACACTGACCCAGTTTTGATTAACGTTTTAGTTCCGCGGCAACACTTAAATACACGCGACTGAAGAATTAGGTATTACTTAATATTGTCTTTTATTAACGCGAGTATCACACATTTAAATAAAATATTTTGTAATATAAATGATACATCGCGTTCATATTATTTATTAGAAGGAGAAAAAGTAGAAATGTATTTAATATCAAACGTATTGTATGAAAACTTAAATGGCACTATGACCAAGAGTCAATCCGAACAATTCTTCTGAATACTATGTGAATGCGCTTCAAAGAAACGAAACTGCTATGTTAAAGATGCGCCTTAGATCATTCACATTTAAAAAGTTAAAATTGGTGAGAAACTTGTGGCCTTATTTCTTTTTTTTAAATCCTGTTTCCCCGTTACCACCTCAGGCGTAGCTAGTTGCAAGGGTGAGCAATGCCCACCCTCGACAGTATTAAAATCTCGCATTAATTGACTTTAAGTTAGTTCAGCTGGACGGCTGACCCCCCAGACAAAATATGGCATAGGTAGGGAGCTGTGCCAATGGATTCCCCCCGTAAGCCATGGAGGCGGTCATTCATAGTGATCGTGGTGTTATCGGAATCGGAGATTTTAAATTTCGTTTATCGGAACCGGAAGCGGAGGCAAAAGAGTTCATAAAATAAAATGACAAACATTATTCATCAGTTTCGTTCAAATCAGTTAAAAATAAAACACCTCTGGGTGTTGAAAATAATATAAACGAATTTTTTTCTCTCATAAAAGAAGGTTGTTAAAAGTTTTGATGGCTGTTTTTCAGGTAGAGTGTGAATTGGAGTTCCTCGGTCTGGTGATAATGGAGAATCGACTGAAAGCGGCCACCGCCGGCATCATACGGGAGCTGAAGGAGGCAAACATACACGTGGTCATGATTACAGGTACAGTTTTTATGTTAGATATCGACAGACGAGCATGATGTTCAATTGATGGTAGGTGATACCTTAGCCACAGAACATCAGTCAACGATGCGCTGTCGACCTACTTTTTACTTCGCAAACGCGCAGTATGCACTTTACGGTATTTTCATTATGCTGAGTCGCCACCTGTTTAAGCTGCCTCACAATTAATTAGTAAGTTAGTTTATATAAATCATATGTAGTGCTTAAATAAATATATTTGTTTGTTTGTTTGTCAAGCATTCGAAACGTCGCATAAATAATATAGATAAAAAAACGCGTTTTAATCCGTTATAGAGTATTTTATTTAAATTTGTGTCACTCGCGTTAATAAATGACAACATTATTAAAATTAATAAATTTTAAGATATTTTTTTTTTCAGGTGACAACATTCACACAGCTGTGAGCGTGGCTAAAGAGTGTGGTATACTGGCAAGTGGAGAACGAGTCGTACATGTGACTGTGCAACAGGCGGGAGGGGAACCTGCGCTATATTGCCAGAGCAGTTTGCAAGGCGTGAGTACACACCACTACACTTTGGGGTTAAGAACTATTTAGAAAAGTTTTTAAAACTTCAATTTAAAGACAGCCCAAAAAGTTTTAATTTGACTGTTCAAAATATTCAAAACATTAGTGTTATGTAATCTGTTCAATGAAATATATCAAATAATAAGACAAATTGCACGCCTAAAAAAAAATTTCAGATATCGACAGACGCGCATGAGGTTCACTTGATGGTAGGTGATATCCCAGTCACAGAACATTAGTCAATGATGCGCTGTCGATCTACTTTTTACTTCGAGCATTCGGAAATCCATAGACTGAAACCAAAACGTGCAATGTGCACTTCACGGTTTTTTTCATCTATGAACGGAGGCTCGTTACCCGGTCGGAATTTCGATATTCCTCCCACGATTATAAACATGTCGTGTCGGTGGGATTCGAATCCACCAACGGGAAACGAGAAATGATGACCTTTCAATTACAAAGATTGAACATTTTATATTTGTCAGAAGTAAATAGTATTCCCTTCTCAACACTGGTCACTGGAAGTATTATATTCATAAGTCCAACATTGAAATTTAACAACATACAGCATCTGCTAATTGCACTTTGTCCACAACGTAATCTGTTTGAAAGTCGAATCTATCAAATGTAAACATGTAATCTCTGTGGTAATCGAATCCACAACCCACCGGAGCCCATGGCACCATACGTGCCAACGATAGAGCGTCGGGAAAAATAATATAAATATAATAAATTGCGTTTTTATTCAGTAGTTATTTTATTTAAATGTACTATGAAACCTAATAATAACTACATTAAATTTTCTGGAAAAATAATAAAAAACATTATCAACTAAACGTTATCTGTTTTCTCAATATCTGGCTTGTAATTTTAGGTACCAATAGGCGGCCTGGTACCGTTCAACGGCTCTTACAAAGTGGAGGACAGCGGGGTGTCCTCGTGGGGGGTGCGGGGGAGCGCCGGGGAAAGTGGAGAGGAAGTGGGGGTGAGGAAGAGGAGCGGGAGGGGGGGTGGAGATGTGGAGGCCCCGCGGGCTCGTGTTAGCTACAAGTTGGTGATGACTGGTGACGTCTGGAGGGTGAGTGACTTGGCATATATTTTCGAAACTGGTAGACCGATTTACATGAAATTTTGCATGGTGGTACCTTATATACTTTTCATCCCGGAGAGTTCAAATATAGGCTTTGTTTCATAGAAATCGGTTGTCGAAAAGAATAGTTATTATCAGAAGTGGGACAGTAATATATTAATGAAATGAAAAATGTTTATTTAGGCACTGTATAAAAAGATACTTGAGAAATTATAAAGAGGAAAGATTTGTATTTTTGTATGCTATGAAGAAACTGAAAAACTACTGGACCGATTTTAAAAATTCTTTCTCCAATAGAAAGCTACATTATCAGCGAGTAACATAGCGTGTATAGCACATCTACATTTCACCCGGGTCCTATTGCTAGTCTAACCAGTGGCATAGCATAGATAACTGGCACCCGGTGCGGATCTCAAATTTGTCGCCCCATTATTTTTATAATTGATTATAAAAAAAATATGGCGTGGTGAAAATGGTACTCTTATTGAATAACCTAAAGAG
Source organism: Anthocharis cardamines (assembly GCA_905404175.1). Taxonomy (NCBI): domain Eukaryota; kingdom Metazoa; phylum Arthropoda; class Insecta; order Lepidoptera; family Pieridae; genus Anthocharis; species Anthocharis cardamines. The sequence continues at coordinate 4,771,069 of FR989975.1, forward strand.
AAACTCTGTAATTAGGTGATATACTGACAAAAAAAATTAAAAAAACAGATTAAAAAAAGAACGTTGAAGGAAGTAATTTTTTCCGTTACCTGTGAAATGCCGCCCCCGTCAAAGTGCCGCCCGGGGCTCCCCATGCTACACCACTGACAAGGAGAGTCTCAAACTTGGGAATCACAGATTCCCATCACTTTTATATATATTGTAGGGCATGGTCCCCTCAATAAATATATAAAACGGCAAGACGCCATTCGTTTTTATTATTGAGAAATTACAACTCAAAGTTCTATATATAACTTAAGTAGAAGGAACCTTTTTTATATATTTTATATATAAATATTTATACATTATTTTATAATTAATAATTCTATAATTTTTTTTTAGGAAACTACAAAAAAAATATAAATATGTTATAAAAATTAAAAAAATTTAACTCAACCGGGACTTGAACAACCGTCCAATCGCTCAGTAAGCAAGAGCGTTACAACTATGCCACGGAACCATTGCTGCAACCGGTAAAAAGGTTCCTTCCACTTAAATTATATAAAGAACTTTTAGTTGAAATTTCTCAATAATAAAAACGAATGGCGTCTTGCCGCTTTACATATTTATTGAGGGGACCCTGCCCTACAATATACATAAAAGTGATGGGAATCTATGATTCCCAAGTTTGAGACTCACCTTGTGAGTCTTACATAAAAACAATGTTTAATTCTATTTACAGACGTTACGTGCGCGTCACCCGGAGAGCATTGGTCCTATTGTGGAGCGGGGTGCGGTATTCGCCCGGATGTCGCCCGAACAGAAGCAACAACTCATCACTGACTATCAGGCTCTGGGCTACTATGTTGGTAAGAATCCTAATATTTATACATTTTACAGAGCTTTAAATAGTATAACGTTGTCGAGGTGGGAAAAGTTAGTCAGTCCCCTTTGGATTTTTTTTTTGTCAGTCGACAGACGAGCATGAGGTTCACTTGATGGTAGGTGATACTTCAGCCACAGAACATCGGTCAATGATGCGCTGTCGACCTAATTTTTTACTTCGAGCATTCGGAAAGTTGCATTTTTTCGCACTTTCGGCTTATTTTCGCTGCCTAGTCCACTTAAAATTCTATATAGCGGTGTAAGAGTCAGATGGACTTTCTAAATTTTACAGGAGACTTAGAAAAACTGTCACATACCGCCACTTAAAATTTAAACAGCTTTTTAATACAGATAGTATTAATTGATGAATAAAAAAATTATTGACGTAATATTAAAAGTTTAAAGAAGTTAAGAATTATTAAGTTAAGATTATTATAGATACATTCATCTGGTTCTTATACCGCGATATTTACTTGAGAAATTTTATTTATTTCCTTGCATTATTGCTCAATAAGCCTCGGCGGAATAAGTGATTACCGGTTATATATTGAATCGTATTTATAGTTGTCCAAAGTCATCTCTTCCTGCAATCGCTCACTTTTCCCGCCTCGTAATTTTTTTTTATGTTAGATATTGACAGTCGAGCATGAGGTTCACTTGATGGTAGGTGATACCTCAGCCACAGAACATCAGTTAATGATGCGCTGTCGACCTACTTTTTACTTCGAGCATTTGGAAATCCATAGACTCCGAAAACGAAACGGGCAAAGTGCACTTCACGGCTTTTCCATCTATAAACGGTGGTTCCTTACCCGGTCGGAATTTCGATATTCCCCCACCCGATCAATGCCCGAAGTTACCGGACGTGGGAAAAACATGCATACAGAAAATTATAAACATGTGGTCGCGGTGGAATTCGAACCCACGACCCATCGATGCGCACGGTAGGTGTTCTATCGAACGTGCCAACGAGCCCGTGTCAGTTGTACACAGGCGGTAGGGCAGTGGTCGGCAAAGTGCTGCTCCAGAGCTGAATGTGTTGGCTCCTTAAGTATGGCTCTGGCACAAATTGATATTTGGAAGGCGCAATAATATTTTCTTTAAAAAAAAACTTATTTTTTAAGTATGAAATTTAGTTTTATTTACTTATTTAGTGTAATAAAAGTTTACAAAACAAGCAGATTTGGCTCCCAATTTTTTTAAAAAATTGTTGTAGTCTTCATATTTGGCTCTTTGGCTAATAAGTTTGCCGACCACTGCGGTAGGGGAACAGAAATATATGTCACATAAATGTGACACAAGCGGTCAAAAGGCTAATAAATTAAAAAAAAACGCAGGCATGTGCGGTGACGGCGCCAACGACTGCGGCGCGCTAAGGGCGGCGCACACCGGCATCTCGCTGTCCGAGCTGGAGAGCAGTGTGGCCGCGCCCTTCACCTCCCAACAGCCCGATATCGTGTGCGTATCGCGCGTACTACGCGAAGGCCGCGCAGCCCTTACCACCAGCTTCGGCGTCTTCAAGTTCATGATCGCCTACTCCCTCACGGAGTTCTTCTCCGTCGCCTTCCTCTACTACTTCGACGCGAACCTCACGGACTTCGAGTTCCTCTACATAGATGTCGCTCTGATCGTCAATTTCGCGTTCTTTTTCGGCATGACTGAGGCGTACACGGGGAAATTGTGCAAGACGCCGCCGCTGACGTCGCTGTTAGGAGTCGTTCCGCTCGTCAGTTTGATAGGGCAGATGTTTTTGATCGCTGTGGCGCAGTATTTGAGTTACTTCGCGTTGACGTACTTCCCCTGGTATGTCAGACATACGTATGAAGGCGAGGAGGCTAATAAATGTTGGGAGAATTACGTTGTTTTTACGATATCGATGTTTCAATATATAATTTTGGCTGTGGTTTTTAGTCACGGTGCGCCGTATAGGAAATCTGTTGTGACGAACAAACAGCTGATGATAAGTATGCTTGTGATGACGTGTCTCGGTGTATACATAACGGTTGCGCCCGCGCAGTGGCTAGCTGATTTTCTTGAACTGCAGATGCCTAAAGATTCCCTCATGGCGTATATTGTTTTGGCTTTAGCTTGCTTTAACTTCGTGCTAGCGTTGTTCTTTGAAAGAGTTATCGTGCAGTATTTAATGGAAAGCAAACGAATGATTCCGAATTGTATTAAGGAAAGGCAAGTTAGAAAAACGCCGCATTTGAGGATTAAACGGCAGTTATCTGATATGGATTATTTGGAAGGACATGCGACTGTTAATTATCATGTAGAAGATTTTAACTCCGGGGAGGGTAGATGAAAATTATTGAAGGCGTGTTTTCTCATGATTACACGCGTTATGAAACGTTGCGTAGTTAAAAATCGTATGCGTTCGTTACGAAAGAAATTATCGATACATTCCGTAATTTTCTTTATATTATTTATATTCACATTTATTATCTATATAATCGCGTATTATGTTTGAGTATTATTTTACTAGATTCGAGATGTTTTATTGAAAAATATTCGCGTTATATTCAGTTTTTGAAACTTAATGTTTATTCTTAATATACAAAATTATTATTATAGATTTAGGACATTTTTATATCATTTTTGTAACTATATATTAAAAAAAACTTATAAATAAGTGTTATATCTTGTATGTATACATTATTAGTATGTATATTTATTTTGTGAGCGGACTTTATTTAATTATTGATTGATACGGGCCTATGTCATGTGTACAATAAAATTTAGATCTATCTAATATATAAAATTATCGTGTCACAGTTTTCGTTGCCATACTCCTCCGAAACGGCTTGACCGATTTTTACCAAATTTTATATGCGTAGTCTGAGAATCGGCCAACATCTATTTTTCATCCCCCTAAATGTTAGGGGTAGTCCACCCCTAAATTTTATTTATTGGACGAAATTTTTTGTTTTTATTTTTTTATAATGTGGCGTTAAAAAATACATACAACCCCTGCTTTTTTGTCAAAAAATCTAGACCCGTGCGAAGCCGGGGCAGGTCGCTAGTTATATAATTATTTAATTCGATCTGAAAATTTCGTGTTTATATATTGTTAAACTCACTCTCATTTTGAATAAACATTTTTACATTATTGCTTATTTTAGAGTAAAGCTACGGTAAGAACAAAGCACTAATTACGTATTCTGGTCCATAACAAAACTGAAGCGCAATACGCACTTAGTAATATGTTCTTATCGTAGATGTACGCTTAAAATAACTAATAGTAGCAACATTTATTTTTATTTAATATGACTTAGTGAGTTAAACCTTTGAACCGATCGACATAGGGTTTAAGACGATCTTATAAGTAACGTGTTAGTGCACATCCGGTCACTAGACGCAACCAGAAACGGCTAAACGCGGGCTTTAAATAGATATAGACATCGCTAATTTCCCTCAGTTTATATCAGAAATCTCTTGCTATATATCAAATAAAAAATTATATATCTAGTTAGTAGTAGTAGAAGAAGTAGTATATATAGATTAATTATTTATATATAATCTATATGGACGTTGTTAAGCAATACAGTGTCAACCCACAAAACGACAAAATTTAAATTTTGATACCAATCGCTTTCTTATGAGCTGGAGTACATATTTCAAAAAATATACATATAATTTAAATCGTTTTAATAGCAAAAATATTGAAAAAACTAACGGGCACGAAAACCTAAAATGGTTAAAATATTTAACAATAATGCACTAACTTACTTTGATTGCTACCTACAAAACTATATACATTTAATTTAATAATAATAATTACAAAAAAAAATATTATTTCTGTTATTTTTTAAAAGAAATTTTATAAAACCTGATTAAAACTTCAAACTCATTTTTCTCAAAATGGTAACCGTGTGGGTTGACACTGTATTGCATAACAGCGTCCATATATATTTCTCCGGACAATCCAATATGTGCATACGACTAGACTAGGCGGAGAAGAGCGACTGTGGCCCTGTGGCCGGGAGGCGAGAGAACGGCCACTTACCACTTGCAACTACTAACTTGTCAGGTTTCGGCCACTCGAGCGCTCAGTGTGCGCTAGGCATGTGTCTTTCATTTGATCGCCTAGAACTGAATCAATACTGAGCCATTGATAAAGTGATCTGTTTCGTTTGAATTGATTGGTTCAATGCCAAATGAACGAACATAGCAAAGCAAGCGATAGTAATAAAAGCACATACTTAGTGTGTCCCGATGCCATATAAAATGTATGAAATTTCATGTTTCAATCTTGTGATGCTTTGAGCTAGAAATACCACTATTCAAATATTATATTTAAGAGTCAGTAGTCTTTAGAACATGTAAATTACTTCGACTCTATAGACATGAGGGATATCGTTTCCTCTCGGCTGGCAACACTAAACGCGTTACTTACCAGATAATTAATGTTTATTATTATTAAACTAGCGACCCGCCCCGACTTCGCACCGGTGCAATGCTGATACTAAATACACTACAGAAAAACTGTTATTATTATACATATAAACCTTCCTCTTCAATCACTCTATCTATTTAAAAAAACCGCATCAAAATCCGTTGCGTAGTTTCAAAGATTTAAGCATACAAAGGGACAGAGAAAGCGACTTTGTTTTATACTATGTAGTGATATGATAACAAAACTTGCGTCTATATCATAAAACAAGCCTTATAATAGAGATACAACTGTACATAGGCCCGTTGAAACATTATTATGTGATAATACAAGCAATATAGCTTGAAACATCGGCTTAAAAAGCCTTATTCTCTGTGTGTAATATTTTAGTTGCAAAGATGCGTATTTTATTTCTTGTAGCTCGCTGTAACGAGTGAGTGCTAGTTCTATTTTAAAACTAAGTTATTCAACTAACAACTCAAATTAGTTTTTGAAGTAAAACTTCTTTAGGCGCGACTAGGAGGTAACTGGACGACAATGCAACGGAAGTCCGTTACGGCAATATGGCGTCACGTTTCTGTACCATCCGGTTTTCAAATATTTTTGATTTTGTCAATAGATAGTTTATAAGTTTTTTTTAAATTTTACTTCAATCGCGTGTGAACGTTACACGCACTCTTTTTTTATTGAAGTTATACTTCTTTAGGCGCGTTATGAAAAAATGATGAGAGTGAAATTTTAAGATGCGCGCGCATCTGTGACACATAATTAACATGATGAAGTTGGCTACAGATGACCTGCGCGCGCACGATGTCCCAAAAAAACGACATGATGAAGTTGGCTACAGAATAGAATTTGATTGATTTTAACATTTTGCTTCGATATTTACTGCAGTTTTGTTTTTTAAAATATTTCTTCAGACGCCAAAGAAGTATAACTTCTAACGCGTATACATAAGTACACACATACCTTTTTTTATTGATTTAGGTACTGAGACGAACAACTCGCGAGAAAGTTCGAATCGTTGTTATTTGTACGCATTTATTACTGATTGTTTGTTTGTATTCTGTTCCCCTTATTTTATCACCCCTCTTAATTACTGGTAATATTCAGTGAAGCGTAACGTCGATTCTACTCTTTTATTATATCAACGAGTAACACTCCCCGGCTTCGCACGGGTGCATTGTAGATTTATACACAAAAAATATAATAGCCGCTGCTACTCGCTGATAATGTAGCTTTCTATTGGTGAAAGAATTTTTTAAATCGCTCCAGGAGTTTTTGAGTTAAATCGTAACAAAAAAACAAATCTTTCCTCTTTATAATATTAGTATAGATGGATATCAGCCAAAAAGGGGTAAATGATATTTCTTTTTTTTTTCTTATTATTCGGCTTTTTTCTGCGTCATTTGGTATAATTTTCATGAATCTACGATAATTTTTTTCTCGCTTATATATTTATATCATTTTTTATCGCTTATTCCAAACTTTAAATTACTTTCCAGTGAACTTGTCGAATGGCGGTCATCCTTTTTGGCTGTTAGCCATCGATATGTATTGAATATTGTACTGGCGGAACCACCAAAAGCCCGGCTTGCCCTACTAATGCAATCATAAAAAGAAAAATAATAATACCTTATATGATGTCATATAATATAACTTATATGATGACGTAATTATATAAGTTATATATAAATACGTTTTACGTTCAAGTCGGCAAGCTTTTGGGCTTGTATGGTATTCCCGGCTCTATGTATTCCTTTATTTTTTTAATAAATCTTTATTAGTGAAATAGAAATATGTATTGTATTGTGTATGTAGATTTCAAATACAAATGACAGATTACCGATCCGATTTTCTCGCAAGTTGTTCGTGCTATGGTCTCTCAGAGAAACGTACCTAACCACGGTATCATATTAAGATATATAGCACCTTGAAAATCTAAAAACCGTCACTAAACGAAAACTGAGGATATTCAACTATCAACGCCATCTTGTGAGATTCTTCAAAATGAAAATTACTACAAAATGTCATCTTTATACTGCTACAACAAGTAGCATGGCGCAAGTGTCACTTGTCACTATATCTTTATTAGAAATTAGTACACGTTACAAGAACTTTAAACGGGATTTCCCAAAAAACACATTTTTCGTTTAATGTTTGGTTTTCAAGGTGCGATATTATGTTACCTTAATTTCCAGTATGTTGGAAAAATATTTATTCTAAAAATTATGCTGTGGACAAATAAATATCCGATTTTATTATTTTGCCTAAATACATCCCGGGCTTTAATGTAATGATATGCTTTGTGTTATTAATACTTCAGTAATCAAGTCGTGAGAAATTACAAGAAAACACAAATTTCCAAAGCTTAAAAACTTTAATCATTTCTTTATGCATTTCACCTATTGTATAATTTTGATCAGTTTATGATAAGCAAAGTGTGATAACTAACTTATGTTAAGTGCCTTATTAGTTTTTTAGAATTATTAAAATGTTCAAATGTTTAGTCACAAAATATCGCCGCAGGTAACACTTTGGGATTCAACAGTTCTTATAGAGAAAAAAAAAAATTTTAATGACAAACTGTGTGCACTGCGCACGCGCATGTTTGTCTTAATCATAAAATACACTAAATTCACTATACTTCAAAGAGATTAATAAAAATAAACTTATATACATAGAGTGCAACAACTGTATCCGATTTAAAAATAGCCCGCCTAGCATGACCATTGACCATGAAGAGATATATCGTGGACAAGTGAAGACAAACTAAGATATAAGATATCTCGATATATTATATCTCGATCGATCAATGTATCTACTTTTGACATTAGAAGTCGAGTTTTAAGACGGAAGACATTATGAGATAATCGATTAAAACACGAGAAAACGGTCGACAAAATTTTGTCGTGGTTGTTATGCTAGGTCGGCAGATAAACTTTTGATTTTACTAGCAAATTATATAGATCAGTTTAGCCTTACAAATTAAAAAAAAGCGACTTTACCAGACAAGTCGAATGTTATACCTCATAATGTCGACCTTACATTTTTGATTATGCTATTTGTGAAACTACAGTTTGTCAATTAAATTAAATCTTCACGCCTCATCCATTTAGATTGAAGCCGGGATCAGAAAATCACAGAGAAAACGATGTCTCGTATGTTTTGTATTCATGGAATATATAATAAAATTTTGATTTAAAACAAAACGCACACATCTGTTACCTATAGAAATTCCCTATTTTATTTTCTTTTAAGATAAATTAAAACAGTTGTCATTTTTAAATTTTCTTTTTAAGGTCATCTTCATTTTAAGTAAACAGATTACCGACGCGACGCCTGCGGCGATAAGTTAAAGGTGCTTATTGTAATACCAAATTATAAGTATTAGCAAATAATGTTTACCAATAATATGATTGAAATGTTGGAGTTCTTTTATAAATTAAAAAGAAATAGCTTATGTAAATGATAGTAAAAAAGTGTGTTAGAATAGTACACTACGATACGTGTGTGCGACTTAAGTTGTCGTCTATTCGTGCAATAGCCAATAATAGACAACTCGTCACGAGTATCGTTTACTATTTTATAGCACGTGTGTCCTAAACCCGTATTTTACGAACGCTTTTCCGGTGTGAAAATGGCCTATTTAGGTCACGGAAAAGTGTGTAAAATGCGGGTTTAGGTCACACAGTGCTATAAAAATAATTAATAGATAGAAAAGTTATAAAATTTACAGATATCTTATACAGAATATCGACACATAGTGATATTTATGTATTGTCAGTCTGAAAAAGATACTGTTATTGTATACGGTAGGAATATTTCATCATTTTGTCATATTATAAATATAGCAATGTTATTTACCAATGCGAACTGTTTGCTATTGTAATTCTGACAAGGAACCTTACTTCACTGTATCCCCAATGTTCACATCAAAGCATAAATCCTCTGAAAACATGAAGACATTTAAATTTATTCATGAAAAAATGTTATTTAACCTTCAAGCGGTCGCGCCGATTTCAAATGTTAAGATTTTGTTTATATCTTCGAATTTTTTCATCACAAATATTTCGTAAATATGTTTTTCTTTTATTTAAATACTATCCTGACCGTAACAATAAAAGTAAATGATTATTTAATTATTTGTTATTTCAAATCCCTAAATTTCGTCCGGACGTCTTTTCGGTTACGCGCGACCTCTTGAAGGTCAATAAATAAAAATGGAATTTAACACAGAACAGAAGAAGTAAGTAGAAGTGCGATGTGTCATAATTTGTACCGGATCGAGTGTCGCCAAATTCACACAAATGAATGGAGTATTTAATACTGCACACAGTTGCAATTTTTCTTCGATTGGTTGTTTTTATTTAACTCAAAACAACATAAATCACACTGGTCCTACAATTGATAATATATCTTAGTACTTCGCGATAACGGTTACTTTGTAATATTGAAACAAACTAATAAATAATTCCTCTACTCCATAATAGATGTCGTTATTCTTCATGCACGCAATAATGATTTTAATCATCACTTCAAAAAGTCGAAAACTGTGTCATAATTTGTCATAAATTTAATAATTTCGTCATTTCCGGCTAGTGTAGGACACGTTTAAAAACATTATCGATGTTTGATACATTATTTTTGTTTACGATTTAAGTGCTATGTTGTATGATTATCAAATTATACCGCAGTATAGCGCCGTTTTAAACTGGTGTTAAACCAAATAATAAGGTATTTTATTTTTGATACAATTTTTATTTATTTTTTCAAATCAAATTGTAGATCCGCCTTTGCGAGAAGGTATAAGTTAGGTTTAGAATGAATTGAAAAAGTACTTGTAGGTATAATATTCTTTTTTAATTTTCGGTTCTGTATTACTAATAGTCTGAATCATAAATCACATTTGTATAAATCACTTAATGAAAACACGATTGCTAGTTAAGAAGCTATATTAATATTCTATTTTATTAACGCGAGTATCACACATTTAAATAAAATACTTTATAAGGGTTAAAATGCGATTCATTATTTATAAATATTATTTATCCCGACGTTTTTTCAGCAAATGTGGTCACGGGCAGACTGAAAGCTATGACAGTTGTCTGATGAAATATCACAAAGTTGCCATATTAACGCTATCTATTCCAACGGAGTTACTGGTATTTACTGTAATTCTCTATATCGTGGCAATATTGACATGCCATGTTCCCTTGTTTTTAAGTATGTTTGACTTGGGGTTTTAGATTTTTAATGATCAGATCCCAGGAGTTGGAAAGTTTCAAACCATCTTCTCTGTTGAAGTTAAGGTGTTTTTTTTAATTTTAATCGCCTCGTGTACTAGTCTGGGAAAGGGTCTACTGTCTCTTGCAAGGAAGAGAAGTAGTTTTTCTTCAAAAATTTCGGTCATTCCGTTGGTTAATTTCAACTCGAAGAACGGGCAAACAAGAAATAAAAACACTTTCGATTTTTTTAATAATTTATTAATTAAGGTATTTAGGACTGCGATTTAACTATCGTGCTATTAAAAATAAAAATGATAAATTTTAATATTTTATAAAATTATTACTGACGCGTTGTATATCGATAAAAACATTCGACCTAACACATCACTACTAAGTGAGTAGCGATAGAACATTCGAGAATAGCGTTGACACTTGATATGACAAACGATCTAAACTGAACTTTATATGAAAGGTATAAGGTTGATTTTAGCTTTTTTTTCTATTAAATTTATGGTCAATTAAAATTTTAAGATTTATTGAAAAAATATATAAATTTGTACTAAGTGATGGTTAGAAACACCTCCGTTACTAAGACTTTTCCTTCTGCTATCATTCTTACACTCTAAAATAGAACAGTACGGCATATTTACGAAAAAAAGTAATTTTATGACACGACCGACTCATCGCAGTGTTATGACACGACTGTGATGGGTTAAGGAAAATATCACTCAATAGTGACAGGCATACCACGCCTACTTAGCAATTCTACTTATTTTTCCCTGTTCTGTGGAATTTAACACAGAACAGAAGAAGTAAGGAATTTAATATTATTTTATTTTTTGATGGTTTACATTTCAATTTCAACGTATTTTTTGACCCAGGTCGTGGGCTACATATATGTAACCTTCCTTGGAAGTTATAGTTGTCTACAATAACAAAAATATATAATTTGTGGAGATTAATCTCTTAATTCTAAAATTATTTCACTTATAAGCTAGAGTGGCTAGTCATTAGACCATTTCATAGCCTAAGCTTATTTGATAAATACCTACCTTATAAACTTTCTGGTAAACTTTTTAACCATGATTAATGTAATTGTAAGCTTCAAATGTTAAATATAAAAACAATTTTACAATAGCCTTTTATTTAACCCAACTTGACAGGCAAGTCAACAGCAAGTTTAGGTAACATTTTTAAATCTTGTTTAGCCGGAGGTAGAACCCAGGAACTCAAATGGTAAAGGCAAAGCGCATACTACACTTAATTAAAGAAGTCTATCCTCAAATAACAGTCATAGATTTATGAATCTTTTGAATTTGGTATACGTCTTGGTAAAATAAAAGAATATTTTTATTTAATGAATTTTATTGTTATCAAAAACCAAATTAAAACTATCAGTCTCAAAATAAACTATACTCGGCCTCAAAAAAAATTTATATACATATTATAGATATTTTACTGTACAAACTGGTTAGTCTTAGCAAAACTAATATATTTTTATCAAGTGGTATAAGAAAACATCTTATTGTTTAGTTTTATTCTTCCCTTCTTCCTGTACCGAAGCATCTTTAATTTCCTTCTTGACGGGACCAGTTTGTTGAATAGGGACCATTTTTTCGTTCTTTGAAATCGCTGGCACCCTCGGCGCAGTAACGGTGAGAACTCCATCAGAGGACAAGCGAGATTCCACAGCGTCAGCTTTGCAGCCTTCTGGGAGGGCGTATCTCCTCACGAACTGTCTAGAGATGTAGCCATGTTCGTCTTTCTTCTCCTCATGCTTTCCCTCAATAACAACGTACCCGTCATCCGTGGTCTTAACAGAGATTTCGTCCGGTGAGAAGTGTTGGACGTCCAGATTGATTTGGAATTTGTCCTTGTCTGCCTTGATACTAGAGCCGACATCCCGGGCTGCTACTGCCAGTTGTCTCCAAGGGCGGAAATAGTCCCTCGAAACCAGGGGAGCCGTGACAGCCGTCAACAGATCATCCGGTGTTAATGCTAAGCCGAAATCCTGGTCCAAGAGCCGGCTTGGGCGGATCGGCCAGTCGCCAAACACGTACGGCATGAGAGACATTTTTCCAATAAATTAGACGATACTTTGAAAACACACAAAAATCACTTATAATTCACGCGGGGAAACGACAGCTCAGAACTTCACTCTTCGATTGCTCGTTCAAATTTACTTGTATTCCCGCGTTTCGACCTCGCTTTTATAGTACCCAACGCCATCTAGTATTGAGTAGAACATTCGAGAAACATGATATATATCTATCTCTTTCGCACTTATGCTAACACGTCAAGTTGTCTCATGACTCATGAGTCATGATACGTGTAGCGTCTCAATGTACAGGAAAATTCCTGAATTTCTTTCGCTGGTTTGAGTTTGCTTTATTTGTAAACAAAACTGTTTATTTACCTTTAAAAATGTGTTTACATGATTATTTTATGATTTAGATATAATATTGAATTCATTTGCTTATACATGGTGTATATTTTTTACATAGATAAAAAGTATAAATATATAGTAAGACGTATGTTTTTGCATATTGTATTATGTTGATGTTTTTAATAAGTTTTTATTGTTTATATTGTTTAATAAAATAAAGCAAAAATGGCAATTAATACGATAACAATAATATTGTTCTTTTAAAATAGGTATTCCAACCTGGTAACGAACTACTTTTTTAAATAAATAATGTATTACTTCGCAAAATTGCGTCATAAATATTAAAAAAAAATCTGGTTAAGAGTGAGCTAAAAAAAGTGTCCGCACGGGGAGTCGATCATGCGACCCTCGCATTATGAGTTCGAACTCTTAGCACTATGCCAACAACTGTTTGCCAAACTTGCTAACATAAATGGATTTATAGTACTCGATCGCGCCAAAACGGCTGGACTGGTTTCGTTGAAAATTCTTCGATTGGATTATATTTTTAGTAGGTACCTGTATGTCTGATTAACAGACAGGATATATCGTTCATCCTCTGAACTCAAAACATAGAGATAAAAGCGTTTCCAAAGTCTGTTTTTATTCGATAAAAACATCTCCATAAATGTTGTCTTTGATTATTTATACCTATGTGTTGTGTTTAAAATTCACGATAAAAAGCTAATTATCGAAAACCTCGATAAATTTAAAGTAAATAAAAAGTTAAAAAATAATGTAAAACCTCTTTATTTCAAAACTTGTTTTAGTGATCACCTACATTCTCATAGTAATGCTTCTGGAACTTTCTAAACACCGTAATAATAAAAAAAAGCTATAATCATCCCTATAAATAAAAATGTTTAATGTGTATAGACATACATAAATAATAATATTTCCAAACAAACATCATCTTACTTTGAGTTCAATGTTATTCAATCTGTTTTTTTGTTATTGGTTAATTATTTAGTTATCAAAGTTGAGATACATTTGTTTTTAGTTTCAATATCAAGTAAACAGACTTAAACAAAACAAAATTAATTAATTGTTTTTATTATACTCTGAAATATATAAAAAACTACAAATGAACCGCGGTGTTACTCGCGAGAAAATAATAATGGGATTTTCTTCCAGGATAATATTCAGTCCTCAAGTCATCTTCTTATTCAAAAATAAAATTGGACTTTCACATTTAAAATAATTATTTAAATATGTACTGTATTTATTAGGCTTAAATAGATGAATAGCGTATTCTAATTTTTTTTGTTAAATATGTATAAACGACCATGGGGTTCACTTGATGGTAGGTGATACCCCAACCACAGAACATCAGTCAATGATGCGCTGTCGACCTACTTTTTATTTCGAGGATTCGGGAATCCATGGACTGAGACCGAATCGCGCAATGTGCCACGGTTTTTCCTAGTACATATGTATGTAAGAATTTATTTATTTAGTATTCTATCTACCTATAATGATTTCTGAAGAATTCTTAGAAGTATCAGGGCGTCAGAAATATGAAACAAGTATTCTATCAATCTATATTTATTAACCCTTTTCCTACACCTAGGGTCCAATAGACCCCAACGCCAGCTAAATTTGAAACATTTAGACTCTATAGACCGAGTTCTACGCACTCTCAGTTATAGTTCGAAGGGTCTACTTGGGGTAGCCAACATGGCCCATGTTCATTCCTCAAAATAAATATCTTTTTTTGGAACACCCAATATTGCGCAATATTTTTTTATCAAACTACCATATGTGACTGCCCTTCCCTGAAAATTTCACTTGATTATCTATAAAATTACAAGAATTATGTTTTTTTGGTAAAAAATGCAATTATTCACAACTTCATTCGTTTCCTTGCATTTTTCACTACCTTAAAAAAATATATTCTTTCTATTGCATACTATCTCTTTCTAGAAGGTTTCAGCTACATTTTGGTTTTTTATTTTTCAAAATCGAGCCAATACTCTGCCCACAGCAAGAGTTTAAAAATCGATGGGGGCCGCTGGACCCCGTGTGTAGTTCTCGGTCCTGGGCAGAGGTGTGTAGGAGAAGGGTTAATAATTACTAAAGACACATCCACTAAAGAATTCTAAGAAGGACATCAGAAATATCAAATATGGAACACGTATTCTATCAATCTATACTGGTTAATAAGTTCTGAAATATTCAAAGAAGTACTAAGAATAATCTAAGCCTAATAATTTAAAATTTCCCATTCACAACGCAACGTCATAAATTCTTATGTATTCGTAATGAGTTATTCAAAGCAGGTATTTTCTATCTATAATTATATGTTTAGATAGTAGATACTGACCTATCCCAACAACAATACGTGTGACCTTGTAATATGACATTCGAGAAAGTTCGCGTAAATCGCGATGTACTTAAACGCCCCAGACGCATCTACTATGTTCCAGACAATCGGTCATTGACTCAACCGCTACTCAATGTCAGATGTTCTCAACCTTTTGAATAAATATTTTATTTGACAAATTAAATATATAAAAGGATTTGCTATCTTAGTATACTATATAAACTTTCCTTTTCTGAATATAATATCTAGTAATGACGAGGCACTGTGTGTGTATCCGCTAATTTGACTATACAGCCAAAGTATAGCATAACTGGAGCCATACCGGCTACCATTCTTAATATATTCATATGATATGATAATATTATCTTATTGTAAGTGGTGAAACGGATTGGCCGGATACCGGATATCCGGCCAACCTTTAAGCCGGATATCCGTTTGGTGCATCGCAAGAAATTGCTAAAATCTATTTTCAGCACCCTGCAGCTACACTGTTGCAGCGAAAGACCTTTTTATAAAGCTGAACTTGTTTATAAAGGCAAGCGAAACCTCTTTATGAAATTAGTTGACTCACCATAATTTGCCCTTTGTGCAGTACGAGTACTAAATCATTTTCTAAGTTATAGAATATAAACTTTGAGATTATTGATTTTGTTTGTTAAATGTATTAATAAAGTACTTACCATAATTATTGTATATTTCGTATTTTTTAAATATCCGGTATCCAGCCGGATAGGCGCTTGCTATCCGGTATCTGGTCGGATGTTTTATTTAAGATATCCGTTTCATCTCTACTTAATATGATATTATTAAGAATTGCAATTCTTTAAAAACATTTATTAATTTATGAATGTTCAAATAAAACTATGTTATATTTATATTAGCAAAAATGATCTAAGAAATAAAACGTCTCAAATATTTTGATTATGAAATATTTTTTAATGTTGATTAAAATTACAATTTCTTCTGATATACATATTCATTTCATCATAATCACATTTCATCAGCAATTTAAATTTTTTTCAATTTCATTTCTATTATTCTTGCAGGCAATTTTTATTTAACGACTATAATTGTACACTCATTTAAAAGGTTTTTAACTTCTGATCTTAAACAAATAATGTATCTTCTACTCGACGCTAGATGGCACTATTCGCTATTCACTATTCACTATAAAAATCGGCGATTGAGCGTCAATACGGCAGTTTAAATTTGGAGAACGTTGAGTATTATTCCTGTAGAGTTTCTACGGATTGCGAAGTACCGATTCTATTGCGATTTTTCTCATCAATTAACAATTTAAAATGTCTCTTCTACCATACTTGTTTGACGACTGCGGTTACACACATCCCCGTCGCTTAATGGACCAGCATTTTGGCGTGGGTTTGACTCCAAACGACTTGCTGTCAGTAGCTGCTGGACCACTTCTAACGCGAGAGTACTACAGGCCTTGGCGACACCTCGCAGCCGCTGTAAGAGACGTCGGTTCAACCATCAAAGCTGACTCTGATAAGTTCCAGATCAATTTGGATGTGCAGCACTTCACTCCAGAAGAGATATCGGTCAAAACAGCTGACGGCTTCGTTATCGTCGAAGGCAAACATGAGGAGAAGAAAGATGAACACGGCTACATATCTCGTCAGTTTGTAAGGAAGTATGCTTTACCCGACGGCACGCTGCCAGAGACTGTTGAATCCAAGTTGTCGTCGGATGGGGTATTGACGATTACTGCGCCAAGGAACGTTCCAGAATCTATCAAGGGCGAGAGAAAGGTCCCGATCGCGCAAACCGGACCGATCAGGAAGGAAATAAAGGATCAGAGTGAAGGCACTAATCAGAAACCGCAGTAATTTAGTTGTTACATTCCTAATAGACTGATTTTGTTAATAAAGTTTTTAAGTTCATTTCAGATTGCCTTTTATTTTCTAGTCTAGTGCTTTTATATGGTCTGAAGGGGTTAAAATATAACCGGTTTCCATTTTATTTTTTATTTTTTTTTATGTCAGATATCGACAGACGAGCATGAGGTTCACTTGATGGTAGGTGATACCTCAGCCACAGAACATCAGTCAATGATGCGCTGTCGACCAAATTTTTACTTCGAGCATTCGGAAATCCATAGACTGAAACCGAAACGCGCAATATGCACTTCACGGTTTTTCCATCTATGAACGGTGGTTCGTTACCCGGTCGGAATTTAGATATTCCTCCCACCCGATCAATGCCCGAAGTTACCAGACGTGGGGAAAACATGCTTACAGAAAATTATAAGCATGTGCTCCCGGTGGGATTCGAACCCTCGACCCATCGATGCGCACGGCAGGTGTTCTACCGAACGCGCCAACGAGCCCGTCAAATTTTATAAGTTCCATACACTGGTATCTGCGTTATGCACGTATGTGCAGTCATTTTAAGTATTTATAAATTACGTTGTACGTAGGACATTCTTCTACTGCAATACATCGTCGGCCTATGAATCGACAGCTACAGAAATATATTTTTTGTAGAAGCTTAAATTCGTCGGATATTCGTTCGTTCGGAATTTTATTATTATTAAAATACCGACTATGTTTATAAGACGTCTGACGACAAATGTATTTTACTACGCCCCTTTCACACGGCAGTCCAGTTTTTTGCAGAATTCCGTTTGATGGCGAATGTGTTTATATGCCTAGCGTTCACACGAGCACCCCGCATGCGGGATCCTGCAAAAAATAGGTAGTATGTCTAAATAACATTCAGTCATTAATTTACGATAACGAGTGAAAGAGGGCAAGGGGAATGAAAACTGGAAAGAGGCTGGGAGAAGTAATTTGGAATAAGGCAAAAAAATAAAAATATTTTGTTAATGTTTCTTCAAGACCACAGATTTGCTACCCAGTGTTATCTTTTTTGCCTCTCAAAAATACTACTACCCGTTCACTTCGAGAATGCCACCGTCGACAGTTATGATGTCCTTGTAACGATACTGTAGACAAAAATAGAAGAGAGAAAAATAAAATAATCCATTACAGCTTTATTTTAGTAATATTCGCAAAAATATTATTTTAAATTGATTATTTACGAAGGTGCAAACGAAACATTGTTAGTTTATTTATGTATCCATAACTGAAATACCAGTTGTTTCATCGAAATTATTTGAATAAAATACTTTTAGGTGGATCTACGCTAGACGAACCGAGCACGAGCGAAGCACAAGCGGAACAAGTCGTTCACGGCGTCAAGTGTGGACGTACAACGAACCTACAACGATCACTGTCGTCGCTTGCGGCTCTTGGCGAATATGGATTCTGCAGCGATTATTATAGCGGTGGTCAGCAAAAATATTTTTTATAGGAATCCTCATGTTTTGGGTCCCATATCAATGGATTATTTTGATATAATTCAATTAATTGCACGGAAGCATCTTCGGTCCACGTTTCCATGATGCTCGGCTCGAGCGACCGACGTCTGTCACTAAACACGTCCACGAGCGCACTGCGAGCGCGAAGCAAATCCCATTGTATTCGTCAAAAAACAACAGGCGGAACGCAGCCGAGCACGAACGAAATGCTCGCAGCGCGCTTGTTCGAGGCTTGTAAGTCGGTCCACACTTGACGAATTGTGTTCGGCTCATGCTCGGTTCGCCTAGCGTAGACCTTTATACCGGATTAAAACGCGATTTATTATTTATCCCGACCGCGACGTTTTGGATGCTTTTCAGCAACGATGGTCATCGAAATCACTCATTTCTGTATCACTATCATCACTCCATTCTGTGTCGCTGTAATTAATTTCAGCGCCCACTGAAATAATGGACTGAATGAAACGAAATGAAATAATTTCTGGTTCAAAGAATGAACAAATTTCGTACTACGTACGTACGTACTACACAGTAGGACTATTATAGCAACACAAATATGTTCTGGATACGTACGTTCGTAGTAAGTAAACCAATAGAAACAAAACCAATGAAAACAAAAATTACAACAATATTTACAACAAAATCGAAACACGGCAGCGTTGCTATCTGTACTAACCGGGCCACGCTTGAGGAGCGGTATGAGGAAGCAGGGTGGGAGCCGGGAGGTAAGGGCAATCTTGAAATGAACGGGTAGTAGGTACTTTGCAAACCAGCTGCCGCCGTCCGCGTCATTTCGAACTCAAGAAACGAGCTTACTTTCCTTAAAGCAAAATGTAATCAATGCAACATCGCGTAAGTCCCGCCCCCTATTCTATATAAAAATAACTTTTTGACAGTAAAACACGAATATATACGAATCACTTTATTTAGCTACAACAAAACGATAGAACCGCCTTCGGGCACAGTGGGTAAATAATATATAATAATATGTAATAGTGTACATACAAAACAATTTTATTTCTTAGAAGCTCAGTTACGCATATCACTACAGTGCTGTGTATTCACAATTGATTTATCATTAATTAATATCGATATGGGATGAAATAAATTAAATTATACCGTTCTTGGGCCGGCCGGTTTTAGAATTGTTATTAATCGGCTAACATGCAATTTTATGAAGACTCTAAGAACCCTTTCTTTCGAATGTTAAAACTTGTTTTTGGAAACCTTAAAACGAAAAAACAGTTTCTTATTCTGATTGACGCTAAATGAGACTGCTTCATAAAGAAAAATGTCGGTCACTTTATTTTTTAAAACAATTTTAAATCTATATTATGCAAAGCAAAACACAATATATACAGGATTGATGCTACAAGCGTTTTCGATCAACAGAATATAGAAGTTTTATATGTCAAAAAAGCCTATATCTAAAATTGATTTAAGTACTTTAGAAAAACAGTGCGGTAAAAACTAAATATGTCTAAATTTAATAATTATATTTCCCCCCACATCGATATTAAACAATCTACATTTTAAATAACTATACATTGAACTACAGTCGCAGTAACTGTTAACATCAAACTGTCTAACACACAATAATTTTACATAATCAAAACTAAAAGTAAATAAGTACACAGGATCGCTATAAAAGAAAACAGAATTACGATGAAGTTGAAAGATTTTCTCAATACTAACATGTTATTATCAAAACAGTTATACAACTAGTTTCTTTAAACTTATAACCGTTTACAAAACATTAAAAATAAAATTTATACATTTAAGTATATAAAAAGAAAAATCTATAAATATTCTATGAAACAGAGAAAATTCGTAGCTACAAAAATAGTTATAAAAAATCAATTGATTTATCATATAAAGGTGGGTCTACGCTAGGCGAACCGAGCACGAGCCGAACACAATTCGTATAGTGTGGACCGACTTACAAGCCTCGAACGAGCGCGCTGCGAGCATTTTGTTCGTGCTCGGCTGCGTTCCGCCTGTTGTCGGTTTTTTGACGAACACAAAGGGATTTGCTTCGCGCTCACTGCGGAAAACTACGTTCGAGGACAGTGCTGCCGTCGTAATAAAGAACACAGTATTTGACAAAATATGAATTTTCCTTTTTTTTTCAAATTTAAAAATAATTGCGAATTGTACATACACATTATTATAACTAAATTTAAATACAATTTCTTAAAAAATACAATAAATAAAAATACAGTTGAAGTTAATAGTCCTTTTAAGTCCTTTTATCGTGCTTTACCAGAAACCGCCATTTTGCAAGTACTGCGTTTACCCGTACTACGGCAGAGTGATCGTTGTAGATTCGTTGTACGTCCACACTTGACGCCGCGAACGACTTGTTCCGCTTGTGCTTCGCTCGTGCTCGGTTCGTCTAGCGTAGACCCACCTTTATGATTATCCTTCTAAACAATTAATATTTAGATATGGTAATACAGATTGTAATTTCAAATAAATATTGTATGTTTACGTGACTTACTTCATTTGTAAAAAGGGCGGGCTTCTATTGATTAGAAAAAAAAAGGAATATAAATAAGTAATATATTTATATTATAGTGATATGTATTATATTTTACATTTAATAATTAAAGAATAATAACATAATAATGTGAATAAATTATTATAGTAATTCTTTATTGTATGCTATTTTTAGCAACAATGTTTTTTTAAATTTAGATATGGTAATACAGTTTGTTACATAAAATTAATATTTTTGTACCTACTTACTACCTATGTTGTCGTGACTTTTACATTGTAAAAAGGCGGGGATTCTTCATCCTATAGGTACATTAGCAAAAAAATTAAAAAACAAAAATATTAAATATTATATTGATATGTTTTATATTTTTACATTTTACTAAATAATAATTAAAAAAAACATAGCAATAATATGTAGTTATTATAGTATTTCTTAATTATGTGATTTTTATGGAACGATTCTGTTTTTTTATTAATTACAGTGGATTGATAATTCAAGTGATAGTTTAGTAAATAACTTTTTAATACTGTATACATATACCCTAAATGCAACGGTGCAGTGCAGTGTAAATAATTTATGTCATGGAAATAATATATTTTAGAAAATATTTATTCAAGTGTTTGTAAAATATGTATTGCTATTCATTTTATATACACGGAAGGTTTGAGGCGTGTGCTCGTTACATTTATTATTTAAACATTAACTGTCAAACGTAAGACATAAATTAATAAGGAGAGATAAAAGGGAAAAAATAACATAAGACAAGGCGGTATGGTCGAAAGACTTTAGCCTGCCCTAGGGGCAAAAAAAAAAAAAAAAATTAACTGTCAAACTCAGAGACATTCATTAATTTTTTTTAATTATATTATTAACCCCGTCTCTCGTATGATTGAATATACATGATACAGGTACATTTTAATTGTTTGTACATTTAATTGATGTCTCTGAGTGCGTATTTTTTATAAGATAATCAAAATTATAGGTTGGTGAACTGTTGCTATCTTTATCATCGAATTCATTAGATAATACAGAAATATATTTGATCACTCAAAGACGAATGTTGTAGTTTGCACATACATTTATGTTGAAACAATAACAGCAATATAATAATAATATTTTTTTAATATTATAAAAAATAATAATAATAATTTTGATAGAGACTCAGCAACCAACCAGTTTAAAATGTAGGCCACTACATTTTTAGTGTAGCATATTTATCTATTAACAAAACCGTTACTATGAATTCGATGTCATAAACTTTAAATTTTTTCTCGATAATGGCTTTGTGATGCACAAACAACTTGCGAAAAAGTATTCGTATCGTTGAGCTGTCATTTGTATGAAAGATTTTTCATACAAAAGATGGACGATTCGAATAATTTCTCGATAGTTGTTCGTATTTTCGAATTTCGATTCGAATTCTAACTCAATATCGTTATAAAAATATGTTGTTCTGATTTAGTCTGAAGTATAAACAATAATACTGTACAGTGACTCACAATCGTCTCTTAAATTTTAAATTGGTTGATTGATCAGATACTAAAAAGTGAGTTATCACTTGTCTCATGCTTAAGAAAGTTGTCTCTGAACAAGTGTTAAAAGGCATTCAATTATTTGAATTTTTTATATTATATTTAGTAATAAGTACGAATTTTGGCGTCCAAAAAATACAGCTTTCGAAAGTATAGTACTGGGGCTTGGATGTTTTAGATAGAACAATAAATATATCATGTAGAAGCTTTGGATTATTGTTAACAAACAAGTTAATTGTAAAAGCTTATTTATGTTTTCTACAACAGAATTGTCGTATACTGCCAGATTAAGACAATAATATTTTTTGTCTGACAATAAGATTCAATTCGTATATAAGCATAAAATTATCATTGTATACAACAAAATGGTCATTTTCTGCTTAAAGTTCTAATCTTTTCAGAAGCGTGGTGAGATTGTTAGGAAAAAAAAACAATAATACTATAGTGAGATAATTTATCACATTAGGTTACCTGAAAGAAATTGATTTTTCTTTTCTTTTTCTTTTTATATGGTGTGCAATAAAGATATATCACATTTTCATTTAATTTACATACAAAAAAAAAATGATTCATTATTTTTATAAATAACGTGACGGCCGTTGCCGTTGTGTATAATGATTGATTTGCATAATTTCTGTGATTTAAATAATGTTGACATGTTACAGCCAATGAATTCATACTGTCATGTCGTCATATTGTCGACCAATCAGGGCGCTGATAAATGACGACAACTTAGCGCATCTTTGCAAAAAAATTTATGTATTCGCATTGTAAATTACACGTGTTAAGCACTGCACTGAATTCTTATTTTCTTATCTAAGCCATTGCTCAAATAGACATATTTTTTTAAATACTATTAATTGCAAGGCTCGTCTAGCGAAAAATGGAGGATGGATTTATATGACACAAAATATTTGAATAGAACAGATTATACTGCACATGTAAATGTTAAAGTATATTTTTTTTAAATTGGGACGCATGAATGGTGTTCTAAATTTAAAAGATCCAAGCTTCCTGCCAAAAATAGGCGTCATTTTCAAAAAAAAGTATTTTCTCACTTAAAGTTTTATACCTATATAATTTTTCCTATAACCTAAACTACATGATATGCCTCAGTTTCATTCTAAGCTAGTAATAAGTATAAAATTGAGCTTTACTTGATATGTTTCGTTTCCGCTATAACATAGCGATATTTTTAATAATTTCGTTTTGATGTACCCTTGCGTAAATAACATTAGAAAATGCATTTTCGCAGGTATAAATATTCCATCAAACACAATTTTACAAATATAATTAACAAAATAAATATAAGTAACAAAAATTATTTTTGCCGATATTTATTGAAAAAAAAAAAAAAATCATATTTAAAAATTTCAATAAATCTCTTACTGGACTGACATATGCTGATAACGAAGGCTTAAAATAAGTTACTAGTAATAGTGATTTTAACTAAGTTTCAATAACATTTAAAATATTTCTATATGTATGTACAAGTACATACCTAAACAATAATTTACTCTGTAAGTAACAAAAAGTAAAAAACATTAATAAAATTTAATCATATTATAAGAAAGATAATAATTTCTTAAATTTTCATTATCCAAATTACAACACAATTATTTCAGAATGTTCGAGAAGAAAGCAGTTTTGGCAGACAAAAACGATAATTTCAATTATTTTTAAAATAAAAAATAAAACAAAACTAAAGTACACATAAACGAGAAAGCGCGTATTTCGCATCACCCAGGACTTATAGTGACTGTGTTTGGTAAATCTCCATCTTATGCAGTGGCGAGATCACCATACAAGCCCGAAAGCCCGGCTTGATTTTAAGAGCATTATTATTTTTCTTTTATATTTAAATAGGGCAAGCCGGGCTTTTGGGCTTATATAGTGGCCCCGCCACTGATCTTATGTATACTCTATGAATGATTTAAAGCATACTAATACAGATTACTAACATTAATATTTAAAAAATCGTTTAACGACAAAACAAACTATATATTTTGTCTATAGACATTTGTCTACAAACAAGGGAAAATACGCAATAGAATATCTAAAGCACAGTACATCAAACAGAACACTGAAAGTACAACCATTGTTAAACTTTCCAGAACACAAGAATCTAACATCTACTCCAAATTAAAGCTTCCGTCTTTACCATTTTACATAACATTTTAGCAATGCTTCTGAAGTACAATTACCTAAGTGATCTAATTTCGAAACTATTGTCATTTAGCAACTTTCACCCGACTTTAAATAATACTAACACCAATAGAGACATCAAATTTGATTCTTCTATATGTACGCGTCAATGGAACGACCACCATACAAGCCCAAAAGCCCGGCTTGCCGGATAATCGGCGTAAATTATGTTTTATATTTTATTTATAAATTATATAATAACGTAATTATAATATGATTTATATAATAACGTTAAGGGCATTATTATTGCCAGCCGGGCTTTTGGGCTTATATGGTGGTCCCACCACTGGTAAGCGTATATTTTTTTCTATAATTAAAAAATATATATAGTTCGAATAAAGGTTCAGTTAGGTAATTTGGTAATTAGTGCGCACTGCGGAGAGGTAATTTTTATAATCATCAATCTGACCACTCTGATCACTTTATTTTGCTGATAAGTTAGGTTATTTTATTATTTTTATGTTTTTTTGTATATAAGTGGAATTAAATGTAATCAAAGGCAAAATATTTACCACGTGATTCGAGTGAACGACCATTTTATGTGGGGTCGTATCCGGTATCAAGCGATATCGCGTGAACGTGTTGCATTGTATTTTTCGCATACATTTTTATAATATTAGATGTTGCAAATTGAGTGGTCTAAAAGTTAGAAGAACCTGGATTGTTGTGGACTTGTATGAGAGTTGCTAAACACACATGTTCTATCGTGCATACATCGACAACTCCTAACTAATAGAAAGGCGCATGTAATTATTTTTCTACCCTTATCATACATTATTGATGTTTTTTGTTGCAAACAAATATAGGCGTGACGGGAGATTCAGAAGTTCAATAAAGTATTGAATAGAAAATAAAAGTGAAAATTAAAAAAAAAAGTTTTTTTTTTCATTTTGTTTTTTTATCGTGGTTTTAATACCTAGGTTATAGTTGATAAAAATGATATGTTTCATTTCAATTGCGGATTTGTAATGGAAGTAACGTATAGATTTATTTACTGAATATAATTTTAAAAAAAATATGCACTTTCTGTTATTCATTTAATTGCATGATCAAAAAAGCATATATTATATGATTTGAAAAAAAAAAAAAGTTAAATTATGTCATCAATTTTTTTACCTAATTTTGCTAAGTCGCCTCTAAACAAACAAATACCTAATGAAAATCAGAAAAATAGGAAACTAATTTAAAAAAAAATAATAATTGAAATATTTATTTGCACCAAAAAACACCATTCACTATCAGAGCTGGAAAAGAATTCTAATAGTGTAAAAGGCGTAGTATATTTGATTACAAAACCCAGCCTTAAGATCCACCTACAAGCACCAGTTCTAGTCGAAAATAAACGAAATACACTTAACTAATGATATGTTAGTTCATCTCAGTCTTCATACTACTGCTAAAGTTAGCTCTAAACGGATTCCACAATCCCATAAGAAAAGGACGCGATTTTTTCAAAAAAGAACTCACCGAAAAGCATCTCCGAAACAACACCAATATAATACACATCTCTAGAAAAATATTTAGGTATTATTGCGTCAGCGACGATCTCATTACGAGTATATATTGTAGATTTCACAGCTTTTACGATATGTTTCGTTTCCTTAAAACTATATACATCTATATATCTATATATTATATTTGTGACATGTGCTTTGTCTAAAGCGAGTGCATCGTGCGATATTTTATTCTCTACATCACTAACTTCAATAAATTCTTCATAACATTTCAAAATAGATAGAAAATCTTTAATATTACTGTTTGAAACGAGCGAAGAGTTTCGTTCCGTTCTACATCTAAGTCTGTGTAAATTCGACAAACAATTGACGATTTTTTTGAAAAATATATAAACATCAAGGTTGTGTAGGAGGGTTATGAATACAATAATGCTGTATAAAAGTTGATGGGGGGCGAGGTTGGTGGAAGGGGAGGCGGGAGGGGCGGGGTAGACCACGTCCACTTCGGCGATTTTGAAGATGGAGAGGAGTAAGTGGGAAGATATGTCTTCGTCCTGGTTGTTGATCCGAGACTTTATGATCTTTAGGACGTCGATACACGCCTCCTGGAATGCGATATTGATTTAATTACGTTATATTAAAATATAACTATAATAAATACAATCTAACCGTGTGTTTTGGTATAATTGAAAGTGATATTTTCAGAAACTATGTATTTCCAAAGGACTAACTAATTAATTTAAATGTCAAAATCTTTATAAGGTGTGAAAAAAACGTGAAATTCTATTTTTTTTATCACAAAGACTGCATAGACATATAATAATCGCATAAATAAAATATGATAAATAATAAAAAAAGTTCGTTTACTTTTTTATGTAAGATATCGATAGACGAGCATGAGATTCACTTGATGGTAGGTGATGCACCAGCCACAGAACATCAGTCAATGATGCGCTGTCGACCTACTTTTTACTATCATTATCATTAATTATTCGATTTATACATGTTTTCGTACATATTTCGACGGGCTCGTTTGGTTCGGTAGAATACCTGACGTGCGCATCGATGGGTCGTGGGTTCGAATCCCACCGGGAAAACATGTTTACAATTTTCTGTATGCATGTTTTCCCCACGTCTGGTAACTTCGAGCATTGATCGGGAGGGAGGAATATCGAAATTCCGACCGGGTAACGAACCACCGTTCATAAATGGAAAAACCTTGGAGTGCATATTGCACGATTCGGTCTCAGTCTATGGATTGTTTGTCGACAGCGCATCACTGATGTTCTGTGGCTGAGGTATCTACCATCAAGTGAACCTCATGCTCGTCTGTCGATATCTAATACTAGCAACACGCCCCGGCTTCGCACGGGCGCAATATAGATTGTACTATACACAAAAATGCCTATGTTACTCGCTGATAATTTAGCTTTCTATTGGTGAAAGAATTTTTAAAATCGGTCCAGTAGTTTTTGATTTTATTCATAACATACAAAAATACATATCTTCCTCTTTATAATATTAGTATTATTATAAACAAAAGTCTTTGCAGAGGCGATATATAAAAAGATATACAAAGTCTATTACCTTTTCTCTATCGAGTAAGTCCTCGCCAGCTTCCTTCAGCGCCTCCCTCTGCGGGACGCTGGCCGATATGATGACGTTCTCGTTGCTAATGTTGAACAGAGTCAGCGTGCAGTTTGTCTGTGAATACAAAAATACCCTCTAAAAACACAAATTTAACTTGGTTTAAAATGAAGATTTGAGTCTATGGATTTCCGAAGGCTCGAAGTAAAAGGAAGGTCGACAGCGCATTATTGAAAGATGTTCTGTGGCTGGGATATCACCTACCATCAAGTGAACCTCATGCTCGTTTGTCGATATCTAACATTTAAAAAAAAAAGATTTCTTGAGAACATTTCAATAATGCTGATCTTTAATTCAGTGTATCTTTTATGCTGTACATAATTTTAAGAACCAAATATATTATCTTTTTAAGTCTTTTTTCTTTGCATGTAGTGATGGCACTCAAAACATACTTTAATCCGTTAAAAAATCTTCAAACACATCTCGAAATGCTGTTTTAAAGCAGTTTATCTCTTCATTAGCAATTAATTATTGTTGTAATCTATATCTATACATATATACATTTAATAAAACTGTAGAGGTCAAATTTCTGTACATAGAAAAAAAATGCAAAAAATCGAGTCAGGGGGGTGTAAGAAGGGAAATAGAACAAACCCAGAATTTTTAAATTTTTTTGTTTCTCTGTCTGTTTGTCTGTTTGTACGGGCTAATCTCCGAAGATACTGAACCGATTTTCATGCAGTTTTCAAAAATATATTAAGCAAATCCCGGGGCAACATATAGGCTTTGTTTCATCAAAATCGGTTGTCAGAAAGAAAAGTTATCATCATTTCAATATTATTTTAAAGACACCATATCAACAAATTGTAATGCAAACTGACTCGCGTCTAACATTTTCGAATTATCAGATGTCATAACAGTTTGATATGGAAATGAAATAGTTTGATTATTTCGCCACTTTACTATTTACGTGAAGCCTATGCGAACGAAGTCGCTGGCATCAGCTAGTCAAAAATATTCCATTAAATTTCAAATGCCAAACTGCGTCCAATGATGGATTGTTTCTTATTAAATAGTTAATATTAATTACTTTTAGCAAGTTACCGTGTAACGAACCACCGTTCATAGATGGAAAAACCATGAAGTGTTGCGCGTTTTGGTCCCAGTCTATGAATTTCCGAATGCTGGTAGTAAAAAGGGATTTGAATATCTGAACGTGCTAAGCGGCGTACTAAAAATATCAATATTTTGAAAAATATTGCGAGTAGCCAAAAATCCTTTCACGTGGACTCTTGGGGACCCTAATATAACGTGTGTACCAAAAAAGTCAAAATTCTGTTTTGGCTTTTCAGAAGTGCACCCGTAAAATGTAGATCGACAGCGCATCATTGACTAATGTTCTATGCAGTGGCGGCGTAAGACCTAAATTTTATGTGGGCAAGATTTAATATTTTGCGAGGCCCTCTGCCAGTGAAAAAAAGGCTTTTTTGGCAAAATTTTTTGCTGAGTTCGCGGCTTTTAAGTACGTAATGCATAAATTTTCGGGGCGCGAGGCCACCTGGGCCGCGAGGCCGTAGGCGGTGGCCCACGTCGCCCACGCCTTACGCCGCCACTGGTTCTATGGCTGAGGTATGGCTTAAAAAAAAGCTAAAATCGTAAAAAAGTGTATAGCACGTACCCCGTCCCTGGCGACGTGGTGCAGGTACTGCTGCAGCAGCCGCACGCCGTCCTCCGCGCCCAGCCCCGTGTGCGGCCGCAGCAGCGCCTCGTCCACCGAGCTGAACCCCAGCAGCAGGTACACGCCTTCCGGGAGACGGTATTCGCCTGGAAACGTTCATGACCGTCTAAATAACAAGTTTTAGATGAGGCAGGTGGTTAATGTTTTTTCTTCTTTCTTCTATTATCAATTCCTAAACAATAGCTTTCATCTCACGGTATTACATAATATATGTAACCATTCACTGGCAAATATTTCACCTATCCTCACTTAAATCTTTTGATAGCCTCGTTGGCGTTTTGGTAGGTTCCAATCTTGCCATGATGATCGTCGTTTCAGCCATAGGACGTCCACTGTTGAACTTAGGCCTCCCCCAAAGACTTCCAGTATGGCCGATCACTTGCGGCCTGCATCCAGCGGCTCCCTGCCACCCTCGTCAGGTCGTCTGTCCATCTTGTGGGAGGCCGTCCTACGCTTCGTCGTCCGAGCCGTGGTCCTTTCGAGAACCTTTTTGCCCCAACGGCCATCGGTTCTTCGAGCCATATGCCCAGCCCATTGCCACTTCAGCCTGCTCTTTCGCAAGACTATGTCGGAAATGTCGGCCATGATGATATGTTTATAATTTTCTGTAATTATGCCTTCCTCACGTTTGGTCACTTTGTGCATTTAACGGGTGGGAGGAATATTGAGATTCCGAACGGGTAACGAACCATCGTTCATACATCGATAGAAATCTCGCAAAGTGTATGTAGCGCGTTTTGGTCTAACGATCAGTCTATGAATTTCCGAGTGATGGTAGTAAAAAGTAGGTCGACATCGCATCATTGATTGATGTTCCGTATCATCTACCATCAAGTGAACCTAATGCTCATTTGTCGATATCTATTACTAGCAATTGCCCCCGCAACCCCCCATGTGGGTTGAATTTCGTAAAATCCGTTCTTAGCTGACCTCTACTCGGCGAAAGGAATATTCCTACCATATTTCAAGTTGCTACGCCTTATGGTTCCAGAGATATCGTGATGAGTGACTATATAGGTGGGAATCTCTTTTATATATATAGATTTAAAAAAAACATATTTCTTCAAATGATCTATACATATAGACAGTAAAATACCTGGATTAGGTCTCATACAGATGAATGACCCCGAGTAGCAGTAGCAGCGGCCGCGGTAGGCCTGGTACGCGGGCGCCGCGTGCGAGTAGTGCGCCAGGCGGGACGAGCACGGCGCGCGCGGCACGCACGCCACCTTGCACGACACCTGGAGCGATTTAGCATTTAAATGAAATTAGGCATGTGTCGCCGCGCAATTGCGTCAACACTAGACATGGGTAACTCAGCGAAATTCCTTGCGTTAACTCAGTAACGCAGTGTACTGCGTCGGCTCTTTGTGTAAACTCAAAACTGCGCTATGAATCAAGGACTAAATACCGGTTAATTTACTATGGGAGTTATACCTGTATAATAAAGGTTTTTGTTAATATTCTTTCGTTTTTATTCATGTTTACTGAAAAAAATTACTGTGGTAAGTTTAGTGTGTATTACTCTTTAAAACTAATATCATGGTATCTCAGTGAGACACGTATTTTGGATAATAAAAATTAACCGGTTTCAGTCCCTGCTATGAATCATTAAAATGGGACGCGCAAAGTGAGATGCGAAACTTCTGAAACGCACGCTATGCCACGCTCATAGTTCACTCAGTGAGTGAGATCCTGCGCCGTGCGCCAACACATTTTGGATGTGTGAGTTGACTTACCCTGCTCAGTGAAGTGTGTTGACGCAATTGCGTGGCGCAGCGAAGTTTTACACATGTCTAGTTAACACACTTTACTGGGCTTTGATTCGACTCTCACATTCAAAATTTCTTGGCGTCCGGCGCAGAACCTCACTCACTGAGTGAACTATGACTCATGATGGCGTGGCGTTTTGTTGTATCATAGCGCAATTTTGAGTAAACGCAAAGAGCCGATGCAGTACACTGCGACTGAGTTACTGCGTTTACGCAAGGAATTTCGCTGAGTTACCCATGTCTAAATGAAATAGATATGAGTTCGATATATCGAAACGTAATTTATATCGGATATGTGTTAGATATCATATCACATCGATATCGCTATTGATATAACCGATATCACAATTTATTGAGCCAAATGCTCAACTAGCGCGTGAGAATAAAAAGCATATTACTTCTAAATGGTAAATTCTTATATTATGGCAATACTGGCTAACTGTGTTCACTTTTTTATTTATTCCTAGTAACACGCTCAGGCTTCGCACGGATGTAGATGTTTTATACAAAAAAAACATAGGGTTACTCGCTGATAATGTAGCTTTCTATTGGTGAAATTTAGTGAATATTTTTTTAAATAGGTCCATTAGTTTTTGAGTTAAATCGTAACAAACAAAAAATATTTTCTTCTTTATAATATTTATCTATTATTATATGTGATACTTCGACATAGACAATATTACCTGTAGAGAGACCTCGCAGACACACAGGTCGGTGCACTCCGCCAGTTCCGCCGAACGGTATAGCTGGAAAAGGTATTTTGATTAGTAAGAGAGAGATGCAAGCATATGGATCATCTGATGGTAAGCGATTGTAGCGACATCTACAATAAGTACGAAGACGTCAATAATCCTGAATCGCGCTATCGAAGTGTTTCCAAGCGCTAAAGCTGAGCTGAAAATTTTGCACGCCCACTTGAATAATTCGAAATTTGATTTTCTAAAAAAATCTTCGAATCAATTTGAAATATGACCTACCAAACAAAGAAATAATCATATATAATACCACAAGAGCTTCAAAATTATCGGGTATTTGCCGATAGGTTCGTTGCAAACAAATGAAGGAGTCACTCGCGCGTTCGCGCTCGTGATTTTTTAACCTGAAAAACTTGACGACTTTATTTGTTTGCAGGGAACCTTGAGGGAAATGCCAGATAATTTTGAAGCTCGTGTGGTATTCGGGGGATTATTTTTCCGTCCCAAATGTCGGCCAATAGAATTGCACCATTCGACGTCACGTGGTACAACCTTTAAATTTTCAAAAAATTATCAGTATAATACCATGTAGGTTGTACCACGTGACGTCGAATGGTGCAATTCTATTGGTCGATATTTGGGTCGGAAAAATAATCATCAAAATCCGTGAATAATTGGCGTAATTATGGCGTAACAAACAAACATACAGTTGAATTGAGAACCTCCTCTTTTTTTGAAGCCTGTTAAAAAGACACCATATTATTTGTATATCCCATCTAAATTATTCTAACTCACCCGTCTAGTTTCTCCCATGCGAATAATTTGTTCCTTATCATCGCTCTCCGGCTTCTTGACGACGCAGTACTTCGTCGGCTCCAGGGTTGTCGGTCGTGGTGTGGTGGTGGTTGTGGTTGTGGTTGTAGTTGTGGTTGTTGTTGTCGAAGATGTCGTGGTTGTATCCGTAGTGGTCACGACCACGGGCTCAGATATTTGCGCAATTTCGTTGGGAACAACAGTTTGCTCTGACATGGTTGTAATTGGACTTGGCTCTTCGCGAGTTTTCTGGAATGTTCCGAATAAAATCAAAATATAGTTTACTAGCAATGCGCCCCGACTTCACACGGGTGCAATGTGTATACATAAAAAATAGCCTATGTTACTTGCTGATAATGTAGCTATCTATTCGTAAAAGAATTTTTAAAATCGGTGCAGTAGTTTTTGAGTTTATTCAGAACATACAAAAATACAAATCTTTCCTCTTTATAATATTATTAAGTATAGATGAAGAAGATAATTGTATTTGATTGATTATAATTGTTCAATTGATAGATGATAATTTGAAACAGTTACATTTTAGTTTTTGACGGGCTCGTTGGCGCGTTCGGATCACACCTGCCGTGCGCATCGATGGGTCGTGGGTTCACATCCCACCGGGACAACATGATTATAATTTTCTATACGACTTATAACTTCGGACATTCAACGGGTGGAAGGAATATCGAAATTCCGACCGGACGACATTCCTTCTTCATCTATGAACGGTGGTTCGTTCATGGATATTGCGCTTTTCGGGTTCAGTCTATGGATTTCCGAATGCTCGAAGTAAAAAGTAGGTCGTCAGCGCATCATTGACTGATATTCTGTGGCTGGAGTATCACCTAGCATCAAGTGAACCTCATGCTCGTCTGTCGATATCTAACATAAAAATGTCAGTAGTTCAGCTTACCTGCAGCACTTCAGGCTTGGGTACATGCTCCGAGGACCCATGGAGAGTGGTGTGGCGATGGTGGTGAGTGGTGGTGCGGTGGTGGATAGAGGGCTCTGGCGCCACCGTAATGTATCTGATGCCGTTGTCGAAGGGAGTGGTGGTTAAAAGTGGCCCATATGTCTTCACGTGATAGTCGCTTTGAGACTCAACTGTAAGTAAGTAAAAACTGTATTGCACACAATAATACAAAAAAAAACTTAAAATAGACTTAAAATAATAAAAGTAGACCAAAACCGTAAACATAGAATAATCAGCATTAGATATGTGTACAGAAGGCGGTCTTATAGCTATGACAGCCATTTCTTCCAGACAACCCGTGATGGAGGAAATGCTGCATAAATAGACACAATAAGGTGGTGCAATACAATTAAAGAGAACATCAAAAGAAATATTAAAAATTATATAAAATATATCAGCATAACACACTAAAAAATGAAATAATAATAAGAAAGAGGCAATTTAAAGTGATTGATAATAAGTTTTCACAAGAGAATCAAAGCTAGCAATGGTTTGTGCCTTTCTGATGTTCACAGGCAAAGAGTTCCAACGGATAGCTTTAACAGTAAAAGAAGAGTCAAAAAATTTAGTTGAGTGAGAGAGCAGAGAGAAAAATTAAATGAGGATCTTAAGTCAAGACTGTTGGAGCTGAGAAAGAGAAACTTATCTTTAAGATATCTAGGGGATCGAGGATCGAATAGCACACAGTAGAGCTGTAGGGTTATTCACGATCATTCGAAATCATTCCGCCCGGAAAGCTACGCTCTCCCACTGAAGTGTTTCGTATCCTATCGGATATGAAAATGGTATTCTCAATTTCGATAGGATTGAGCATCGGCATTCTTCGGGATTTTCCGATTAAAATCTTAGTATAAAATGGTAGAAAGCTTGATATATCGGTACGGAATCTTGTAATATCGGTACGGAAAGTTTTCGAATGATCGTGAATAACCCTACAGGTGTAAAATATGGGCATTCCGGCGTAGCCGAATAGGGAGCCACTTAAGTGTAAGATGATTAATTTAAATACTGCCTAGAACAATCATATGCTTAACTTTGCGTATGATTTTTTTGGCCTATCTTCGATCGGCTCCGTGGTACAATGGAGTACTTGTGTTCAGATTCTGTAGAAACAATATAAAATCGGAAGGACAGCGCACAGAAGTCTGCCCGCTTAGCATGACCATCAAGAGATATTTCACGAATGTGTGAAGACAAACAAAGACATAATATATAACGACATCTCCACTTTGATAAACTAGATATCTCGATCGACAAATATCTCTACTTTTGACATTAGAAGTCGAATTTTAAGTGTAAGTGTCTTGTAAGACCCGGAAGACTTAAAAAGATAATCGATTAAAACACGAGAAACGGGACGATTAAATTTTGTCATGGTTGTCATGCGAGGTCGGCTGATGTCGTTAGGAAAAAATGATCAGCGAAATAGACAAAGAAACTAAGAAACTTTACTTCACTTTTGTCTTACATTTGAAATATATAGTATGTATTTTTTTGAAAGTAGCTGATAGTACTATAGGGATAATGACTTCTCTTTATCAATAAAAAACTATAGTTCAGGGTATACCTTAAAACTTACATAAATAACAAAAACATACATACACAAAATATGTAAGACGTTGCGTAATTTTAAAATTTTTATTTCTTTCTATACCTTCATCTGTCACCTTATTTTCTTTTTCTGACGACACACCTCTCCACAAAGCCAAGGTTAACTAGCAAATAATGCCTTTAGGCATTTAGTTCGCCTTTTGTATACTATTTTTTGTGAAATAAAGTTTAAAATAAAATAAACCTGACTCACTGTGGAGGAAGGGATGGATGCTCGTCTTCCAACCTAAAGGGAGGATCCTCGACCAGTCGAACTACTGACTGGCCGGCCCAAAGGCCCCAGTGGTGATGTCGTAATGTTGTATATATACTCAGCGCTCGGAAACATTTATATAGCGCGATTCAAGATTAGACGTCTTCGTATTGATTCTTATAGCCGATCATAGATGTCGCTACACTCACCAACGCATGGATTGAGCCACAGAAGCCGCTGCCAGCCCAAACAGTCGTACAGTTGTGCGAAGTCTGTTCCGCGGCAGGCGCAGGCGGCTCGCAGCTGGGTTCCCAACACAGCCACCACAGCAGCACGACAGGCAGACGGGGATCCGGCACAACCCTGAGTGACCGCGTCCACTGCACACCATTGTTCGTAGTTCTCCAGACGAATTCTGAAAAAACATCGCTTATCACTTAACAGTATATCACACCTTGAAAACCAAACTGACAATAATAGGCGAAAAATGTGCTTTTTGGGAAATCCCGTTTAAAGTTCTCGTAAAGTGTACAAGTTTCTAATAATGTGTTTTTTTGGGAAATTCCGTTTAAAGTTATCGTAACGTGTACAAGTTTCTAATAATGTGTTTTTTTGGGAAATCCCGTTTAAAGTTCTCGTAACGTGTACAAGTTTCTAATAATGTGTTTTTTTGGGAAATTCCGTTTAAAGTTATCGTAACGTGTACAAGTTTCT
The DNA here is from genome assembly GCA_905404175.1 of Anthocharis cardamines. NCBI lineage: Eukaryota > Metazoa > Arthropoda > Insecta > Lepidoptera > Pieridae > Anthocharis > Anthocharis cardamines. The sequence goes on from FR989975.1 coordinate 4,807,429, forward strand.
AATAATGTGTTTTTTGGGAAATCTCGTTTAAAGTTCTCGTTACTTGTACGAGTTTCTAATAATGTGTTTTTTGGGAAATCTCGTTTAAAGTTCTCGTTACTCGTACGAGTTTCTAATAATGTGTTTTTTGGGAAATACCGTTTAAAGTTCTCGTAACTTGTAACAATTTAGCGGTATAGATCTTTTGAAGTTGTGTCTGCAACAATAATCTCACAAGATGGCGTTGATAGTTGAAATTCGTTAGTTTTTGTTCAGTTACGCTTTTTCAAGGTGCGATATGTTAAGACTTTTTTTAGAGGGCAATCGGCAGGTGGCTCACGTGATGGTAAGTAATCACCGCCGCCTATAGACACCCCCAACACCAGAGGGCTTGCAGGTGCGTTCCAGGACCTTTAATTTTCTACTGGTAACTTATGGCATTGATCGTGTGGGAGGAATATCGAAATTCCGACCGGGTAACGAACCACCGTTCATAGATGGAAAAACCGTGAAGTGCATATTGCGCGTTTCGATTTCAGTCTATGGATTTCCGAATTCCCGAAGTGAAAAGTAGGTCGACAGCGCATTATTGACTGATGTTCAGCTGTGGCTGAGGTATCACCTACCATCAAGTGAACCTCGTGCTCGTCTGTCGATATCTGACATAAAAATATAAATAATAAATCGCTTTATAATCTGGTAAAAGTTATTTTATTTCAATTATTAAATCTTCCGTATGTTTTTTCAATAATACCGTTATACGATTGTATCAAAACAGCGTAATTGAAGTATCCAATTTAATTATCAAAACAAATTACGATAATTAAAACAAACAGTATGTAACGAATAACAACAGTGATCGTATCTGAAATTGAGCTTTCATTTTCGCGTTTGTTATGATTGCTTGTATTTGTATAGTCGACCATTAAAATTATTTAACATTTTATAAAGTTCCCTTTATAAATTTAAATTTTTGATATATTTCGTCGTGATCGTAGAACAACGACGGTTCTGATTTTTATGTTTTTAGTTTTATTGCATAAAACTATCTGACTAATTATCAAACTCCATTTTTTTATTTGTTCTGTTGATAAAGGGTTTTTAGACAGTTCTAAATTATACAATATAGAACTGTCAAGGAGTTTCATGTTATGACTAAGACAATAGAACTAAAATCGTAAAAAAAATCAGTACCGTCGTTGTTCTACGATCACGATGATTTTTTTGTAGATGTTGTTTTATATTTTAAAGTAACTTTTTTTACTTAAACATTATGTGAACATCCGTGAGGTGACTAGGCCACGGCTGAAAAACAGCGTGATAAGTTTGCGAAAATCTCACACCATGCTGAGTCCAGTGGGCTTTTCATCAGAAGTGTTTATGTAAAAAAATGAAAAATTATTTATTATTAACCAATATTTTTTTACAAAAAAGTTGACCGATGTTGGGACATCCTTTTAAATAAATTTATACCAGTGCCAGGATGTCCCGTTGGTCCATACAATATTTATTATAACTAAATTATAAAAAAATAAAAAAAAAATAAAGAAAAACTTTTTCTTTAATTTTTATTCGTTTTTTTATATTAAAAAAAAACTATTGTTTTACTTAAAAAAAATTGTTTATGTTATATGTGTGTGTGTGTGTTAGTGTATGTGTGTATTTGTGCGCATATGTTTATGTATTTAAAATGTTTAATTAGTTAATTTAATTTCTGATGAATAAACGTATTCTATTTTATAAATTCGTATAGCATTGAATGATCCTTACAGCTAGCTTCATTTACTTCCAAAAGAGTTGTTTTCTTCCAATTCTAAGTCTCACCTAGCCTTATCAAGATGCGAAGAATTCCAACCCTTAAAATTCTTAGTTATGAATTGGCAATTTGGGTAACGTGCGGAAATCCTCGCCAGCCAGACAAATGCTCAAATAATGTCGTATCACAACCTTTTATCCTCGCTTAAGTCCGAAGGCTTTCAACGTCCTTATGTTAACAACTTTTGTTTATTTAAATGACTTTAGTTTTTTTTGTTGAAAAACTTTACTATAAATAACCTCTTTTACAGGCTTTCCTTAAGAGTATTTGTATTGTATTGTAGTCTTTGACTGTAAAAAATACCTTTGACTATGAAAATGGATGTTTACTTAAAAAATAACAAAATTACCAATTTCGTTATATTTAATTACTTACATATTGCTTTTATTTTAAACATGCCTTGACTTCTCACGGACGAAATATATGTATTGATTGACGATTTCCGTTACAAATACCGTATTAAGTTTAAATGATTTCCATATGTTATCTTCGTGATATTACTATAAATTAATATATTGATATAATATAACAGAATAGCTAGGGACATAATTATTCTGCTAGCTTTTTGTCTGTGATGCTGAGGAAATGGATAAAGCATACCTACGAGAATTAATTTTATATAAAAGTTAACAAAACAATATATAATAATATATAATAATAATAGCTTAAGCACACTCCGAATTAAATAACTTTTTATATAAATAACATTGATTTCCAATTTTGCAGAAATAAAAAAAAAAAAAATTTATTGGTCTTTTCTTTCGCCACACAGCATAATATCATGTATTTAGTTTAAGTTACGATTAAAAATGTAATTACCATATAGAATGTATTTTAGGAATGTGGCATCGAATAATTTTTTCTTATTTCTTATATCATAGGTATTCGCACGTTCTCACTGCGAACACACTGTGTGGAAGGAAGGTGTGCTCTTCCTTACATAAAGATGTCATGTGGAACATGGTGTAATGGTTGCAGCGCCTTACAAATATTTTGTAAAACAAAAACTTGGCGATTAAAAAGAGTGACGGAGAGTTTATTGCCAGTTCTTCTCTTCCGTTCTACGCCCTTGATTTGAGAACTGGCGTTAAATGTAAAATTAGAAGCATTTAATATGTATTTTTTATTGACGTTCCTAAGTGTACATTGTGTCACCTAAATGAATAAACGATTTTTGAATTTGAATTTCCTATAACTCAGAGGTTCATAGAACTTTGAGTAGGCTTGAGTTGCGTTTTAGAATACGAGCCTTAGTTTCAGCCTTGAGATCAAAACAGTTCACGTATTGCAACAGTATTGGATTATCCTTCAGCAAATTGTCAAGAGAGATCCTAATGAAATGCCATAGCAAATTGGCTTAAAAACGTATTCACCGTAATTCAAGCGCGTGCCATAAACTCTGCAATGTTTATTATGATTAGGGATGAGTAAATGTTCTGTTTTTTATTATTCACTGTTATAAATCACTGTGATTTTTGGTATGCATGAATAACTCGCAAGGAGGCCTAATTGATCAGTTTTATGTAATATCAGTGAAACAGAGAGAAATATGTCAGTCCCAATCAGTCAGCCAGTCATTCGAATTTACTTTTTTATCAGGCGTCATTAAAAGCATATTTCTATCCAATATTTAGGTATGTTATTCCCCAGTCTATTCGTTTGAGATTGATATTTTTTTTATTTCATGCACAAACGTATGACTTACATGTTATTTATATATATTAAATCAGATCTTAGTCATTAGTAGTCTTAAAAACATATTCATTACGAGCTGGTGCCTGCAAATTCGTTCGCGCTGGGTTAATCTTAAGCTGAGCTAGTAAGCAAGTATTTAAAAGAAGATAGGTATGTGTCAAACCTCCATGGAAATCAGTTCAGTATCAAATATTAGCGTGAACAAACAGATAAAAACGTTCAAAATGATTGCTATGTATACTGTTGTCCTTCTCCATTTCTGGAAAACTTTTACAATGTACAGAAATATTGATTGGATTACTAGTAAATAAATAAATCCAAAACTAACCGTGATTTTTCACTGTTAAGCTATTTATCACTGTGAAATATTTACACGCTTTGAAATTGTATTTCACTCCTCTAGTTTCGGGCATTCTGGATGCGTCCTATTCAATTTGGGACATTCTCGCACGGTCAATCGAATCGGTTAACATGCCTATTGGATATAGCTTTCAGAATATATCCTATTACCGCGCTGATTGCATTCGTGCCAGCTGTGTGACAAATCTATTCGAAATGCTGCTTTATTTCCGTATTCCAAATGCAATTATCAAATGTGCAGTTTGGTTTTAGCATGAAATTGTAAATAAAACTCATTAAATAGTCAGTGCTCAAAATAAGTATATATATCGTTAGTTCAAAGGTAAAACTTACTAAGTGACATCTATATATATATAATAATATCGATCGCTTATACTGGGAATAAATAAGGCGCAACTGCGTTTCTCTGTGAATACAAAAGTTTTATTTATAAAAGAAATAAGTATCTATTAATTTACATTTAATTTAAAAATATTTACAAATTATTCACTCACCTGTGAATACAAAAGAAACAACATTTAAAGCCTATATTCTAGGTTTTATAAATTAAAATAATATAATGAAAAAAATAAAATATTTTACACATATGTCAAGTGACATAAATTAAACATCGTCGATTAGACGGCAAAGACAATATTACAAAAGAGTTTTATATACAATACAATATAGACAAGAGTTTGTATAGGAAAATATATTATGTTTTCCTTACATCTCCCCCCCTACAGAGAGTAACAATTACATGTAACTGTTACTCATCGACAATTACAGGGGATAATTTTGTAATGTGGTAGAAATTTGATTCCGCTTTCTTGCGTCCGGTATCAACTTCAAATATTGAATTGGAAATTTACACCAAGCTGTAATAAAAACTTTATATATATAAAATATATATAAAGTTATATATATTTTATATATATATATCTTATATATATAAAAGAAAGTTGTGTTAGTTACACCGTTTATAACTCAAGAACGGCTGTACCGATTTTAACGATATCTTATTTGTTGGATTCCTCTATGTCGGGAATAAGATATAGGATATTAAAATAATGGAAAAAATCAGGAAAAAAATATATGCATAAAATTAATTATAAAATAAATTAGATCCGAAACTCCGCCATCTTGACAGCTCACGTCATGCAGTCTTAGCTTTTGTGGAATAACAGATGTCCACTGCAAATCAGTGACATATTAGGCAATTATAGTGGGTAAATGGGCATATTCAAATTTAAGAATAATTATATAATTTCGAAGCCAAAATTGTGGCAGAACAACGTCTGCGGGGTCCACTAGTTTTGAATAAAAATAAATTTTGCTAATTTTACGAGTAACTAATTAACTGGTGCATAACTAAACTATGAAGCGCAATACACACTTATTAATTTGTTCTTATCGTAAATGTACGCTTAAAATAAGGAATAGTACCAACATTTATCTATACATGTATATTATTATATAATATTATATATATTTGTAGTGAGTTTTACCTTTGAATCAACTATAGTTGGTTATATTTAGTACCTATAGTCTGTTTTTTTAGTCAGAATACAAATCTTTCCTCTTTATAATATTAGTATAGATATAGATAAGTATGTCATAAAACAAAAACTTTTAACATAGGGTAGAGTCTTTTTTTAAAAGTTATTATATCCTTAGTTACAATCAGTTAGAGGCAGAAAAATCCTAAAGAATTTCGCAACTATTGATTAACTTATTACTCTAGGTAACGATAAGTCACGATGGTCAATGGTGGCTGTTAGCATTGTATATAAAAGTATGCTTGGTGACTTTATATTTCTTCATTTTCATGTCTTTTTCCCAGTCTTTAATACACCAATCGAAAATAAATCTAGTTTTGTTGCTTCTAAAAGCTACAGCTTTAATATTGTCTTTTATTAACGCGAGTATCACACATCGTATTCGCTGTCTCCCCGCGACCACGGTTGCTGAAAAGCATCCGAAACGTCGGGATAAATAGTTTAAACAATATAAATAATAAATCGCGTTTTAATCCGGTATACAGTATTTTATTTAAAAGCTACAGCTTTCTTTACAATAAGAAAATATTGATATTTTTCCAGACTGTATTCCGAATTGATGGCGACATATTCTAAGGCTTGCATATAAAATATTCAAGATATTTCAAAGTGAAAGTCTGAAATCTGTTTTTCCCTCAAATGTAAGTATATTTTGAATAGATTGTACATCTATCTAAAAATTCAATTACATAAATATTTACATAAATTATTTGAAAACTAGCCACTAGACAATTATTGGTCTAGTGGTTATATCTATATAGGTATTTATATGAAATATGATAAATGGCCCAGCAAACAACGTTTCAATTTATAATTTAATTTGGTAGGTACCTGCATTCTGGTTCCTCTCGGCAATTGTGGGCAAGTGTATGGCAAGCTGGCAGCGGTGATCCCACAGGTGGACGCTGGGCACAGGACGGGTGGAGGCGTTCTTGAGCGTTCATACACGAGTCCTCTTTGTTGTCAGTTTTCCTACAAGGAAACGCAATTAAATAAACGTTTCTTTTTTGTTTTTCCATTCCGCTTTTTTAACTTTTTAGTGATTAAAAAACATAAAAATAACATACTTAATAATTGTTTTGAATATAAGATTTGTTGATACCCAAACTAAAAAAATACAGTTTTTTTGTTTTTTCGGAAAAAATCATTTTCCAAGAATTAACTTGATATTTATTGGAATAACTTGAAATTTAGTTTGACAACGACGACCGTAAAAACCCTTTAAAACTTTTTGTATTGCTTGTTCGCCATTTTGAATTTCCAAATTTTTAGTACAGATTCGTAATCAGATATCCCAAAAACCTGTACAAGAGTACAAAGTTCCAAGCCAATCGAACGTAAAGAAAAATGCAGGCTTCTAAGAGTTAAGACCTATTTTTGGTGACCTACTTGTGGTTCCTGGGAATAATTAAATGATATTAATTCTTCTTGACATCGATTTATGTGTTGAGCCAGGCTAAAATCAGTCCTAGTTTCAGAGATTAGCGTGAAATGTGAATAATAATAATAAATGTTTATTTCAGGCAATGCCCATAGAAATTTAAATTTAACAATACACAGAAATTTTCTACACAATCTACTAAGACAGTCAAAAACACGGCTATGAATTGAAATTTAAAAGAAATACAGAGGTTAAAATTAAAAATCTGACAAAATTAAGTAAAATAAAAATAAAAATGAAAGTAATAAAACCATAATCTTTTGATATACCTAGTCTAAAATGTTAAAAATATTACAATATAAATTTTTATTTAACATTCCGAGTCTGATGAATTCTGATGAAGTCTGATGAATAGACAGACTCACTGTCTCAACTCTTAAAAGTAATCTTTTTCGTTATTTACTTATGTGAAACGATTATTATTTAATATTCGATAGGTATATAGTTTTGTATTATCAGTATTAAAAATATAAGTTTATCAGTGCTGCGAGACTTCTAAATTAAATCGAGAACATTCTAGCTGTTAATAGTGATGTGTCTCTTAGTTTGCGCCATCTGTTGGTAAAACTTTGAAACTGGTATTTCTCCACAGAAGGTCGAGATTAAGAAGTTATTCAATCACATTGTTGGACCGCTCTTGCCAATAACATACAAACTTTTGCTAACTTCTTAGTAGCGGTAAATAATAGTTTCATTTTAATTAGTTTCTGGACGTCTTGAAAAATTCACGGAAGCTTTGACTTAACATGTTATATCTATATACATATATATAAATGAATCCCTGTTTCCTTTGGTCACTTTTTAAAGGTTTTCTAATACTTTGTAGAAAGTTCTTAAAGAAGTAAAAATTAAGAAAATTGCGCAGAAAAATGGATAATTTCAGAAAACTTAATAGAGAAAAGGATCTTTAATCGTATTGACACATTGATTTTCAGTTAAACTACTGTAAAAGGGGGATTTGGTCTCATTTGTCTCCATAAACTCAAAGTTTTTTCAACCTATGGTTACCCGAATTTTTAGCCGTTATCGTTTAAACTCTGAAACGAGACGTGTTCAAATTTTCTTTTACACAAAAATGCGGGATTTGAACCTGCGACCGAGCGAAACGCCTGGCTTTCCGATGGGTCCATGTATACCAACGTGCCAACGAGTCCGTTAAAGATCTATTTACATATGGACGCTGATAATACAGTGTCTACCCACAAAATGGTAAATTTTGATATTAATCGCTTCCTTACGAGGAGTACATATTTCATAAGAGTTATATCTAATATATAAAATTCTCGTGTCACAGTTTTCGTTGCCATACTCCTCCGAAACGGCTTGACCGATTTTGATGAAATTTTTTGTGCTTATCCGGTATCTATGAGAATAGGCCAACATCTATTTTTCGTCCCCCTAAATGTTAGGGGTAGTCCACCCCTAAAATTTTTTTTTTAATTTTTGGACGAAATTTTTTGTTTTTATTTTTTTATAATGTGGCATTAAAAATAGATACAACCCTAAATTTTCACTCTTCTATTATCAACCCCTGATTTTTAGAAATTATTTACATGGCAAAACAACGATTGCCGGGTCAGCTAGTATTATATAATTTAATAGCAATAATATTGAATCAAACTAGTGGCCACGAAACCCTAACACAATCAGAATATTTAACAATAGTGCACTAAATTCTATAACTTTGATTGCTACCAAGAAAAACGATACACACTTATTGTAATAATAATAATTACAAAAATATCTACTATATCTGTTATTGTTTAAAATAAACTTAATAAAATAACGTTGAGAATCCAAACTCAATTTATTCAAAATGGCAACCACGTGGGTTTGTGGGTATTGCTTATAAGCGCCCATATATGAATTGCAAAAAAACTTACTTGCACAAGCAGAACGCGATCTCCGTATTCCAATGGACACCAGGTTTCCGATAGAAGTTCCTCAAAGCCGTCATACATCCCTCGCGATCGCAATCAGTCGCATGACACTTCTGCAGTACTGGCGTCAAGGATCCCACACATTCGGTATCCTTGATGCATGTGTCCAGAGCGGTGTGACAAGTGGATTGAAGAGCTGCCTTGTCGTCACCTGATTTACCGTTTTCTTTTCCAATTCTCTCTGTAGGTGTATGGTATGTTTTAGTGTGTATAGTTTAGTCTATGATAATGATTCATGTGACCTTATAATTAGGTCTACGCATTTTATCCTCCGTTTCATAAAACTAAGGTACCATTTTATATTAATTGATAAACATTTTGTTGCCTATTATCTAGTTTTTATCGGTTAACGTGTATATTATAAAACATTTATTCGTGTGCTGTGCCAAACGTTTTTAATTCAGGAAAAATTATATAAAAAAAATATCGTTTATATATAACAAATACGTATAAATAAATAAGATAGAAACATAATTGGATTGGGTGGTATAATATAATAAATATAATAGTGTGGTTCAAACATTACTACATGCGATAGGATATAATGTACTTATAAAAAAATATATTAACAGGTGAAATCATGAACTCGTGTACAGTATGAGTTGCTCATGATATACTTAATATTATGTGAAAAACCTTTTAATTGCAAGCAAAATTCGATATACCATGCTAATGTGTTAGATCATTTGAATACTGTCTTTAGATCATTTAAAGATATACTTTTATCGAACTTACCATTTAATTGAGATAACGTTTATAACCCACTTTATTTCGTCTACGATGTCTGCAAAGCTTCACGAAGATGTGTTTAAGCCTTTTTCACTAAATCGCTTTGTATAACCGGAATTTTACTTGCTTACGTTCAAGCAAGCTCTAAAATTATTACTACGCAAAGCTTTACTTGTTCATCTACTTGAGTTAGTCCTTCTTACATCTACAAGACTGATCTAGACTGGGTTAAAAGACTAATGGGTGGTAATGATATGAGTTACCACATCGTGCCAGATACAAGTCCGTGTTGGATGACGGTGTTCTAACTGTACAAATCCGAAGCTAGTTGTGTCTTTACGATATCTATGGTTAAATATTTGTAAGTGTACCTGATTCGTAATCATAACACTTAATATCGTCGACTAATCTCCTTACACTAGTCTAGTTCTCTAGAGATTAGTGAACGTAATACATACGGTTTTCATCAATATATCCCGGTCCGTAGACAGTCTTGGTCGCGTATAACGGGTCTTCACTCCCCCCAGGCTCATGGTGCCACCGGTGATTATGATGACCATGGGGTTTGTAGTGCGGGCTCGCGTATCGATGGACGTGAGTCATTACTTTGTCCGGGGCGATAAGGTTGCCGTCCTGGGTTATCGACATACCGCCAATCCATGAAGTCACTCCAGTCGCGTTGCGATTCACGTTTCGTCCATCCGACATCAGCTTTACTGGAATTGAATCCGTATCGCTTAGCTCAGGTAAGCGATGACCGAGCCATTGCGCGAAGTGACTCTAATGCCTAATCGATCGCGCAGGGCCGGTCTGATACACATATAACCCAACTAAATCAAAAACGACAAACAAACAACGATATCCAAAACGTATGATACAAAGAACAAAAATTAAAACCACGAACGTTTAAATTTGGATATTGATTAACATTAGCAAAGCTTTTTACGACTTTATAGAACTGTCGTCAAAGCAAAATCTATGCCGCGCAGTAACCATAGAGATCGTAGAAATAGGAGATGCAGACACATGCAACATGCTGATATTAGACTGGAAACACAATTTAGACTTTGAAAGCGGACGCGTTAATTGGATTAATTGGCTCATTCCCTCTCGTTGAAAGTCTAAAGTGGTTTAAACATTAAGGAATAAAGGAAAGTAGCTGTACTGAAAGCATGCGGGCATAAAGTAGGAGCGAATTACTAGTTTTATTTTGTTTGAAGCTAAAATATCATTATATTTGGAGAGTTTGTTGTAACATGATTGTTTTTGATAATACAATGATTATAAACAGCAAATCTCATTCAGTGGTAACTCCAATTCAAATGTTTTAGGTACTAGAAAATCTAATGATTACTTAGTCTATATGGTGTGTTTTAATGACCAAAAAAGACATTTATTCTCTAAAAGAATTCTTTGTTTTACCTGTATTAACACCTAAGCAGTTCGTGAAAGCAATGAATCGACCAAGTGGACTGAAATCGTTCACTTACGCGCTCCTACCTTACGAAGCATAGCGAAGCGTGCAGTGCAAGAGGCGACGGAATCCGATAGACACATAGAGAGAGGTGCGGCGGCGGTTTACCGTGACGGGGCCGAGGGGGGCGCGGGGGTCGCGGGGAGAGGAGGGCAGCGCGAAGCAGGCTTGCGGCGGCGGCACGTGTCATCAGTCTGGTGCCGTTCTCGGTCAGGAGCAGGATGGTTCCGTCCGGAGCTGCGTACCGCGTGAGTGGTGGCGCTCGTGCCGCCGGCTTCCTCGGCTCAAACAGCGCCTTCACCGCCGGTGGACAATCACCCCCAGCCGCCGCTGCCCCATAACCACGTTACCAACAACCACTGACCGCCCCCGTACCGAACCGCACTCAGAATACACTTAACGGACCTTTAGGTGCGTTTGAGCTTTGACAAATTGGTGCTGATTTCCCTTAAGAGTAGTCTCATGAAAGGTAAGATAAGAGTTAGGATATTATACGCCGCCCCGACAATGCTCTATCAGTAGCAGGCGCAGACCATCACCGAAGGCCGAAGGTGTGAAGCCAAGAGTTGAGGTAACTGCGGGCATTTGAACGGTGTGTGAGGTCAGGAGTACACTAAAAAAAAGCTCAGTGTCCGTGAAACATAAAGTTATACAGCCCTGTGTGGTAAAGTAGTGAACTAATTGTATTCCTAAGGCCTAGGCATCTAACAGTGTGAAAATCAATAGGCAGATAAGGTAACGAAACATGAACAAAATAAAAGGGTACAAAACAAAACTAATATAACACGTTGACAACTATTTTGTAGGAGTCTAGAACTCTTGAAGCGTTTTGGTGAAGTGTTTCTGTTTGTTCGTTAATTTTTAGTTTTATTTATTGAGTATGTATTGATGCGATGCATTAGATATACGAAATAAGGGCACACATTAATGCACAACGGTAAAATAATATAATATATCGTATTGTTTAAATAGTGTAGGGAGTCTATATCGGGGATTCCACAAGGCATTATTCTTGGTCACATAATAATCACAACACATGGAATTATTTATAGCATTGATTGTTTGTGTCACATAGGTCACAAGTGTAGGTACCTAAGCATTGCCATTATATTAACACTTAAAGCTATATTTTATAATTCTGTTTTGAGTGAGATAATATTTCAGGAAGATTTATCAACGAACTTATCTAACCATTGAAATCCTTTCAAAACAAATATTCAACGTGATGACATGCGATTCGCAAACATTTTCAGCAAATATTTGCTCGATAAAAATGTTTTTCATCGTTATTCAGTTTCCGTTCACATTACATACAATAACAGGATCAATACATTTTAAATATTTGGGATAAACTTCAATCGCAATATTTTAAGTGAACGATTATTTCAAAAACACATTCGTCCTTATATCCCAAACACAATCTAATATATAAAATTCTCGTGTCACAGTTTTCGTTGCCATACTCCTCCGAAACGGCTAGACCGATTCTTACCAAATTTTATATGCGTATTCAGTAGGTCTGAGAATCGGCATTTTTCATAACCCTAAGTGATAAGGGTTGTTCACCCTTAAAATTTTAATTTTAATTTTTGGACGATTTTTTTTGTTTTTATTTTTTTATTATGTGGCATTAAAAAATACATACAACCCCTGCTTTTTTTGTCAAAAAATATTGACCCGTGCGAAGCCGGGGCGGGTTGCTAGTATTATATAGGTATTATTTCACAAACTATAACATAGGAATATTACAGTAATAAATGACGTTTTCAACATTAGTTACAATGTCATAAGTACCGCAGTAATAGCATTTTAGAGGTATTTTTCAAACCGAAGCCCGGGTATTCTCCAAAGTGAGAGGAGTAATGTTCCAACAGTTGTATATGTTCTCACGTCTAAAACAACCACGAACAAAACTCATGTTTTCTATGTTTATCTGTGTCATAGACATTATGGTAGCCTAGTAGATTTATAGTAATACTTTTTAAAGGCTTTAAGTAGTACTTACTACTTACCTAGGTACAGTTTTTTAATATTAGAATTCGACAGACGAGCCATCAAGTAAGCCTTATGGGTTACTTGATAGAAGGTGATACCTTTACCACAGAACATCAATCAATGATGCGCTATCGACTTACTTTTTATTTCGAGCATTAGGGAATCCATAGACTGAAAGCGGAACATACAATATGCACTTAATGGTTTCCATCTATGTAGGGTGATTCGTTACCCGGTCGGAATTCCGATACTGCCCACCGTTTGGTGCTCGTAGTGACCAGATGTGGAGACTATGACTACAGAAAATTATAAACATGCCGTCCTGGTGGGATTCCAACCCGCGACCAATCGGAGCGCAATGTTTTGCCAACCGCGCCAACGAGCCTGTCAAATGCCGTCAAGTCTATACTTTTGCTGATTCTATTCTCTATTTTTCACGAGATTTTTAATAATCAATTAGCCAGATTTATTTGTAACTAGTGGACCCCGCAGACGTTGTTCTGCCACAATTTTGGCTTTGAAATTATATAATTATTCTAAATTTGAATAGATATGCCCATTTACCCACTATAATTGTCTAATATGTCACTGATTTGCAGTGGACATCTGTTATTCCAAAAAAGCTAAGAATGCATGACGTGAGCTGTCAAGATGGCGGAGTTCCGAATCTAATTAATTTTATAATTAATTTTATGCATATATTTTTTTCATGATTTTTTCCAATATTTTAATAGCTTATATCTTATTCCGGACATAGAGGAATCCAACAAATAATATATCGTTAAAATCGGTACAGCCGTGCTTGAGTTATAAACGGTGAAACTAACAGAACTTTCTTTTATATATATAGATTGTTAAAAGGAAACTCGAACATTTCTTTACCGTTTACTAGTAATCCTGAATATTAAGCATTGAACTCCTATTACCCCAATCACGAAGCGGGGAGCAAAAAATCGGTGTCAAAGAATTCTTCAAAAAGGTTTACTTCTGTAGACCGCCCCAAAGTGCCCTTAACACAAAGGCAGTGGTGAATGGATTTCCTTTCTTTTGTTTCTTTTGTATACCTTCTTGATTCATAGATTATTATTCGATTGATGTTATTGGAAGAGGATGACTGATTGAGGTGTAAAATTATTAACGTTATTACGTATCGATTTTTCAGAAAAACAAACAGCAGATATTAAAAATAGATATTAAACCTATTAAAATTTCATAATACTACGTAACTTGAAAAAGTAGATTAGACCAAATGCAGTTTAAAGAGAAATTGTGATTACCATATCACAATATAACTCCACTTATCTATACTTATATACTATACTATAAGATAATAATAATATTATAAAGAGGAACGATTTGTATTTTTGAATTTTTGTATGTTATGAATAAACTCAAAAACTACTGGACCGATTTTGAAAATTCTTTCACCAATAGAAAGCTACATTATCAGCGAGTAACATAGGTTGTTTTGTGTATAGCACATCTACATTGCACCCGTGTGAAGCCGGGGCGCGTTGCAAGTAACTTATAATATGTTACATATTATACAGTTCAATACATCAATCAATCAATCTACAGTTTCAATTACAATTTGTTGTTCTAAAATATATGATATCGCACTTTGAAAACAAAAATGACATTATGCAAATTATTAATATTTTTTAATATGGCTATTTGAAGTCAGTGATTTTGTAGAGGTTCGTAATCAATATAAGAAATTACTACCTAAACCTCAACAATTTAGACTATTTAACTTTAAAGTACTCTGAATAAATATAAGTATGCGTTTTTAGAATAAAAATAAGTTTATAAAAAATTGGCAGTGTCACTTTTGTTTTCAAAGTGCAATATGGTTCACCGCATGTTCACATAAAAGTTATAAAATATATCCCAAATATAATTGGGGGCCGTCCATTAATCACGTGAGGTCATTTTTCTCATTTTTTGACCCCCACCCCCCCCTCCCCCTGATGATATTTGGTGAGGTTTGGGACCACTCCCCCCCCCCTCCCCCTGGATCACGTGTATTTTTTTGGAAGTCTATGTAAAGGCTATTTTTGACAGGAAAAAAATATTTAACAAATGGCGTTTCGATTCGAAAAACATTTATATGTATTTGCAATAAAATTAATGAATAATTAATTAATAAATTTTCGCGCCGTTCAAAATTTCGGTTCATAAATAGCGCTTTTTGACAAAAAATAAATAAAATTAATACACGTGATGTCTAACAAGACCCCCCCCTCCCCCCTCGTGATGTTTCGTGATGTTTTCCGTACCCCCTCCCCCCCTTTTGAGCCTCACGTGATTAATGGACGGCCCCTTGCTTTGAAAATAGAAGCCACTAAAAAAACTAATATTAGAGCTACAAAAAAGAGTAACGATAAGTATAATTAAAACCACATTCTAATAAGATTTTCTCAAACAAACCCTTTCTAAACAAAAGCATAAGGTTTGCTCTTGTTTTGTTTTAGTTCTATTGTTATTTGTTACGCCAACCCGCAGTATATCGAAAAACAAAAGTGGCGCACAATATGTTTACAGGTTGTAAATAAGTACACAGGTTGGTTTTATAGGTTTAGTCCCTGTAGCTAAAATACTAACAACACTTTAAAAGAGAAATTATAATACGTTTTGTTTCACTGAAGTTGATTTATATACATATATGTATGTATATCGACAGTTGAGCACTTAATCTCATTTAATAATTGACAGGCTCGTTGGCGCGTTCGGTAGAACACCTGCCGTGGGCATCGATGGGTCGTGGGTTCGAATCCCACCGGGACGACATGATTATAATTTTCTGTAAGCATGTATTCCCCACGTCTGGTAGCTTCAGGGATTGATCGGGTGGGAGGAATATCGAAATTCCGACCGGGTAACGAACTATCTTGCGCATTTCGGTTTCAGTCAATAGGTTCACAGTGCATCATTGACTGATGGAGCGGCGAAGGTGCCACACTCGTCTGTCTTTATATGTAACAAACAATGTAATATATAAAAATACAAAATAATAGTTTTTATATTTTACTTTATTAAAAACTAGCGATCCGCCACGGCTTCGCACGGGTGCAATATTCTAAAAAAATAAAAAAAGCTTGATAATGTAGCTTTTTATTGGTGAAAGAATTTTTAAAATCGGTCCAGTAGTTTTTGAGATCAATCGTAACAAACAAACAAATCTTTCCTCTTTATAATATTAGTATAGTTGTTGCTAACATAAATAATTATTTCTCGGGTCGTGTGTTTCATTTTACACCTTTATGTACGTACGTATTAAAAGGTGTATAATGTATATTTTAAAAATACGTAATATACAAATGAGATTCCACCTTTGTGGCTTACAAGCAAGAAGCA
This sequence comes from Anthocharis cardamines, assembly GCA_905404175.1. Classification (NCBI taxonomy): domain Eukaryota; kingdom Metazoa; phylum Arthropoda; class Insecta; order Lepidoptera; family Pieridae; genus Anthocharis; species Anthocharis cardamines. Next base: position 4,823,753 of record FR989975.1, read on the forward strand.
GCGTGTCTGTTTTCAATTTTAAAGATTACGGTTGGATTTATAATACGATTCTATTTATATTTGTAGAAAACGAACTAATCCTAGCCTCGGATTCTAAAGTTTCTCGAATAACGCGGGATTCTCCTTCGCTTGAGTAATATTTCTGATTTCTCTTCCTGTCGTCGTTTACTTTGTAGATTTAAATGAGGTAATTTTATATTATTCGTCTTACTTAACTCATTAGTCAACGTAGTAAGAATATTTTGAATTAAAACTTGAAATTAAAGTATCAAATATAATAGGATTATTCAAGTTTACTTTATATAAAACTACACATATACATATATAACTAGCTGACCCGGCAAACGTTGATTTGCCATGTAAATAATTTCTATAAAGCAGGGGTTGGTGATAGAAAAGTAAAAATTTAGGGTTATGTATTTCTTAATGCCACATTATAAAAAAAAAAAAACAAAAAATTTCGTCCATAAATAAAAAAAAAAAAATTTAGGGGTGGACTACCCCTAACATTTAGGGGGATGAAAAATAGATTTTGGCCGATTTTCATAGATACCGGATAAGCACAAAAAATTTCATCAAAATCGGCCAAGCCGTTTCGGAGGAGTATGGCAACGAAAACTGTGACACGAGAATTTTATATATTAGATATTGAGAAATAAAAATAATGAAGGGCGTAGCGTGTTTCTTGTAAGACTTAAATGTGTCCTTACCGACGTGATCTGACATTAATTTTAAATGTTAGATATCGACAGACGAGCATGGAGTTCACTTGATGGTAAGTGATACGTCAGCCACATAATATCAGTCCATGATGCGCTGTCGACCTACTTTTTACTTCGAGCATCTGGAAATCCATAGGCTGAGGCCGAAACACGTAATGCGCTTCACAGTTTTTTCATCTACAAATGGAAGTTCGCAAAAAAAATTACCTATTGTAACAACATCTACAATGAGTATGAATACTAGACGTCAATAATCCTGAATCACGCTATTAAAGATTCTCCGAGCGCTGAGTATAGTATACATATTATATTTACATATATACCACCTCGATATCCAGTGGAACAGGAAAATAGAATCTTGTTACAGTATCCTTGAAGTTGAAAATTCAATTTAATTTCCAATACATACTAAAAACAACAAAGGCAGACCATCGATTTATGGAATTAAACGACTACGTCTAGATTGAAAGTTGAAGCCGCCGGCAAGAAATCGACCACTCCGGGATTAATACTTTCCCAGGGCAGTTTAAGGGTTGCCAGTTGCCACTTTCAAGTTATATATCGTTTATTAATTACTATACCACAATCACAGCCTTGAACCGTGTTTGAGCGGCTTTCAGGGCCTAATTAATAAGCAACAGATTTGAATTTTGGATTACACTTTTGTCAAGGAACTAGAATAAAATATATTATATTTTATCTTCATAGTTTTTGTTTTGTGTAATAGTATATTATGATTAAGAGTAAAAATAATATGAATAAGTATTTTTACTCTTAATCATAAGCCTGTCTTATGGTTTTGTTTTGAGTTTTTATACCATTGGTTTGAAATCTAGTAAAATTATATAATTAACTTTCAAACGTGCACACATATAACTAGATGGAAGAAACATGAATAATAAGTTTTGTCATCATAAAGATGTCGAATGTCTTTTTAGTTTTTTTGTCTATTTTATGAATTATTAATATTATTTTACGTTATTTTATTTTTTATTTCATCACTGTTTCGCGTGCGAATCGCGAACACGAAACCAGTCCGAATACCAGCGCTGTTCGAATGCATTCAACAGCATACAGTTGACACTAGTGCTTTTGCCAAGAAATTGTTTTATTATTTACATTGACATAGTATATTGTTGATCGAAGATTATTTAGGTTAGATTTAAGTTAATTATAAGTTTTTTTTTGCAATAAATCGTTTAATTATTACTATTGCCGTACTTCTAGCGCCCGATTTCGAAGTACGAACTATCGAATAATCATTTCAGTTGTACCACGCAGTTCATAGCCTCATAGGACAAAAATAGAACAAAAAAACATGCACGTTCTCCGTCGTATACTTATATACTACTTGTCGCATAAATGGTCAAAAGGTTTAAGTACACCACAAATTACAACGTAACCGATCGAAAACACTTTATGGCTACACTTGGTATTTAGCAGTGGCTAGTATCAAGCTAGCTTACACGCTAAAATGCTAAGAAACAAAATGTCTTGTAGTCACGCGACAAAAACTATTTTAATTGGTAGTTTATTCTTGAGTATGGAGAGGCATGCGAGCGTCTTGCCTATTGATTTATATAAGTTAACCCATTAGCTACCATGATCCCCATTTGTGACTTTTTCAAAAATATCAAATATTTAAATAAAATACTGTATACCGGATTAAAACGCAATTTATTATTTATATTGTTTAAAATTATTATTTATCCCGACGTTTCGGATGCTTTTCAGCAACCGTTGTCGCGGGGAGACACGTGTCGGGGATAAATAATTTTAAACAATATAAGTAATAAATCGCGTTTTAATCCGGTATTACAGTATTTTATTTAAATGTGTGATACTCGCGTTAATAAAAGACAATATTAATATCAAATATTTAAAAAAATAACTTTATTTGAATATAATTATACTGTTATACAACCTTTTTGCATATAAAAAAAAATTGGCAGTTAATGGGTAAGTGGGTAAATTTATTTTGGGTTAACCCATTAATAACCTAAACTACGTTTTAATATTTATAGTAATTTGTTGGTGATTTACAAAATTATAAGAGTTCACGCAAAAAATAGCAGAGAGATAGCGTATGTACTATGTAGCTTTAAATAGCACAAACTCGTCCATGTTATGTTATATTGGGGTTATTCCACGGCTCTCAAGCAAGGATTTTTTTTTGTTCTTCCGATTAAATCGATAAATTACTTTCACACATTTTTCACGAAGATTTTCTGATAATACCGGATTGTTTACCGGTTGATTACCGGTTGGTTGATTGAATACCGGTTAATTGATTATTATGGGAGTTTAACCGAAATAATAAAGGTTTTTGTTAATATTCTTTCGTTTTTAGTCATATTTACTGAAAAAAAAAAAAAAAATAGTGTGGTAAGTTTAGTGTTACTCTATAAAACTAATATCATGGTATCTCTGTAAGACATGTATTTTGGAAAATAAAAATTAACCGGTTTCAGTTCCTGGTTTGGCGTATTTAGAATTAGTTATAATAATCATTCAAGGGTTACGTATTTATTTAGTAATTTGTATCATAAATATGAGCTGTGTATAAAGTCTGGTTAACGAAAGTGGAGACTGGAAAAGCGAGGAAGAATTGTGTACTAACTGTGTGTAATACTGATGTGGCAGCCCTAATCTTACAATAAAAAAATGGAGTAACATAATTTAATACTAATAAAATATCGTCATTCTTTAATTTTGGAGTTGCAACATGCCGCACTTCAGTCTAAACTTATACTTAATTAGACTAATAAAACCTCAAAAATATAAAATAATATAAGAAATTTTACATTATTATTGTTTGTATATGTGAATATACGATATGATTGACTTCCCTTTCAAAATTATCTCACTCGAAACAGAAGTTAATGGCGGAAAGCTGAAAGTGTGTACTCACCAACACACGGGTTATGGTTGACCACGGCAAAGATGCGATCACAGCGTTTCTTCATGTGGGTGTTGGGGCAGATACAGCCGAAGAGAGGTGACAGGCGTAACCCAGCCCACGCTTCACGACATGCCTCCCTGGAGAAAACGAGTCATAGACAGATAAAATATACAATAACGTATTATAAGCTAGCTAAAATATTTGTCTCGCTCTATCGAATAATAAAAGAGTACAGAACAATAGAAAAAAAACATAGTTTAACTATATTAATAAAAAAAAAATAATAATACGTTTATGAATAAAGGGAGCCTCACGCTTGTCTGACATAAAAGTTTTTTTTTTTAAAGTTTAGGGGCAAAAATGTACAGGAATCCGTGACCATTTTTATTTAATAATATAGCAATGCGCCCCGCCCCGGCTTCACACGGTTGCAACGTATTCGTAGATGTACTATACACAAACAATACTCGCTGATAATGTAGCTTTCTATTGATGAAATAATTTTTAAAAACGGTACAGTAGTTTTTGAGTTTATTCATAACATACAAAAATACAAATCTTTCCTCTTTATAATATTAGTATAGAGTATAGATATATAGATTGTCTTAATAAAATGTATAAATATCTCCCACTAAGGTGGGGGCTACCAAGGGGAAAATTCTTGTAAGAATACCATAAATTATGAATAATGAGAAGGAATAGACCACATTTTCCAGTAATAATTTTGCAATAGCCCCATTACACCATAAACTACATCGCGTTCAAACTATCGCCACTCATAAATTGCTATTATTATTAAGTATTTTATCATACAAGAAGTTTATTTTTTTAAATAATAAAACAGAGAATCACAACATTACAGCTATAGGACTATAATTAATAAAAGTACAGGTTTAATTAACAAATATTCACTAAAAATTAACATGAGTATATGTAGGTAATAAGAAGTGTGTAAATAAACTAAAATTTTCGGTATGTACAACTTAGAAGATACACTAAATTGTCTTCTTAATTTCTTGGATGAAAATAAATAGAAAATTAATTAGAAATAATATTTTTAAATTTAATTTTACATATATATTTTGGAGTTTTGGAGTACACTCGGCTGGCACACATGTTACATGAAAATCAGTTCAGCATTTTCGGTGATTATCGTGAACAAACAACCAGACAAAACATTCAAAATGATTTTTTTATATACCGTTTTCGTTCTTTATCGTCTCCTCTACATTTCTGACAAAAATTATCATTGTACAGAAATTTTGATTCTACTGTTTTATAATCTATATCTATACTTAATATTATAAAGAGGAATGATTTATATTTTTGTTTATTATGAATAAACTCAAAAAATATTGGACCGATTTAAAAAATTCTTTCATCAATAGAAAGCTACATTATCAGCGAGTAACATAGGCTATGTTTTTTGTGTACATATACTTGTACATTGCCCGTGCGAAGCCGGGGCGGATCGCTAGTACATATATATACAAAATATCAATACCCAATTGTATAATATTGTGTGAGAGTTTAGGCAACCGTCTAAAAAGTTTTGCCCTCAGACTTACAAGTTTTCTAGACTAATTTTATTTTTCTTGCCAAAACTTTATTAACTTGTTTCGCAGATGATTGATTGACTCTTATAATTTCTGTGGGCGGTTTTGAAACTGTATTGATAACCTTTGGTACAGAGCCTAAATTTATATATAAAACATGGAAATAAAAGACGATGTGGGCGCTATTAATTTATTTAAATAAAGATCTATTAAATAAGATGAAATGTCTTAGTTTTGCCAATAAAAAGTTTTGCTTCGATTTAAATAATACGTTTAGTACGAGAGCTCATTGGTGGAGTCTTAGTCATTTAAGGCATTTCATAGTGGAGCCAATAGTAGAAAATATTATGCGTTTTCGTCATACATTTTACAATTTAAAACCTATAAAAATATTATTCTTCTGAAACTTTTCTCCGGGGTTGGAAGAAATTGTTATTAAACGATTAGGCTGCCCTTTGTACTGTATATTATAATGTATTTTTATTTCTATTTAATCTCGTGTGCAATAAAGTATTTTTATTAATATCAGAAATAAATACCTATCCTCCATACGGCATTCGCCATCTCGGGCCTTGCAAGAGTTTTTGAAGCGGTCGAAGAGAACAGAGCAGGCCTTCTCGTTGTGACATACACTCAGTGCGTAGGTGCAGGTTGGTAGAGTCTCCACGGGGTAGGGGTCTTTTTCTGTAACAAATCGTGCAATAATTATTACTAGCTCTCAGGGGCGGATTTGAAACGCTGGTCGCCCTGGGCCTATGGAAGATTTTCGCTCCCCTACTCAACTAAAGCATGAAGAATTGAATGAATAAGGAAAGTCTGTAAATGATAAGTTACCAACATTTTCCTTAAGTTTACCGAATGTACATAGTTACTTCCCAAAATTCATTCCATATTATTAGTGATACTATCGAATGGTGTAATAATATAGTATGTGTATTTCTTTCAAAATCAACGGTGTTGATTCCTAGATAGGAATATAAATTTTTCAAAAATCCTCCTGTCCTTGAGTAATTTTCGCTATTCCACGTAGTTTCAGATTTGGTTTTGGACGCCCCCTTGAAAAATTAATTATACAGGATAATATAATAAACTCATAGGCGAAAGGCACAAGTGATCAAACGTGGTCTTCCGCATCTGAAAAATATTTAGCACCGAAACACCTGATTATTCCGCGCTCGGTGATAGTAAACAGTCGCGGGTCGCGAAATGTTTCGCGATTGGATGCAAATGAGTTAAATAACTCAACAATGCATGTCCTGTGACTTTATATCACATGCGATTCAAGCTTGTACGTTAAGGTTTGATATAGAATAGAAGGATGTATCGATTATTTGTGAAATTATTATTATTGGAGTACCTTTTTTTCCCTTTTAAGTAGGGTGAAACGTATCTACTGCACGGGCTGTGAACAAGCACAGCGTAATCAAAGATTTAAAAAATTTTTAATGATGCGTTATGTATTTAAAGTGGCCTTTTGTAGAAGATAGCTAGTATTTATGTTGTGTGATGTTGTAGTACATTCGTACATTGTAAGTTGAGATATGTCGAGCCGAGATAACTTACCCTTCTTCATGACAAACACGCAAGGATGATCAAACAGGAAGTCTCGGAACGAATTACATTCGGGATCGACGTTCGGTTCACGACAGAGGCAGGTGGGCTTGAAAAACGGGAAGGCTTGCAGAGTTCTCAGAGCAGCCTGGCATTTCGTCACAGTTACAGTCGAGCAGGCAACTGGAAGTAATATACAAATTTCAGAGACAAAAATTATTTTTAAATAATAAACAAAAACCGACTTCAAAACATATAAATAATCTAAGTTCAAAACTATAACTACATATATTATATACAAACTAACGGTCTTACTTATAAACGTAGTATAAGCTTGATATAGTTAAAAAATGTTTTGTCCCGCTCTATTGAATATAAAAAGACTACAGAACAAAATAATAAAAACACATTTTAACTATATCAAGCTTATACCTACTACGTTTATAAGTAAGACTATTAAACTAAAAAGTAAAAAATAATATTTTAATTACTTCAAAGTAGGAGCTTTAAATGACAATCGATAACATTATTGATACTTATGTATCTATTTAATATTTATTAACTGTTATTTTTGAAGTCGCTGCCAGCCAACCGATGCCGCTCCGTACCGTTCGAAAGTTTGTTGCAAAGGCAGAATTATGTCCTTCTTGGCTGGCACCGATGAAATTTATATGGGACCACCTCTGAAATATGACCTACCAAACAAAAAAAGAATCATCATACAGATGAATTGAGAACCTACTTTTTTGAAGTCGGTTAAAAGTCTTATAAGATCTATAATTTTTAAAAGAAACCTAATTATCAATAACTGATATCATATATAGATGGTATAGCGCTAAAATCAAGTTATTCAATTTTAAAAGCTTAGGGAAAACATTACCTTATAATAACGCCGTAATTTGTATTACGCCGTAATGTGTTATACTTAGTTATACAATGAAAACATCATATCACTTCTGGTAACAGAGTATCTATGCATTGGGTATTGACATGTAAGGGCTATTGAGGACAGTCAATTTAATAATGATAATGCATTGTGTATACTCCTTCAAAATAAGACAAGACAGTGCTCATTTACATCTATACGAAGAACATCGATTTTTGAAACAGCAAAGACAGGATCATCAAAATCATTAAATTTCGTTTTAGAACCATTGACATGGTTAATTATGTCCCCATGCCCCATTCTATACAGGATACTTATAAGAATTAATTTCTGGAAAAAAATATAACACGAATACCTGGAGAAGAGGTTCATAAATTTAAAAAAAAAACACTATCATACATTGGACAAATTACACGTAGCATTTCGAACCAACTTAAGACACATCGAGAAAATTAAACACAAACGTCATCCTAAATCGGGTCCCGAGACATGAGACAGGCTCAAATCTGTGTCGATATCTCAAATAGATGTTCTATTAAAACAAGTAAATTTTTGGTACAGAAATACTCTGTTAGATCGAGATATTTTTCTCGAGAATTCAACCTATGACCTTCTAGTTTACACTGAAGTACTTTTGGTACGTCTAATAACGTTATATATTTAAACAAGCGATCCGCCCCGGCTTCGCACGGGTGCAATGTAGATGAAAATAAGTAATAATGAAAATTATCCTGTGTTACTCGCTGATATTATTATTTCTTTTTAAAATCGGTCTAGTAGTTTTTGAGTATATCATAACAAAACAAACAAATAAATCTTGTCATTGACAAATAGAATACTCTTTATTACCATATCAACAAAAAAAAAACATTGCTATGATAATAATCTATATCCGGCCATCAGTTAGTTAACTATAGAAACCGGATATTGGGGTAGAGGTCCAAACACCTCTAGTTAGTCGTGATTAACTTGGCCATTACATCCTGTTTTTGTTCGAACTCGTTACGGGATGTCGAATGACGAATTTTTTCCTTTTTCCTTTCTAACCCTCGAAATTAAGGAAAGTATTCGGGGAAAGATTCCCTTGATTGATTTTCCTTAACGTATACTGAAGGACTGTCTATATTTTTGGCAAGTCATTGATGCTATATTTTTATACAGTGCTGGTTTTCCTTTGCGACTTCGCCTGTGTACCCTATGAAGTTATACGTCATATATTTTGCGCGAGGTTTTCTACCGGTGTTCTACCAACCGCGCCAAAGTATATTAAGAGTAAAGTTGGATTAGTAATTTATTTAATATAAAAATTCCCGATGCAATATTTTTTATTATAGACTAGCGGACCCAACAGACGTCGTTCTACCAGATTGTTGGCTGCAAACATGAAAATATATTTCTAGATTTGAATATGCTATTTTCCCACTTCTATTCTAGTAGGTTCACTGATTTGCACTGATGTAAGATATCTCGATATATAATACCTCGACATCGACAATTTTGATAGAAAAGACAAATATATTTTTGATATTAAAAGTCGAGTTTTAAGTGTAATTGTCATGTTAGACCCGAAAGAAATAGAGCTATAATTAATCGATTAAAACACGAGAAAACGGTCGACAAAATTTTGTCGAGGTTGTCATGCTAGGCCGGCTGAACAGAAGAATTATTACAAATAAGCGCGCGTGACGTGAGCTGTCAACTGAGGAAGATAACGGAGTTCGAACCAAATTTTTTTTCTGCATATTTTTTTTCTGAAATTTTCTGACATTATATTAGTTATATCGGAACATAGACGAATCCAGCAAATAAGAACACCACTTTGTATTATATATACATATATATTTTCAAAATATTAGTATGATTAACATTGTCATAGATAAAAAGCTAAAAGTTGTTTTAGAATAACATACTTAGTTTTTAACTTAACATTTCTTCTGTCTCCTGAGAAATTAAAACACGAATTTATTACTTTGACTAACTTTGATTTGCTATTATGAATAATATCCCGATAAAGTTATTACTTTATCACATTGCCTAGACAATTTGTAATTGTATCATATATGTTACAATGAATAAATGTCTCTCTCTTTCTCGATTTAGACAATGTGCCCCGGCTTCACACGGATGCAATGTATATCTATATTGTACTATACCCAAAAATGTTACTCGCTGATAATGTAGCTTTCTATTGGTGAAAGAATTTTTAAAATCGGTCCAGTGGTTTTTGAATTTATTCATAACAAACAAATCAAACCTCAAATCAAAACAAATCTTTCCTCTTTATCATATTTGTACAGAAGTATACATAAAGATGACTATAAATTATGTTTAATAGCTAAATACTCGTAGATGAAATAATCACTATATTCAATTTGACGGACTCGTTGGCGCGTTCGGTAGCACACCTGCCGTGCGCATCGAATCCCACCGGGAGCACATGCTTATAATTTTCTGTAAGCATGTTTTCCCCACGTCTGGTAACTTCGGGCATTGATCGGGTGGGCGGAATATCTAAGTTCCGACCGTGTAACGAACCACCGTTCATAGATGGAAAAACCGTGAAGTGCATATTGCGCGTTTCGGTTTCAGTCTATGGATTTCCGAATGCTCGAAGTAAAAATTAGGTCGAGAGCGCATCATTGACTGATGTTCTTTGGCTGAGGTATCACCTACCATCAAGTGAACCTCATGCTCGTCTGTCAATATATGGCATAAAAAAATTTTTAGTCTGTAACATATATGTTATATATACCTATGTCAGTATTTAGTTTGGCTCAACTGTATGTACATGTCAAAATTACTCAATAATACAGAGTTAGACCTTTCTTGTCGCTTCGTATTTACCCTTACCGTATCATTCCTTTATTGTGAATGACATTTCTTTTAGCTGTATTTTATTTCCAGTAGCAAAAATGTTTCTGATGATAGACCAGGGTTGTGTAGTAAATAATTAAACAAAACAATAGAAGACCTGAAATTCATCTAGCCACTTCAGCATTTTACAGAGAGTGATAAGTTGGATTTTATTTTGATTACAAAAAAAGATTTCGAGTCTCCGAGTCTTTTTTTGTAAGACTTGGCACAGCCGCAGTACATAAAATAATGATGCAATGTCGTATTTAGAAATCCATAGAGTTAAATCGAAACACGCAACATGCACTTCATTTCGATAACAGTCGTAATTTCGATATTAAATGCCTAGACAGAAGGAAACTACTATGTTTACAGAAAATTATATTAAATTATATACGATGGGTTTCGAACGGAAACGCAAGGTGTACCTAACTTTTCAACAAGCACGTCGAAATATCCGTCGTATCTACAATTTTCATAGCTTCTTCAAGCATCGAATAGGATATTGAGAGCAGTTCAGTGAACCCATCACCGTTGAAATAAGTACTAGTGGAAAAGTAGTAAAGTTTAAATTACGCGTTTCAGCTAAAGCCTATAAGTTACTCAGTGCTCGAATAAAAAAGAAAATAGGTGCACTTTTTACTGACGTTCATAAGTGTACATTGTGTTACCTAAATGAATAAATGATTTTGAATTTGAATTTATGATATATTTTGTCAACATACTGGGAGGTGAACAAATCATCTGACATAAAAACTGACTGGCTCTTTGGCGCGTTGGGTCTTGCTTTCCGGTGGGCTGCGGTTTGAAACCTCACGCGGAATTGTCTTGCGAAAATATATCAGAATACTTGTCTTTGCCTAGGTCTAGCCAAGAGGAAGATTTTAATGTTGGATATCGACAGACGAACATTAGATTCAGAAGAATTAATATTTTAAGACACTTCACGATAACCACGAGTAAGAGTAATAATTCTTTAATTCAGACCTACATCCATAAATTGTTTAACAAACTATAAAATAAAATAGGTAAATAGGCAATAATTGCGTAAGAAATTAAAAAAATGTAAAAACTATGTGTAGCCTAGACACTATTTGCGGTTCCCGCTGCGGTGAACACTTGTCCAGCTTTGGCAACAAGCAAAAGAATTGGGATTTTTATCCGAAATAACTCGACAGTTCCTAAACTCGAAGCTGTCGGGAGTAAGCTCCCAGTAAATCTATCTATTCTTACTATAATGGCTTTCAATGACCCGTCTCTCTCCCTGTCATATTAACGAGGGTTATACATTATCGACGCTAATGCTTAAAACTTCCCTTTGAGCAACCCTAATTTGTCTCTTGCGGTTACTAAATACCGGGGAATTTTTATTATTCACCCCGTAGCTTTGTCAGCTGACGGTAACTCGTTTAGAGGATATTAATTTTGTTTTTTTTTTGTTAGGTACAGACATACTTGAAGCTTGAGTTTTTTTTATGAAATATTATCTTATTTTTAGATTGTAATTTATTTGTAGATTGAAATCAAATTGTCTCGATTTCACGAATAATGTTTCTGGTATTATGTACTTAAGTTCCATTTATGCGGTATATTGAATACTATAATTTTGTAAGCGTGAAACTCGCGTACACGCAAACACTACGAACTTACTTTAAATGGAACACCGACAGGAAACTGTTTGAAAATTATTGAGCGTTTAAATTATTTTTCAAGTGGCACATTTACTCTTTAGCGACTACAGTTTGCAAACTCACTATTCTAATTTGATTTCAAGAATGCTTTTCCTTTCTCTCCAGTAATTTAAATGATACATACCGTTTATATTTTTAAATTCTACAGAGTCATTATATTCTACTAACTAGCGATCCACCCTGCCTTTGCACTTTTTTTGTCCATTTACATTGTACTATACACAAAAAAGAACATATCCTGTCAGTTATCAGTTAAAGCTGTGTAGAGCCCGCCTACCATCAAGAGTTATCTCGCGGACGAGTTATAAGACATCTCGATATATTATATCTCGAGATCGACAACTTTGATAGACAATATCTCGATCGACAAATACCTCTACTTATGACCTTTGAAGTTGAGTTTTAAGTTTAAGTTTCATGTTAAACTCGGAAGACATAAAGATATAATCGATTAAATCACGAGAAAACAGTTGACAAAATTTAGTCGTGGTTGTCATGCAAGGTCATAACTTAAAAAAAATTGTGTTTTTTTAAATTAAAAATGACATTAATGTTTGTCTCCTAATGAACGTGTTACGTGCGATTGTCGCCTAAGTGAGAAACAAGAAATTATATTATAGTAACACTTTTCTAGGTACATCATTTCTGCTACGAAAATGGCTACGCCGTAGCTTCTCGTAGCTCGCGAATAACCTTTGTATATTCAAAAGATTTATTTACAATTTCTGTTGATATTAATAAAAAATATTTGAATATAAATAAAGTTCATCCTCTTACGAATGGCCAATGAATGAAATTTTCTGCTTGGGTCTATATTTTTCGATTCTTATCAACAAACTTTGCATGGCCAACTAATTATGTAGTACGTAGTAAATTCACAATTTTGAGTGACATAAATGTCATGTACAACTGCCCTTATACGCAAGGCAATAAAAGTCAATACATTTCATTAACGCCCTATTTTATACGTTGTATTCCAGCTCTAGGGACTTGTTTTTTTATTTCAACTGAACGAGCATCAAATTAATTACTTTTAGTCATGAAATTAGCCTATATCGTGCTATAGACGAATGTATCGTAAAAACTTTAATGAATGAGTTATATTTAGATGTATGTAGAAAGGTAATGTAAGAAAAAAGGTAGAAAACTTTAATTTAACAATGCGTTATTTAAGAAATATTAAGAGCATTAGTGTTATAGTTTAATTTGTGGTGAAAATTAGATTATGATCCAAAACTTTACAAGTGATCTTGAAAGTCAAATACAAAATCAGTAGAATCCATTTGAAGCAAAACGCCCCGGCTTCTCACGGGTACAATTTGAGATTAGACTATATAGACAAAAAAAATTACTCGCTGATAACGTAGCTTTCCATTGGTGAAAAGTACATCGGTTCAATAGGTCCAGATTACTCCCTACAATCTCACAAACTTTACCTCTTTATAATATTAATATAAATAACTTGATAGGCATTTGACCACTATCACACCGGATTGTGAGTGGTGATGCGGTCAGGGTGGTAAGTCACAACTGTCTAGAAGGTGCCTGTTTATTCTTGTTTTTATGAAACAATTTTTTAGATACTCGAAACAATATTAATATACCTATATAATGTTTGTTTTGTTTCCCCGGGACTCAAACTTGGGAGCTCCGATACTAAACGTAACTCTCCTACATCAGAGTAAGCGTATAAACAGTAAAGATATTCATGCGTTGCAATACCAAGAAAAGTAAAAAAGTGTACCAGGAACCATCGCGGGCGAATGCAGAAAAACACATCAAAGTTTCATCATAATCGAAAGAATAGTTTAGGAGTGCATTGAGGGCAAACATACATATATCAGTGACGGGACCATCATACAAGCCCAAAAACCCAGCTTGCGCTGTTAATGCAACCATAAAAAGAAAAATAATAATACCTTTAACGTAATTATGTAAGTCGTATATAACTTATATGATTACGTAATATAATTATATACGTTTTATATAAACATGTATTACGTTAAGGTCGGCAAGCCCGGCTTTTGGGCTTGTATGATGATCCCGCCACAGACTTATATTGACTTACTTGCATACGAGGCATGCCTTTTAAGTTTTTGACGTGACCTGACAGATTCCAATCGACGCTGTGACTAAACAATAGCATTAATCATAATACTTTCAACTGTTTTGAGATTCAAAATTTAAACACATTCGAATATAAAACAGTTCCAAATTCAAAATTGCCCGGAAATATGGAAAAGACAAAACTTAAAAGGAATGCCTCGTAGATAGATATCGAATAATTTTTCACCGCTTCTTACATTATACCAATATACGATATCCAATTATGCGAACAATGATGGATTTTTCTACAAAGTTGTCGAAAGAATTATAACTAAGGCCATGAACTTGGTATAACAATGAGGAACAATGCCGCCATTGTGAACGCAGGATTGTGTTCCGACTCTCCAAAACTATTTGAATTTTGACTTATTATACTCGTATTGTTAGCATAAGTTTATGTTGTAAGTTTGTGAAGTTCTGTTTGTAGATAGCATCAGGTCATATTGAAAAAATTCTGAAAGTTTGATTGGAAAGTTATGTTCAAATAGGTGTCACTCAAATACCTCTGTGACCGACAATAGAGCTAGAAACTTATTATAGCTATCTTAAGGAGGAGATGTCTCATTTCTTACAAGATTTTTACTTTAAGTTTGACACCTATAAATGTACAGGTACATTTACTAACAAGTATAAGTGTAAAAACCATTACCTAATTTCTGTTGAAACTAATTGGTAAGTATTGACGGGCTTTTCCTCGCGTTTGGTAGAAGACCTACCCTTTGCTCCGATGGGTCGCGGGATCGAATCCCGCCGGGACGACTTATCTATAATTTTCTATTGGTATGGTACGTCCGGTCACTTTAAGCACTAAAAAGATGGGAGCCATATCAAAATTTCGACCGGGTACATCAACCGTTCACAGATGGAAAACCCGTGATGTCCATATTGCGCGTTTCGGTCTCAGTCTATTGATTTCCAAATGCGCGAAGTAAAACTGGTGGACTAGTATTCTGTGGCTGAGGTATCAGCTAACATCAAGTGAATCTCATGCTGTCGATATCTAACATAAAAAGGTAACCTTTCATCGTTAGTAATGAAGGCATCGAATATTTATAATATTCTCAAATTATTTGATAAAAAGA
Organism: Anthocharis cardamines; assembly: GCA_905404175.1. Lineage (NCBI taxonomy): Eukaryota > Metazoa > Arthropoda > Insecta > Lepidoptera > Pieridae > Anthocharis > Anthocharis cardamines. The sequence goes on from FR989975.1 coordinate 4,839,102, forward strand.
AAAAACTTTAAGCATTATTAAGATTCAAAAATCAGGGATTGAACCAAAGTGCCTTAATTAATGTTGTTTCTCGGGAGAATTTTCTTTTTTTCTTAATTGTGGAAAGATAACGAGCAAAAGATTCGTTTGATTGAAATTTCTATTTACTGTATAATTCAGTCTACAAATTCGCGGTATAGGAACCGGATGAACGTATCTACAAAAAAAAACAAAAATAGTTCTTCTATATACGTACCTTAATAATTCTTGACTTTATTATGTATCTAATAGTGTGATAATATACTGATATACATTTTTTATTCGTGTGTATAGCGAGAACTGAATACCGGTTAATTTACTATGGGAGTTATACCGGTATAATAAAGGTTTTTGTTAATATTCTTATGTTTTTATTCATATTTAGTGAAAAAAATTGCTTGTAAACTGTGGTAAGTTTAGTGTGTATTACTCTTTAAAACTATCATGGTATCTCAGTTAAACACGTATTTTGTAAAATAAAAATTAACCGGTTTCAGTCCCCGACTATAAGTAATAAAAAGCTGATTTCCGAATGCTCGAAGTAAAAAAAAGTAGGTCGGCACTGCATCATTGACTGATGTTATGTGGCTGAGGTATCACCTACCATCAAGTGAACCTCATGCTCGTCTGTCGATATCTAACATAAAAAAACAAAAACAAATTTATTTTTTTCGTTAGAGTTTCATTCTTTTGGTATAAGATCAGGCAGTAATAGTTTATTGGCGGGTGTGACGTTTTAATATAGAGTAATAGTAAGTAGAGGGATTTTTACCTCTATATTGGGACTTAGACTTATAAAGCAATCTAAGAAATCAAATCTTGATTACAAAGATTTTATAATAGAGTAATTTCAATGTAAAACTGACAGAATCTTATTGTAATTATCAGTAGTTTCTCATATATCCAGGGGTCATACCATTATATCTAAGACCATATTATTACAGTCTTCGACAACCGATTTCGATGAAAGAAAGCCTATATGTTGCCCCGAGCTTTGCTTAATATATTTGAGTAAATTGCATGAAAATCGGCTTAGTATCTTCGGAGATTAGCCCGTACAAACAGACAAACAGATAAACAGACAGAGTAACAAAATAAAAAAAATCCGGGTTTGTTCTATTTCTCTTCTTACTTCCCCCTGATTCAGTTTTTAGCATTTTTATCTATGAACAGACATTTGACCTCTACAGTTTTATTATATGTATGTATATGTATAGATTAGAAAGTGACAGCGCATATGTCTGCCTATAGCTCTGTCTCTTTCTATCGTTAAGGAATCATACTTTAAGAGTTTAAAGCCGAGGGCTTCACTGTTTCAAATTTTAGCAATACTTTAATTTTAGCAATAAGAATTATTATCATGATTATAATAATCGACATTAATCGACGTAACAATAATTCATTATTTAGATAACTTCTTAACCGCTATACCTTTAAGTCTGAGACATCAATCTTCCTACTAATTGTGATGAATAACACAAATAAAATTAAGGTAATACTGCTTTAGGCGTATTACGTTGACCGATTGTTTTAACTTCTCAGTAGGTAAATAAATAAATGAAGGTATTTACTTATAGATTAAGGCACGTTTTTCAAAAGGGCCAGGGCAAAAGTACTCGAAACTAGGGATGTTAGTGAGGTTGTTTTATCGGAATCGAATTCGAAATTGGAGTTTTTAATCGGAACCAGAATCAGAAGCAAAAGAGAGATGTGTAATAAAATTAAATTATAAACATTATTCATTAGTATTTTTCAAAAATAAAACACATCCCTTGGTATTGAAAATTTAAATTAATTAATTTAATTCAGTCTTAAACAGTAGTAAATTAAATCAAATGGCGCTGACCGCCGCCACTGTGGCAACCGTGTTTCATCAGAACCGAAATCAGACCAAGGGGCAAAATCAATCGGAAGTTTCGGAACCGGAATCAAAACTCCGTAACATCCCTGCTCGAAATCCATGATCATGTATTTAAGCGTTGATGAAAGTGGAAGAAGCGAAAAAGCAAAGATCAGGTCATATTATGTAAACATGATAACCGCCGCGCCGCCGTGAGAGCGGCGACAGGTTATGTCGGACTCTCGCGACCGGACTCCAGGGAGTCAAAACGTGACGAGCCTACCGACTTAAACCCCACGGTTGCCGCCTTCGGCACAAAAAGTCAGAGGGCCCCAGGATCTCCAAAAGGAACACTCACAGTGCCTCCGGGTGCGCTCTGCCGAACACCGGCACTTTACGGACGAGACCTTTTGCCTCTCCCCAAACAGGATGTCTCTGCTACGGCAGTGCCATCCTACTCGGGTTGTTCTTCAAGTGCGACGATCAAACTTAGTGTTTACCTTATCATTTACTTAACTTTCCAGTCTTTTATAAATTATATTAGTTTATAGAATGATTTGCGGAAAATTCCTCGAAAAACAATTCGTCGAAACACTAGAATTTTACCATTCGAAGAATTCGACCAAGAGTTTTCGACGAACTGTAATTCAATGAATTTTCCGCTGACCTATAGATATGTAGAATTGGTGATAATCGAAACCAATTTAGGTTCTTGCTTTTTATAGACACTTTTTATCTTTGAGATTTATTACATACAAAATATGTCAAAACTTACAACATAAAGCAATAATTATTTAACCTATTGTACTTTAATACTGAAGCTGACCAAATGGATGAGTTCAACGCGTTGGACCTCAGGGGATTCACTCGAACAAAAGTAGTAGGATAATATGAGGTAAGTTTGTGAGATTTATATCCAAGATTTTTCTAAAGACCTTGTTAAAGATATATGAGTAAAATAAAGGTGGAATTTTTGGAGCTAAAATTGTCTTTTATTAACGGGAGTATCACACATTTAAATAAAATCATTTTTACTGGATTAAAACCCCGACGTTTTGGATGCTTTCCAGCAACCGTGCAGATTGAAAGATGACAGTTGTCTGATTTGAAATATCACAAAGTTGCCATACTAACGCCACCTATCCCTACGGAGTTGATATTTGCTTTAATGTAAGATAATGATATAAATAATAATTAATATTTTAGATTAAGATTATAAATAATAAATCATTTTTTAATCCGGTAATATGGATGGTCCTGGATATCAAATCAGACGAGGAAGTGTCGGAAAATGAGTGTTCCGTCCGGTTTCCGCTTCTCATAATATGAGCGGCCTCATTTTCTGACAGAAGTGATGTACTTGTTATTTTATTTTTTATATAATTGTGATAAAGTAAATAATCAATATTCCCTTGCAAGATTCAGGTGTATAAACTGGATTGTGACTGGTTTATCCTACATTGGTCAAACTAAACGTATCATTTCGAACCGATTTAAGGAACACATTGCGGATATCAAACACAGACGTCACTCTAAGTCAGCAGTAGGTATGTGAACACACTCTAGATAAGCCAAACCACTACATAGGTTTCGATCAACAGAAAATCCTTTCAAGAGAAAGTAGATTATTTCCCAGACTAGTACGCGAGGCTATTGAAATTAAAAAAAACACCTTAACTTCAATAGAGAAGATGGTTTGAGGTTCAGTAATTTAAATTGTAAAACCCCAAATCAAACATACTAAAAAACAAGAGGACATCGTTAGTCAACATTGTCATAATAAAAAATTACAGTCAAGGACTTTATGTTCTATATATAAAGTCCTTGATTACAGTAGATATCAACTCCGTAGGAATAGATGGTGTTAATATCGCAACTGTGACATTTCAAAAATCAGCCTGGCCCGTGTCCACGGTTGCTGAAAAGCATCCGAAACATCGTGATAAATAATTTAAACAATATAAATAATAAATCGCGTTTTAATCCTGTATAGTGTATACAATATTTTATTTAAATGTGTGATACTCGCGATAATAAAAGACAATATTATTTATACTATATAAAAAGTTTCAGTTCATATATGAATGCAGAATCATTTCAAATGTGCTTTTGCTTATTTGCACTATATTCTGAAGAACAATACAGGTGTGAAAATATTAATACAGCGTAAAACAAAAGAAATTTAACAATAGCGTTAGACTGAGTTTTTTCAACTTTATTGCCTTGTAATAAGATTTAACCGGTCAAGGAAACATGCTAACAAAAGACCGTAAGCAGGTCATGAGGGCAAGTTTAGTCACCTTAATTCAAAAATGATCGATTTTGCAGGTTGTACTGTGATAAGACGATTTATGAAGAGTAACAACAGAGTTTCTTGGCTCTTTTTGGTAGACGGTAGCTTAGAAAATTGACAATTCGAAATTACTTGTTATTACAATGTTTATTTAACCTTCAAGCGGTCGCGCGTAACCGAAAAGAGGTCCGGACGTTTAGGGATTTGAAATAACAAATAATTATTTACTTTATATAGTTATATTTCGGTCAGGATAGTACTTAAATGAAAGAAAAACATATATAGGAAATATTTGTCATGAAAAAATACGAAAATATAAACAAAATCTTAACCGTTTAAATCAGCGAGACCGCTTGAACAATGAATGCTCATTTATTTAGCCGCCGCACTAGGGACGCATATCATACACGTATGGTAGAGAAAATATTAATGGTTTTGAATTTTGGTTGTGAATATGTGTAAAAATCGGACTACCTACGTAGCTAAGTTGTGAAGACGTATGAGCTCAGAAGATCCGGGGTTCAAATGCCGGAGAAACATTTCATTTCGGGCACCTACTTGCTGTGAAGCATACGCGTTTAGGTTTCAGTCTTTAAATTTCTGGAGAATGACTGCTGGAAGTAAAAAATAGTTCGATAGCGTATCATTGACTGATGCTCTGTGGCAAAAGTACCATTATCAAGAGAGTTTCACGCTCGTTTGTCAATCTATACTTATACTTTTTTACTTATAATATTATAAAGAGGAAAGATATGTATTTTTGTATTTTTGAATTTTTGTATGTTATGAATAAACTCAAAAACTACTGAACCGATTTTGAAAATTCTTTCACAAATAGAAAGCTAAATTATCAGCGAGTATCATAGACTATGTTTTGTGTATAGTACATCTACATTGCACCCGTGTGAAGCCGGGGCGCGTTGTTAGTATGTAATAAAAAAAGCTACGAACACTTGTAACAGAAAGTTTAAAAAGTTGACACATTCAGTGCTTATGTCAGTTCTGACTACATATTTTAAAATGATAGCACTCAGACAGTGCTACGCTGAGTATTTGTAATATGAGGGTTGAAACTCTCACAGAACGCAGTTACACCGAAGCGAACATCAAAATAGTCAAGAGATATTTTTGTTTATATTTGTACTCTCGATAAGTGTAATAGATACGAACGAAAATTAAGCAACTCACTCTGAATATTGATAGTTTTCTACTATCAATAAATGTTTTAAAATTTTTTAATAAAGTATGCGACTATAACTTTCTTCCAGTCCCAGACTATTGACACTTTCTACTATCGATCATTGTAATATAAACGAACGTAAACGAATGTTGTTTCATTGACTGTTGATATCAATGTCACTTGAATATTGCTATTTTTCTACTCTAGATAAGTGTAGATAAAACTGTATGGGACTGCAGTTTTCACCCTGACTATTGATACTTTTCTACTCTCAATAAGTGTAATCGATACAAAAATGGGGTTGGTTCCAAATCTTTTACAGATGTAACGGTGTGATATGCAGTCTGAACAATTTATTGTGAACAGGATTCGTAGTTGTAATCAGAATGTAAGCATACTATTATGCAGGCTTTTGTAAAGCCAAACCTATGCTTGGCTTAACAAAAGCATGTCTCATAGTATAATAGATACGAACTTAAATGAATGTAACTCACTCTGAATATTGATACTTTTCTACACTCAATAACTGTAATAGATACGAAAGTATGTGACTATAACTTTCACCTATACTATTGACACTTTCTACTATCGATAATTGTAAAAAACACAAACGTGACACTACAATATTGATATTTTTCTACTCGATAGATACAACTGCATGTGACTGCAATTTTTATCCTGACTATTGATACTTGTCTACTTTAAATAAGTATTATAGATACGAACATATGCGACCGTAACTTCCACCCTGACTATTGATATTTTTCTACTTTCAATGTGTGTAATCGATACAAAATTATTTATTGTCAAACCGTTTCACAGACCTTACGGTGTGATATGCAGTCTAAACTATTTATTGTGAAAGGGATTCGTGGTTGTATCCTGAATGTGAGCTCATGCATAATAGTTTTGGCTTAACAAAAGCTTCTCTCACTTGTTGACAAACACGATACACCTTACAATGTCTTCTTAAAGGTAGAATATTTTATATTTTACACGGTTTTATGTAACAAGTAGCAAAAGCAAAAGCTACGTTAAAGCCGGAATCTTGAAATTTTAGCCAATTTCTTCTACCTATTGTACCCCTTAAAATAAGTTTATTTTCAAAATATTGGATTTTTTTACAAAACTTCAAATATTTGAATCACTGTAGGATTTTCAAGTTTCCTATAATTACGTAAGAAAAGTGAGAATTCTACTTTTCCACCTGAAATTTAAAAACAAACTAGATAAATCACGATTCTTAGATTTCTTATAGATTTCTGATTTTAACATACTTACGAAAAATATAAGAGTAGGTAATTTTTACCGTGGAATTTAAATGTATTCAAAAATGTTTTGTTAAGTATATTTAAAAAGTATTAGTGAAATAAATAGAAAATGGCTCAAAATACAGAATCGACAATTTACCTATTAGGTATAGGCGAAATGTCCAAGATACTTCTTTTGAAGGTTTAAAGTCTTAGAAATACTGGCGATAGATAATAGCGACTTACCAAGTTCAGATCCACAGACACGCGGTATGATTTCCAAGATGGCGGAGCAGGAAGCGTCTTCGAAGCAGAGTTGTCGAGCCAGAAGGCAGTTCAGGATCGCCATGGTACCCTTTATACCGGGACCTGGAACAAATTTAATACATTATTCAATGTCTTTGTAGTAGTTGTTAACAACTACAGGTTAACAACAGGTTAATTTTTTTTTAAGATCTCAAAAAAAATAGATTTACCAGAATTCAGTTTTAAAGAGACCACGAAGTGATATTTACGCTATGTAGAATAGTAGTAAGTTGTAAAAATAAACGAAAAATAATAATTAGATATGTTGTCCCCTATCAGCAGTACGCATGCTGAAATATGAGCACGCACTTACATTATCGTGGAGACAACACGCAAACACAAATACTATCTAATATCACCGCACACACGAATTCATGTTCGACCAGTCACCACAAGTATCGGCCACAGCCATCGGCCCCCTCCCCATATAAAGGGTATGTATGGTATTTTGGCATAGCACCAAGTATGAATCAGCCTATTTCATGTAAAGGAGAGAGTAATAACATAGTGTCTTTTTATAGTATAGATAAGCACGTACGCCTTTGTCTATGGAGGTCGTTCATTTTCAATAATTCCAGTAATCTGTATTTCAAGGGCAATTGGGTCAGACATACGATTAGGGACGTAACTCGACATAATTAAGGATTACTTGAATAAGTAACGTTTCTATCGATACGTGAGCCTAATAAGAAAGTGCGGATTAATATTCCAAAAACGATCGGATCTAATTCGATTTGTAGCTAAGTTACAGAAGTTTGTTTGTGACTTACAATGTAATTCATTTTCAAAACTTCTATTTTTTTATATCAGACCAACAACGCGTCCCGGCTTCACACGGGTGCAATGTAACTGTACAAAACATAGCCTATGTTACTCGCAGATGATGTAGCTTTCTATTTATTTAGTGAAAGAATTTTTAAAATCGGTCCAGTAGTTTTCGAGTTTATTCATAACATACAATAAGATAACCAGTTTTATATAAATGTGATAACAATCTTCAATAGAAAATAGTTTTAAATTCTATAAAGCCGGCAACGCAACTGCAAGTCTTCTGGTGTTGTAGATGTCTACGATCGCTGGTTATCACTTACCCTTACTCCATAAAAAAGAAAAAAAAAGAAAATGTATCGACTTAAAGGTACCTATACAAGTTTATTGTCGGAAGTGGACACAGGTACACTCCTTAGTACAGTAAAAAAATAATATAATACGGGTCATTCCATGTCAAATCGTCAAGTATGTAGTTGGAATCGACCCCATCCGATTTGGATGAATTTTGGTGGAGTTTCCTTATATCATAAAACGAAGTTCTGCCAAAGATTTTTAAAAATTAAAAATTTTGGCAATTTTTAAAAAAAAATTTCAAAAAAATTTTTTGTATACTTCTAAGTATCCCCTTTGAAAATGCCAGAGTTTTTTTTTAAATACAGTAGTTTCCGAAATATTAAAAAAATAAACTTTAAAAACAGGAGAACCAGTGAAATTTTGCATAACTTTTGGATAATTTTTTTTTTTTTTCCTTTGGCAGAACTTTGTTTTATGATATAAGGAAACTCCACCAAAATTCATCAAAATTGGAAGGGGTCGATTCCAACTTCTTGACGATTTGACATGGAATGACCCATACACATTTGAAAACTCCTACTCCAATACATTTATTTGGAATACGTGGAAACAGATGTGTAACTCGTAGATTATTCACAGCTCGATCGATAACACGTCTGCAACTTCTATTTTGATAACGACTGTATTTCCGGTGACCTGAGTTGCCCGTATTAAAATATCGTGTAATTTTATTTGTTTTAATCCCCGATATCTATCTCTAGTTTAGCCTTACTTTAATTAAATCTAATTTTAAGATAGCTTTTAGTGAATTTGCATTTCCGGATGAGGTATTTTCATATGGAGTTTTTGCAGATTGAATATATACCTACAATTTTCGTTTTAATATAGACAAATAATTTGTTATAGTCGTACATTAACATACGTTTTATCAAAATTACTTAGAGATTTTCTATTTGATAAAATGGTTAATACGCCCAAATCTTTTTATTTAAAATTATTTTTAAAACACATACACATGACATGTCATTCATATTTTATTATAACAGTGCAGGTGGGTTAAATTATGGTGAGTAATCACCATCGCCCATAGACAGCCACAACTTAAGAGTCTCAGATGTGTTGTCTGCCTTTTAAACATTCATACCTCACTTACATTCCGAACACGTCGCTTTTCAGATCATTTCAGATCAGCTCTTTCATTCTGTCCTAATCTCTAGCAATCCCACATTAGCTTCATGTGACATAGTCCAACTTAATTAGGCAAAGAAACAAATGAGCATAGTACATAATATCTTTTTCGAAGATACAATAGGCATACAGCCGGCCTAGCATAACAACCGCGACAGAATTTTGTCGACCGTTTTCTCGTGTTTTAATCGATTATTATCTCTTTATTTCTTCCGGGTCTAACATGATAATTACACTTAAAACTCGACTTTTAATATCAAAAATAGATATATTTGTCGATCGAGATATCTTTTCTATCAAAATTGTCGATGTCGAGATATAATATATCGAGATATCTTACATCTTAGTTTGTCTTCTCTCGTCCGCGACATATCTCGTGGCGGTCATGCTAGGCCGGCAGCAATCAGAACTGAAATAGTTACATGTTTAAATGCTATTCTTAGCAGCTGATTATTTACGAGTATTATATTTTATGTAACTCCCCTTCTTCATTGGTGGTTGAATTTACTTTGCATTTTTGTAAGTACATACGAGTACAAAGTAAAATAATATTAATTCTTTATTTACTGTAATAAGTCTGTTTGTTCAAGCGGATATGTACTCCGACCTCGCCGGGGGCAGTTTAACATGGGTTCCATAACAGTTCCTGACATTTGAATTTAAGGTACCCTTCCTCTATTAAAGGAATTCTATTATTTAATCACTTAGAATCTGGTTCCCGTCTCTTCACTCGAGTGAGCTTCATCTATACATCTATACATCTATCTATATATACATATAATAAAAGAGTAGGATCGAAATTACGCTTCACTAAATATTTTTACCAGAAATTAAGAGGGGTGATAAAAGAAGGGTAGCAGAATGCATAAATGCAATTTTTAAGATTCTTGTCTGTCTGTCTGTCTGTCCGTCTGTCTGTCTGTCTGTCTGTTTGTTCACGCTAATCTCCGAAGATACTGAACGGATTTTCATGCAATTTACACAAATATATTAAGGAAAGCCCGGGGCAACATATAGGCTTTGTTTTATCGAAATCGGTTATCAGAAAGAAAAGTTATCATAATTTAAAAATAATTTTAAAGGCACAATTTCACCAAATTGCAATGCAAACTGACTCGCGTTGAACTTTTTCGAATTGTCAGATGTCAATCACAGTTTGATATGTAAATGAAATACTTTGATTAATTCGCCATTTCCGATGTATGTAATCGTAGAATAGTGGATATGCAGGCCCATTGCGTAACTTCAGATGCGAGTTCGAATCTGAAGTTGAACGGTAATATTATTTTTTTGTATTTATTTATTTATTTTTTTAAAGAATTATATTATAAAAATAGAAAATGTATTATTGCAATATTATATGAAAAAGTATTTCTTATGAGATCGTTTATTTCACCTTTTCATCCATCCTTTCTCTACAGAATTACGATTATTCGACATTGCTTTTATTGCTTCTTAAGGACTGTCTTCGTATCTTAGAGGTTTCCGCATTTAGCACCGGAAACCCGAGAAAAGGGAATTTAAAAAAAATGTCTCAAAATGAAAATGATCAATTAAATGAAATAAATATCGAGGTGGATACAGTATCTTCACCACTAATTAAATTTATAAAAAAAATAAGTAAATTTCTTTAAAGTCAGGTTCATTTTTTCAACAATGGTATTTCTATAGAATTTCAAATCATACTTCGAACCCCAATCTCAACCACCATTAAACGTGTCGATAATATGATGCAAAAGCAACCGTCAATGACTAATTTGATAGCTCTTTCCCAAAATAAATCGCCAAGTACAGAGGATGGAGGATATGTCATTTGAAGAAAGCTTGCTCAAAAGCGAACCCCACGCGAACGAAGTCGCGGGCATCAGCTAGTCTTAAATAAAGTTAACTTTTCTTCCCCACATGTTTATAATTCAATCCCCATGTGTGTTAACTTCGGGCATTGAACGGGTGGGAGGAATATCGAAATTCCGACCCAGTAACGAACCACCGTTCATAGATGGATACGTAAGTGCATATTGCGCGTTTCGGTTTCATGTATTGATTTCCGAATGCTCGAAGTAAAAAGTAGGTCGACAGCATATCATTGACTGATGTTCTGTGGCTGAGGCATCACCTACCATCAAGTGACCCTCATGCTCGACTGTTGATATCTAAAATAAAGAAATGATTTTTATGTGCACTGTACACATCCTTGTTAACTGCAATACCCCTTCCAGTACCGATTAGTTCCAAAACTCATTAACATTAACACTCAGTATTAGGTTGAGCCTACATCTGTTATGTAGGATTATGGTTATGACGTCTGTCTGTACCTGGTCACGAGTCATTTGAGGTTATAGTCAAGCCTATACCACAGTATATAAACATTCAGTTATAAAACTCAGCCGCCAGTATTCCTAAAGGTTTTGAAGTTTACATACAACATACATAATAGGGGAGGTCAGCTCAAAGCGGCCACCTTAACTTTGAGTGAAAAAAAAACCTGTGAAACGACAGATTTCTTAAAAGAATTTTATCCTAGTAGGTAGAGAATTTATTAAATTTTTGTAATATGCAATTTAAATTGGCTCAAATTTAAAAATAAGCATATGATTTGTAAATTACTAAATCATGTCAAAAAACCGCTTTGCACGGGTAGGCCGCCCAAAGCGGCCATGGGGGTAAGGGCAAAGTGGTCAGCCCGTAAGAGGTTCACAAGAGTTGTATTTTTTTGTAGAAAAGTGCTTGCCAAAATAAAAATGCCATTATATTATAATTTAAAAACAACATTAATATCATGAGACTTGTTCTCAGTCTTTGCATAAGATAATTATCTTAACAAGATACAGTTTGGTTGTAGGTATGATATTGTTTTTAAGTAGAATCACTTCAAATCAATCAAAATATCGTCAACCTTGACTAAATTAATAACATACCTACTAGAACAATTCAATATGCAATGTAAGTTTATTTAATATATATACCTACGAGTAGAATATGTAGGTATAATTATTCTAAATATTTAACATTTTATAAATTAATCATTTTCTTTTACTTAGTCTGAGATTTGACTTGAGTAGATACCTATAGCAAATAACTATTGTCACTCTTCCTCGCTCGTCATACTGCCAATATGATACCTATTACCAGTACCGAGCGGAACTTGCATTTTACCCAGTTTTGTTAAACTCTAGGAGGTATGTTGGCAGTTCGAGGATATTTGTATTCTTGCCTCGTCTATGTTATAGAGATGCATTGCGTTAATTTAGTGCTTCTCAATTGAAGCTGAGGATCTTGAGCTTAGGATATGTTGAAACGCCGGGTTCTGACTATAGAACTCAGAATGGCGCAAACCCTTTATAAAAATATTATTTGCTTCGGCATATTGAAACGCAAGCTGTAGGATGTCTTCCTCCGTAAGGCCAAAACAGAGGTTGTTCATATGAAACACGTACTATACCTAAGAGCTCTTCTTCCTACTGCAGAGTAAATACTGTTGTAAATCTGTCAAATTTCTTTTTTGCAGATCCTGTTTTTATTCTTCTTCTCAAAGCTGTACACGGAACACCGTATAAATTTGATTGAGCCCCGCTTTTCATTTACGACTTTAATTGGTCGTCGTTTCATATTTTTGTCCCCCCCCCCTGAGTAGTTGTTCATCATCTAAATAAATTAAATAAGCAATACCTATCAAATTATATTTTGTATAAGGGCAAAGCGGACAGTGGGCCGCTTTGCCCGAGCCGCTTTGCCCATTTCGGCCATTTTATTTTAGAAATTAACTGCTCTCACATTACTTATTGCATTACGAAGAAAATATTACACAAGTAAAGCCAAATAGATAAGAACTAATACACGTGTTAAAAAAGCATTAAAATATAAAGAGGTTTAATTAAAACATGTTCAACTTATCTTGCATTTTTTTAACAAAACAAGCAAAAAAAATATTTTTGTTACTGTACCCACACACTTGATTTGCATTGCTACCCAATGAGGTATTGGTGCGGAGCGGGAGGTTTTGTAATGTGACAAAGAAACAACGTCGTGCTATCACTTCAAATAACCGAAAAAAGAAGCGTGGCCGCTTTGCCTGCTATGGCCGCTTTGAGCTGACCTCCCCTATACAAAATACGATAAAGTTCCTGGATTTTTTAATGTAATATTTATGTGAAAATTGTTTCTTTGAGTATAGAGTAAATTAATGTTTTTTTCTTTATTATTTATTTTTCTTTGTATACTTTATATCATTATTTAAATTCATATTGATAAAATTCACGTAAATCGTTGCTCGGAGGAAGTTACTGCTTAGTGATAAGCTCGCCATTATAACAATACATTGAATTATTTGTTTCTGTAGGTATGTTTGTAATTTTTTTAAATATAATAATTAATTTAATTTTAAAATAAATACACATTTAGTAGACATATGAAACACAACATATCGTATGATTTTGTTAGGTTAGAGAATCCTACATCCTACATCAATAGAAGAGCGTGAAGTTGATTTGATGGTAGGTGATAACCTTAGAAAATGATGCGCTTTCGACCTATTTGTTCCGTAAAGTATAAATTGAAATATTATGCGTAGCTAGTATGTGACGGCTATTTTTGTAGTGTGATAAATTAAATTTATTTTAATAAGGAAGTTTCTACTGATGTGTGTAAAAGATTTAGATTATATAAGAATATATAGGAAATAGGTAAGTGATTGTTGTAACTTATTGACTCAGTTGTTTAATCTTTTACTCATGATCGAAAATGCAAATAAAATTGAATGATTGGAGAGAGTCCTGTACGAATTACGCTACATTAATCTATGCTAATATTATAAAGCGTAAAGATTTGCTTGTTTGTTTGTTACGATTTAACTCAAAAACTACTCGACCGATTTTAATATTTCACCAATAGAAAGCTACATTATCAGAACGTTTTCTGTAGTACATCTACATTGCACCCATGCGAAGCCGGGGCGGATCGCTATGATCAATATAATCATCATCTACATCCAATACGAATATATCTAAATAAAATACTGTATACCGGATTAAAACGCGATTTATTATTTATATTGTTTAAATTATTTATCCCGACATTTCGGATGCTTTTCAGCAACCGTGGTAACGGGGAGACAGTTGCTGAAAAGCATCCGAAACGTCGAGATAAATAATTTAAACAATGTAAATAATAAATCGCGTTTTAATCCGGTATACAGTATTTTATTTAAATGTGTGATACTCGAGTTAATAAAAGACAATATTATACAAATATATTTTTATTCCTAAAATCTTAAAAATTGCATTTATGCATTCTGCTACCCTTCTTTTATCACCCCTCTAAATTTCTGGTAAAAATATTTAGTGAAGCGTAATTTCGATCCTACTCTTTTATTATATGTATAGATAACGAGTGGTCTAGTGGTTTAGTCACTGTATGTTCTATGTACTGTTTTAGCGTACGTTGTCTGCATTATTGGTTTGACTGATTAGTATTGTGACTCGCACAAGATGTGATGGACAGTATTTCGGAGCCCATTTTCAAAGTCGTAAAAAAGCTCTGGCATTCTAGCTCTAATTACAATTTTTGTCTGTGATATTTCAGTTTTTCCATGAACAACTAAAGCTTTGCTTGTTCGAATTATTCGTTTTATTATTTATCCCGACCTTTAGAAGATTTTTCATTTAAATTTGTGATACTAGCGTACTCAGATTATGTTATTTAATCTGAGCCCACGTAAAATGTCTTTTATTAACGCAATTTTATTAGTTTAATTGAACTGACATAATATTTTGAAGTTTTGACTCGTCTTCATTTCCATGGACTTGTGTTTTGTGGTTTAGCTACGCACGCACAAATTAATAAAAGTAAAAATCATTACTGAGCTTGCTTTAATTAAGAAATCCTTCAATAAACATTTTTGTCCTCATATAATTCTTTTATAAAACATGATTTATCGTTAAATAAGCGTAGGTAGGCTCCAGCCAATTTAAAATCAGTTCCAGTCAGTCGTACATAATATTATGAATGAATTCCGGGAAATTTCCATCTTTCATGCTAGAATAGTAGAGCGAGATTCTGAATACATAAGTTCGATTGCATTTAGAATTGACTATTGACGATTAAAGTCCAATTTGAATAAACTGTATTATATGTAGTATATCATAGGTAGAGACCTAGAGACTTTTCCTTACTAAAGAGGAGCAATTCCGAGATTTAATGAAAGGATCATACTAATATTATATAGAGTAAATATTTGTTTGTTACGATTTAACTCGAAAACTACTCGACCGATTTTAAAAATTAGTATTTTTTTATTTTTGTGTAGTTCACAATTGCGAAGCCGGGGCGTAATTTGACGAGCTTGTTGGCGCATTTAGTAGGCACTGATGAGTCGCGGGTTCGTATCCCGCGGGGATAACATATTTATAATTTTCTAACAGTGTCTTCACGGGTGCAAGGAATATCTAAATTCCGACCGGGTAACGAACCAGAGTTCATAGATAGAAAACCCGTGAAGTGCACATTGCGTTTCGGACTGTCTATAGATTTTCGAATGCTCGAAGTAAAAAGTAGACAGCACATCATTGACTGATGTTCTGTGGCTGGGGTTTTACCTATCATCAGTGACCCTCATGCTCGTTAGTTGATATGTAACATAAAAAAATCATATAATTAACAGATTGACACTATAAGTACTTTCTCGCAAGTCTTTCGGACTAGGGCCTCTGATTCAAAGCTGCTGTCATTTAAATAAGTTACAGCCATGATTTAGAAAAAAAACCCAAACAAAAGGCCCCGTTGGGAAACTCGAAAGAACACGCTTGTAAAGTGCTCGCCAGATAAGTCTGCGCGCGACGGGTGGCGTACTAAATATTGCCAGGTATAGAAAGCAAACTCTCAACCACTATACAACACCAAAAAAATCACCGGCATTCTGAATGTTAATTCGTATTAGGTATACTTAGTATACAACAGAAAACAAATTTATATTTAGATATCACGTTGAATTAACTACTAAATTTGACGTGATGTAACAATTTTATTTGTACATTTCAATTAGTTTTAGGGTGATGAATAATAATTACATACTAAAACTCAGTGAAAATATATATATTTTTAATTTGTTACATATTGTAACTGAATAACTCCTTATTTACCTACTCCATAAGAAATATTTACATAATCTACAATTAAATAAAACAACACCAATTTTTTTATATATATATATATATATATTTAATGTAAATCATTTATCGAGAATATAGCAGAACTTCTAAATTTTGGATAACTATGGTCCATCACGTATTTAAACACCTATACCTGTTTTATGAAACTTACTGATATATAATATTTATAATCCTCAATATTTCCTACTCATATTATTTATGACGATAGTAGATAGTGTTTTCAGACTAGCCACCCACAACACAGGGTATCCTAGTGTGGAGGCTAGTACCCATTATTTATGTAAACTATTATTTTTAGTAATTAAATAAATTTCATTTCATTTCATTTCATTTCATCAGTAGGTCAATCTTTCCATTCTATTTTCACATGTTTCTGATTCACTTGACTCGTTATTAGAAGAGTTTAAAGTTTTGCTGTCACTTGCATGATCAATTATAAATTTGTCCAGTTCTATGTCCAAAAGCCTGTCAGATTCAAAATATTGGTCTACGATTTTTTCAACATGCTGACACACATTATCGAATTAAATGCCGCTTCAGATTGAAGATATTTCACCTGTGGCTTGATTTAAATTTTTTTCCACAATACGTCTTTTTTTTTCAATGGGGTTTAAATCCTAAAACAGACTAAATCATTAACCAACAACAAAGTAAAAATATGTATCGTATAAAAATACCCCACATAAAGACATAATACCATGTACTGGTCACCCCAAAAATTACCTGTCAAGTAATAAAAAAGTTTTGAAAATGGTACAATCGGCCCTTTATTTTGCCGTTCTGCTTCATAAGCACGTTTTACTTTCAATATAACATCTCTACCAGCACTTTTTATAACCTTAGGCATGATGATTACCAATAAAATCGAATAAAAACGCCACTGCTGCACACTAATTCCGGAAAACAATATGACGGAAAGAAATTTAGTTCCAATTTTTGCCGCGCGCAGACTTATCTGGCGCGCGCTATACCTCAATTTTCTTTGTAACGTCTTCCAAAATTCAAATTACTTCGAAACCTTTTTGTAAATCTTTAAACGCTGAGTCAGATCCGTAATTTGGGTGTTTCAATAATGTGTTTCTACATACCTTGCAAATTTTCTAAAGGTTTCTGTGTTATTTTGTTAGCTTGCATTTTATTTATTTTATTATTAGATAAAGTTTATTTTATATTGGTCTAGGCAAGGAGCTTAGAACAGCATTGTCTGCGTTCGGTGACTATACGGCTATACTTAAATGAAGTTGCTTACCTATCTAGGTAGGTGTTATGTACCTACCTACCTACCTAGGTACTCATATTTGTGTTTATATAGGTCTTTAGTACCCAACTAGGTAGGTACCTAGGTAGTGTGAGAAAGAAATCCGTGACGAGATAGGTACATTAAATATTTTTCTAAGGTTTGTTAAGATTTACGCCACACAAATTAATTTTTATTAAAATACCTACAATATTTCATCGTCTTTAGTACCTACCTACCTACCTATTTATTAGGATGTCTTTTATATCTTATGGTTATATAGAAATAATATAAACTAATAGGTACACGGAATACCAAGGTTAATCTCAAGACATTTTATTGTTTCTTTTCTGAAACCGAAATGAAATTACGTGAATCAGCGTTTTTGCATTATCTCTCAAGGGATATGAGGGATAAGTTACTTTTGAATTTGACCCACGCAGTTGAAGCTACGGGAAAAAATCAGTTACATAATACATACCTATATGAATGTTTTGATTGAACAAGCAAATTATAGGTTATATCCCACAGAAACCGAAACACCAAATAAAACAAGTACAAAATGTAATATTGTATTAAAATACAATGAAATATAACAATCTTAAAAGAGTCTAGTCTCCTTCATCTCCACCCTCTTCTTCTTCATCGAACTCTCCTTCTTCCTCTGCTGTGGCATCTTGATACTGCTGGTATTCAGATACTAGATCGTTCATGTTACTCTCCGCTTCAGTAAACTCCATTTCATCCATACCCTCTCCAGTATACCAATGCAAAAATGCCTTACGCCTGAACATTGCTGTAAACTGCTCAGAAATACGCTTGAACAACTCCTGAATAGCTGTCGAATTCCCAATAAACGTTGCAGACATTTTCAAACCTCTAGGTGGAATATCGCACACAGCTGTCTTAACATTATTCGGTATCCATTCGACGAAGTAGGAGGAATTCTTGTTCTGAATATTCATCATTTGCTCATCCACCTCTTTCATTGACATTCGTCCTCTAAACACTGCAGCGACAGTTAAATATCTTCCGTGACGTGGGTCGCAGGCGGCCATCATATTTTTCGCATCAAACATTTGTTGCGTTAATTCGGGAACAGTCAGTGCTCGGTACTGTTGACTGCCTCGCGACGTAAGTGGTGCAAAGCCTGGTATAAAGAAATGAAGACGAGGGAAAGGCACCATGTTCACGGCCAACTTCCTCAAATCAGCGTTTAATTGACCAGGGAATCTAAGACACGTCGTGACACCAGACATCGTTGCAGATACGAGGTGGTTCAAGTCACCATATGTTGGTGTTGTAAGCTTTAATGTACGGAAACAAATGTCATAGAGGGCTTCATTGTCGATACAGTAGGATTCATCAGTGTTTTCTACCAGTTGGTGAACAGACAGCGTAGCGTTGTACGGTTCGACTACTGTATCGGACACTTTCGGCGATGGTACAACGCTAAATGTGTTCATGATACGATCAGGATATTCTTCACGAATTTTTGAAATAAGTAGCGTTCCTAAACCAGCACCGGTGCCTCCGCCAAGAGAATGTGTTAATTGAAATCCTTGTAGACAATCGCAACCTTCTGCTTCTTTCCTTACAACATCTAAAACAGAATCAACCAATTCTGCGCCTTCCGTATAATGACCTTTCGCCCAGTTGTTGCCTGCTCCGGACTGTCCGAAGACGAAGTTATCCGGGCGAAAGATCTGTCCGAAAGGTCCAGAGCGGACAGAGTCCATCGTGCCTGGTTCGAGATCAACCAGGATTGCTCTAGGCACATATTTTCCTCCAGTTGCTTCGTTATAGTACACATTAATACGCTCTAACTGAAGGTCGGAGTCGCCGTGGTATGTGCCAGTTGGATCAATGCCATGTTCGTCTGATATAACCTCCCAGAACTGGAAACATACGATTTATGTTACTGCACTGTTTTATAAGAATAGGGTATCATTAATATTGTTTGTATGGATTTTTGGGTTCGATACATTTCTCTTAACGAAGCGATCTTTCGATATATAAATTATTATTTATTACAGCTATTATTACTAATAACAGTAACAGCTGCGAGTAAATGAAATTACTGATATATTCCGGGTTATGTCAATATTATAATATTTAAGAATTTGGTATAGAGGTGGTAATCTTAGATTTATATAAATAATCAAAGGTGATAATAATTATACAAAAATACATACTTTTGCACCGATCTGATTTCCACACTGGCCAGCTTGTATATGTACGATTTCCCTCATCTTATTTTATATTTGCACTTAAATAATCTTCCTTGAAAAAATTAGAATCCAACTTTTCGTCGACAACCAACTAGACAGATAGAAAACAAATGCGTCGCTTCAAAACTTTTCGTATCGCATTCGATGCAATTTCAAATTTAAAAACCAGTTCTTTTAAAAGTTGCCTGCCAATTTTGATATATGTAAACTTTTTTCTTGGTCTAGTATTTTTAATAACTTTTCTCTCTCACTTTCCCAAATATATCGTCATGGACATAAAATTTGTTAAAGGGGCCCAATAGCTGATTGGCTGACGTAATGATCTGCCGCAAATTAGAATATGTTTATATGATATATGTATGTTATCTATCCATCTATCTATAGGCAGTCAACACTACAAGGAGTACCATTTCTCACCAGCTATTCTGTATACGGCTTGGGGATCGTCTAGAAAAAAGCATACTCATTTTTTAATGCCAGCAATGCTCCTGCAAGATTGGTTGCAGATGTGTATTGCAAGCAGTAATTACCTATTTTATTTATTTTATTTTATTTATTCGGAAAACAAACAGTACAATACTCTTAAATGACAAACAAAGAAAAATCTAAGTACCATTTACAAGTTTTCGCAGTTAGAGTCTATTGTTACAAATATAAAGCCTAAGCTCGTTTTACTAACAAAACGATTACAAATTTGAAGGTTAGTAATGCATATGAGAAAAAGAAAAGGTATCATTTCAGTTAGAGAGACGTATTGAACCAGTTTTTACAAATTTTCCTTTTGAGAGTCTTCGCTGAGGAATTGAACAAATCTATGTCGAGAATGTCATTTAATTTGTTAATTTGGTTTCCCGATCTTAAAAAGAATGAATTTTGTCTGTAGTTTGAAGAACTATAGGGAACGTGAATAAGGGTTTTATGTCTTGATGATCTTGAGGGCACTTTTATACAAATTTTGGAAAGAAGATATGGACAGTCAACTTTAGATTGCAATAAATTAAGCAAAAACATTATATCCGCTGTCCGACGCCTCTCTTGTAGAGGAAGTAAATGGTGCCTCTTGCATCTTGATTCATAACAAGGATCGCTTGTCTTGCACTTAAACTGTAGGTATTTAATAAATTTTTTCTGTATGGATTCCAGTCTATCTATGTAAATATGGTATTGTGGATTCCATATCTGCGAACAATATTCGAGAATGCTACGCACGTATGAGCAATATAGAATTTTTGTTACTTTAATGCAGGTGAATTGCGAACACATTCTCATAATAAAACCAAGAGACTTGGCAGCTTTATTGACCAAGTAGTCAACGTGTTTTGAATATGTCAACTTCGAGTCAAGGACTACACCTAGATCACGAATCTCCACAACTTTTTTAAGGTTTTGTTCTTTAAGAGAGTATGTGAATTGCGTAATCTTAGACGAGCGGCTGAATGTCATTGAAAAACATTTTGAGACGTTAAGATCTAGTTTGTTAACACGGCAATATTTTTCAAGCCTGTGGAGATCTTGTTGTAGAAGATAACAGTCCGTAATGCAGGTAATTTTTTTGAAGATTTTCATATCGTCAGCATAAAGAAGGAATTTTGAATATTGAAAACATGAGTGAATGTCGTTAATAAAAATATTGAATACTAAGGGTCCTAAGAGTGAGCCTTGCGGTACACCTGAAGGCACACAATTCCACGGAGAACAATAACCATTAATAACTACTGCCTGTGATCTGTTCTCTACATAGGATTTAAACCACCTGTAGAGATTGCCATGAATTCCAGCGAAGTATAGCTTCTCCAAGAGTAATGCATGATCGATACGATCAAATGCTTTACTGTAATCAGTAAATATAGAGTCCACCTGGCCACCAGCATCTATACTTGCTGTAGTATAGTCAGTAAATGTTATCAAGTTAGATGTAGTGGAGCGGTTCTTCAGAAATCCATGCTGCTCGGAAATAAAAGAGGTTGATAAAGTATGGTAAACTTGTTTATAAATCAGTTTTTCAAACACTTTAGCGAATGTACATAATTTCGAAATGGGGCGATAGTTTTTAATATCACTCTTAATACCACTTTTATGAATGGGAGATATAAAAGCAGACTTCCAAATTTTGGGCACAGTACCCTCTTTAATAGAACGGTTGAATAATAATACTAAGGGTTTGGTTAAGGAATCTGAGTATTTGGAAATGAATAGAGGAGGAATTCCATCAGGACCAGCTCCTTTTGTGTGGTCAAGTGTGTTCAGGATTGCTCCTACCTCATCTGGAATTATATCTATGTTATCAATTGTATTACTAGAGTTTGGAAGATATTTAAAGTAGTTAGAACCAACGTGATGGTTAGTCGATGGGGAAAGAAAAGTAGTATTAAAATAGGTTGAAAAGAGGAAACAAGCATCTTCGCCAGACTTCGCTGTTTGCCCTTCATATGACATAGAAGAAGGAAGGTTATTTGAACTATTTTTGTTGGACTTGATGAATGACCAAAACTTTTTAGGATTCTTTATTATTGAGTCTTCACAATTCCTAATATAAGACATATAACAAGATGCTTCTAAAGTTTTAGCCCTCCGACGAAGTAGCGAAAAAGTATTGTAATCTGCTGTATTACCGTACAGGCGATATTTACACTTTACACACTTACACTTTACTATCAGTGAGCTCTTATTGTATAAACATGATTTTATTATAAGTAGGTTTGGTAATTTTCAAATCACGTACCTACTATATAAATATTTATAAAGTATATACTATACTAGTGTGTTTTTTGTTTCGTCTTGCGTTTCAACTCTAATACATAGCTGTACGAGCAATTAACTGTAATGCACGAGCACGAGTTAAAACCTAAAACTATTTCCTATTCTCTGTGCATGGAATTTGAAAATGGAATACAATCACATAAACTAATAACTTCTTGTAAAAATACCTTTTGTGTATATTTAAAAAAAATCTTTCTCCGCTTTCTCAAACTCATTGTGTCACTATAGTATTGTCGATTCGATATCTTTTAAATGACTGGAATCATGTAGACGATAGCGCCAGTCCGGTCCATTCCATTCCAGCGCTACTGGGTTACTGGACTGGAATAATGTAAACCGAGTATTAATTTCTAGACACAGCAATGGTTATATGTATCACTAGATACGTAATGTCATTGACAATTTGCCCTAGCGTAGCCAGGTAGCTTTCCTTCTTTTTTGTTTCCCTGAAAATTAAATCCATTGCCTCAGAGCAATGAGCTGAACGTATGGAATGTGAATGAATGATTTGTAAAAAAAATAACTAAGAGCAAACGATATCTTCGTAAGGATTTCGTTCATTCGTAATAAATTGTTGATCGGTTGAGTCGTTCATTTGCAGTCTTGCGTTAAATAGCGGGCTCCAATCAGAATTTCGGTAAAGGCATTTCACGTTTACTCGACCGAATTTGGGACTGATTTGTAAATGTTGGTTCGGTGATTACTATTTTGGTTGTAATGCCCAAGTATATAATTTTAAATTGAGTAAAATCAAGATTTAATATTTAAAAAAAAAATAAAACAATCAGTCGGACATCTTCTTGGCGTGATGGACATTATACCTCGCATTTCATTGGAACGCGGGTTCGAAACCCTTCGGAACGTTATGTTTATAATTTTCTGTATACAAGTTTTCGTTACGTATTTCTTTAGGTCACTAGGATTAATTACATAAATTTTTATTTGTAATTTATTGGTACTTTAATTAAAATAATAAAGTATACTGACATAGTTGGGAAGGCAATAGTTATTATAAGGCCTGAAACACAGTATTAACTATATCGGGAGAATGTGTTTAAAAGAAAGTATGTAAAATAGCAGTAATAAGTAATAAGGATGGTGATTATTAAATTTCAAGCGGTCGCGCATAACCGAAAAGACGTCCGGACTAAATTTAGGCATTTAAAATAACAAATAATTAAATAAATATTTACCTTTTATAGTTGTATTTCGATCAGGATACTATTTAAATTAAAGGAAAATATATGTATATATACGAAATTATTTGTGAAGAAAAAATTCGAAGATATAAACAAAATCTTAACCGTTGAAATCTGCGCGACCGCTTGAGGCTTAAAAAAATATTTAAAAAATATGTTTTTATGTCAATTTTACCTCAGTTGATGATTAATTATGCGTTATTGATGACAATGATGAATATCGAATTCGAAAATACATAAACTGAATGCAACTGTGAATAGACTATTTACTATATGTTTGAAGTGAAAATAGTTCACCAAATCAAGAAACATATATAAAACCCATGTCTGTTTCAATTTTAAATACACCCTTCAAATAGATTAATCCGTTTTCTATGTGTGAACTGCCTTCCTAATTACGTTAAGGGTAATGTCGCTGGTTTTGAATATTGTATGAGCGTCCGAGGGATAAGAGGCAAAAGATCACAACGGAATTATATAAAGTTGTTATTACAATAAAAATATGGATAAATAATAGCAGAATTGTAAGCAGGAACTATAAAATCGAATAACAATGTAAATCTAATATTGTCTTTATTGAACGAGAGTATCACACATTTAAATAAATTACTTAATAACGGATTAAAACACGATATTTTTTTTATATCGAAACGTCGGCATAAATAAATTGAATCGCGTTTTAATACATTATAAAGTAATTTATTTAAATATGTAAATCTATTTTAACTTAAAGATTTTATCACAACAGTCGCTACTTGCTTATGGGTAATTTACTTTCTCCGGAAGCAATGTTTATTTCAATTTTAAAAACGATATAAAGTTATAAAATTATAAATTAATAATAAATAAAAATAAAGAGCGAAGTATTTATTTATATTTTTGCCAACCTTCCAAAGACCTAATACACCAATATTTACATACATACATACATATACATCACGCCTCTTTCCCACTAGGGTAGACAGAGATCACGGAATTCCATATGCTCCGATCCTTACATACTACTTTCGCTTCTTCCACTTTCATCAGTGCTTTCATACACACTCATTGGTTTCGAGTAATTTTGACCTGGCCCTTTTGAATAACGTCCCCGATCTGATCGAGGTACGTTCGCCTACCATTATTTAATATTGTTATAAGTCCAAAAGTACAACCGAGTTCGATAAAAAATTCATAGGAGAGAAAGACATAACTTTTGTAGAAAAAGCACACATAATATTCCGTTTGCACGGATAAAAGCAGGATATAAATAAAATAGCAGCTCTATATAGATCTGTAATTAGCTGAGTGGACAAGTTTCAAGTCAAAGGATCTCACAAAGGCATCTGATGTGTAATGCTCTCCATTCCTTTTTACCTTAAATAATATCGTATATGTATCTCGCTTCAGAAGCCCTTTACGAGGCAAACCCAAGCAAATGTTAAGGTATAACTTTCATATTGTAAATTAAACTATAAAAGAGAATGCCCGAGTCCCCTAGTGGGGCATGGGGCAGACCCATTACTGTCTGTATCAGTGATCATTTGTCTTCTGTGTTCTGCCCGAACAATTTTTTTTAAATCTCGTTTTCCGGGATTCAAAACCAGGACCTGCAGTGCTAAGCGCATTTCCGCTTAGCATTTAGCCACGGAGGCGGTCCTAACTTTCTGTGCCTAGTTGTTTGGCTCGATAGTGTACACTATTATTATGGGTATTTTGCGTTGAGATGGGTTGCGGGTTCAGATACCCGCTGAGTCAGACGTGTTTACAACGCCTACTTAATAATCCAATAGTGTTTGTTTGCTTGTTCTTCTTTTATTAATTTTCTTTTTTTTTAATAATAATCAGAAGTTAATTACCTAGTTTATCATTACTAGTCTAGTTTAGTATTTTAGTTTTTATTTCCATATGTTAGATATCGACAGAGGAGCATGAGGTTCACTTGATGGTAGGTAATACCTCAGCCACAGAACAATAGTCAATGAGGCCACGTCGACCTACTGTTTACTTCGAGCATTCGGAAATCCATAGACTGAAACCGAAACGCGCAATATTTCACAGTTTTTCCATCTATGAACGATGCATCGTTACCCGGTCGGAATTTCGATATTCCTCCCACTCATTCAATGCCCGAAGTTCCTAGACGTGGGGATGACATGTTTACAGAAAATTATAAACATGTCGTCCCGGTGGCATTCGAACCCACGATCCATCGATGCGCACGGAATGTGTTACACGACAAATAGTATACGGTGGGATAGAAGTAACTATATTGCAGTAAGTAGAAAAAGACCCAAAAATAGATAATAATCAAAGTCTGCATGGACAAAGTCGCGGGTATAAACCATATATAAATTAAAAACTCAATTTGTCGGCCTTTATCAGGTTTTTTTGTAGAGTAATAAATCTCAAGTGTCTCCAAGACCTAGGTAGTTAAATGTTAACTTACCGGGCAGGTTTGAAGTAGTTTATTCTACTTATCATTAGCTAATACAGACACTACAAATATAGGAATACTAAAGCCTATATGGGAACAGTCCCTTATCTGATTAATTAATCTAATGCACTTCGCACAGCGCTGCCAAAAACCACTGTATGTCTATACTCTTCTATATATATGCCTACATTCACCGAATGCACTAACATTATTGCAGTTATTCGATTTATAAATTAAAAGATTGAATTATTTTTGGGATTCATATGCAGTATTTTTATGAAGAACGATCCGCCCCGGATGCATTTGAGTTTGAGAACAGACTGGCAAACTGGCGGGAGAAGCTGGGGGGTTGGTTTAAAGATCAGCCGTATCAAGACAGAATACTTGTTTTACGATTTTGGTGGTCTTTCTATATTCGCACCAATTTCTAGACGAAAAACTACTGCCAGTCTGTTCCGATTTCCGTTAGGTACCTTGGTTCTCTCATCCAAGGTGATGGAAATATTTCTCTGTCTAAAATAATCTGATGAGGTTGGATAAAATGGAGAGAAGTATGTATGGAACAACTTGTGATTTACGGTCCTTAAAACTTAAGGGAAAATCTACAAGACCGTGATAAAACCCGTATTTATGTATGATTCTGAATGTTGGGCAAATAAGGTGATGGATGAAAAACGTTTGCATGTAGCTGAGATGAGAATGCTGAGGTGGATGTGTGGAGTGACAAGATTAGACTTATCTAATCTAGTCTTAATAAGAATATGACTTTATAACCATGGTTACAGGACTGTCTCCCCGTGACCACGGTTGCTGAAAAGAACAGAAACGTCGGGATAAATAATTTAAACAATATAAATAATAAATCGCGTTATAATCCGGTAAACAGTATTTTATTTAAATGTGTGATACTCGCGTTAATAAAAGACAATATTATAGCCCGTTCTTGGCTAACGCCCTAGCTCGCTAGTTATAGAAGTATTTATAGTGAATACAGAACATTGTGTCATTATTTAATGTATAAATCGAATACACATAACCCTTTCTTTGCTAAAGTCCTGAGAATAATCGACTTTCCTATTCAAATATCGTATTTTCAATACAATTTGTTGTGTATTCAAGTGTTTACTGACAGAACGAGAAATTGATTTGACTGTTTACTGTTTTCTACATTGGGTTCAATTTTAGAGATCCGTTGTCAAAAAGGCTTTTTTCTTTTTAAGTTAGATAACATGCCCCGACTTCGCACGGGTGCAATGTAGTTTTTTTTTTTTTTAAGATATTTATTGATTAAAGAAAAAAATACATTTACATTATTAATTTATACATTGCAAAAAACCACTAAGGTTTACCGTGCAACGGTATTGAGAATCTTCACGTAAACAGATTGAGTTTTAGTTATTACAAGATCAAGAGCAAGATGTATTATAATATACAAAAACCTATATTACTCGCTGATAATGTATTCTTTCTATTGGTGAAATAATTTTTAAAATCGATCGAGTAGTTTTATCGTAACAAACAAACAAATTTCTCTTTATAATATTAGTATGGATATCGACAGACGAGCATGTGGTTCACTTGAGGATAGGCGATACCCCAGCCACAAAAAATCAGTCAATGATGCGCTGTCGACGCAAAGTGAAATTGTGATAGAGACGTACATAGCAATGTGCAATTCACGATTTTTCTATCTATGAGTGGTGGCTTTACCTTGTCGGAATTTCGATAGTCCTAGAATCCATTTATGTAAGAAAATTAAAATCATGTCATCCCGGTGGGTTTCGAAGCCGTGATCCATCGAAGCGCAAAATAGGTGTTCTACCAAATACGCCAACGAGCTTGTCAAAAAAGCATATTATAATGTATATATTTTTATAATCGTTCTTTTTTTTCTATTTATGAAAGAATTATTAAAATCGGTCCAGTAGTTTTTGTGTTACAAACATACAAAAATTCAAAAATACAATCTTTCCTCTTTATATGTAATATACTAGCAACACGCCCCGGCTTCACACGGGTGCAATGTAGATCTACTATACACAAAACATAGCCTATATTACTCGCTGATAATGTAGCTTTCTATTGGTAAAAGAATTTTTAAAATCGGTCCAGTAGTTTTTGAGTTTATTCATAACATACAAAAATACAAAAATTCAAAAATATAAATCTTTCCTCTTTATAATATTAGTATAGATATAGATGTATTGTATATGTCGGTTTCGATCACAAAATCCGGTGGTGTCGTATTATGAACATTTGTAATTAATTTTTAATCCCTCGATTTAAACAAGTATTTGTTAAGGTTTGGTTTGATTCGGATTACGGGTTGATGAAATTCTGCGTAACTTTTGTTTATTGAATATATTTATGTAGGTACTAGCGACCCGCCCCGGCTTCACACGGGTTTAGATTTTTTGGCAGGGGTTTGTAGTGGAAGAGTGAAAATATAGGGTTGTATGTATTTTTAATGCCACATTATAAAAAAATAAAAACAAAAGATTCGTCAAAAAATTAAGGGTGAACAACCCTTATCACTTAGGGGTATGAAAAATATATAGTAGCCGATTCTCAGACCTACTGAATACGCATATAAAATTTGGTAAAAATCGGTAAAGCCGTTTCGGAGGAGTTCGGTAACTAACATTATGACATGGAAATTTTATATATTAGATATTCAATTTACAATTATTGCTAGTACATCCATTTAAGTAAATTTTCCACCTGTGCTAGGATGTCCCGCTCTTCCATAGAAACTTTCTTATTGTATATGTAATAACTAAACTTTATTATAAAACCTTAAAATAAAATCACAGAAAAGTGTGGGTGTGTATGTACGTGTGTGTTATGTGTGCAATTTTTGAGTGAATTTTATGTAGGTATTGTATATATACGTATTTAGTAAAGTTGTACCTATTTATAATGTATGTACATTTAAATTTTTATTCTTTCCAATTTTTTTTTGGTGTACGCTTTTTCTTATTATGAAGTTAGCCAGGTGAAAATCCGATATTCCTGCTCAAACTTTAGCTATATCGTAGCTTGAATAGCTTATACCGGATATAATAATATATCATTAACAATTAACATTAGTAAACATTAGTTTTTACTATTAAAAGTAACAGAAACAATATTGTTTCGTTTATTAAAAGCTCAATAAAACAAAAACTACACACAAATTACATTAGCAGTCTAATTTTTATTTAATTTCATAGAAATTTTGTGTTAACAGCCTAAAATTCAGTGGCGTAGCTAGGTGGACAGGGGCTCCGATGCAAAGAGAAATAAATCGCAATCCCCAAATACTGACTGACTTTTGACGGGCTCGTTGGCGCGTTCGGTAGAACACCTGCCGTGCGCATCGATGGGTCGTGGGTTCGAATCCCACCGGGAGCACATGCTTATAATTTTCTGTAAGCATGTTTTCCCCACGTCTGGTAACTTCGGGCATTGATCGGGTGGGAGGAATATCTAAATTCCGACCGGGTAACGAACCACCGTTCATAGATGGAAAAACCGTGAAGTGCATATTGCGCGTTTCGGTTTCAGTCTATGGATTTCCGAATGCTCGAAGTAAAAGTTAGGTCGACAGCGCATCGTTGACTGATGTTCTGTGGCTGAGGTATCGCCTACCATCAAGTGAACCTCATGCTCGTCTGTCGATATCTGACATAAAAAAAAAAAAAAAAAAAAAAAAAAACTATATTTCTACAGCAACTTCACAACATTAATTATTTGCAAATTATTGTTATAAATGCTCATTTAAAATTTTGAAAAAAAAAAAAAAACTTGCGAGCAAGCTCGAATTTTTCTAGCTTCAAGAGCTGCCTCCCCCTCATTCCAAAGCCCATGGGTCCCTCTCAGCTTCAGGGCCCCGGTGCACTGCACCACTTTGCCCTGTGATAGCTACGCCACTGCTAAAATTACGCCTAATATAAACTACTAGCTTCTACCCGCGAAATCGTCAGCGCAGACTCCGACTATACTATCTGTTTTTGGCCTTTCCTACTTATACTATTATTATTATTACTGCAATACACTCTTATCCCACCCTATAATATTATATATTTTTTTTCGTGTAACTCTAATGCACCGTACGTCGCAATAGCTCTCAGAGAGCAGGACTCTTTTCGAATTACTTGACATTAATCGTTATAATTAGGCCAATTAACTAAATATCATTATAAATTATAGTAAATATCATTATAAATTATAGTATATATAATTATAGTATATATATGGGGTTACGTCACGGACAGTGATACGTCTGTATTTGCTCTCGTAAACTAATATTCGTAAAATCATTTAAAAGTTACTTCTAGCCTTGAGAGTGTTAATAGTTTGTAAAATAGTGTCTGGGGTGGCTGTGTGAGTGTTTGTTAAAGCCTAAACGCATTCCTTTTATTATAACGCAATTCATTTCGTTTACGGATATCAAATAATTAACAAAATTTTCGGTAGTGGGTAGTTGCGTATTTGATACTGTGTTCTGTAGTAAACTTCGTTCGTAAAAGTAATATACTACGTCGTGATGGCTAAATGCACAGCTTGCGGCAAGTTCCTTTCGCCAGTAGCGGCCGCCGTATGTACAACCTGCCCGTGTATGTATCACAAAGCATGCGTATCGACGTCTAGTATTACAGTTATGCCTAAAGACTGGAACTGCCCGGAATGTAAAAATAAACAGCGCAAGGGTGATAACAGTGATACTCCGGTAAAAGGCCTGTGTGGGGACTTCGCTTCCCCGCCCTCTGTGGAAGATGACGTCAGACTTATGCGCCGTGAGCTCGCCGAGTATATGTCGGAGCTTCGTGAATTTCGTAAAGACTTTCGTCTATCCATCGCGAGCATTGGAGAGCGGATGGACCAGTTCGAGCGTAGACTTGAGGTCGTCGAGCAAAAGGAAGCGTCTCCGAGATCCGAAGAACTTAGTGATCTTCAGAAGACAGTGGTTCAACTTCAGATGGAGCTCGACCACCGGGACCAGGAGGCGCTGCTGTCCGATTTGGATATTGGATTTCTGCCTGAAGAGAAAGGTGAAAATGTCCAACACACTGTGACTATCCTGGCAGCAAAACTGGGGGTCACCCTTGAAGATCATGACATCGTGTTCGCGGAAAGGGTCGGTGTCGCCGGTGCGCCCGGTGCGCCTGGTGATGGTGGCGAAGGTTTAATGGGGCGCCCGCGCCATGTCGTCGTACGCTTGTCGCGCCGACGTATACGAGACGAGCTGCTGCGGGCCGCACGCGTGCGTCGTAATATTACCACGTCGGACATGGGACTGGTTGGGCCACCGCGTCGCGTGTATATTAACGAGCGATTGACGCGCTCCTCCCGCCAGCTGTTTCACCGTGTACGCGACGAGGCAAGAAAGCAGCAGTGGCGTTATGTGTGGACTAGAAGAGGTCGTGTCTTCGTTCGACAGGGCGATGGGAAACAGGCATTCGCTATACGTTCAGACGCCGACTTCATTCGGGTTTTTGGGTCTAGCAATGTTAGGTAAAAAAAAATACACGAACATTCTTGCAGTTCAGGCTCAGATGTTTTATTGTTTTGTCTTTTCGCAGTTTTTAATATTTATCACTATACCTTGCTACATTAAAATTACACTTTTATGTCTAGTTACACATTTTTTAAAATTAAATTATACTGAAAACCAGTTAAAATCACTCAGAATATTTTTGTTTTTATTTTATTTTAGTAACAACCTTAAAAATAAATTTCATAACTATAAGTGCAAAATGTTTAATTATAAATATGATTCATTATATTATTGTAATAATAGAGAAATCGCCGATAAAATCACTTGTGTTATTTTTATATGTGTGTTTTGTGTACGGTTTTTTGATAGTGCATTGTGTCTTTTTTTCCTGTTTAGTATAATAAGTAACAGTAATAATGGTTAATAAACTTTTAAAGATAGGTTTATACAATGCAGGTTCCCTTGGTACTAATCATGATAACTTAATAGCTTCAGTGGCCAGAAACGACCTAGACGTGTTAGCAATTAATGAGACTTGGTTGAGAGAGGGTGAGGGGGGGCGCGCTCCCGCGCTGCCGGGTTATCGGTTGCGGCACATACCGCGCCCGACCGCCACGCAGCGCGCGCGCGGCGGCGGCGTCGGCTTCTACACCAGGAGAGGCGCTTGCGTCCGCACGTGGTCACACCCGGTCGACCCGCGACACAGGTCGGTTGAGCAGATGTGGCTCACTATGTCGCTTAATGGAAAGAAAATTGCAATCGGCACGGCATACCGGCCCCAATGGATGGATGTCGATATATTTTTTGATGCATTAACGGATTCGATTACTTCAATCACGAATTATGATAGTTTGATTATACTAGGAGATTTTAATATTAACTTACTGAATGAAAGTGATCCTAAGACTATAAAATTTTTTACGTTCTTATCATGCTTAAATTTGTCACAGTTGGTTACTACACCGACACACTTTACTGAAAATAGTCAAACTCTTATCGATGTTATTTGTACTGACATACGCGTTAAAAAAAATATTTCTTTGGATCACGTAGGTACACTGTTTGGTCATTGTTTAGTGATCTGTGAATTTCACATCAAACGGAAAAAACCTGCGCCGCTTACTATTACTTACAGACCAATAAAAAATGTCTGTATAGATTTTTTTAATAATGATCTGAGCGCTATACACTGGGGTCTAATACAGGAGCTTGGTAATGTTAACGATATGGTTGCCGCTCTGAACCACTCCATTCTGTCAGTGTTTGATATTCACGCACCTGTCAGATCAATCAAAGTTAGAGAGCGTAGTTATCCTTGGATTACAGATACAATTAAACTCATGATGAAATTACGTGATGAGGCGTTAGCGGAATTTCATAAAAATAAAACAAATAGTAAAAAACAATATTATAAGAATTTAAAATCTACAGTCAATCAAGCCCTTTTTTTAGAAAAATCCGCTTATTTTAGACACAACATTAATAATCAAGTAAAAAATCCCAAAGTATTATGGAAAAATCTTAAGACTTATTTAGTGCCTAAGGACACTACTGATCTACCATCATTTCTCAATGATCCCAACATAATTAATAACCACTTTTTAAATATCCCTGGTTCTTCTTCTGCCAGCATCTCACAGCTAGCGTACTTTAAGCAGCATAAATATGGCGACGCAGTTTTTCACATTGATACACTCAGTTCTCATAAAATAGTCAAAATAATACATAACTTGAAATCTAAAGCAGAAGGATGCGACTTTATAAATTTAGATATGCTTATTATGACTTTTCCGTATACAGTTGATTTGATTATTAATGTAATTAATACGTCCATAAGTACATGCACATATCCAGACATATGGAAACTTGCAATCGTTCGCCCTTTGCCAAAAAAATCTAATCCAACAGAGCCAAAAGACCTAAGACCGATCAGTATTTTACCATGTATGTCAAAGATAATAGAGAAGGCTGTTTCCGATCAATTAATAACTTTCCTTGAAGACAATAACATTTTGCCAGCGAAGCAGTCAGGTTTTAGGAGAGGGCGTGGTACAGTTACTGCCTTGCTGGATGTGACCGACAATATTCTTTGCTCACAAGACGAGGGTTTGTGTACACTTCTAGTACTTTTAGACTTTTCTAGAGCTTTTGACTCCATAAATATTGAACTTCTTATGGCTAAATTAACCTATTATGGTTTTGACTCCGAAGCATTGCAGTGGTTCAATAGCTACCTTACAAACCGATTTCAATGCGTGAAACTAAATCTCTGTGATGGTTCTACGCTACTGTCTGATAAAGTGGCAGTTACCAGAGGAGTACCGCAGGGGTCTATTTTAGGACCAATTCTTTTTATTCTTTATTCGGCCGACATTACAAATCATATAAAAACATGTAAATTTCACATTTATGCAGATGATATTCAAATATATATTTCTTGTAAACCATCGGAAATTGATAATGCAATAGCTAGTCTAAATGAGGATCTTGCGAATATAGCCAAATGGTCTGTTAATAATAATCTCCTGCTTAACCCTGATAAAACCAAGTATTTAATGTTTGGCAGTAAGTATCAAATTTCCAGTTTAAATCCATCCTTGGAATTGATTCTTATGAACAAATCAATTGAGCGCGTATCTGAAGCACGTAATCTTGGTTTGCTTATGGACTCTGATTTGCGTTTCGAGAAACATATAGCAAACTCTGTCAAAGATTGTTTCTATAAGTTAAAAGTGCTGTACAAGATGAGACCTTATATTAAAGAAGACTTACGCATACAACTTGTCGAGTCACTAGTTTTATCTAAACTTAATTACATGGATGTAGTGGTGGGCCCGCGTCTGCTAGCTAGGACCCAGAAACTTGTGCAACGCGTTCAGAATGCCTGCGCTCGCTTTTGTTTTGAAATTCCTTCAAAAGCTCATGTGTCTCCATTTTTAAATAAGCACTCAATAATTAAAATGAAACATCGTCGCAAGCTCCATTTAGCTTGTCTTCTCTTTGGTATTATCAAGTTTAAAACACCAGAATATCTGTACCAAAAGTTATCTTTCGTAGCTTCCCAGAGGTTATGTGGATCAAGACAGTGTGCGATGCAGCTCGTCATACATAAACATAAAACAAATACTTTTAGAGGTAGCTTCCGCTATGCTGCATCAAAGTGCTGGAATAACATTCCTCCACCGTTAAGGAACCTGCATCATGTTAAACTTTTTAAATTAAAACTTAAACAATTTATAAGTGAACATCAAAAGAGTCAGGAAGCACAGACACATGACACAAGCGTTATTTGAGTAGGTATTTCATGTTTATTTAGGTATTTTATTTTATGATAAAATTTGTATGTTTTTTTTATTTTATTTTTTGGTTTCAGTATGTACTTATAGTTAATTTATGTACGGTTAGTAGGGTATAGTTGATATACATATTTATTATTTTATTTTGTGTGCCGTGACGTAACCGAGAGGTCCCAACGGAAGGTCAGCGCTGGTTAACAGCCAGCAAAATGCTGAGTTGAGGCCCTTTCTGTGACACTTTTGTATGTAAAATGTCTTCTTATGTGTTTTTATGTATTCCTATTTGTCACAAATAAATATAATTTCATTCATTTCATTTATATATGTTATTCTGATGTATAAACAATAATACTGTAAAGTTTCATTAAAATCTGTTCAGTAGTTTTTTCGTGAAGGAGTAACAAATATACTCGCAAACTTTCACTTTTATAATATTAGTATGAAGTTTAAAGTGAAAAATGTATACTTTTACTTGTTCTTGCCCTATTCCTCTTTTTATTTGTCTCTCTTCTTTAACATGTTATATTATCACACCGCTCAAACACATATCATTCTTCAAACAATCAATCCATCTTTTTTAGGCCTTGCTTCCTTATTAACACATTTTTCTTAACACAAATCTAAAAAAAAAACTTTTACTACTTACCGCGACAAAAAGATTAGAGTTCGATCAAAATGCATACAAAATTCTATCCAAATCTGTTAAGCTGTTTATGTATGTGTTACTGTACAACAAACGTCCATATAAAATACTAGGATAATGTTTTTGTAAGATTTCATTGTATATGTTTTTCTTTAATAGAAAAGTAGCTCCTTAAACTGGATTATTGTTTTTGTAATTAAACTTACAACATATTTCACTTACTTTCTTAGATATAATGGTAGCTATCCACTAAAGCAAAGATGTATAGCTTTTCTATGAGATCTTAGGTAGCCTTATTTTTATATGAAAGATTAACTATTCTATGTATAGACTGGCCATGGCTGGCTGGCTGGCTGGCTGCCAGACATGGGCTCTAATAAAAAAACAAATAAAAAAACTGTCTTTTATTAACGCGAGTATCACACATTTAAATAAAATACTGTATACCGGATTAAAACGCGATTTATTGTTTAAATTATTTATCCCGACGTTTCGGATGCTCCAGTCCGGTCGCGGGAGACTGCTCCAGCAGTCTCCCGCGACCACGGTTGCTGAAAAGCATCCGAAACGTCGGGATAAATAATTTAAACAATAAATCGCGTTTTAATCCGGTATACAGTATTTTATTTAAATAAAAAAACTGTCAGTATTCCAAAGAGCAACAGAGAGATCGATACTGGGTATACGACTAAGTGATAGGGTAAAAAATATAGAGATCCGGAAACAAACCAAATTAATAGATGCCGCCGAAATGTACTGCAAACTCAAGTGGAAATGGGCTGGACACATAATAAGATGGAGATGGAATAAGATGGAGAAGATGGAGCGAACGTGTACTACACTGGTATCCCAGAGACGGCCGACGGAACAGAGGTCATCCCGTTATGAGGTGGAGAGATGATATCCATGAAGTGGCCGGCAACACCTGGACGAGGGATGCCCAGAACAGACACAGATGGCAATATATAGAGGAGGCCTTTACCCGTAATCGGGTACCCAACCAATAAAAACTATTTTTATTTTATTTACTTTTTAATATAAATATTTCACTGTAACACTAACAATAGATTAAGGAAACTAATTACTAACATAACCAAAAAAATGTTACTTAAGGTTGGCAATAAAAGGCTTTTGAACTTTGAATTTGAATGTATAGACTAGTTGATCGTAGGAAAATACAGTACTTCCTGTATTAAATGGTGCCTTATGCTTCGCTGAATCGCGGGTTTGAGTCTCAACAGACCACATGTATTATAATTGTCTACTAAACTAGTAAAAAAGGAATATTGAAATCTTCATCTTCCTGCCCTGTTCCCATTTTTTATTTGGGGTCGGCGCAGTATGTTTTCTTTTTGTTTAATTTAAAAAAATATATATTGAAAAAAAGAGTGTGTGTACTTATGTACACGCGTTAGAAGTTATACTTCTTTGGCTTATAAAAAATATGGCTAAAATGCAGTAGTGATTAACGATAAATATTAAAATAAAAACACCAAAATAATATTTATTTATTCACACTGTTTAATTGTACTGTTACGAAACACGTGTTCTAAATATAAAAATACTAGAATATACAACTTGAACATAATTATCGATTTTCATGCCACCTAGAACTAACTTCATGATATAGAATTCAGGTGTCGGTGTGCGCGCGCATCGTAAAAATTCACTCTCATCATTTTTCTCCATCGCGCCAAAAGAAGTATAACTTCAATAACATCTATAAAATAAAATAGTTTAATAATGTATGTAGCACGCACTTTCGTTCACCCGTACACCCCGCCAGGCCTGGAATTTTCCGTTCGGCCGGCGCCGCCCGCGCGGCGCGAGTTAGTATAAAACAGTCGGCCGAGAGGCATCCAAGTGGTTAGACGTGTCGTTGTCTTCCCCGTGCGCCGAGCCGCGTATGCGCGTTACGTACAATTTCGTAGTTTCCTTTGTCACCCACGACCTTTTACCATCTCCACCTTAGGGACGCATAAGCGTCACCTTATATGTATCATTAATTTACGTCACCGTTGACATTCCCATTCGTTTGTCAAATTTGACAAAAAATATCTATAGCTTTGATCTTCATGGTCATCGCTCCGCCTTCCTATGGATAACAATACTTAAAGGGTTTTATCTTTAGGCCTTTATCTTTTGAGAGCTTGTAAATATTAAGTATCTTATTAGTAGGTAATTTCGTTGTCAGAGCGGACATTAATTTTTAATTCCCGGTAATGTTGAAGGTTCATATGCTTTTAGGTAAGATCAAAGAAGGAAGTGATTTGAAGAATATGTTATTAACTGTCTTTTTGATCAGGTTTGCGAGTTGGGTTTAGCATGGATGTTCTCGTTTTAATACAATGGAAACGTAAAAACATTCTTACTATGTACGGTTGATTCTAGATCAAAACCTTTTTTTGTGACCATGTACCTCGCAGTCTGGTAGGGCATAGAAGCGACAAAAGGGCCCCATAGCAATAGGGGATACGGAATATCTCCGTTTACATATATCTTACAATAGTAAAAAAATATGTTTGATATCGACAGGTTCACTTGTTGGTAGGTTCTCGGTTTTTCCATCTATGAACGAACCACCGTTACGCGGTCGGAATTTGGATATTCCTCCCAATCTTACCAGACGTGGGGAAGACATGCTTACAGAAATTTAAAAACATATCGTCCCGGTGGGTTTCGAACCCAAGACCCATCGATGCGCAGGGCATGTATTCTACAGAACGCGGCAAAGAGCCCGTCAAAAAAAGCCGATTGCAAAAATATATAAAATGCTACATGGTAGCGTTTTTTGTTACTGAGTGGCTAAAAATCTTCGATATACTATGTCAATGCTAAAAATATAATAACATAGAATAGTCTATGATCTGTGTGTGGGACATATTTATTTGATATAATTATGTTCCGGAATTAATGGGTATATACACGCGGATTCTAAAACGAATCAGACCCTTACCTGCCAAGAACTCTTTTGGACTCACAACGGACAAAAGTACTCGTAACCGACGAGTGTGTATGAAAGCATTGATGAAAGTTTAAGAAGCGAAAGTGGTATGTAAGGATCGGAGCATATGGAATTCCGTGATCTCTGCCTACCCCAATGGGAGAGGCGTGATATATACGTATGTATGTATGTATTTTTAAGTGGTTTGCAAGGATCGGGGCATATGGAATTCCGTGATCTCTGTCTACCTCAATGGGAAAGAGGCGTGATGTACATACATATATGTATTTGTGTATTGTACTCATTGTAAATGTCCCTAAAAATGTGTTAGTGAGCTTATTTTGCAATAAGTAAGAAGGAATTGGACAACCCTTACAAGAGCATGAGCAAGCGTCAGTGGAAATATGTTATTAATCGTGATTTCTGTTATCATTTAATTTTTGGCTTCTTACTAAGTCATATTTTGTAATGGCACTGCATTGCGGTTAACTTTAGTTAAACGATAATGGCCCTTAACCCTTTTCTATACGGTCGAACTAAATACTATACATTACTTTCTTCGTGAAGTCCTTAAAAACAAAAAGGTCAAGTCACGCACGATTTCGTGACGCGGTTTAAGACGTTAGGGTGTTTGCACACGATGCGATTTGATTAAGCGATTATAATCGCGGTAATGGGCACGTGAATTATAGCTACAATGGTTCATACACGCTTGATGGCAATTGTGTATATTAAGCATAAATATATCATTATTGTGTCGTTAGAAAAATATGAACGATGATCACAAATGCTGTTTGAGCGCTATGAATAAAAACTAGGTTACGAAGTTGTTAATATATTGAAAGCGCCACAGTCTACTCCATTTTTTTAATGTTAGATATCGCTGTCGATGCATGAGGTTCACTTGATGCGCTGACGACCTATATTTATACTTCGAACATTTGGAACTTCCTAGACTAAAACCGAAACGTGCAATATGCACTTCAAGGCAGGGACTGAATACTGGTTAATTTACTATGGGAGTAATACCGGTATAATAAAGGTTTTTGTTAATATTCTTTCGGTTTTATTCATATTTACTGAAAAAAATAACTGTGGTAAGTTTAGTGTGTATTACTCTTTAAAACTAATATCATGATATCTCAGTCAGACACGTACCTATATTGGAAAATAAAAATTAACCGGTTTCAGTCGCCGCTTTAAGGGGTTTTCATCTACATATGAACGGTTGATGGTTTAAAAATATAAATTAAATGCTTCTTATTTTACATTTACTGCCAGTTCTAAAATCAAGACGACAAGACGAGTCCTCTGACTCGACTATTGACTAAAGACAGTGAGAGAGTTGACAGTGAGAGTCGTGAGTGAATGTTTTTTTTAATTAACCCATATTCTGGCAAATTATTGTCTTTCGACCAAACCGCCTTATCTGTGAGTGACTGAATACTCCACATTGAAATACAGATTAAAATAGATACAGTAAATGTGATTGGAAAAACATGAAATACATAATTAAAATAGCTGAATAATTTGGGGCCATCAGGCGTGTGTTGAACTCAGATTGTTATCAGCGAACGTAATAAATCAAACCGGCTTGTGTTATAGGTCATTATGGATTATTATAAAGTTGGAACGAATATATGATGGCTGAAATTTCATCGTTTTGCTTTAACAAAATAATACAATTTATTGTCATTAAATGTTTTGTTTTATATTTATAGAAACAAATAATTGATGTCGTAAGGTTTGTGTAATTAAATTCAATCCCAGTAGGATAGAATATAAACTATAATCTTAATATTTTTGTATTCCTATAATTTATTTATTTATATTATGTACTTACAAGAGGAAAAAAAAGGTGAAAGGTGAGGTGATGAAAAATTGAAAGGTAATCGTTTGGCTTGGTATGGGCATGTTATGAGGAGAGATGAAGGGCATGTATCTAAAAAAGTTTTAAATATGAAAGTGGATTAGGGGAAGAGGCAGGCCAAAAAAGACATGGATTGATTGTGTGAAGAATCATATTATGTCTTTGAAAGGTGTGACTGATGATATGGTGAGTGAAAGGAGAGAATGGAAAAAGAGAAGATACTGCGCCGACCACAAATAAAAAAAAAGAAGGGAACAGGGCAGGAAGAAGAAAGAGGAGACTTACAAGAGACACAACTTGCGTAAAAGTATTCATTACGTTAATCTGGCATTTGTATGAATATGAATTTAAAATAATTTCTCATAATAAAAGTGACAGAAATATTTTTAAGTAACTCTCAATGCTGATTAACATTTGAGTATACGGTCATAAGTGTAAAAGTAATATTTTTTTTATAACAACCAAACAAATTTACATCACCACCACTTATGGACATCCACGACATAAGAATCTCAGATGCGTTATCGGCATTTTGTAGATAAATTTTGAATGTACAAGAAAGTTTAATCTTGATATCCATTCAAATTGTGACAACCCGGGAATCCTCCACCTGTGTTCTGTCATGACTTATTGCATTTTCAACTTTTATTTATATTTTATACTCAGCACGATTTGAAAGCAAAGATTTTACAGAGGCGTGTTTTTACTATTAACATTTGTGAGTCGTTGTAACTTGTAAATAAATGTTTTTTTTTTATATTTATTGTACTCTTTATTCAAAAACATTCTCAAAATTACATTTTATTCACAACTAGCGGACCCGACAGACGTTGTTCTGCCAGAATGTTGGATTCAAAATAGATTTGAATAAGCTATTTTCTCACTTCTATAATGTCAAGTATATCAAGATTAGGAAAAAAAATATTTTTGAGAGGGTAATGAAAAGTTACTTTCCCACAAATAAGTGTATTGAGGTGTTGGGGGACTACATTGAAAAATATATTTTATTCAGAATTTTCTGCTTATTATTTCATGCTCATACCGAGAATACATTGA
Organism: Anthocharis cardamines; assembly: GCA_905404175.1. Classification (NCBI taxonomy): domain Eukaryota; kingdom Metazoa; phylum Arthropoda; class Insecta; order Lepidoptera; family Pieridae; genus Anthocharis; species Anthocharis cardamines. The sequence continues at coordinate 4,880,539 of FR989975.1, forward strand.
ACGCCCTTCGTATGATACGGTGTTGTGAGCACATGCCTTTACAGTTAAAACCGAATCGTAGTGGAATGAACCTCAGTCAGCATACCCTGTGTTAATATTTGACCTGTTATAATTAACTCTGTGCATTCTGTTCAAATAATTTCACTGAACATCGCTCTTACATTTGTGATAAAGCAAAACGTCTCAAGTGCCCCGGTTTCGCACGAAACGATAAAACAGCATTTTCGATGAAAGCTCATAGTCGGCTTGATTTCTTACGATATCTTGAATAATTATCGTCATACATATATCAACAGATTAACACGAAACAATATTAAACTATACGTATAATTCTTCCTCTTGAAGAAAACTATCTAATATCAAGAAGATCACTTATGTCTTCTACCCGGTTAGTTAGATTATGCCGGGCTCGTTGGCGCGTTCGGTAGAACACCTGCCGTGCGCATCGATGGGTCGTGGGTTCGAATCCCACCGGGACCACATGTTTATAATTTTCTGTAAGCATGTTTTTCCCACGTCTGGTTACTTCGAGCATTGATCGGGTGGGAGGAATATCGAAATTCCCACCGGATAACGAAGCATCGTTCATAGATGGAAAAACCGTGAAGTGCACATTGCGCGTTTCGGTTTCAGTCTATGAATTTCCGAATGCTCGAAATAAAAAATAGGTCGACAGCGCATCATTGATTGATGTTCTGTAGCTGAGGTATCACCTACCATCAAGTGAACCTCATGCTCGTCTGTCGATATCTAAAATAAAAAAAACACTAGGTACCTACTTCCCAGAAGGGAAGCAACTTGGTTTTCTACTATGTACCTATAGAGATTACCTTTAGAATTAAATGACCTAATCGAAAATTCAATTCAAAAAAATATAATGTAGAAATACTTATATAGAGTTTCTCTACACATTTACTTTTAAAGCTCTATAATACAAAACACCCATTTAAGCTGTACAAATCAGGTTTGCATACAAACAGTAGTGGAACTCTTCAGCACGTAGGCACTACTATGTCTAATGCACTAATTCGCGCAGAGGCTTGTTCAAACCACTAAGGTCACTGTACGCGTTATGTCCCGGGATAATTGTAGAGGGTAAGGCAGACCGCAGACAGTGGAACGGTTAGTTACCTGGAGTGGATAGCAATTTTAGTATAACTATTTATAATATATATCTATACTTATATTATACTAGCAACGCGCCCCGGCTTCACACGGGTGCAATGTCGATGCAATATACAAAAATGTACGCCTATGTTACTCGCTGATAATGTAACTTTATATAGGTGAAATAATTTTTAAAATCGGTCCAGTAGTTTTTTAGTTTATTCATAACATACAAAAAATCAAAAATACGAATCTTTCCTCTTTATCATATTAAGTATAGAAAGAGGAAAGATTTTTTTGTTACGATTTAACGATTTCAAAAATTCTTTCACCAATAGAAAGCTACATTATCAGCGAAAAACAGGCTTTGTAATTTGTATAGTACGTCTACATTGCACCCGTGCGAAGCCGGGCGTGTTATTGTATTTAATAAGAAGCAATAGAGAGTAGGCAAGTATAGTATATTTAAATCCCAACAAAAATATAAATGTGAAAAAACAAACAACATATAGACGAATTGAGAACCTCCTCCTTTTTTAAAGTCGGTTAAAAATGACAGCTTGTTAAATATTATGATCTGGGGGCCTAGCACAACGACTATCGACAAAGTAATCGAATCGTCAAACTGTCAGTTGTATGAAAAATTTCATACAAATGACAGTTCGACGATACGAATATTCTTTCGATACTTGTTCGTGCTCACCCCCCTGGTGCGGTAGTCAACTTTACCGAAAAAACTATTGGGATCTAAATGGGTGTCGTGTTCTATAGACAATCCTGAAAATTTATAAGAACGAACCATACATTGAACCTCAACATTGACTTGGATTATTTTTAGTATGTACTCGTAAGTGCAGTTGACCACTGTAAATCAGTGACATACTCGATATTATACGTATAGAATAAAAGTGGTAACATAGCATATTCAAATCTAAATCTTTCTTTTTTTGTAGTATAAAATACTGGTGAATCAACAACCCAACAACGGCCAACCTTTTTGTAAAAACTTATTGGTTAATAATAAAAAAAAAAAAATCAGCTTCTTATGATAAACATAGCGCTGATATTCAAACTACCTCAAACTAGGCCTTCTCTTGTTTCTCTGATTCTTAAAGCAATAACGTGTGGGCTAAGACCGGGTAACGAACTACCATTCATACATGGAAAAACCGCTGAGTCATTGCGCGTATTGACTTCAGCCTGTATATTTCTCACTCAAAATAGAAATCAAAACAGCGCATCATTATTATATCAAAAAGACGTCATTCAAAACTAACGTGCTTAGAAGAAATTTTTAGTAATAAAGTTTTTTTGTACATTAAACTGTTTAAATCATGCCTACGGCTTAGAACTACGTATGTCTTGTATGACCAATAAAACAGACACATAACAGTCATCACGATTGGCCGAATCCCAGTTCCGTGTTATGTATGAGGCATCAAGCCTTTGGAAGACGTCCAAAACCGCGATTAGTACAAACTGCAAAATAATATTGTCTTTTATTAACGCGAGTATCACACATTTAAATAAAATACTGTTTACCGGATTAAAACGCGTTTTATTGTTTAAATTATTTATCCCGACGTTTCGGATGCTTTTCAGCAACCGTGGTCGCGGGAGACTGAAAGATGACAGTTGTCTTATATTTGAAATGTCACAAAGTTGCCATATTTAATTCAATTAAATTAAAAAATAATCTATTAATTTAGTTAACACAATGTACATCTATGAACGTCAATAAAAATAATACATATTAAATTACTAATATTACTAATATTAAATGCTTCTAATTTTACATTTACTACCAGTTCACAAATCAAGGGCGTAGAGCGGACGAGAAGAACTGGCAAGAAACTCGCCGCCACTCTTTTTAATCGATTAAAATGATGAAAAGCATCCGAAACGTCGGGATAAATAATTTAAACAATAAATCGCGTTTTAATCCGGTATACAGTATTTTATTTAAAACTGCAAAATGTTTCGTTTACTTTTTTTCAATAATGAACTTACCTTAGAACTGGTAGTCTGGTAACTCAAATTACACCATTCGATACTCACGATAGGGTAGCTTATATACGTATACGTAATAAATAAATTTTGGGAAGTATCATATCGCTGGTAGGTACTGGTGTGAGTGGTGGAGTCGGGAGTGGTCGACCTAGACGAACGTACCTATCAGATCGGGGACGTTCTGCAAAAGGGCCAGGTCAAAAGTACTCATAACCGACGAGTGTGTATGAAAGCATTGATGAAAGTTGAAGAAGCGAAAGTGGTATGTAAGGATCGGAGCATATGGAATTCCGTGATCTCTGCCTACCCCAATGGGAAAGAGGCGTGATGTATATGTATGTATGTATCATATCGCTCATTGGTGCAACAATGACGTAATTGCATTTTTAGAAATATTACAATGTTATGAAATCAAAGATGACGGGCTCGTTGGCGCGTTCGGTAGAACACCTGCCGTTCGCATCGATTGGTCGTGGGTTCGAATCCCACCGGGACATTTTTATAATTTTTAAGCATGTTTTCCCCACGTTTGGTAACTTGGAGCATTTAACGGGTGGGACGAATATCGAAATTCCGACTGGGTAACGAACCACTGTTCATATATGGAAAAACCGTGAAACACATTACGCGTTTCGGTTTCAGTCTATGGATTTCCGAATACTCGAAGTAAAAATTAGGTCGACAGTGCATCATTGACTGATGTTCTGTGGCTGAGGTATCACCTACTATCAAGTGAACTTCATACTCGTATGTCGATATCTGACATAAAAACAAAACAATGATGCGCTTTTGACCTAGTTTCTGTATTCGGAAATCAATTGACTGAGACCGAAAAGCTTCACGATTTTTCAATCTATGAACGATATCGTTAGCTGGTCGGATTTTCGATAGTCCTTCCACCCATTTAATAAAAGTAAATTCACGTTTTTAATTAAAAAACATCCCTGGGATTCGAACCCAGGACCTCCGGTGCTAAATACATCGCGCTTACTACTGAGCCATGGAGACAGTCAACCCGTGTAAAAGATTATCTTTAGAACATGAAAACGTGAATCCTTTTTATTACAGTAAGGTTGTGTATAATTGTCGTCTAGAAGTTATTTTTTTATTAATATAGAGAAAGCGAACTTATATAATATTGCTCATTAATATGATATTGAAAAAAAATACAATTAAAAATACAGGTTGCCATAACCGATCGCGCATACATGATTGTGACCGTGTTTCAATATAGGTCACTGTGACGTCATCTCAGTGCATAGAATTTACAGTATAGAATTTATTAGGACATGACATATCGATGTTATATCGATATTCTTGCAGAAATAATAATAGTAGCTCTTAAAAATCCAAGTTTTATTAGCGTTTTTCTACTGGCAACTCCAAATTATTCTTAGTCATATTTTAACTAGCAAGTTTTAAGTGACACACAACTACATCTAAGATTAGAAAATAATAATGTTTATTTTTACTATATATATTTGGCTAAAAAGATCACTTATTTTTCTTCTTGATGTAATTGATAAATTAAGGTTGGTTTCTTTTTAAGAAATAGATTTGATTTTTTTATTTCTGTTTAATGGTTTTTATATTTTTATTAGTATTGGTAAGATTCTGAAAACCAGCGCTATGCCAAGTATGTCGACACAGCACAAGCTGATTCATTTAGGTCGCTATAAAAACTAGTTATTCTTTTATCTTTTTAATGATATTGTATTTTTATTCGATTATAAGAGACTAGCAATTGCCCCCGCAACCCTCCTTGTGGGTTGAATTTCGTAAAATCCGTTCTTAGCTGACCTCTACTCGGCGAAAGGAATATTCCTACCATATTTCAAGTCGCTACGCCTTATGGTTCCAGTGATATCGTGATGAGTGACTATATAGGTGGGAATCTCTTTTATATATATAGATAAGGAAATGTATGGTGAATAAAAATTCATTCTTATTCATAAGAACGTCTTCGAACTCTTTCTTTAAAATATATTTATACAAAAGTGCCAGAGTAACGTAAGATAGTACTTATTAAAATATGGGATAAATTTACAAAATTATGAATTTGATTCAAAAGTGAAAATCCCACTTTTATTTTCCCTTATCTCTCAATAAATGAAGACTTTTTGAAATATGGTCTAATGCCCCCTAAACGAGGCAGAAAGCATGATCCACCCTCCGTTCAGTCTTAAGCTTTTTTCCTCACTTCTATCTAAGTTTTTCCGATAGATTTTTTCTAACAAAACATTATGAAGTCTTCATAAGTTTCGCAACTGCCAGCCATAAGCACACTGTGGATCATTCCACAACGTTTGCATGCGTCTGTTCCCACTGAAGAATATACATAATATACATATAATATACTAATGTTATGTGAATTGTTAAACTTTATTATACCATTCAGTGAAATTAGTCAAATCATAATGCTTATGAAGTTGAAACTGTATTGTATAAAGTTAATAATTTTGTCGAACACGCTCAGTTGTTATGTCATTAATGAAGAATTAATAAATCGTTTCATGTTTTTTGGTAATAAAATACTAGTGGATTGACAGACGTTGACTTCTTAAATATTCCTGAAACCCCATCGCATTTTTACGATGGTTAAGTGTTCTTTAATTTCTGGAGCACTTATCGATCAGAGTTTGAGAATCCGTGGATGTTTGAAGCCTGTGCAGGCGGAAAGTCAGATTTTTAACAAATACTGATTGGTATTTGAAGCCTGTGAAGGTGGATAGCATAAAGCGCCATCGCCACGGTTCCGTGCTAAGCCTAAGCGATCCCGTGAGTCAAAAAAACGAGGACCTGACGGAAATTTTTTTTTAGGGCAAAGCATAAACGATTTGAACATGAAAAATCATTTGAAATTTCATACAAAAAACAAACTCACGTTACGAAATACGAGCAATATAATTTTAAGGTAGTTTTTTTTATGTTTGTATATAATAACTAGCAATTGCCCCCGCAACCCCCCTTGTGGGTTGAATTTCGTAAAATCCGTTCTTAGCTGACCTCTACTCGGCGAAAGGAATATTCCTACCATATTTCAAGTCGCTACGCCTTATGGTTCCAGAGATATCGTGATGAGTGACTATATAGGTGGAAATCTCTTTTATATATATAGATAAGATTTTGGGCTAATGTGAATGAAATGAAAAATAAAACTACATAAGTCAACAGCACATCATTGATTGTCAGACGAATGATAAGAATTAAAGATCATCTAAAATATAAAATTCTCGTGTCACAGTTTTCGTTGCCATACTCCTCCGAAACGGCTTGACCGATTTTGATGAAATTTTATATGGGTATTCAGTAGGTCTGAGAATCGGACAAAATCTATTTTTCATCCCCCTAAATGTTAAGGGTAATCCACCCCTAAATTTTTTTTTTAATTATGGACGAATTTTTTTGTTTTTATTTTTTTATAATGTGGCATTAAAAAATACATACAACCCCTGCTGTTTTTGTCAAAAAAATCTAGACCCGTGCGAAGCCGGGGCGGGTCGCTAGTAATCATATAGAATTTGAAGTGTACCTACATTATTTATCTATTATGACGTCTAGTCTAAAATAACACACTAAATGACACAAACATAAAACCCGTTGAAATTATATCTATGTACAATGTACATGTAAATATGTCATATATTATTCTGCACACGAAAAACTGCATAAACCCCAGTCATAACTGGTTGCAATAAAAACTTGAGAACGCGAATGCATTAACGACATCTTTCCGTAGCTGAAGACAAATCTGAGATTTCACCCCCCTTCCACCCCCACCCCAAGTCCGCATAAATTCCGGATTTGTATGGATAAGCGAGAAACCCTATTAGCGGACTTAGACGATTTATGTTTCGCGTTCAACGTTTGGAACGGACTGGATTTTTGAAATCGTCTTATTTGAAAGAAGAATTTCTTTTTTAAAATGCCTACGATTTCCTTGTAAACGAAAATACCTTGCGTTGTGTCTTATTAAAAAATTTTTTTTCTATGTTATACATTGATATAGTTATTAGCTAGGTACACTACCTAAATTGTGTTATTAAATAATAATCCTTTCCTCTCTTAGATGTCAACAAAAACTGGCCAAGTGCGAGTCGGACTCGTGCACGTAGGGTTCCGTACTATTATCTATAAAAACGGCAAAAGATCACGTTTGTTGTATGGGAGCCTCTTTAAATATTTATTTTATTCAATTTTTTAGTATTTTTTGTTATAGCGGCAACAGAAATACACCATCTGTGACAATTTCAACTGACTTATCTACTACTACTTATCGCGGTTCATGAGATACAGCCTGGTGACAGACGGACAGCGTACATTGGGTACGGAACCCTAAAAAAAATAAAAAATCTACTTGCCGTCCTCACCCGGGTCTCTGACCAGCAGAGTGCTAGTCAGCCGGGTGAGGTCGAATCTCATACTTTCAGGGTGAAATCGAACGGCGAAGGGTGCGGTCTGCCCCGGGCGGCATTTCACAGGTAAAAAAATGACTTCCTTCAACGTTCTTTTTTTTATTTTTTTTATAACAGAGTTTCTCTTTAGGTTATTCAATAAGAGTACCTACCATTTTCATCACGCCCCATTTTTTTATAAACAATTATAAAAATAATGGGGCGGCAGATTTGGGATCCGATAGTTACCTATGCTACGCCACTGACGCGACACACGACGCAATATTGATTTTCAGCGACTTCCTCAGACAATTTGACATTATAGATTCTTTATTTTTTTACTAGCGATCCGCGTTGGCTGCGCACGGGTTCATTCTAAGTTAGCTTTTATGACTTGAAATAGTTTTTTAGACACACTACGATACCGTGGCGAATATATTTCAAATTAACAACGTACAATGTTTTTTACAAATAAATAATTCTTATTCTTAATTACTATATGAGATTACTTTTAAAGAAACACAAAGAAAAATCTTTTAAATCTTAGTTCTAAAGAAATAAGGACAAAAAGGTCTATGAAATGGGTTAACTGGGGAGATATAAAAATGTAAGAGCCTGAGTTACGAGTACCTTACCTGCAAACTTCCGTTACGCTTCAGTGCGATTGGAACAAGTTTTAGATTTACGAGTATCGAGCAACTTCTCAACAGATTCATTCACTGATACCGATACGTTACAAATAGTGATGTCACGGATATCCGTATCCGTATCCGTAGATATCCGAGGGTGAAGAAAGATCCGTATCAGTTACTTTATTGACGGATCTTTTTACTTTATTAATTTTCGATACATAGATGAAATTTTATATATATAGGTGACTAGCAATCCGCCCCGTCTTCGCACGGGTGCAATGTATCAGATCATGATAATAAAATCGGTCGAGTAGTTTTATATGGATAATTTTCCTTGTTTTTGCAACATTTTTCACTGATGCTTCGCTCCTATTGGTCGCAGCGTGATGTTATATAGCCTAAAGCCTTCCTCGATAATTTCAATTCGAACCAGTAGTTCCTGCGATTAGCGCGTTCAAATAAATAAACTCTTCAGCTTTATAATATTAGTATAGATTAGGTAGTAATGAAAACTATTAAATTCCATTCGGATATTTTTTTTAAATCAAATATTTGGCACCTACCTGCACATTTCAGTTACGCTTCAGTGCGATTCGAACAACTAGTAATGTGCCGGATATCCGTATCCGTACTCGCGGATATCTGAGGGTGAAGAAAGATTTGTAGAGCATCCGTTACTTTTTTGCCAGATCTTTTTTGGATATTTTACCTTATAATTTTTCAATACATAGATGAAATTCTACGTATAACTAGGTGATTAAGTAGCAATTTATTTCTTAAAATCAAATATTTGGCACCTTTATATTGCAATCTAAATAAATACATATATTCAAGGTTCGATACTGATTAAGTAAAAAAGTTAAGATCCGCATCCGTATCTTGCATTCATCAAATAAGGCTCTGTCACCCCATGCATCATACTGCGGCTTTTAGGGGAAGTTTCAAGTACAATGCCACCAAGTGCTGGAATAATTTACCACCACCGCTACGAGGTTTACATTCAATTACAAATTTTAGAATAAAATACAAAAATTACATATTGCTAAATTCAAACTTACATCCCCAGCCTTGGTGAGCACTCTAATTTTACTATATATAAAATAATTATATTTTATTTTTTATTTCTTATATATTTACGTGCATAAAAAAGTTTGAGATTTATTTATTTCTTTATTATTACCATTATGTTTTAGTTACATTTCTTTTACATCTTAATTTTATTTATTATGTATTTAGTGCCACAATTATTTATATTATTTTACTCCTAGATCACAAATGTCAGTTCAGCTCCAAATGTCAAAAAATGGGGTCACTGAAAATCAGTGTTGTGCTTATTAAAATATGAGCACAACTGTAACTGAGTAGACTCCAGTTTTGGAAGACCAGTGCCACACAGCTCATTTAGTTATTAAGATTTTGGTTTTGTATTTAAGTTTAAGCTATCTTACAATTGTTTTCATTTATTTATTCTTTGTATGTGTGGTAAAGTTTTCTTCCAAAATAAATTAATTTTCATTTCATTTTCATTTAATTTTCATTTCATTCATTTCATTTTTCAAATATCCGTATTCGGATCCGTATCCGCGGATATACATTTTAAACGATCCGACACATCACTACTTGCAAGATCATTTATCTTGGCTCTTAAACTTTCTACGAGTTAATCAGAGAAATACTTGTATTTCGTGTTTACAAAATTGTTGGACTTGATTACCAGTGGCGCAGTGGTTTGAATTTACACCTTGTGCTTCAGGTTTGAAGCCAGTACTGGATAATTAGAAACATACAGATAGGTACCTAATATTATAATAAATAATTGGTATGTTTCTTTCTCGTGGTAATATTCATTAAAATTGGTCAAGTATTTTTAGATGCGTAACCATAAAATACCTTAAGACAGATATACGTATACCTTTGTTTCAAGTTCACTAAATGATAATCAAAACCGCATCGAAATCCTAAGTTAATGGGAATGTAAGCATTCAAAAAGACAAAATTAGTGCTTTGGTACCATGATTGTGCAACGTCCCTAGTGCGGCAGATGCGGGGTAGCACCAACAGCGTCCTATCCGCCTAGCATGGCCATCAAGAGATATCTCGCGGACGAGTGAAGACAAACTAAGATATCTAGATATTTTATAATAATATTGTATTTTATTAACGCGAGTACCTATCACACATTTAAATAAAATACTGAATACCGTTCTACGCCCTTGATTTGAACTGGCAGTAAATGTAAAATTAGAAGCATTTAATATGTATTTTTTTTTGTTGACGTTCATAAGTGTACATTGTGTTACCTAAATTAATAAATTAGTTTTGAATTGAATTGAATATGGCAACTTTGTGACATTTCAAATATCAGACAACTGTCATTTTTCTGTCTCCCCGCGACCACGGTTGCTGAAAAGCATCCGAAACGTCGTGATAAATAATTTAAACAATATAAATAATAAATCGTGTTTTAATCCGGTATACAGTATTTTATTTAAAAATAGATATTTTATATCTTGACATCGATGACGGGCTCGTTGGCGCGTTCGGTAGAACACCTGACGTGCATCGACGGGTCGTGGGTTCGAATCCCACCGGGAACACATGTTTATAGTTTTCTGTAAGCATGTTTTCCCCACGTCCGGTAATTTCGGGCATTAATTGGGTGGGAGGAATATCGAAATTCCGACCGGGTAACAAACCACCGTTCATAAAAGGAACAACCGTGAAGTGCATATTGCGCGTTTCGGTTTCTCGAAGTAAAAAGTAGGTCGACAACGCAACATTGACTGATGTTCTGTGGCTGAGGTATCACCTAGCATCAAGTGTCGACGTCGACATCGAGAAGACGTCACGGATGTCATACGTTATACACGTACTTTTGTCACTCAGGTCGAAAATAAATAAATAGTGTCGGTAAATACAGTGGAATTGTGTGTGAACTGTCAAAATTTATCGCCAATCATCAGGGGCGTATAAATAGAGAAAAGTTGTTTGAGTTGTGCAGTGATTAAGTGCTTATTTTAGACCTATACTTTGGTTCTGTGTCGAGTAATTTAATTATACCCTCTCATCTTCTCACTAAATAATCATATCAATCAACTTCTTAATAAAGTTATCTCTGGCGCCATCTACAGTTTATCCATATAATTTTTTACAATATGGCCAAGTGCGGATCTTGCGGAAAGTTTCTCTCGCCGGTAGATGGTGTTAAGTGTTCGGGTTGTGATGCTATATATCACCGAGCTTGCCTCGGAATGTCAGCGCGCACGCACATATCAACTACATGGAGATGCCCCCCGTGTAAAAAAAATTTCCCAAGTCCGCCCTCAGGACCGGCGCCTTCGCTTACGGTCGCGGGAAGCGCACCACGGGCAGAAACACCTCACAATGACTCATTGGAGAATACGTCCTTTGAATCTGTGACTAATACTGTGTCATCGCCTTCGATTAATATAGCGGAAGAAATTAAGCTCTTTCGAAGCGAAGTACAAACCATAAGATGTGAGCTCCAGGACTTCCGGCAGGAAATGAGCAGCCTCGCTATATCCCTGACCTCTTTCGACCGACGTCTGGATTCTTTAGAAAACAGGGTTGGTGTTCTGGAGGAGGGCTTTAAGAAGGCAACTACGCTGGATTACTCTAAGTCTGTTAGTAAACTCGAACAGTCTATCTCTGAGTTGCAAATGGAGCTACAGTCTCGGGATCAAGAATTATTGATGAATGACATTGAAATCAGTAACATTCCAGAGTGTGAAAATGAAAATTTACATCAAATTATTACTCAAATAGCCGCCAAAGTTGCCACTCAGCTTGATACACGAGATGTAATAAATATATACAGAGTCGGTTTACCGCGTAGGGAGTCGAATGATGGATCTCGTCGTCCACGGCCTATTGTAGTACGGCTCGCACGTCGTTATGTTCGAGATGAATTGTTAAAAAATTCTCGGGTTCATCGGCGGGCTACTACTGCAGACATGAATATTCCCGGCAACATAAACTATTTTTATATAAATGAACGCCTGACAAAACTTAAGAGGCAATTATTTCATAGAGCGCGAGAAGCTTGTAAAAGGGCAGGCTGGAAATATTCATGGTCTAAAGGGGGTAAAATCTATATTCGACAGGATAATAACAAATCAGCGATACCCATTCGCTGCGATAATGATCTAAGTCGTGTTTTTGAGAATGTTCAAGCGTCTGGCGATGGAGCATTGTAACAGTGTTGATGTAAAATTTAATAGATTTTTATTTTATTATAATAATATTATTTATAAGTTATTTATACAGTCATTTTTAAATTCTCAATGTAAATACACAAAATGTACGTCCCGTTGTATCGGAGCACTGACTTTACATGACTTTTTTGGGTTTAGACGTAATGTCTCGGATTTTTTCTGTTTATCATTAATTTTATACACTAATATGTTATGTCCATCAACTGTACTATCTTTAGATGTATTTCTATGTTTATTTCATTATAAATATAACATTTATGTTACAAAAGCGTATATAAAAAGATTCTTGGTACAACATATTAACGGAATTTTATGCTATGTTTTTTTGTTTGGAAATATTCGATATATTTCTGATGATAAAATGTTCTTGTTTTTGATATTTATTTTTATCTATCAATTTGACCTTCAATTTAAACGTTTAAAGATTGGTTTATTGAATCCATGCTCTTTAGGTACTGGTCATGATGAGTTCATAGCCGCTATGTCAAATTTTTCAGCTGATATTACTGCTATTAACGAAACCTGGCTTCGACCGGGCGAGGAGGGTCGAGCACCACTTGTCCCTGGTTATAGACTGGTCCATATACCTAGATCTAGGAATATTCGGTCTCGCGGTGGAGGGGTAGGGTTCTATATAAAGCAAGGAATTAAAGTACGAACGTGTGCACATCCACAGACAAAAGATGTGGAACAAATGTGGCTCAGTTTTACAATAAACTCGCGGCATATTATAATTGGTACTGCCTACAGACCCCCATGGCTCAGTTCAGAAATTTTCTTTGATGCAATAGCGGACTCGATTGCTTCTTTTGTTAAATTTGACTCCTTCATTCTTTTGGGTGACTTTAATATTAATATTTTGAACCTAAACACCATTGATTACAGGAATCTTTGTAATTTTTTGAATCAAACTGGTTTAAATCAACTTGTGAAAGATCCTACACATTTCTCAAGTACTTCCCAAACGGCAATCGATCTTATATGTACAGATGCTGATGTAAGTAGTATTCAAATACACCATAATCCACAGCTCAGTGCTCATGCATTCATCATTGCGGAGTTTAATGTGAAAATGGAGAAGTTACTTCCCCATTGGCTCTCCTATAGACCTATAAAAAACATTGACATCGACAAGTTTAATGAGCATTTAGATTCTATTCAGTGGACAAACATTATGCAGCTGGACGATATTGATGCTATGATCACTACTTTTAATAAATATGTAATTGATTTATTTGATACTTTTGCCCCAGTAAAAACATTACTTATTAAAAATAAGCCTACGCCTTGGCTTACAGATAACGTTAAATTAATGATGCAACTGAGAAACCAAGCTTTAGATAACTATAAATTAAATAAAACCGATAATAATAGACGTCAGTACAAAGACTTAAAGCACTTAGTAAACTCGGCTCTATTTTATGAAAAGAAAGCCTTTTTCAATTCTAACATTAATGCTAATCTTAAAAATACAAAACAACTCTGGAGAAACCTTAAAAATATAATTTCATTAAAAAATATGAATGAACACGAACTTCCAGATAGTTTAGCCGATCCGGAAGTTCTAAATAAATATTTTTTGAATTTACCAGGACCAGACTCAGTCGATTCAAGTGAGATAGCATTTTTTCAAAATAATGTTTATGGTCCCTCTGTGTTCGAGCTTATACAGGTCAATGAAACTATTGTCTCTAAATGTTTATTAAGTATAAAAACAAATGCAAAGGGATGTGACAACATCTCTATAGATATGTTGCTCCTTACACTACCACAAACACTTTCCGTGATAACTTTTCTTATTAATAAAATCTTGATGAGTCATACATTTCCCAGTCTATGGAAGGTCGCCTTGGTGAAGCCTTTACCAAAAAAATCGAATCCCTCAGAGTTAAAAGACCTTAGACCAATTAGCATACTGCCATGCTTATCAAAAGTGATCGAACGCGTCGTGTGTGAGCAACTTACTCGATACCTTGAGTTAAACAATATTCTCCCTTCTCTGCAATCAGGATTTCGTAAAAAGAGAAGCACTACCACGGCACTTTTGGAGGTTGTTGACGATATCTTGTCTGCTCGTGATGATGGTCTGGGAACAATACTTACTCTCCTTGATTTTTCAAGGGCCTTTGATTGCCTCAATATTCTTCTCCTTCTTTCCAAGCTTCACTTTTATGGATTCCATGAAAATACTCTAAAATTTTTTAATAGTTATTTAAAAGGTAGATCTCAGATGGTTCAGGTAGAAGCAGCTAATGGTGTCCTTGCTTATTCCACACAAATACCTGTAAAAAGAGGTGTACCGCAAGGATCCATTTTAGGACCAATCCTATTTATAATATACAGCGCGGACATAACCTCTAAAATTCAATATTGTAGACATCATATGTACGCTGATGATTTACAGTTATATCTCAGTTTTCCTCCAAATAGCGCTTCTGCTGCATTAAAAAATATAAAGTCTGACCTTGATCATATATTTAACTGGTCATCTAAAAATAATCTGGTGCTTAACCCATCCAAATCCAAGTATATGGTTCTTGGTTCAAGAAAGCAAGTGGAGCATATTGCGTTATTTCATCCAAAAATTGTTATTAACGGAGAGGCCTTGGAACGTGTTGGTGTGGCTAGAAACCTTGGTTTGGTTATGGACTCATCGCTAGTATTTGAAGAGCATATAGCTGAGGTAGCAAGGAACTGTTTTTACCGACTGAAAGTCTTATATCGCATTAGAAATTTTATCGATCAAAGGCTGCGAATACAACTTTGTAATTGCCTAGTTCTTTCAAAGTTTAATTACTGTGATGTAGTCTATGATGGTTGCTGTCTAGCGAGGAGTAAGCGACTAATACAAAGACTGCAAAATGCTTGCATTCGTTACTGTTTTAATGTACCACCGCGTGCACATGTAACTCCTTTTATTAATAACGCAGGTCTACTTAAGATGGCCGCGCAAAGACAGCTTCACCTTTACACTCTCTTGCACGGGGTAGTAAACCATCATACACCATCGTATCTTTATAATAAGCTAGTTTTATCCCGCAATCAACAATTACATAAGTCACGATCTTTTTCTTGTGTTTTTACTATGCCAAAGTATAAAACGACGGCGTTCAGAGGTTGTTTTAAATATGCAGCAAGTAAATGCTGGAATGACCTTCCCCCTCCATTACGTGAATTAAAGAATTTATATACCTTTAAACAAAAAGTGAGGGCTTACTTGCTGCAAAGACAACTTAACGAGTGTGCGCCTCTTTATCACTAAGGTCAGGATGAATGCATGTATGTTAATATACATATGTCTAATCTATATGTATGTTTGTGGTATATGTTATGTATGTGTGTTTTTGATTACTAATTGTTGTATCCCATATATGTGCTCTGATATTGTGTCGATATATATATTTTTGTTATCTTTTTTCTTTTGTAGATGTTTTTTTGTATTTTAAATTCCCTTTTGTGTTTTAATATTTAATTACCGTGTGAACATCCGTGAGGTGACTAGGCCACGGCTGAAAAACAGCGTGGTGAGTTTGTCAAAACCTCACCACACCATGCTGAGTCCAGTGGCCTTTTCAACAGAAGTGTATATATAGTATTTAATATTTTTCTTTAAACTGTGCTTTGTATTAACTTTCTGTTGAATAAATGTCTATTCTATTCTATTCTATTCTATTTTAAGTGAACCTCATGCTCATCTGTCGATATCTAACATTAAAAAAATATTATATATTATTTAATACTATGTTATACTATAAAAAATAATCAGATATTCTAAAAACGTTTGAACAACGCTTATCTGTAGTCACGTAGCTCAGAAGTATTTAAAAGCCCTTTCCAAAAATTTAATTCGTTACCCTTTCTAAGTTTAATGAGCCCAAAGGGATGTCCGAAAGGGAAATAGCTATTCTTTTTGCAAAGGTTTAATGACAGAACTGATTTTGAAGGCTCTTTATTATGAAGCAATTAAGCTTCTTTTTATTTTTAGTCTTAGTTATTTCCGTTTCCGCGGATCTTTAATACATTTATATTCTATAGGTAGGTGATACCCAGTGGCGGGACCACCAAACAAGCCCAAAAGCCCGTTTTGCCCTATAAATGCAACCATACAAAAGAAAAATAATAATTTTCTAAATGTAATTATGAAAGTCTTTAATTACTTATATAATTACGTAATTATATAAGTTATTTATAAACGCGTATTACGTTAAAATTGTCGTTGGGCTTGTATGGACGCCCCGCCACTGGTGATACCTCAACCACATAACAGTAAATAATACACAATCGACAATCGTTTTTTTGACTTTATCGATACACAGACCGAAACCCACAATTTCACGATTTTTCTATCTTTGAACGGTATATCGTTACCCGGTCGGAATTTCGATATTCCTGCCACCCGTTTAAACCCGAATTGACCAGACATGGGGAAGCATGTTTGCAGAAAATTATATACATGTCGTGAGTGCGGGGTTCGAATCCCATGGCGCCTACAAGTTCGTCAAAAAAATTCTAAGTACATTTTGAAAGTATTTTGTATAGTTAACAGATGAATGGATATTTTTGCAGATAGAAGTACTAAGATAACATAAGTACATTACATCTGTAAGATCTGAATTCAATAGCAACGAGCAAGTTCCTTTGATCTCGTTACCGGCAATTTTGAACCGTTCGCGAATGTCGTGAGTAAATCTCGACTGACTATTCGGTATTTTATTATTTAATAAGTTTTTTCCGCAGTTTTCTTCACATGGAAGTTGTATAGATTTCGCCACAGAAATGAAACACACTTTTGCTTTTATACAACTAAAGTTTTATTTCATTGAGAAATCAACCTACGTATTAAAGATGTGATACCCAAAGTGGTCTACAGCTTTAATCTTATAGTCATACATATATTTTAATTTTTAATATTTCTTAGTTAGAAGTACTAATAGCTGTCTAAATACATTTGCTGTTAATAAATTTACGAAATTTTATGGTGAAGTTTCCAACTAGTTTAGTTTAGAGATGTAAAGAATAGGATCAGCTCAGGTTGGATGTAATGGAGAAAATATCTAGAACAACTTGTGATCCTCGGATGCCCTTAAAACTTAAGGGACATAGGAGGGATCTACAAGACCGTGATAAAACCCGTATTTTGGTTTTGAATGTTAGGCAAGTGAGCTGATGGATGAAAAACGTTTACATGTAGCTGAGATGAGAATGCTGATATGTGTGATGTGACAAGATTATAATATAATATAAGAAATTGCATTATAAGAGGAAGTTTGAGAGTAGCGCCAGTAAATAAATAATTGAAATGTAATCGTTGGGCTTGGTATGGGCATGTTATGAAAAACATGTATCTAAAAATATTAAAGTATATGGGAATAGGGGAAAAGGGAAGCTAAAAAAACGTGGATTGGACTGTGTGAAGAATGATATATTTCAGAGTTGTGACTGATGATATGACGAGTGAAGAGAAGAGAATGTAAAAAGAGAACCCGACCCCAAATAAAAAAAAGTGAACAGGGCAGGAAGAAGGAGTTTACAAACAGAGTAAAGGGGTCTACAAAATAAAAGTTTGGAGACATTCCCTTTAAAGTATACAGTTATGTATCCAGAATATGCCGTAACCGACCTTAAACCCCTGTTTTGCGGTTTTAATTGTCGTTCTGAACAAATATTAAGATGATAAATCATTTTTTAAATCTATTGTAATAGCTTAAGTCTTTATTTAGAAGCCATAAAGCCAAATTTCGGCTGCTACGAACTGGATTATTTCGATGCCTCAAGTAGGTTGTGGTAAGCAATGTTTGTTTTTACTTTTTAAAACAAACATTGGTTCTTAAATTTGTATATATTTACAAAAAGATGGATAAAAACGGAGTTTATGTTCATGTTTTTTTATTATGAAGCAGACAACTGAGCCACCGTCCATGGATATCCGCAACTCAAATGTCTCAGATGCGTTGTCAGTCTTTTAAAAATTAGAGATTCATCGTTTTAATGTTGTAAGTTTCGGGTACCTGCATAAGTAAAAAGTAAATTATATTTCAATTTATACTAATCTATATCTTATAGATATAGACATACTTAGTGTATTACCTATATTATAAAGAGGAAAGTTTTGTATTTTTGTATGTTATGAATCAACTCAAAATAATAAAACAGTAGAACCAAAATTTCTGTACATTGAAAACGTACTACTGAATTGATGTTAATTTAAATAGCATCCTTAGAAGCTCAGCTTAAGATGAAGCGCACGCGAACGAAGTCACTGCCACCAGCTTGTATTTAAAAAGAGCTATCAACTTTAAGTTTATCTTCGGTTCGGTTGCGCTTAAATAAAAAATCAATTTCAATTTTTCTTGGAGATCCTTCATGGGTATTGCATAATATATCGCTAAGGGCCAAAGGTTATATTTATGAGATGATAAGTGTTTAGACCTTTAGGGTAATTTTGGAGTGGATTCGTAGCTCAAACTTAAAATTATCTTAGTGAAATAAGATAAACTATCACTTTATATAATCATTTTTAAACTATCACCAGATCGGAACGGTACATCTGTCATTTTTCAAATAAACAATGTAAGTATGTACCTAAAATATTTCTTTAAATAATTAGTTATAAAATACATCTTAGTTCTTTTTAATAAGCACTTCTCAAAGGCCTTCTCCAACCGTCGCTATTTCTCTCTGTTTTTTTTTATATATTTCTACATACAGTCAGCAACAAACTACTATACTTCTCCAACATTTTGAAATTATTTTATGACTAAATATTGAATATTTATAACATATATATTATACAACAAGAGGCTTTAAAGACGTCAAGATTATTTCATATTACAATTAAATTTATCATCAATGAAAGTATCATGGACTTCCATTGCCGACCGTACTTTCGATAGCTAGGATATTGCTTCTTTATCAACAAAAACCAACTTCAAAGACACGAGGTTATAACAATATCCTACAATAAAACAAAAAAATTAGACAAAACACGTTGTATGTGTGTTCCAATATTTTCTTCCCGGAAATTATGTTCGCGACTTTGAAAAGTTCTCTACGTTCAATAAAGAAATTCTTTTCCCCGTGCAAAGAATAAACAAACAAACAATAAAACAAAAAGGAAAGTAAAAAGTACCAGTCGACTCTGCTTTGTATTCATGACTTTCAATAAATAACCGTTTCTGTTCCGTGAGAATGCGTTACTATGTGTTTTAGTGTGAGTTAAGATCGAGAAGTGATGTAAGACTTCATCCTTCTCTTTCGTAGATACAGTCAGCAACATTTATTGCAAAGCATTTTTATTATGTATTATTAAGAAACCTAATTATTGTTTGAAATATTCATAATACTTATGTTAAAAGCCTGTTACATAAATTACTTTGGTAATTTGTTTTTAGCGAAAAATAGCATTTGAATATTTTTCATCTATAATATTTCTGTTGAAAACTCTATAATATGTTTAGTAGTCTTTTTAAATACATATAATAAGATATATAATTAGTTTAAATGAACTTAACTACAGTAAAGTGCAACAAGAGGCCTTATCGCTTTCAAGCGATTTCTTCCAAACATTTCCGAACAAAAAATGTAAGGGTCGTATAGATAGTATTACTTACATACTATAGTATATATTTTATTTTCTATCTGAATTGTTTACTTATGTAAACTTGACGTTAACAAGTACAGTAGAAAATGAAAAGGTAATTTTTATGTAAGTGTAAAAGGGATAAAAGTAAGATTGTTGATTAAATTAATAAAAAATAAGAGAGGTTTGAAGGAAGTTAAAGAGGGACCTTATTTACTAATGTATAGTATCATTCCTGTTTGACCTTACGCTAGTTTCATATCGATACAAATTACGTGACCGAACTTCTCGACTCATATTATAAAATACATTTTGTGAGAACCATTAGTAGGGGTGACCGTTGAAAAGTGGGAGATAATATGTAAAATTGTATAATGCTGAATTTGTTTTCGATCGCTTAGCTTTCAGGTACAAATATCAAGATTGCTTTGTACACAAGTGAAATAGATTTCGAACATTTATTCTTAGAGAACTATCATTCTGATTCTAAAGGTGAGGTACGAATTGAGACTGAGTCATAAGATAGGTGTAGCGAGTGAGTAACACGTAAGTCTTACACTGTATGAAAGGTAGGTACCAAGAGTGAGGTTGCCACCATTCTTTTCTGGAGAAATATAATACTTTTCCCAAAAAATGTACAAAAATATAGTACTTTTGGGAAATTCAAAAGTACTCGTTTTTAATCTTGTATTTTTCCATTTTATATATATTTATTATAGCTCTTCGCTTTGGCTTTCAATGATCTATTACTCTTTAAATCATGCGTTTTTTTCTGAATTTCCACGTGATGCGCTATGGGTGCGTTCAGACTTTCAATCAGAGTTAATATAAAAAAAAATAACATTTGAATTAGGGATAAAAAATACAGTTCTTTTCGTACTATATTATTTTTCTATAATACATATATGTATATGTAGTACAATTGACTGAAATATAGTACAATACTGGGTGGCAACCCTAATCAAGAGATACATTAAGCTGTTTTTGGCGCCCTTTTTCTAGACAATCGGAAACAGGAATCAACATGTATAGAATTGGTCGTTGAGCAACGTAGATAGTTATTGAAACAAGCAACCTAGTCAATGGTGAGCGGGTTATCAGAGTACACGGCAAATATCTGACAGAACATGACTGGCCCTGTTGGTGGAGCCAGTAGCATTTTCGATTTGCTGGCGCCAGTGAATATCGGTAGTGGCTGGCGCCAGTGTCTTGTGCCAGTAGCTGGTGCTAGTGTATGGCGTAAGTTGCTGGCACCAGTAGCATGTGACAGTTGCTGGCGCCAGTGAATGGCGCTAGTGGCTGACGCAATGAAGGTGCCTGTAGCTGGGTCCAGTTGCTGGCGCCACTAGCTGGTTCTAGAGGATGACGCTATAGGCTGGAGCCAGTTGCTTGTACCAGTGGTTGTCGCTAGTGGCTGGTGCCAGTGAATGGCGTGAGTGAATCGTGACAGTGGCTGGCTCGTGTGGATGTCGCTAGTGGATGCCCAACTACTGGCGCCAGCAACTTGTGCCTGCAACTGGCACTAGCTAATGGCACGATGAAGAAGAAGGTAGGTAAGGTACACGACCAAGCAAGTATTTTTAGTGAGTAACTAAAAATTATGAAATTCTTACTACAGATAAGCGTGGTCTAGTTTTAACAAATGAAGTGATGAGTGATGAGTGATGATGATGTATTTATTTATCACCCAATTACCTAATAGAACACCAATAATAAAACACCTTAATTCTATTTATGATTTGAAGAATTTTAAAATATCTGTCTTGCCTTTTATTTTAATATGTACCTGATGGGCCTTTTTATTCAACAAAATTATAGAAATAAATAAAATAAAAGCCACATCTTAAAAGTGACCTTTCAACGTAATCAAAGTTAAATGATTCATTTATTCTGTATCTAAATGTGAAAAATTGTCATTATGCCCTTCTAGTTTAAAGTACATATCTCTGAAGATCTTGATTAAAATTTAGGAAAAAAATGTTAGTTGTGTTATTTTTTTTATTAAGACGGCAGTATCACAAGACACAGGACGTTTATCATTAATTTTCCTCTCAACAATTTTAATTCGTCAACAAAGTTCATCAGTCATAACAACAGACTGTATTACTTACATTTTATTTAACTTTAGTATGTATAATTGTGGATTATATGACAGGGCTACTTGGGGTATTAGGTTTATAGGTCAACAGGATTTAGAGGGTGTGGGGAAGGAAATATTATGATATTACGCACTGCACGCAACCGTTTTAATACTGTTTAGAATTGTTAATTAATAAGGTATTTGTCGTGGTAGAAAAAATAGCTCGCAATGCTTTGATTGTTATTTTTTTGAGTGTTTATACAACTGCGTAGTCCGTGAAACCGTATTTAATTGTTAATGATTTTTTTAGTTTTTCCAAAAATCCTATTGTATCTATAATTATTTTTCTTCTTGCCACTTTAGTATACATTTCATTGGTATGTAATGTTTTTATTTATAAATTAACATGAACAACTCACTATAAAAAATGTAAGTGTTATATTTTAAAGATTCGTCCCTGAAGAATGACAAAAATGGCGTCGACAAAATTTATTTCCTACGTACATACATACATAATTCAGGCAGAGATCATTGATTCTCATATGCTCCGATGCTCAAAACAGGTCGACAGCGAATCATTGACTGATGTTCTGTGGCTGGGGTATCACCTACCATCAAGAGAACCTCATGCTCATCTGTCGATATCTAATATAAAATTAGGACATAATACTTCTTTTTTGCCAGTATACTTTGATGAATATTACCTAGTAATAAATCAGGATATCTGGGAAATGCCGAGAAGATATTGGACGTCTCCCGCGTTGCTACAATACGCATACAAATGAGTTTGCCGCGACGACAAGTTAATGTGAATTTAAGGTTATAATATTAAGGATACTCTTCCTTTTTCATACCTACCTAGTAGTTTGACCACTGGCGTTTGCTGGGCCTTCACTTGAACAATTTAGGATGTCTCCCGGGACAAAGACTTTGCATCCCAAGAAACCTGTACAATATTCAAAACAGGTCTAGTGGTTTTCAAAACTAAACAGGGAATTACCTAAAATTTAGTAATTTTCAGGTCACCGTTTTGAACAAAAACACAGGAAGACATTTTACAAACGAATCTGTCACAAAAAGGGCCTCAACTCAGCATTTTGCTGGCTGTTAACAACCAGTTGGGACCTCTTGGTTACGTCACGGCACACAATATATTATGTACTTATATTAACTACACCCTGCTAACTGAATATAGTAAATTAATTTTAAGTATATATTGAAACCAGTGGCGGGACTACCATACAAGCCCAAAAGCCCGTCTTGCCGATTTTAACATAATACGTGTTTATATATTTATATAACTTATATAATTACGTCATAGTATAAGTTATATATGACTAATGACATTATTATATTTCTTTTTAATGCATTAATAAGGCAAAACAGGCGTTTGGGCTTGTACAGTGGTCCCACATAAGTAGAAATACTTAAAAAACACTAGTGTCCCGTGTCTGTGCTTCCTGGCACTAGAGGACAACCTACATTGATTTTTATTTATATAAATAATCGTATAAACATCATGTTCATTGCATTGCCGTTGTGTGTTCGTGGCGCCTCCTATTGCGAGATGCACGAACCAACATTCACTCTCTGAATCGTTCGATGCGCGAACGCCTCTTCGTTCATCGAATGTCAATCTTCAATTCATTTTCATTGTCTTCTTACGCTTCCACACCGCATCTTATTAACTTGTCGCATCTAATTAATTACAAAAAAACGCATTATATTAACTACTAGCAACGCGCCCCGGCGTCACACGGGTGCAATGTAGATGTATAATACTATACACAAAACATAGCCTATGTTACTCGCTGATAATGTAGCTTTCTAACACACACGGCCATTTCTTTTCTAGTATTTAAATTTATTTCCGCATTCCCTGGTGGTGTCTTCTACGCCAAAATATACAAATAAACAATGTCTGCCCAGTGAAATACCTACCAATTACCTGATATGAGCGTGAGTGTAAGTCTAATAGTGTAATAAAGTGGTAAGGCTAATATAGACGGTAGAAGCATCGCCATTCATATTTGCATCGTCAACCGCATATAATTATGTACTTATATCAAATTATCATTTAGGTACAACATGTACCTTCACTTATGAACGTCAATAAAAAAAATGCTTCTAATTTTACATTTACACCAGTTCTGAAATCAAGGGCGTAGATCGGACGAGAACTGGCAATAAACTCTCCGCCACTCTTTTTATATTATAAACACTATACATAGATGGACCAATTAAAATGCGATTAAAAATAATTCTTCCGCGAACAAAAAATTGAAAGTTAGATTATCCTGTGAACATAGTTGTTTTTTTGTTGTTGGTTAATGCTTTTTGAATAGCTTTCCGTGAAATCGCGGTTTTAATCAAGTAGCGATTCGACGAATAGGTTAGAGCTATTACCAAGGCTAAGTAAATATGTGTTGCGAAAACGTTTCCGCTTATAACAACTATTTTATGTGTTTTGTTTGTTAAAACGGTTATTAAATTCAGATTGACGACTACCCTTACTGATAAACGAAGTCTGTAATAGGATTTATGAAAATTTTGTCACTAAAATAATACATTTTTCCTTAGATAAACTAGAAACAAATAAAAACATATTAAGTACATAATATGTTTGTCCTCTATGCACTCCTAAACTATTCATCCTATTATGATGAAACTTTGCTGAGTTGTGCATACGCCCGCGAAGGTTCCTGAACTTAATTAAAAATAACATTTTTTGCTTTACAATAGGCATAGCAATAAAGTTAGTTCATTCATAAAAATAACCTTAAAAAATAATTAAAAAAAATAAAATGTATCGTATCGTTGGTTCAAAAGTAAAACTCACTAAGTGATAGATATATAAAAGAAAGTTGTGTTAGTTACACCGCTTATAACTCAAGAACGGCTGTACCGATTTTAACGATATCTTATTTGTTGGATTCCTCTATGTCCGGAATAAGATAAAAGCTATTAAAATATTGGAAAAAATCAGGAAAAAAATATATGCATAAAATTAATTATAAAATAAATTAGATTCGGAACTCCGCCATCTTGACAGCTCACGTTACGAATTCTTAGCTTTTTTGGAATAGCAGATGTCCACTGCAAATCAGTGACATATTAGACAATTATAGTGGGTAAATGGGCATATTCAAATTTAAGAATATTTATATAATTCGAAGCCAAAATTGTGGCAGAACAACGTCTGCGGGGTCCACTAGTTTTAAATAAAAATAAATTTTGCTACTATTACTCATTTTAAGAGTATACATACGGTTAGAATGAAGATCTAATTACGTACTCCGGTCCATAACTAAACTATGAAGCGCAATACACACATTAATTTGTTCTTATCGTAAATGTACGCTTAAAATAATTAATAGTAGCAACATTTACTTTTATTCAAAATTACCCTTAGTGAGTTTTACCTTTGAACCAACTTTGAATTGAAATTGTTTGTGAAAAAAGTGAAAATTGAACTTACTGAAGAACTAAATAGTTTTGTGAAGATTTATAAAAAAGTGGGCTTGATATATACTTCAAGTTTTTACAACGCACCTGAGGCTATCCGCTTCCCATACCTTCTTCATGATGGTTTTTGTAAGTCATTTAATTATTATATAGACTTATTCTTACCTGAAACAAAATAATGAAAAGATTAAAGATAAGTTATATAAAAGAAGTATTAAAATTATATGTGTAATAATGTCTATACTAATATTGTAAAGAGGAAAGATTTGTTTTTTGTTACGATTTAACTCAAAAACTACTCGACCGATTTTAAAAATTCTTTCACCAATAGAAAGTTACATTATCAGCGAGTAACATATACTATTTTCTGTGTATGGTACATCTTCTGTGTATGGTACACCTACATTGCATCCGTGTGAAGCCGGGGCACGTTGCTAGTTAGTAATAATAAAAAAATTTAGATATCGACCTCATGTCACTTCATGGTAGGTGACAATACCCCAGCCTGAGAACATCAGTAAATGATGGGATATCGACCTACGTTTTTCTTCGATCATTCTGAAATCTGACTGACTGAGACCGAAACTTGCTATATACACTTCACGGTTTTTCCATCTCTGAACGTTGGTTCGTTACCCGGTGGGAATTTTTATATTCCTCCCACCCGTTTAATGAAGTAACCAGACATGAAGAAGACATGCTTACAGAAAAACATACAAGTCTCACCGGGATTCGAACTCGCGATTCATCGTAGCGTAAGGTAGGTGTTCTACCAAACGCCCCGTCAAAAATCACAATTTATTATTTATATTAAACTTTAATTAATACATCGACTCAATTTAACACTTTATCACAGTACTATGGCAACACATAACTTTACAAGGTTCTTAGTTTGTCACACTTTATCGAGGATAGTAAAGTACATAAAGAAAGATAAAGGAGACAGAAGCAATCAAAAGGGGTGAAGTTACGACGCAGGCAGAAGATTGTTTATAAGGATTAGGGTATCTGTGCACCAGGGTTTTACAGAAAATTATATCGCATTACAGAAGTGGTTACACCTGGTCCAGTTTAATTTTATCTGAATGATAGGCAGATGTTTGAATACCATCGCTATTGGTAGTAAAATGTCTTCTCCCAAGCCTTAAAAAGGTCCAAATTATTACATGCTACCATTGTTTTACAACCGAGAGCCTAGCACGAACAACTTGCGAAAAAGGATTCGTATCGTTGAGCTGTCATTTGTATGAAATTTCAAATCATTTATCATACAACTATCGGGCATAGCCCTCCGTTGGACTGTGATGCATCGGTTACTCCTGCCTTTTGACCGAGGGTCATAGGTAACATTCCCGAACTCTTTATACTATCCTCTTCCATTAATGTCAAAAATGTTTTTTTGATTTTTGTCAAACATACAATATAAGCACGATTAGAAAACTAGATGGGACTGTGTGACGTTGTGGAAAAAGCGGCAATTGAGCCATCGATGGCTTTACTATAGCAACTTTTTGAAAATACTAATCAGACAGCTGTCACCTTTAGGCAAAGCATTCGAACTTAATCGAACAAAAGAGGAAAATTTTGTATTTTTGTATGTTATGAATAAACTCAAAAAATACTGGACCGATTTTTAAAACTGTTTCGCCAATAGAAAGCTATTTTATCAGCAAGTAACATAGGCTATTTTTTGTGTATCATCATCATCTTCATTGTATCCGTCTGAAGCCGGGGCGCGTTGCTAGTAATAATATAATTAATTAATCGCTATTAATGGGATAGAAGTTATTTATTCAATGTGTGATACTTGCATCAATAAAAGACAATATGAAATAACCATTCGTAACAGTTCTTACATACATATAAGCCACTTTCCCATTGGGGTCCCATATCAGGACATTCCTTATGCTCTGATCCTTGCATATCACGTCTTCCACTTTAATCAATGTCTTTTAATCTATTATTATTCTTTTAAATAAAAGTTTATCTTAAATGATTCTACTTATAAAAGTTCTAAAAATGAATCTATAGTTACATTGAAATACGTAAAAGCGTTATAAATATCAAAAGTTTCCGTAATATCACAATGAACGATGAACCACAAACTGAGTTCCCCGAACAATTGTCATAATTTCACTTTGCGTAATCTTTTTGCGTTTTTTGCTAAACTTTTTCTGTGATAAATGTAAGTAACAAGTCACAAAAGTGAAAAACTTATTGTTCTTGTTTTTGGTTGGATACAAGGAAAATAAATGTGAGATAATAGAGTAATGTAAGAAAAGATGAGTTCGAAATATCAAAACGTAACATAACCGATATGTGTAACATATCATATCATACCATATCGATATGTTAAAGTGAACAAAGATGCCTACATCTGCCGGCCTAGCATGACCGCCACGAGATATGTCGCGGACGAGAGAAGACAAACTAAGATGTAAGATATCTCGATATATTATATTATCTCGACATCGACAATTTTGATACAAAAGATATCTCGATTGACAAATATATCTATTTGTGATATTAAAAGTCGAGTTTTTAGTGTAATTGTCATGTTAGACCCGGAAGAAATAAAGAGATAATCGATTAAAACACGAGAAAACGGTCGACAATTTATTTTGTCGCGGTTGTCTTGCTAGGCCGGCTGGTCACTTACGTGTTATGAGAAAATTACAAATATCTAGTATTCACGACACAACTCTTTAATGGCTATCAGCGCCTCAAGCTGGTTTTTCGATAAAGGATATATAATAATGTTAATTTCATAAAATGAAAAAACATCATACAAAGTGATGAAAATTCATGATTTTAATAGTTAAAATATTTATCAACTTCGCCAACAATTTAACACGTCACTGGAGATAATTGAGATTTAAGTTTTGGGTGTTTATCGAAAAAAGTAACGAAGCGATTAATGATTTATTAGTTCCCATCTACGAAGTACCTTTTTATAACCCTATATCGTCTACGATTTTTGTAATTTTTAGGCTTACATTGACTTGTGAATTAATATAATATTTTTTCGACGGGCTCGTTGGCGCGTTTGGTAGAACAACTGCCGTGCGCATCGATGGGTCGTGGGTTCGAATCCCACCGGGACCACATGTTTATAATTTTCTATAAGCATGTTTTCCCCACGTCTGGTAACTTCGGGCATTGATCGGGTGGAAGGAATATCTAAATTCCGACCGGGTAACAAACCACCGTTCATAGATGGAAAAACCGTGAAGTGCAAATTGCGCGTTTCGGTTTCAGTCTATGGATTTCCGAAAGCTCGAAGTAAAATTTGGTCGACAGCGCATCATTGAATGATGTTCTGTGGCTGAAGGTTCACCTATCATCAAGTGAACCTCATGCTTGTCTGTCGATATCTAACATAAAAAAAATTGATTCGTCATTGAACGGCATCTGAACAGCTTAATCATCTTATTATCTTAATATATCGTTAATTTGCTTAGAAACACTTGTTCATTGGAAAAACTATATTTTCAGGGTCACTAACCTTTATTGACTAGACCCACTTGGGAACTATTAGTGAGGAAATTTAGGTTTAATGATAATACAGATAAGTGTATAAATAAAAAAAATATACAAAATTAAAACATCAATCGTATTATGTATATCATAGCGGTGTTTGCGCGACCGATTTATTATTGCAGCTAACATAGTAAAACGGATGAAAATTGATGCGCGATATCGCATTATTCGCTGCCGAGAAAACAATTATTTTTGATAATATTCTAAAAAACATGTACTCAGTGGTGAAGGGTGGAAATGTTCAAATTTTAGAACTTTCATACAGTGCGAGGAAGACATAAATTAAAAAGCGAAAGATATCCACCACCTTCACTGTTTTTAGTTTATTAGTAGATTAGTCATTAAGTTAAATGGAAGCCGGTAGGAATCGGCTCATTAGGACTCCTTGCCACTGCTAAATAATTATGAATACAACATTAACATTCATTGCGTAGCTCGTCACGGACAAGAAAATAAATTACCTTAACAGCAGGCGTAGCGTTTGCTACGCACGTCATACTATACGTTTTCAAGTTCATGCCAGTCAGACAGCTCGCCCAAATTCTGGCGTAGCTGTTGCTACGTATGTAGCGATGCTACACACTTACAAGGCCAGCTAGCCAGCTAGTCCGCTCATACAGGCGTAGCGCTTACTACGAGTGAAGCAATGACATACGCTCACAAATCACCAAAATATAAGCTATAATATTAAATTTCGACGGGTCCCAAGAACAAAAGCGTATCTGCAAATAAACGATTTCACAGATACGATTTTGTTATTGGGACCCGTCGATTTGCATCCCCTCTCCCCCTGTCCCCTACCTTGACAATTTATCATGTTTATATTTTCGTTATTTCAAGAGCTGATTCCTAATACGGCTCTGGATTAACGTAACACGTAAACAAGGGGTCGGAACATCAAATATTGATGCCCACGAAATAGGTCAGAAAACGATTCTTTCACCTCATACTTTTTGGATTGAGCCGTTTCCTCATTCTAAGTGTGCTTCATAATCACTTTGTGTGTATTTTTTATGAGAATTTGGCGATCCAATGTTTTTTTCAATGTTCAGCCCATCTGTCGTAAAATACTGGCAACTGTACTTTACGCGAGATTCGGTGAAAATGCCATTTTACACGTCAAATATTTGAATGAAAAATCATTTCCATTATACGATTTTATGTATTTTTACGTAATTTCTTTATGACTGGCACTAAATTTTTGGATTTGTGTCATGAGATGTTTTCACCTTCTTATACATATTTCAAACAAGTAATAATTCTTGTCTTTTATTAACGCGAGTATCACACATCCGAAACGTCGGGATAAATAATTTAAACAATATAAATAATAAATCGCGTTTTAATCCGGTATACAGTATTTTATTTAAAAGTAATAATTCCCCTATCGAGTTCAAGGGGGTACTTAGGCACAAACTTGGGCACAAGGGTCTTACATCATTTTTTTAAAGATGCGACTTGAATGTGAATATTTTTATTTCCAAACCACATTCCTCTATAGATATTTCGACAGTACCATAGAATATAGATGTACATAGAAGAACAGGCCCATACAAACTTTAAGCACAGAAAAAGTAGTTCTAATTTTGACCTGTAGACCGTGCGGCCAATGTATCGGTGTGACACACACATTTAAGCAGCCCGCTGCCTCCTCCCGTCGCGTTGTCTCGCTTGCTCTTACGAGCGAACGGCAATATTGCTCTAAAAGCGGCTGGGTGCGAGAGAGTGCGCGCTATGACTCCAGCGTCAGAGTGTGCGTTCACACGGATACTAGCAGCGCCGCGGTGGCTGGGGTAAGAACTACTCTTCCCCAGAGAAACCGTGTCAATCGCACCTATAAGGCCTGTTCTTCTTTGTACACCTATATTCTATGATAGTACTTAAAAATCAGATTTTAACTTTGTATTCGTAGCCGCGATTAGGACTTTGTTACTATACAATCTATACCTATCACGTCTTTGTTAATCCAATTCTATTTTACGACCATAGACCCTTGCAAGGGATCAGTCATGTACTATCAAATCTTACAAACCGCATCGCGGCCGTTTGATTACGTGCTGAATATTTTCGGAGATTGCTTTGTTTATCTTAGAGCCCACCGCTCATTTAAGATGCCTGCAACTTGTAACATAAAAAAAACCCGTAAGTAACTATGTTTTTCCGGCTAAGCAGATATAATAGAAAAGTCCGCCTGGGTAACATTCATAGATGGAAAAACCGTGAAGTGCATACTGCGCGTTTCGGTTTCAGTCTATGGATTTCCGAATGCTCGAAGTAAAAAGCGCATCATTGACCGATGTTCTGTGGCTGATATAATATACATATATTATTTTACTGAATATAAAGGAGATGAAGTGAAAATGGCATCAGTTTGCAAATTATGATATGGATATTTGTGTGATATGTTATATTAATATATAATTATGTTATAGATATAGAATTTTGTTTGTGAAAAAAATCCCATATCTATAACAGATTGGTTAGCAACCATAATACTCTACCTAATTTTACGAGTATGTGTGAAACATGCTTTCACTTTTTGTTAATATATAAAATAATTTGTTCAGTTGAAAATGTGTACTACAAGATCATTGTGATATGAAATCATATATCGCAATTCAAAAATATATAAAATAAAATACAAGTACAAACCTCCAAAAAGCGGATTCAACAAAGCTATGTACTTATGTTACGAACGCATAAAATTAAGTTACCCAGTTGAAACAATCTAATTACAAGAGCAGCTTTCGTTTACATAATAACATTATGTAGCGACAATTTCATTTTATAAAGTGTTCATTGCTCAACGGACGCTATGCAGATGAAATGCGGCAGATATAAAACGCAATGCAATCGTATTCCTGAAACTTTTATAATTTTTCAAGACGGTCGCTCGATATTTATGTTTAAATGGTAACGCCATAAGCCAAGTAGATTGTTCCATATAACTTAATATTGAGCTTTAAATGACCGAGGAGGATCATATATTGGTTTTGTACCTGAATGCTGGTTTCTAAAATAAATAAAAATAAACCTGTATACACCTTTCGAGTCAAAAAAAAACATAAAAAGTTTAGTGAGATGTACACGTACTACAGCAGAAATATGTATGCCTATTTACCTAAAGATACCTCGACTATAATGATAGATATTTACCTACCTTTTTTTTGTTAGATATCGACGGATAAGCATGAGGTTCACTTGATGGTAGGTGATACCTCAGTCACATAACATCAGTCAATGATACGCTGTCGTCCTTCTTTTTACTTCGAGCATTCAGAAATCTATAAATTGTAACACTTCGCGGTCTTTCCATCTATGAACGGTGGTTCATAACCCGGTCGGAATTTCGATATTCCTCCCACCCGATCAATGCCCGAAGTTACCAGACGTGAGAAGACATGGTTACAGAAAGTTATAACATGTCGTCCCGGTGGGATTAGAGCCACCAACCCATCGGTGCGCACGGCAGGTGTTCTACCTAACGCGCTAACGAGCAACTTTACGACATCAACCCCTAGGTAGATATGTCAGTGGTTCGACTGGTCGAGGACCCTCCCTTTAAGTTGGAGAAAGAGCACACCTTCCTTCCTTCGCAGAATAATTAATATATTCACTTATCTTGTTAACACAACAAGTAGAATCACTTCATTAGCTCTGATTGTAGCTTCTCATTAACACTATAGTATTGTTAACGCCTTCTACGATAATGCGATAAGGTTATAATCAAATCATGAGCTTCATTCCCAGATGATAAAAATGGTCACGATTGAAAAAATTAACCAGATACGGAAGTGTACCAAATAGAGAAAAAAGTGAATTCCCGAGTCCCCTAACAGGGCATGGGGCAGATTCATTTATGTGTCTGTTTCACTGATAGTTTTTCTTTAAAACTTTTTAACAAAAAAATTAAACCGCCATAAAACCTGAGAAAGCCCGAAAAAAGAGAAAAATAATAAACTTTTTTTATTTAACCTTAATAATAATTAATTTCTCAAAATAATGTTAGTATGCTTAAGTAATTTTGAGTCGGATACCTAAGAATTATCATAATCGGACTACTCAGTAAAAAGTTATGCGTAAAAAAATACACGTTGACTTGACTTGACTTCATTTTCTCTTCGGTTAAAAAGTAGGCGCGATCATCTTTCTGTGGCCTAAACATTTTTTTTATTATCTCCAGGATTCAAACCCGCTTACCACTGAGCTGCGAAAGCGGTCCACCAAACAAAGAACATGAGGTTTTATTGACTGATTTTACGTAGTTTTGTGGCTAGTTACTGACTTTTCATCGACTGTGTGACAATTTTTTACTTTTTTTTGTATTTGTTTATTTATCACGACTTTTATTTACATCATGATGAAATAAACATGCATTATATTCAGTGAGTGACTGTGGCTTCACACTCATCGGTCAATATCTCACATAAAAACAAGTAAATAGTCTGGCTTAAAACAAGCTGTTAGCATCATCCTGTGACACAGTCGTCTCGAATCTACCGATTTTTCGGTATGGGGCCGTCCATTAATCACGTGAGGTCGTTTTTCTCATTTTTTGACAACCCTGATGATATTTGGTGAGGTTTGGGACCACTCCCCCCCCACCCCTGGATCACGTGTATTTTTTTGGAAGTCTATGTAAAGGCTATTTTTGACTGGAAAAAAATATTTAACAAATGGCGTTTTGATTCGAAAAACATTTATATGTATTTGCAATAAAATTAATGAATTATTAATTAATTAATAATAATTAATTAATGTTGTCTTCGTCCCACGGAGTTGCAAGACTTTCATTTAAGGTTACAACTGGTAAAGCTTCTTCTTCACTGGCAGTTGTTATTGGCAAAGAGGTTTGTGACAACTTCGGTTTCGTCAAGCCACTCGGCATCATCATCCTCGCGCACTACGCAGAGAACCTCCCTCTCTCGTAGCGTGAAGATACGCGTGGGCGTTTCGTGGGCAGTATGGTGCCCATGGCACTCTTTTGCTCTTTTTTTTAGTGCAGAAGTACTGCCCACACTGCTGACATATTCTTTCCACAAGAAGCTTACGATCCTTCTGCAGGCTAGGGCAATACAGGTCATAAGGCATTCTCATGAAACCTTCATGCGTTGGGGCAATTAAAAGTGCCCGACGTAGAAGAAAGTTGGTTCATAAATAGCGCTTTTTGACAAAAAATAAATAAAGTTAATACACGTGATGTCTAAAGAAACACCCCCTCCCTCCCCCCTCGTGATGTTTCGTGATGTTTTCCGTACCCCCTCCCCCCCCTTTTGAGCCTCACGTGATTAATGGACGGCCCCTATTGCGATTAGTTTTTATATTATCATTAGGGAGGAAAATAACAATCCTAGTCTATACGAATATCATAAAGAAGTAAGGTTTGTGCGGTTGTAGGGAATAATCTCAGCGCTACATTATCAGCGAGTTACATAGTTTTTTGTATATATTACATATACATTGCACCCGTGCAAAGCCAAAACTAGTGTTGCTAGTTTGAAATAAAGAGATTTGATCAAATATTGTCAAATTAACATGTATGATTTAATTATAGACAGTTGAAGATAATAAAAAAAATGGAGCAGATAACAGCTATTGCACATTTTTTTATTTAAAAAAGTATATAGTAAAATAAAAAAGTGTATAGGTATGTTTAATCTGTGTTGCAAGTGCGATGGAGCACTCTGTGTATTGGTTACCACTGACCATGGTCATCTGACATGTCAGTCGTGATGAGCTTGCTTGTTCATCTTTTATACTTTATAGTAAAAAAATTTACAGCAAGCTGTAGTGAAGATTCTGCACTCTTATTGTATAATATAAAAATAAGTCGGGTTTTCCTTCCTGACGCTATAACTCCAGAACGCACGAACCGATTTCCAAGGTTTGCATTCGTTGGAAAGGTCTCGGGCTCCGTGAGTTTATAGCAAAGAAATTTCAGGAAAAATTTCAACAGAAAAGCGGGAAAATCTGTTTTCTTTAAGAATAATTATATAATTTCGAAGCCAAAATTGTGGCAGAACAACGTCTGCGGGGTTCACTAGTTGTATATAAAACGGTAGACTGAAAACTGTCAATGACAATTTAGCTGCTGCTACATTTACTTGCCTATTTGATAGTTGATTGAGGCAACTTTTACTATATATCGTGACATTACTTAAATAAAACCAAGTAACATTAAAAACCAATTTCTTGAACGCTACGAAAGTTGCGTTGAACTCTAATTGTTTAAAAATGAACTCTACCGCAATGAATTTAGCATCTAAAATGAATAAACACGACATCATTTCAGATTAAATTATTGATTATCACTTAGGCTTTTGCTCTAACTATGAACAAAATCTGCAATATTAAGGCCAAGTTAAATTGTTAATGGGGAATTCTGCGTACCGTCCGTAGTTGTAATATTCATCTTGCTGGACCTCTTCAACTGCGGCAATTAAAAGTTCAACTTGTAATTTCAAACTAGTTCACTTCACTATTACTTAAATGTACGCCTACGAGTAGGGAAGTGTACAACGCTACCTCACGCTACTAAGATTTGCCGCGCGAATGATTCTGCGGTCACTGCCGTATTGCAGATAAGTTGACTGTAAAACGCCCAATAAAAAAAATCCTTCCGTACTTCACACCTCACCAAGAAGGCACAATCTCTCTCAAATGCACATGAATAACACGAACTCTATAAGATGCGGTTAAATGTCAAAAATTGGCGCGAAGTCGCGGACACTTGACGGTTCGCTGATTGATTTCGACCAATCGCGTCGCGTTTTTTTTTCAAATATCTAACATCGTAGCTAGTATGGATTAGTGATAACCAGCAATATTGAAAGAAGATGCTACTTTGTGAGCAATCCGAACCTTTTTGATAGTGTAACGACAAAACAAATAGTCCGGAATGAGTGAAATACGGGCATGCGCAGTCAGCTCTACAGTATGCGTACATTGTTAAGCTGCGGTTATCCTTTCCTCTGATAACGTTTACGGCACATTTTTATGATCTAGTACACTGAGTGACGAATTGTTTTTATCACTTTACTAGTAAATGTCAGCGTAGTTTTTTGGTATTTTGCAGGTGATTGCGTAAAAGCTAGCTTTTATTTTGCTCTATATATAACTTATTACTGTACCTAGGGGAGTAAAAACATTTAATAATAGTTCTTTGACTCTATAATCTTAAATATTCGCTTGTTTTCTTACGATATCTGAAATGAAAGTTTTAAGAATAATTTTATTATGATAAAAAAATACATTTATATCCTACTAGGTAAGTTTGTGAGGATGTTTCTCACTCTTTTACGTAAAACCTACGGAACGTATAATGATGAAACTTTACAGTATTATTGTTTATACGTCAGAATAACATATCACTACATAGTATAAAACAAAGTCGCTTTCTCTGTCCCTTTGTATGCTTAAATCTTTGAAACTACGCAACGGATTTTGATGCGGTTTTTTAATAGATAGAGTGATTCAAGAGGAAGGTTTATATGTATAATAATAACAGATTTTCTGTAGTGTATTTAGTATCAGCATTGCACCGGTGCGAAGCCGGGGCGGGTCGCTAGTAGTCTATAATTTATAGCGATATTGATTTAAATGATGAGTGTCAAGTAAGTCGAAAAAATTTCTGCTATCTGAGAGCTATATGGCCCAGCGAAATAGAACAATTATAAGTAACCAAACTGTATGCTTACGTCATTTATAATAGGGAAAATAACTAAATTTGAATATATTAGATCAATGTGAAGTTAACTCTTGTTACGGCTAATGACCTCTGAGAAAAAACATAAGAAAAAACCAAAATGACAAGAAAAAAGCGTTCTATTTTTAAAATTGTCCATCTCTGTGGACGCCTCCCTACTGCAGTAAAGACGGGTGGGCACGTATAAGGTTGTACTCTTGAGATATTTATCCGCGTGACAGGATACTAGATGTAGATATAACACGACTGAGAAGAAAGCACCTGCAAGGCCTGTACACACAATTTGCATTCCTGAGCGTCAGATATTCAGTCGAAAATTCAATGTAACATCAACATACTGGACTTGTACAGGCGATATTAGATTCTGTTACCGTGTGAAATGTTCTAATTTTGAATAACGGAATTTTTGTTTGGATTGAATGGTTGTATAACATGCATTGTTGTACTAACAATCAACTTATGAACGATTTTCAGTTTTTCAATGGTGGATTATATTTAGACGATAAAGTTATATCAAATGACTTTGCCTATGGACTAGACTAGACTATTTCCGTGGCCCAGTGGTATGTTGTATTTTACACTAGAGGTCCCGAATTTGATACCTGCGAAACATGATAGAGGAACAAGAAACTACTTAATAAAAAATAATTTGACCGCCTCCTTGCCTCAGCGGTAAATGACCGGAGGTCCTGGGTTTGAATCCCAGGGAAAAAGTGAAAAAAAATTTGTTTCGGTTTGACAGAATACAAAAAGCTGATCACCTTCTTGCCTGTAAATAAAAATGATCAGTGAATTAGACACAGAAATGGGTCTGCCCCATGCCCCACTAGGGGACTCGGGAAATCACTGTCTACTCTTCATACATAGCTATTTATCTATTCAAATAAATAATTTTAAACAAAAATTATCAATAATTTTGTCGGTTCTTGCTTTAAAGTATTTAAAATATTATATTTTTTACTTTATAATTTAAGTTTGTACTATGTTATAGGTATAGTTGGGATTCGAACCAACGACCCATCGATGAACACGGCAGGTGTTCTACCGAACGCGCCAACGAGCCCGTCAAATTTTACTTAGAAAATACGTTGCTTTTTAATATTTCAACAGCCTAAACAATTAGAATTATGTCTCATATTAAGTTTATAATTTTATTAAACACAAGATACTGATCTTGGCAGAGCAAACTTGAACCTAGATTGAAGCCTCGTACATTTAAGACTGTTATTAAGGCTTCGTCAAATAGGACGCGTATTTAGCGCGCGTCAGAGCGCTGAACTGACGCCGCGCTATAGCGTCGAATTTTGTTGTATTGTGATGGTGTTATATTAGGTGTCAAACAGAGCACCGGCGCGGGCGCTAGCAGTACGCAACTCTCTGTCGCGGCGTTAGGACGTATTGACGCCAGGCATTGTATTTTTTTACAAATTTTACTATAGCGTCGGATTGCACGTGTGTTATAATACTGCAATATGACTGAAAAAATATAGAATTGTATTGTCTTTTATTAACGGGAGTATCACACATTTAAATAATATACTGTATACCGGATTAAAACGCGATTTATTATTTATATTGTTTAAATTATTTATCCCGACGTTTCGGATGCTTTACAGCAACCGTGGTCGCGGGACCACGGTTATAAATAATAAATTGCGTTTTAATCCGGTATACAGTATTTTATTTAAATATAGAATTGGTTCGGAAACACCCATGCTTATATAATATGAATGATAATTCTTATCAAAACATAGCAGTAAAGGTAAAATGTCGTGAACTCTTTTTTTTCCGTATTCATAATAAAGCTTATAAAAGTAATAATTCTTCCACATCTAAATTACTTGACATCTCAATAAGGTAAAAAGTTTTCAAAGACTGGTAGCGATCTGCACTGCTCTCTGGTGAATTGTACGCTGCGTTAGAGCGTTGCGCTAATCTAGTGTGACATCAAAAGAGCGCTACGTTAAAACGCAACGCTATTGAGGCTATAACGCGGCGCTAAGTACGCGTCCTGTTTGGCGAAGCCTTAAGTTTAGGCAGTGGGTTATCTCCCTACGGGATTATGTTGGCTTCACTACTAAGTAAAACATTATAACACTACCTTTTGTAAGATAAAGCTTAATTTGAAATACGTGTTCTTGAAAGTTTATATGAAGACTTCATCATTCAATCATCGTTGGTTTCAAAAATCGAGGTTATTAACGGGCTCGTTGGCACGTTCGGTAGAACACGTTTTGCTTGAAGCTTGTTTTCCCCACGTCTGGTAACGGGCATTGATCGGGTGGGAGGAATATCGAAATTCCGACCGGGTAACGAACCACCGTTCATAGATGGATAACCCGTGAAGTGCACATTGTGCATTTCGGTTTCAGTCTATAGATTTCCGAATGCTCGAAGTAAAAAGTAGGTCGACAGCGCATCATTAAAAAAAAATTAAAAAACTTGAACGCCATTTTGAATTTAGACTCTCACTGGCCCCCTCTAAAGGGTAGTGCAAAAATATTTCTTCCTAGAATAATATAAAATTATTTGAATTTTTTTTCTATATATGTATATAAAAGAAAGTTGTGTTAGTTACACCACTTATAACTCAAGAACGCCTGCACCGATTTTAACGATATCTTTAACGATTATCT
Organism: Anthocharis cardamines; assembly: GCA_905404175.1. NCBI lineage: Eukaryota > Metazoa > Arthropoda > Insecta > Lepidoptera > Pieridae > Anthocharis > Anthocharis cardamines. Next base: position 4,919,922 of record FR989975.1, read on the forward strand.
TTGTTGGATTCCTCTATGTCGGGAATAAGATATAGGCTATTAAATTATTGGAAAAAATCAGGAAAAAATATATGCATAAAATTAATTATAAAATAAATTAGATTCGAAACTCCGCCATCTTGACAGCTCACGTCATGCATTCTTAGCTTTTTTGAAATAACAGATGTCTACTGCAAATCAGTGACATATTAGACAATTATAGTGGGTAAATGGGCATATTCAAATTTAAGGATAATTATATAATTTCGAAGCCAAAATTGTGGCAGAACAACGTCTGCGGGGTCCACTAGTATTTTATAAAATTCCAGCGAGCGATTCGAAGGTATGTGACGATAAAAACCTCCTTCGAAATCCTCCTTACATAACCTCCAAAAATATATACTTTTATTTCAAATACAAGGATTAAATTGGATAAATCGTTCGCAGAAGTCAAATTAATTCGCTTAGTGACTAATTGGCTAACGGCTTCCATTATCGAATCCGTTTGAATTAGATTTTGATTTAACTGTCCGAAGATTCCCAATTTTCTACAACCGAAGTATAAATGATTACTTACGTGTCGAAATAGCCGAGTTTGATTTTGTTTTATTACTTTTTGGGTGGTTTTAATTGAGTTTCAAGACTAAATACATATATCTGGCTTCTGACAAGTTTCGGTTGAGAGGGATTTGTATGTACGTGAGAGATACCTACGTGCCTATACTTCTATACTCATACTAGCTGACCCGGCAAACGTTGATTTGACATGTAAATAATTTATAAAAAGCAGTGATAAAAAAGTAAAAATTTAGGGTTGTATGTATTTTTTAATGCCACATTATAAAAAAATAAAAAACAAAAAAAGGGTGAACAACCCTTATCACTTAGGGGTATGAAAAATAGATAGTAGCCGATTCTCAGACCTACTGAATACGCATATAAAATTTGGTAAAAATCGGTAAAGCCGTTTCGGAGGAGTACGGTAACTAACATTGTGACATGGAAATTTTATATATTAGGAAGATTATAAACGGGAAAGGTTTGTTGTTTTGTTACGATTTAACTCAAAAACTATTAGACCAATTTAAAAAAAAAATCACCAATAGAAAGATACATTTTCAGCGAGTAACATAGGCTTCTTGTGTAGTTGATCTACAGTGCCCCCATGCCAAGGCGTTAGGCGTGTTGTTATAATTATATAATTAAACATTAAACCCATCACTTCTTATTTCTAATAAATAATACTGATAATAATCGGTAGTAAAGTGTGAAAATAAAAAAAAACGTCCATTTCATTTAGTATTTTTACTTACAAATGAAGCAAGGTTTTTCTTACTTAAATTGATCAGTATAATTTTTTTAAATAGGCGGCAAAGGAGTTGGAAGTTTACGTCATGGTAAGTGATCCCCACCGCACATGACATCCATCCGTAGCACCAGAGGGCTCGCAGGTGCGTTGCCGACCTTTGAATTATTGATCGCGCGACTAAATCCCACCCTGACATGTTTATTCTGTAAGCAAATCTGCCCTACGTCTAGTCACTTCGGACTTTAAACGGGTGGGATTAATATTGAATCCGACCTCATGAACCATTCATAAATGGAAAAAGCGTGAAGAGCACGTTGCGCGTTTCAGTCCAGCCTATGGATTACCGAATGCTTGAAGTAAAATGTAGTCAGCGCATCATAGACCAATGTTCTATGGCTGGGGTATCACCTACCATCAAGTGAACCTCATACTCGTCTGTCGATATCTGACATAAAAAGTATTGAAATAAGAAGGATATACTCTAAGCCTTTAGAAACCGAGCTTACCGTAACTCCCCGATGGACGATAGCCCTTATTCACTTTTCATTTCAAAGCCAGGAGTCGGGTTGATTTGAATAAAACATTAGGAATTATGTTAACACGCGTCCTGCAAACGGTGCTCGCATCTTGATTAATTCATACTGTCAAACAGATCCTTAGGGTGGTAATCTATTGGTACATATAATAAAACTGTAGAGTTCGAATATCTATACATAGAAAAAAATGCTTAAAACCGAGTCAGGGGGATATAAGAAAAGAAATAGAACAAATCTAGATGTTTTTCATTTTTTTTGTTTCTCTGTTTGTACGGGCTAATCTCCGAAGATACTAAACCATTGCAATTCCATTTACAGAATTATATTAAGCAAAGCCCGGGGCAACATATAGGCTTTGTTTCATGGAAATCGATAATCGGAAAGAAAAGTTATCATCATTTATAGATTATTTTAAAGGCACCATATCAACTCGCGTCGACTTTTTCGAATTGTCAGATGTGGATGACGCCCACGTAAACGAAGTCGCGGGCATCAGCTAGTATAATATAACTCTGCAATTTTTGGCAACTTTAGAACCTCAACCATTTGTTATTTGAATAATCCAAAAAAATCTAGATGTTTTTCATTTTTTTTGTTTCTCTGTTTGTACGGGCTAATCTCCGAAGATACTAAACCATTGCAATTCCATTTACAGAATTATATTAAGCAAAGCCCGGGGCAACATATAGGCTTTGTTTCATGGAAATCGATAATCGGAAAGAAAAGTTATCATCATTTAAAGATTATTTTAAAGGCACCATATCAACTCGCGTCAAACTTTTCCGAATTGTCAGATGTCGATGACGCCCACGTAAACGAAGTCGCGGGCATCAGCTCGTATAAAATAACTCTGCAATTTTTGGCAACTTTAGAACCTCAACCATTTGTTATTTGAATAATCCAAAAAAATCGCAGCGTGTGCCGGATTATTGGACGTGTCGGTCTATTGCAGTACCGGATTAGAATGATTCTACTGTATTTGTTTTCATTAATACGAGTATTAAAGGTAATTTTGTACAAAATAAGTACTAAACTAATTCGTAGGCATTACAGCGAAATGTGTATTAATCCTTATTCCTCTAATGTACTATCAAAGACCCCTGATTTGAATGTAAAAACAGTACCGAAAAGGTTTACAATATTTTGAGTCCTGTAAAATGTATACAAATTCAAAAGATAACATTAGGACTAAGAGAATATAAGCGTGAAGTAGATCAATTCTTATCAATCACATTCGGACTTCAATTTTGTATGTAATATATAAAAAATACTAAAAACAAAGATAAATTGCATCATTGTAACTATTTCACCAAATAATAAATCCAAAATAATTAGGTTTGGTCTGGGAGACAGTGTTACACTTCGAATTAGTTTTTGGCGTAAAGAAATTTAAAAAAAACGTACAATTTTAATACTGTCTTCTATTCACGCGAGTGTCAAACATTTAAATTAATAAATAAATATTACTGGATTAAAAATAGAAATCGCGTTAATATGTCAACTTTAGACATGGGTAACACTGCGCTGCGCGGCGCAATTGCGCCGACACGCTTCACTGCGCAGGGTGAGTCAGCTCACTCATTCATAATGTGTTGGCGCACGGCGCAGTACCCCACTCACTGAGTGAACTATGAGCGTGGAGTTGAGTGCGTTTCGGAGGTTTCACTGCTCGCTTTGCGCGTCCCATTTTGTTGCGTCGTGGCGCAATTTTGAGTTGACTCAAGGAGCCGACGCACTACACTGCGCCTGAGTTTCTGAGTTGGCGCAGGGAATTTCGCTGAGTTACCCATGTCTAGTCAACTTTGTGACATTTCAAATCAGACAGCTGTCATCTTTCAGTATGCAGTATGTGGTCATCCACATTTGCTGAAATCATACGAAACGGGATAAATATTAATAATAAATCGCTTCACTTCGTTAAAAGTTACTTTAATTAAAATACTTTATACCGGATTAAAACCCAATTTATTATTTATATTGTTTAAATTATTTATCCCGACGTTTCGGATGCTTTTCAGCAACCGTGGTCACGGGAGAGACTGAAAGATGACAGCTGTCTGATTTGAAATGTCACAAAATTGCCATATTAACGCCATCTATTCCTACAGAGTTGATATTTACTGTAATTTTCTATATTATGACAATATGGACTAACGCGAACGGTGTCCTCTTGTTTTTTAGTATGTTTGATTAGATTTTTAATTACAGGATCCCAGGTTTTGGAAAGACTCAAACCATCTTCTCTATTGAAGTTAGAGTGGCTGGTCGAAACGTATTTAGTAGACATGGGTAACTCAGCAAAATTTCCCGCGCCAACTCAGCAACTCAGGCGCAGTATAGTGCGTCGGCTCCTTGAGTCAACTCAAAATTGCGCCACGGCGCAACAAAATTGGACGCGCAAAGCGAGCAGTGAAACCTCCGAAACGCTCGCAACACCACGCTCATAGTTCACTCAGTGAGTGGGTACTGCGCCGTGCGCCAACACATGAATGTGTGAGGTGACTCACCCTGCGCAGTGAAGCGTGCCGGCGCAATTGCGCCGCGCAGCGCAGTGTTACCCATGTCTAGTATTTAGTGGTTTGGCTTGTCCAGAGTGTGTTCACATACTGCTGTTTATAGTAATGTAAGTTATTTTATTTAAAAATCGAATTATATTAAAGTTAATATAGTATTTTATATTCGATATAGGAACTCTTAAATAATCGTTAAACTAATGGTTATAGTTTTATAACATCAAGGGGTGCATTTAATAGGTTCGAGTCAAGAGCCTTGATCTGGTACGATCGCGTGATGCAGATAACATAACTAAGCACACGCACTTCCTAATTCAAAGGTTATTCTTGGTCAAATGATGTATTGAGGTTATTAACCTGAGAATAAGTGAAATAGCTAATTTTTCAAACATTTGGGAGTAATCAAATTTAGTGTTCAAAATGAAACAATATTAATTATAATGAGTTTACATACTGTTTTGATGCTTTTAAGTATATTTAATTCAGATGGTCAGTGGTTATTATTTTGGAAGTAATATGATTCAAAAATCAAAATCAAAATCAAAAGTTTTTTATTTCAAATAGGCCTTTGCAGGCTCTTATGAAACGTCTAGTTGCACGGTTCCAAAAAGTGGGTCTCATGGAGAAGAACCGGCAAGAAACTCCATGGACACTCTTTTCAACAATGGTTTAGCTTACAAAGACTCGGTTACAATAGTAATAATCGGCTGAGAAGTTTATATAATGCAAGGTATACAGAGATTATATACAATGCAAAAGAAAATTGAGTTTTTACTATTAGTGTAAAATGAGATACACACACTTGCACATTCATTGCATATTCATTCAATTCATTCGACAGTTCATTCTTTATTGTATTCGTTCATGTCATTCGTTTGTTTCAATCATTCATAGTCAAGAAACTGTATCGACTCATGTTTAGCTGTGAAGTAAAATATTAGAAAAAGATCATTCTGGCTGCAGTCGTGCTGTAGTCAAGTTCTATTTGTTATAAAGAATTATAGTAAAATTATAGTGATGTATTAAAGTCTATACTAAGTGAATATCGATATTAGGAAGTGTTGGAAGTTGAATAATTGAATATATTGACATACGAGAAGTGAAGTCTGTATTGAAAATAGAAATATACGTTTGGACTGTACACCGGTGATTTCATTACACTACTATCATTCACACAGTAATAATATGTTTAATAGTAATTATAGTGTTGCTTGTTTCAAAAGTATAGACAGGGCGTGATGCAAATCATAAAACCCTCGCCTACGTAGGTACCTTATCTTTAGGTATATACCTTATCTACGTATATACAGCGACTTCCTAAGTTATATGTAAATAATATATAGTCGATCCTCGATAATTTGTATCTCTCGAATGAATTTTAAGTCTATTTTTTTGAATAAGTTATATTCACCTGCATAAATTTAATTATTTTTGTTTATTTATTGGTTATTGAATGGTGACTAATTTAGATAAGTTCAACTTAAAATTAGCGAAGGGACCAATTAATATAGATTTTATTCAATTTATTTTCCGGTATTTCTCAAGGGACCGAGAAAATGTTTCAGTTTTTCGAGATTCAAACAATATATACAACGAAAGAGAAGACATTCAACAAAGATGTCATAAAAGTTACAGATCAAATTAATCTCGGCTCATCTAATAATTCAAGATCGTTCTGATATAAAGTTAAGGCTAAGGAGAGAATAAAGCTATCTATTTATTACATTGCTAATTAACTTAAGTATTAGCGAAGTTTTGTTGAATTAATTCGTCAATGGATTAGAATCGGAAGTAAAAAGAGGAATTACTTGTTCGTGACACGATCTCCGGGGAAAGTTGTTTTATAACAAAGTTATAAGATTCTCGCAACCTGAAATGTTTAGAAGATTGTTAACAATATGTTTGTTCCTACTTTTATTCTAACCGCAAACCCGATTATACGTTATTTGGTTTATAAGAATTAAAACAGAAATATCTATGATTACAGAATGACTTAAGAATCAAATAAAAAAAATTAAATTCTATTTCTATAAGAAGCAAATAGAAATATTTTAACTTCAAGTCTAAATTACATAACCCACATAACTGTCACCAGTACCAATGAAAAATGTCGAATAAAGTTCTCAAAAAAGCTATAAATAACTGCAGGGAACCAATGAAAAATATTAAAATACAAATTTAATTATTTAACCTCACAAAAATATATTTCAATTAACCGCAGGGATCCAGTCAAAACCATCCATTTAATTACCCGAAAATACACGATTAACCGCAAGGATCCAGCAAAAACCATCCATTTAGTTACTCAAAAATACATATATGATTTCAATTGAAATATTATTGTGAAGCATCACTATTTACCCAACGCGAACTATCGACGTCATTTAGAATCAGAATTTCCAAGGAATCTTGGATTTTCTACATCAATGTTTGTAACAAATTAAAGCAATTGAACCGATTTGTCACTGAACGATAGGCCCCATCTCAGCGGAAGCGTAACGATTCCATTTCGCTTTCCGAACACGTGCGTGGTAAAACCCTCCATTTTACACAAGATTCCACCAAGAATAGTACAGTGTATACTGTATATATTCGTACATGAAGTACGGATAGATGCTGTATATGTAATTGTAATAATTCATTTATAGCGAAATAGGAGGTTTTTCAATGTAAAATGGAATAATAATAATAATAATAAAAACTTTATTGTACACAATAAAAAAGAACAAAGAAATACAAATAACTTACATACTAACATAAATATTGGATGTACAAGGGGCGACCTTATCGCCTGGTGGCGAATGTTCTCTGTTCCTACCAAAGTATTTCAAAAACTATATATTAAAAGTATTACTTCAGACCGAGACAACTAGATTGATCTAGTCGTTTATATACCTTTTTGTGTTTTATATATTACGAAGAAAATACCCAAAAAATATATTATACATAGTAAATAGTCATTTTTTCTAGACAAAATACATTTTACAGTTTTATATTAAACGTACATGAGTCAGTTAAACTTGTTGTATAATTTGAGTATCCGGTCTGAATGTCTATTTTGTACTTTAAGTACGCTAGAAATATACGCAAAAATATATAGACGGGAGTAGGTAATGTTTATTCATCACAAGGTTGACGGCAAACCTCTTTTGTAATCTGAAACGCTTAGCTACTTCTAGATATAAATTTATACACAGACATACATACTTATTTTTTATTTTTGTACATTTTTATGCAGAGCGTATATAAGAAGCACTATATTTTTTATTTAATCTTTTCATTTAACTTCATCAAATAATATAAAAATTACATTGCTATATACCCTGCGCTCTGTATTACATATTTTCGTTATTCTGTGATGGAAATGAGGCCCTATCGATCCCTTTACTGTTTTGGCGTTCTGGCTTCAGGTATTTGAATACTAAAATAAAAATAAAACATGTTGACAGTGCTTCAATGTGTCATTCATGTGCTGTGGTCATGTCTAATGCTGTGACTGAGGAATTCTTTCGTCAAGATAGCACGTTCGTTCAACAATATAATATGACAAAAGAAAACCACTAAATAATCAGTCGTAGGTACTTATCATTTGCTCTTTTAACCAATTATTATACTCCTTCAATTCCAATAATCCCTTAAACACAATGCCATAAATATCTTAGATATCATTTGAGTAATTACGTTTCAATACAATAGCTTGATCGAATCTGTGAAAGGGAAGCCTGCCATATTAATATTAATAAGAGTGTGTAGCCATAATGCGATATGGTATATCTGCACCCAAATAAAGCCTTCGAACGTGACTCGGGGTAGCTGTAAACGCCTAGATAATATGGCCGTCCTACAAGAGATTGGAGAAGCGGCAAGACATGACTTGCATGAGAAACTATGTCACAATTATTATGGAAATATCATAATATCTTGAGATCAAGATGAAATGATAGTAAAATTACCATAGTTTCCGCGTCTCATGGGACAGACACATTTCTGTGCCTGTTTCACTGATCATTTTTATCATTAATCTTTACTGACATGGCAGCCTTTAGTGCACGTCTGACTGAAACTATTTTTAATCGTTTTTCCCCGGGATTCGAAGCTGGTACCTCCGGTGCTTAACGCTTACCACTGAACTATGGAGGTCTTCGATTCTTAATGATTCCGTATATTTTTCGTTTTGTTGTTCTATCTTATAAATTAATATTTATTCAACAACTAGACCAGACATTATCTAAACGACATGCTCGGTATTTTATTCGTTCCCGCTAAATCAATTCCGACTGAAACACACATAATATTACTTTATGGCTAATCTGTGGTAATTTAACTAGATAATTAATCACATAACCTACCATCAATCTTTAATATACTCGTAAAACTTGTGAAATTAATAAAAAGTTTAAATCATATGTCATAATGTTAAAAATTTAAACTAATAATACTAAAAAAAAAAAAATCATAAGCCTAAAAATAAAGAAAATAATAATTAGTATATTATTATCTGTTGCACTATCTAGTAACATATCCATGTGTATCCGTGGTCTGTTGGATCGAACAGAACGTGAATTTGTTTATCGACGTTGTTAAGTTGTACATAATACAAAACTACCCACTCTCAAAATATTATTGTGTTTTAAGTTTTTAAATTGTGAAATAGCTGTGTGATGTGTTCAATTATGTTTTTATATATCTAAGTTTTAACTCAAGTAAGTGAACTTTGTTCTTTTTGAGTAGTTAATGAATCTTAAACCCGATCAAGAGAGCCATACGCTTGTCTATCGATAACTGGTATATAATGTAAGAAATTGAAGCCTTCTAGTTTTAAACTACCAACAAGGTAGGCATATCGATGAGGTATACACAGTAGCTTAGAAAAACTCAAGTTAACTTCAGTAAATATATGAGAATCTTACAATATTCCAGTAATGTCTAGAGAGTACCTTTTGAATCTTAAACTTCTCACTCACAAAGTCTACCGCGGTTTTGTTGTTCGAGTATTAAGTTAATTATATTATGTAGCGTTAACAACATTTCGCTGTTTAATTAATTCCCTCATATCAGTTTTAAGTATAGATACATGATACTATTACACGTTTTGTATTTAAGTTATTTTAATATGTACCTACTAGTGATGTAACTAATATCAGTTATTAGCGATTAAGTTTGCGAATATTCAGTTATTATATTTATAAGCCTTTAAGCTATTTATCAGTCGTTATTTGAAAAATAAAGCTCTGAAATCATTGTATCTTAAAAGTAAATAGAGTAATTAAGGCTAAATGAAAAGTTTTTCTAATGAAAATGATTAGAAATATATGTAGATATTTCTTTCTTTCAAATACCATATATTATTTACACCTTTGATATTTATTCAGACATTCATTTTAGGAAAATATTCGCATGAATGTTGCGAATTATTAAAATATTCCCGAATACGTATAATCGTTACATCACTAGTAGAATTAATTTTTTTAATGTAGATACGTAATAAGAATAATGGCATACCGGTTTCAGATACGGTTACGGATATGAAATTATTACGGATTATCCACTAGTTTCGGATAGTTTAATTTACGGATATGAGATATTGTAACGTAATCCAACAATTACTGACTATAATAGCCATAGAAATACTATTGCAAGGGACGTGCGCGGCTAGTGTATCGGCTTGGTTGAGTCAACAATTTATAGAGGATTCGGTTACAGTTATGAATAGATTTTTCTATCGAATATCCGATAGCTATGGAGCTCCATAACATGCCTGAAGCAGACCATGCGACTCAAATTTTTCAGATGCGTTGTTGACCTATAAAAAAATATAGAGTCGTTTCATGAAACTTCTGCTAGTAAACGCAACTGAACGGGACTTCCGATGCCAAACGTAACGCGCACACTTCTGAGGGGCTAGCACGGACAACGATCGAAAAAATATTTGTATCGCCGAATTGTCATTTGTATGAAATTTCATATGATTTCTCATACAACTGACAGTTTGATTCGAATACTTTCTCGATAGTCGTTCGTGCTAGGCCCTCTGCCGGCCTACCATTACAACCATGACAAAATTTTGTCGACCGTTTTCTTGTGTTTTAGTCGATTATCTCTTTATGTCTTCCGGGTGTAATATAGCACATACACTTAAAATTCGACTTTTAATGTCTAAATTAGAGATATTTGGCTATCGAGATATCTTGTCTATCAAAGTTGTCGATGTCGAGATGTAATATATCGAGATATCTTAGTTTGTCTCTTGAGATATCTCTTGTTGGTTATGCTAGGCGGGCCACGGTAGCCGTTATTATTGGCAACAGAGTCCGTTTAAATGGCCCAACGCAACATGAAGCTCATAATTTCTAGTAGTTTACCGAACAAAGTCAACAATCACTTAATGCCACTTCGTACACAGGTAGGTCAAACAGCGACCCAGTAAATATAGGCTAGACCACATCACTTGGAACTTGGAAAAACATTTAAGTTAATATTTCTGTGCTACATTTACACTGAAACTTGCACTGTACGCGTTTAGACTAATGGCGGCACTCGAGTTCTAAAAATATTATAAGCAACTTATATTTTATTTGTATTTTTCTGTACGTCACTGTCGTATCGCATTGTCGCACCTTTAATGGCAGTTGACATGTGTTGTAATAAATAAATATTATAAAACAAAGTCCTCCGCCGCGTCTGTCTGTCTGTCTGTTTGCGATAAACTCAAGAGATCGTTTGAGAACGTTCAGTAGAACGGATTTTCACGCGGCTTTCATTTAGATAGAGTGATTCATGAGTAAGGTATGTGTGTGTATGGTGAGTGTATATAATGTGTCAAGGTTTTTGTGTAAATTGATTAAAAAAATAATTACAGTTAATAATTGTTGTAAGTTTAGGAAAAAGTCAACCCATCTGGAAACTTTCATCGAAAACGCTGCCTAATCCCTTTGCGATGTAATAAAACAATGCATGGTGGGATATTCCTCTTTTATAGATCTACGAAAACGTCCGCGATGGCATATACCTATATTTTAAGGATAGCTTACTATACTCATTCTATCTTATAAAAAAATATCACGTAAAATGCGGTAATTGGAAAGCTATTTAGACGGATAATTATCACTCTATTGGTGAAAACCGAATGAAAAAGCGTTCAGTCGTTTTTGAGTTTATCGCATTTTTGTTAAGTCGTTTCTAAAAAAACGAACAATGAAATGATAAAAAAAATATTACATAATAAGATAGTCACTATCGCCAGTGAAATGTAAACAAACCCAAGTGTAAACGCATCATAACCTCGAGTAGGTATACTCAGTAACCGACCGCGATTCTTGTTCAACGGCCCCCTGGAGGAATTCTTTGTATTTCGGCCTTTATTGATTATACATGTCAGCCATTGATATGATCTATCTAATATACTTATCTCTTTGTCTATAAATTATAGTTACTTTCAAACCCAAGGGAGAACTGAAATTTTTAAGGGCTTAATTATAACTGCGTCTATCTCATATTTCTTAGGAGACAGGACTTTTTTTAAATATTGTCTTTTATTAACGCGAGTATCACATATTTAAATAAAAAAATACCCGATTAAAACGCGATTTATTATTTAACCCTACTACGGTTAACTGAGATAGCTGTGTGATTTGAATTTTCACCAACTTGCCATGTTAATTCCAGCTGTTTCTACAGAGATGAATTCTATGTCTAATTTTCTACATTATGGCAATATTGACTCTTGTTTTTTACTATTTAGTATGTTTGACTTGGGGTTGGTGCTAGATATCGACAAACGGGCGTGATGCTTACTTCGTGGTAGGTGAAACCTCAGCCACATAACATTAATCAATAATGCGCCGTCGACACTTTTTTAAATTAAAGTATTAGATTAAATATTGACTGAAACCGAAATACGCAATTTTCACTTCACGGCTTTTCCACTTATGAATCCATCCGAAATTTCGATATTCCTCCCACCCGTTTAATGTCCAGTGACAAATGTTTATAGAAAATTATAATCCCAGCGGGAATCGAACAGGGGATCCAACGGAACGGAACCGACGCACCAACGCACCAACGAGACCGTCAAATCACTTCACATCCTATTGACACATAGTATAGAACACAGATGAATTAAAAATAATATCTGGAATACTTTTCTTCTTCTTCCTGCCCTGTTCCTTTTTTTTATTTGGGGTTGGCGCAGTATGTTCTCTTCTTCCATTTTCTCCTTTCACTCGCCATATCATCAGTCACACCTTTCAAACACATATCATTCTTCACACAGTCAATCCATGTTTTTTTTGTCTCCCTCTTCCCCTATATCCATATTATAATATCTGGAATACTTTTAATGGTTTCAAAAACCTTTTACCCCAAGGTTATTAAGAACAAGTATAACGTTATCTTTATAGTATAATCTGTAAATTACTTTTTAAACCTGTTAGTTAAGTCACGAAGTAAGTCATTAAGTGCAATATACTGAAATTAAAAAAGTATAAATCGCATTTGTATATTCGAAATGACTTTTTCTTTTTTACAATTGGAAAGAATCACAGAGTACCTTATGAAGTTAACATCTTATTGCTAAAATACAAAGCGGACAACCATAGCATAAATATAATAGCAAAACTTTTTTTTATGTTAGATATCGACAAACGAGCATAAGGTTCACTTGATGGTAAGTGATACACAGCCACATAACACCAGTAATTATGCGCTGTCGACCTACTTTTTACTTCGAGCATTCGGAAATCCATAGACTGAAACCGAAACGCGTAATATGCACTTCACAGTTTTTCCATCTACTAACGGTGGTTCGTTACCCGGTCGGAATTTCGATATTCCTCCCACCCATTCAATATCCCAAGTCACCAGACATGCTTATAGAAAATTATAAACATTTCGTCCAGGCGGGATTCGAACCCACGACCCATCGGAGCGCACGGCACGGATTCAAAGAGACAAAGTACGAAATTTTACATCATGGTGTGTTTTTTTTTACAACGGCTACTGTAAGGTAAAGTTATACTAGAATATTTAATAAATATCATTGTAAATACATTCTGTTACTGAAACAGCAACCGCAACCGCAATGGAAACGTTTCAAACAGCGAGTTCGAATTCTCTTATAGGGTTGCCAATTTTATTTTTCTATAATAAAAATAAACTTTTTTAGAGTACATTTTTTTTTTTTTTTTTTTTTTTTTTTATAATATAGGGGGCAAACGAGCCTGCGGCTCACCTGATGGAAAGTGAACACCGCCGCCCATGAACATCTGCAACACCAGAGGACTTGCAGTTGCGTTGCCGGCCTTTAAGGTAGGAATAGGCTCTCTTCTTGAAGGTCCCCAAGTCGTACCGGTTCGGAAAAATCGCTGGCGACAACTCATTCCACAAAAGCGTAGTGCGTGGAAGAAAATTGCGCATAAAGCGCACAGTGCTAGACTTCCAAGCGTCAAGATGGTACGGGTGGAACTTGGAGTTTTGTCGCGAGGTGCGGTGGTGAAAATTAGCGGCTGGGATTAATCCGAACAATTCCTCTGAACACTCACCATGATAGATACGATAGAAGATGCAGAGTGATCCGACATCTCTACGTAGCGCCAAAGGGTCAAGCCGATCGGAGAGAGCCTGGTCGTCGACGATTCGAGCCGCTCTACGTTGAATGCGGTCAAAAGGAAGGAGCTGGTATTGGGGAGCTCCCGCCCAAAGATGAGAGCAGTATTCCATGTGGGGCCGAACTTGTGCCTTATACAGTTGTAGGCAATGGCCCGCTGTGAAATACCGTCTCGCTCTATTGAGCACACCAAGCTTTTTTGAGGCCAATTTGGCCTTCCCTTCCAGATGACCGCGAAACTGAACGTCGCTCGATATGTCGATACCGAGAATTCCGATACTGGCTGTGGCTGATAAGTGAGTGCCCTCAAATTGAGGAGAAACGACAAAGGGATTCTTTTTAGTGGTAAACGCGCAAACCTGTGTCTTTTTAGGGTTAAATTGGACTAGATTAAGTCGACCCCAGTCCGAAACTTTGGATAAAGAAGTCTCGACTTCAGACACAAGTTTGTTCCGGAACTCGTCGACGTGTTCTCGAGAAATATTTGCACGGCCGGAGTATGAGGCATCTCCAGTACTGTCATCCGCATAGCAATGAATGCCACTGATTTGCAGCATATCATTGATATGCAGAAGAAACAGAGTAGGAGATAGCACACAGCCTTGTGGAGCACCAGCATTCACAGGTTTTGGGTCCGAGCATGCACCGTCGACAACGACCTTAATGCTACGGTCCTCAAGAAAGCTGGCTATCCAATTGCACAATTTCTCGGGAAGCCCATAAGAAGGAAGCTTCGAAAGAAGCGCCTTGTGCCACACCCGATCAAAGGCCTTCGCTATATCCAAACTGACAGCCAACGCCTCCCCCTTGGTCTCGATTGCCTCAGCCCATTTGTGCGTTAAGTAGACTAGCAGATCACCAGCCGAGCGACCCCGACGGAAACCGTACTGGTGGTCGCTTAACAGCTGGTGCTCCTCTAAGTACCGCAAGAGCTGGCAGTTGATAATGGATTATCTTGGAGAACAAGGAAGTTATGGCTATAGGTCTGTAGTTGGATGGATCTGAGCGGTCGCCTTTTTTCGGGATTGGGTGCACTTTAGCTGTCTTCCAGGAGTTCGGGACGACGCCTAATGAATAGGAGTACCGGAAAAGACGCGTTAGAACCGGAGCCAACTCAGGAGCACATGAGCGCAATACGATCGGAGGGATGCCATCGGGCCCACTCGACTTATGGACGTCCAAAGAAAGAAGTGCTTTTCGCACTGAGCTCTGATGAAATTGTATGTCTAGCATAGAGCTGTCACACCGCGGGATGGTCGGCGGTGGCTTTCCCCGGTCGTCCAAAGTCGAGTTGGACGCAAAGAGTGTGCCCAGAAGATCGGCCTTCTCTTTTGCGGCATGGGCCAGCGATTCATCTCTCCCGTGCAGGGTTGGAAGAGAGGGCTGACAGAAATTCCCTAAGACAGCCTTAGCGAGAGACCAGAACGCACGAGTTCCCGATGGAAGGCGCACCAATCTCTCGCCAATTCTGCCAATGTGCTCAGACTTTGCTTTGGCAATAGCTCTTTTGAAGGCCCTTGAGGCAGAGTTGTACTCCTTTTTAAGGGCGCTGGTTTTTTCATCCCGAGACGTTGATGCTTCGGCCCAGGCTTGGTAACATTCCTGCTTCCGGCGACACGCCATTTTGCAAGAGCGACCAAACCAAGGCCGGGATTTGCCACCAATGGGTACCGCAGAGGAAGGAATAAAAAGTTCCATTCCCTGAAGCACTACATCAGCGACAGAATCAGCAACATTTAATTGCATTTGCATTGTAATTCTACTTATAATTTATGTGTCTTTAATCATATTAGCCTGACTTGATATCAGTTTAGCATTGTATAAACAAACCCATGCTTTTTATTTTTAATTATTTAATCATATATAATAAGATAACTTGTTATGCCATAATTGTTAGTAAGCAGTGGCGGGACCATACAAGCCCAAACGCCTGTTTTGTCTTATTAATGCATTAAAAAGGAATATAATAATGTCATTAGTCATATATAACTTATACGATTACGTAATTATATAAGTTATATAAATATATAAACACGTATTATGTTAAAATCGTTAAGACGGGCTTTTGGGCTTGTATGGTAGTCCCGCCACTGTTAGTAAGAGCTTAATTTTTACGTAAGTACCTAAATCTATTCTAAAATCTATGAAAAAACTAAGAGGCAGTGAGCGTACAGTACACTCACCAATTTGTACCGACAAGTGTATTACTTGATATGTCCGTATAATTTTCGGATACCGTCTTTAATATACTGTTACGACTACCTCATGTGATGTAATTACACTTGATGTCAAAATTAACTTTAAGCCCTTGCTCTTTATCTATACTAATATTATAAAGAGGAAAAATTCGTTTATTTGTTACGATTTAACTAAAAAATTACTCGATCGATTTTAAAAATACTTTCACCAATAGAAAGCTACATTATCTGCAAGTAATATAGGCTTTTTTTCGAAGCCGGGGCGAATCGCTAGTTTATAAAAATAAAAGTTTTAAAAAAGTTTTGTTAAAACCCAAGAGCCTGATTTTCTTAAATATTGCTAAGTTGATTAAAAGTATTATTCTCTTCTACAGCAAGATTTATTTTCCAACTAATTAAAATAATTTATTTTCAAAAGGTGACAACCTTACGTTACGGTTGCCCAAACACTTTTAGACTTAAAGCGGTAGGTATGTTTATTTTAAGCGAACTAATAAAAAAAGTTACTGGCGCTAAGGTATTAATAAGTCATTTCATTCTGTGGGGCTCTCAGGTCGTTTTAATCACCATAACTCAATCGAACGATTGTATAATTAAATTATAGGAAATTACGATTTAATACCTCGATTATTATAGCAATTTCTTAAATAAGATAATTACTTGGTGAGCTATAATAACCAAACCGAAGATAATAGGGGAGTCCCCTCTCAGAGGTGAGAATAATACTCCATGTGTTGCCGAATTTGGGCCTTATAAAGTTGCAGGCGATGGGACGGAATGAAGCTGATTGACGCAAATACTGAAAAAAAATGTGAAACATACAGAAAGGTGACCTTAAGCATGTGATAAAGGACCTTAAATTTCATTTATAGGCAAATAACAACGTTATTTGGAGAAAATAATATAACTTTTCAATCTTTGATACAATTTTTCAAGAAAATCTCACAATCTCATTTTATTACAAATTGAATGAATGAACCTTCGATCAACAATATACTAGATATCGGGTCGACGCAAAAAATCCGTGCCGGTAAATATCGGCTCACTTGAAATGTGAGAGTCTATTTTGTTTAGTTCTCTTCAAGCACGGCCAATATTAAGACGTTTCACAATGACGCAGTTTATCTTCAAAAATTGCGAAAATAATTCCCGAAAAAACTATTTTACGGACGGAGTCTTATTTTTGGTTAGTACATATAAAATAAGGTATATTTTAAGCTTTTAAACTAACAAATAATTCAAAATTTGAACAAAATTATCTGTTTTAAATCAACGCTACAAATGTTTGGCCAAGGTTGGCCAACACATGCGCAAACTATTGTGTAACAGAATAGTGGATGCATGGAGTAGATTTGTACTGAAATAATCCTTACTATCTTAGGATAAGCATCCTTAGTAATATTATAAATGCGAAAGTGATATTTTTGTTTGTTACGCTTTCACGCTAAAACGGAAAAGAAAACATTCCAATCTGTATGTTCATTTTGCGGATATTATTATTTAACATACTGTTACGGAGACAGGCTGAAGAAAGTTCGAGAAACATTTCTGGTATATTTCAGTCACTTAGAGACGTTTTCAGCAAGCTGACATACGATTTCAGGCCGTTTTAAGGCAGTATCTATCAAATAGCAAAAGTTCGGAAAGCGATACCAAGCGATCAACTTCTGCGATTTACGAAAGATCCGAGTGCGATAGTTCAAGAGCCAGAAGAGTATAAGAGTCAGTGTTTTGTGCGCAGTGTAATTGTAGTTTTTTGTTTTAGTTTCGTTTTTCTCTAATTGTAGTAGTGTAATTTTTAATTAATTCATTATTTTATTTATTTTCTTTTGTGTTTTTATAAATAAATCCTCAGTGTATAAGAGCGGCGTTTATTAATCCCGAACCATTATACGAATTACAATTTATATAAAACATTATATTATTGTTTATCAAATATATTATAGTTTACGTTTCATGTTGATATATTATTTTGTACCCTATTAGATACATGATAATTTACACATTAGGTGTTTCATACCAAAGTCTTCGAAGTTATTCAAGTGTGTATGTATAATACATAGATATGTTATATATAATTTGGTAACAAATAAAATCATATTTCGACTTCACTCTTTTCTTTGTTCCCATTGAGCAGTGTCATTTTTTCAAAATTTGACAAGGGGCGTGGTTTAAATAACAGGTTACTTTTTTCGTGAATTTTGTATGCGACCTGAAGTCTATTTAATACTATGTCAATGGAATGAACCTTGCAAAAAGCGTACATACGTACGAAGATTTTCTGGATCAATATTTTATTTTACTTTGCATTAATTTACATTAAATTAAATGAAGATAAGCCAGGTGAATGGACGAGCTAGGTGTCTTGGAGACAATTCAGGTGGACTCAGACAAATGAAACGTAGGCCTCCCTGTTGAGTACACTCCAAGCGAACGTAGTGACGCGACGCAACTTATCGATACTTTTATTAAGGACATGTTTTGAGGTCATGTTTAAAATCGGGCTCGTTCACTCCAAGGGTGGACATGTTTATAATTTACTATAAGCATGTCTTTCCTACGTCTGGTGACTTCAGGCATTAAACGGGTGGGAGGAATATCGAAATTCATATTCATTCATTCATTCATAGATGGAAAAATTGTGAAGTGCTCATTGCGCATTTCGGTCGGATAAGGATGTTTGTATTTTTTTTGATCTTGTGTGCAATAAAGAAATTTTATTATTATTATATCAATATTTTATTGTATTTTTTAAATTCTTAAACAAAACACATACGGTCTAACTACGGGTATGGTTTTGTATTACAAGGCCAATTGCTTTATATTTAAGTAGTAGGTACTGCTTGTCATTGACGTTTAAAAAAAGAAAAATATCCTTAAATAGTAAACATACATTTGATAATGATTGTATGAATATACAATGCGACAACAATTAATGTTGCAGTCTGAATAACCTTAATACAGACTTATATTTATACAAACACTGTAAACATTGACTTGGCCATTAAAACTTTTCAACAGCTAGTGCAATTAGTAGCTGCGAATTAATAATGAAGCTAAAAACTGTCTGAGGAAGTTATTTTACGAGAGGCAAATATTCTTAAGTAAGAATATTGTTTTTATAGCAATCGTGAATCTTTTCGAGTTTATCTTGAGTTAGTTTCATGAACATTATTTTGAATGATCTTGCTTTTACTTGGCTCATAAAAAATACCTCCTCAGATACTCACTATTTTAGCCAGTAATTTGTGTAATTATGTGCTTATGCTGATTATGATGGTTAATCATACCTTAAAAATTGTATTTTTTATACTATTTTATAAACATGCAATACCATCATTTTGAGCAAAAATAATCGGTCAACAGATAAATTATTAGTTTTTTTTTATGGAATAGGGGGCAACGGGCAGTCGGTTCACTAGTCGTAAGTGATTACCGGCGCCCATGGACATTTGAAAAACCAGAGGACTTGCGGGTGCGTTGGCGGCCTTTGTATATATAGTACGTTTTGCCAACTGTAAACTACGCCTTGCTAAATGTTTGATTTTTGTATCATCTAAAACATGATAGCTTTGATTCATAAATTGCTTGAATACTGGAAAACTAAACCTTGAAAAGGCTTAAACTTAAACACATAGATAAGAATTCAGAGATTTATCGTAGTAAAAAATGTAATATCAAAAAAAACATCGATAAAATTGTCCCAACACTACGTAAGCCCAGCACAATGCACTGCGGTGTTCCCATACACTACTCCATATAAATAAGGGTACCTATATGAAGAAAAGGTTCCTGCAGGTAAGTAAGTAGTCTCGTTTCGTTAAGACGGAACTTTTAGATCGAATAACTAAGTTGCCAGAGTCAATTTATGGGAATGGGTTTTATTTTCTATTGCGTTTCGTCTTGTTTTGACATTTGTATTTTTTCGGTCCGAAAATATTATGTTACATGAATGAGGAATGATATTAGGTGTACAAATAAGTTTCCGCCGTTACACAAAATATGTCCTCACTAAAAAGTTTCTTTGAAATTGTCAGATGTGACATGAAATATTGTAATTTTGGACATTTGGTAAAAACATAACGTTGGAGTTTTAGTGATTTTGTATCAGCATCACATATTTTTTTTCGTTTAAAAGAAAAAATTTTGTGCCGAATAAGTGCCGTTTGCGGGAACTGTTGATTTACTTCTTTTTTTGGAGAAATCTGCAGTTGAGGTATATCGATTGCTTGTAGAAGCTTATGCCGAAGCTGCCTTAAGCAAGAGAGTTTGTTGTGAGTGGTTTTAAAAGACTAGAATCGGTGAAATTGATGTGAAAGACAAAAAACGTAGTGGAAGGCTGAAATCGCACAAAGACCTGAAATTCGAAGAATTTTTGAAGAAATATTCATGCCAAAGGCTAGAAAGACTCTCACTTATATTACAAGTGACTCAGCAAACAATTTCATATCGTTTAAAACAAGGAAATTGGGTTCCACATGAACTGAAACCGAGAGATGTTGAACGCTGATTATGCACGTGCGAAATTTCGCTTGCCAGCCCTAAAATAAAGAGTTTTTTGCATCGCATAGTTACTGGTGATGAAAAATAGATTCAATTTGATAACCTAAAGATGAGAAAATCATGGGGACCACCTGGTCATGCTTCAACATCGACAGTCAAACGAGATATTGTTGGAAAAAGCTTATGCTGTGTATTTGATGGGATCAACTCGGTGTCTAGTATTATGAGTAGCTCAAACCGGGCGAAACCTTTACTGGAGCTTTCTATCGAACACATTTAATGAGATTAAGCGAGCACATAAAGAAAAACGCTTCCATTTCTACTCCAGACATGATAAAATGAATCTTCTACATGATAGTGCTCGTCTGCATGTTGCGTTGCCGGTCAAGAACTATTTGGAAAGGCTTAATAGGGAAGCCCTACCCCACCCGCCATTTTCACCAGTTATTGCCCTTTCAGATCATCACCTTCTCCAGCCGATGGCGCAGTATATGTCTGAGCAGCGCTTTACAACAAATGAAGATAATAAAAATTGGGTCGATTCGTGGGTAGCTTCAAAAGATGAAGAGTTCTTCCGATGTGGTATCCGAATGCTACCAGAAATATGGGAAAAAGTAGTGGCTAGTAATACTTTGAATAAAACATAATGTACCATTCTTTCACAATAAATATCTAAAGTTTGATAAAAAACGGCGGAAACTTATTTGTACACCTAATATTATATTGTGACATTACACTAGTCGTAGTAGATATTACTAAAATAATACGAGTTATATTCCTTCTTAAAAATTATTAGAAAACGTTGGTATCTTATAAGTATTGAATATATACTTGCCTGCAAATTGCCAACAAAAAAAATTAAACCATTTTTTTTGTTGGCTGAATACTGTCCTTATATATAATATTATTAAAATATGCCATGGTACACTTACCACAACTTAACACACACTTACCCCCATCTTTTATCGCAATAATGTTCTAGACGTTCTCTTGACTCTAAAGTCATTATGAATATGATGTCGACCTATTGTTTAATTAGACTCTTTGGTTAGCAGAGAGTCGCCGGAAGATCTGCCGGCCTAGCATGACAACCACGACAAAATTTTGTCGACCGTTTTCTCGTGTTTTAATCGATTATCTCTTCATGTCTTCCGGGTCTAACATGACAATTACACTTAAAACTCGACTTTTAATATAAAAAATAGATTTATTTGTCGATCTATCAAAATTGTCAATGTCGAAATATAATATATCGAGATATCTTACATCTTAGTTTGTCTTCTCTCGTCCGCGACATATCTCGTGGCGGTCATGCTAGGCCGGAAGATATCTCGATCGACAAATTTCTTTACTTTGGACTTTAGAAGTCGAGTTTTAAGTGTAATTGTCATGTAAGACCCGGAAGAAATAAAGAGATAATCGATTAAAACACGAGAAAACGGTCGACAAAATTTTGTCGTGGCTGTCATGCTAGGCTGGCTTGTCTATCAAAGTTGTCGATCTCGAGGTAATATACCGAGATATCTTACATCTTATTTCGTCTTCACACGTCCGCAAGATATTTCTTGATGGTCATGCTAGGCCGGCAGATTCCCACACTCTCCACGCATTACAATACCCGAGCGCTGAGCGATTCGCCCCGGGCGGCACTTTGGCGCGGGCGGCATTTCACAGGTAAAGAAATTACATCCTTCAACGTTTTTTTCGTCAATTTTTTTGTTGTTAGTACTTTACCGTAATGACAGAGTTTCTCTTTAGGTTAGTGTTATTCAATAAGAGTACCATTTTTACCATGCCCCATTTTTGTATAATCAATTGCAAAAATAAGGGGGCGGCAAATTTGGGATCGGAACCGGGTGCTAGTGACCTATGCTACGCCACTGTGGCAAGGCACTCAGTATAAGAAAATATATATACCTACTAAGCTTCGCCCTCTAATGATGTAAAAAAATAATCTTAGACAAAATATATTCTGTTTTATGATAAAAAATGAAGATCTCATTTTACGATTCATTAGCCGCTTAAATAAAATAAATTCCTCAACATTAAACAACGTTTTTCATCAAAACACGTACTTTCGTAACACAATATAATCGGTCATTAATTTTGTCCCGAGAATTTATCAATTTTCATTGTTCGAAGTGAAACAGAATAATTAATTTAGAACAATAGCATACCTAATTAAAAGTTAAATTATCATTAAAACGTTTCCAAATTATTAGGATTAAATATGAAAAGAGCAATAGATACTCGTAGCACATACTTTTTAATATCACTATCAATCAATATTAATTGTCCAATAAAGTAGTACCTATGTATTTTTTAAATGTTAGATATTGACAGACGAGCAGCCGGGCTAGCATGACCGCTACGAGATATGTCGCGGACGAGAGAAGACAAACTAAGATGTAATATATCTCGAAATATTATATCTCGACATCGACAATTTTGATAGAAAAGATATCTCGATCGACAAATATATCTATTTTTGATATTAAAGGTCGAGTTTTAAGTGTAATTGTCATGTTAGACCCGAAAGAAATAAAGCGATAGTCGATTAAAACACGAGAAAACGGTAGACAAAATTTTGTCGCGCTTGTCATGCTAGGCCGGCTAAGTTATTTGAGAAAAAAGCAATTCATGATCGCTCCAATTCAACTCATATATCAAAATAAAATGATCTTCCAAAAGTTAAAAATTATCAAATCTGTATTTCAGTTATTCTAAGTCCTGTGATGAATAATAAGTTATCCAATAAAAAATATGTTAAATTCGTTTTCCTTTTTTTGTACTGGTTCAACATATTTTTATAAATCGTGATTAACGATTGCGATTAATAATCACAATCACACACATTTCGATTATGATTAATTAATCTTAATTTTTTAATCATTAGTCTGATTAACTTTTTGCCAACACTGCACTAACGTAATCCTAACGAACGCACGCTATAAAAACGTTATTTTTAAAATTTAAATCAAAGTAACCATTTTTAAAAGTATGAAATAAACCAATATTAGTTTCAAGTTGCACAAGTATTATTGTAAACAGAAACGGCAAATCTGAAGTCCATTGCAAACATACGAAGCTCATATTCGGACTGCAAGCTTATTCAAAAGATTTATTCGAATACGAGAATTCCGTAACGAGGCTGTGGTAGTATTTCAAATACACCTCACATCTCAGCGTGATTGTAGCTTTAAACATGTAAAATATTTAAGTGTTTTTATTTATACTTAGATCTTAGAACTCTTATAATAATGTATATTTTTACAGTTAATATACGAATATTTTCTTTTATTAACCCGAGTATCAAAAATGGCGTTAATATGGCAACTATGTGATATTTCAAATCACAGACAGCAGCCTTTCAGTTGCCCGTGACCACGTTTGCTGGAAAGCACTCGGGATAAATAATAAATCGTTTTTTAGTCCAGTAAAGGTTGTTTTATTTAAATAAACTAATATACTGTAAATATAATATATTTCTTTCTTTGTACGACGTATTTTGTATGGAGGTACAAATATTTTTGATATAATATCCTATCCTACATTTATAAGATTGAAAGCTATGATTATTTTTAAAGTGACACGACTGATTTTGATGCGAAGCCGGGGCGGATCGCTAGTTAGGTATATTGACGTTCCATTTCAAGAAACGCCTTTCATTTGACGTCGTTAAAACTTTTAATAACCAATAAAGAATGAAACTGGCTTTACAGTTTAACAACATTGAAATCTCATTTATAAACTTTCGATTCCTTCTCATTTCTAATATTTCTTAAGAAAACGTATTTTAAATTAATTCTGTTAAAAAGGGCATTTTGTATGATAAAGGGTAGACACGATTCTGTGTCCTACTGACTTACTATAACTACTAAGTAAATGTTCGACTATGTATTTGCGTGTTGTTCCCACGAGAATGTAAGTGCGTGCTCCTATTTCACCATGCCATTATTTGTAAAACAAAAATTTGGCGATTAAAAAGAGTGACGAAGAGTTTATTGCCAATTCTTCTCTTCCGTTCTACGCCCTTGATTTGAGAACTGGCAGTAAATGTAAAATTAGAAGCATTTAATAGCATACTCGTGAACGGGTCCTACTTGTGGTGACTGGTCGAACTTGAATTCGTGTATGCGGTGATATTAGTTATTTCGTCTATGTATTTGCGTGTTGTTCCCACGAGAATGTAAAATTAGAAGCATTTAATAGCATACTCGTGAACGGGTGCTACTTGTGGTGACTGGTCGAACTTGAATTCGTGTATGCGGTGATATTAGTTATTTCGTCTATGTATTTGCGTGTTGTTCCCACGAGAATGTAAGTGAGTGCTCCTATTTCACCATACATTCTGCTGATAGAGGACAAATCTTTGTTTTTATTTATTTTTATTTTTTCGTTTATATATATATTTTTCGATTATTATAGTTAATTACTTAAAGATGTCATGTGGAACATGGTGTAATGGTTGCAGCTCCTTACAAAACATTTGTAAAACAAAAACTTGGCGATTAAAAAAGAGTGGCGGCGAGTTTCTCGCCAGTTCTTCTCGTCCGCTCTACGCCCTTGATTTGAGAACTGGCAGTAAATGTAAAACTAGAAGCATTTAATATGTATTTTTTATTGACGTTCATAAGTGTACATTGTGTTACCTAAATGAATAAATGATTTTTGAATTTGAATTTGAATATGTATTTTTTACTGATGTTCATAAATGTACATTGTGTTACCTAAATGAATAAATGATTTTGAATTTGATCAGAATTCTGTGTGCTACCCAAGTAATTCTTTAATATTGTTTCCACGGAATATGAACCCGAGAACTCAGTGCATAACGTAAGTATGTAACGGAGGTATAGGCTTAGGAGTGAGGCGTATTTATCATAACAGATATTCAAAGATAACAGATAACAGTTGTTACTTGCGGTGCTGATATATCTGTTATTGAAAATATCATGCAATACTTAATAACAACTGTTCAACAAATAAAACAGCCAAACGACTACAAAATAAAAGTGAATGTTACCTGTCTCAGTTAACATGATTATATATGATCCAAAAAAATACAATTGGATATTTCACAGGAAGGAAGTCTTGAAAAGTCTCTCCTAAATAAGATCGTATTATCTGTAATTCCTTTAGATGTAAATAACAGACTGTTATTTAAAAGCAGAAATTGACATGTAACAGTACAAAATATACAGGTAGGGATAATATATGAGTCGTATCGAATCAAAAGCGGCTATCTGACTTACGGCTGATTGTTAGCAATTTAAACAAGAAAACGTTTTTCTTCTTTATTTTTGTATTAGGTATCATTCATTGCATGTTTAAGGTATCTATTAATATTAACAATTAAAGTCTAAACGACAAGAACTTATTTTATTTTGGTAGATTACCCGACGAAAAATGTCAGATAGCCGCCTTTGATTCTATACAACTCATATATTGTCATGTTTGACCTGTTATCTTGGTTATCATCTATTTATTCATAGACTACAGAGTCGACAAATCATAAATAATGCGAATTCTAAGCTTTACTGTAAGTTAATACAATAATGCGAATTCTAAGCTTTACTCTAAGTTAATACATTAAGTTACGCATACATTACAAAGCTTTTACACTTGGCTCGGTCAAAGGTCAAAACAGTGAGTGAACTCGTCATTTTACTTCATATATTTTGCAAAGTTTGACTCACGATACATGTACTCGTATGATACACCTAGAGATGGGTTACTTAAATTTTAGCTGGTATTAAGTAGGGTTATCCATTTTCTGACGTACTAGTTGGCGCGCTTGCGCTCCGTTGGGGCGTGGGATCGTATCCCACCGGGACGATGTTTATAATTTCTCTGTCACCAGGTTTTCCCCACGTCTGTTAACTTCGGGCATTGATCGGGTGGGAGGAATATCGAAATTCCGACCGGGTAACGAACCACCGTTCATAGATGGAAAACCCGTGAAGTGCATATTGCGCGTTTCGGTTTGAATTTTACTTTTCGAGTAGTTTTTGAGTTAAATCGTAACAAAAAAAACAAATCTTTCCTCTTTATAATATTACTTTAGATATACGAGGGTGAATCAAAAAATTCTTGGAATCAATATTAAAAAATGCAAAGATTTAAATAATAATATTTTATTTTTCTACATAATCTCCCTCCAATGCAATGCATTTAGAATAACGCGTTTCTAACTTCAAACTCAAACTCAAACATTTATTCCACATATTACATAAAATTATAATGCTAAAAGATTAAATACACTAGCCATGTGGAAGGGAAACACACTCAGCATATTATGCTCCGACAACAATTTTTTGTCGACGGAGCGCCGGTTTTCAGTATGCCCCCGGAGCGACCTCTGGACTACCAGCTATTCCGCAAAAATAACAAAAAAGTAGATTAAAAAAGAATAAAACAATAAATACAATCTTATTATGTAGTAACCCCAAATCTAAGCAATATTCAAATATAAGTTCTATCTATATAAATATGCCAACCACCTCAGACAAGAAATAATAATAACAAAATAAAAGAAACAAAACAAAAATAATAATAATACCTAGCTTACAATAACTAATTAATCTATAGAATACAATGTCTTAATTGTCTACTTTACGTACACGCGACTACATCTGACTCCGGAACTCCAACAATAGATATTTTTTATACTTTAATTTGAAACTCATTAATGATACGGAGTTCCGGATTGTTCCAGCATTTTGTCGCGTTGTACGTAAAGCTACCCCTAAAAGCAGCCGTATTGTTTCTTGGAATAGAGAGACCATACAGCGATATTCTTGTGCGGTATTTGTTGTTGCTGTCTCCTATCCCTGTCAATTTATTATACAAATAAGTTGGCGCCTTAGAGGTTATAACATCAAAGAGTAGAGAGGCAAAGTGTAGACGTCTACGATTTTCCATCTTTAGGATGCCAGCATCACGAAGATAGGGTGTTATATGAGCACGAGAAGGAATATTCCAACAATATCGCGCACATGCGTTTTGTACGCGCTGTATGGCATTTTTGGTACACGACAACAACCTAGGACCGTACACGACGTCACCATAAGTGAACTTAGAGAGCACAAGTGTATCACAGAGCTTTACACGAAGATTATTACTTAAATGTTCTCTTATACGATACAAGATCTTAAGACGATAGAAGCAATTTGCAACTGTCGTATTTATGTGCTTCTCAAATCTAAGATGCTCGTCAAATACGACACCCAGGTTACGAGCTTCTCGCACTCGCTCGATGCTGACATCCCCAATTCGGACTTCAACCCCCCTCTCTTCTGCTCCTCTGATCAGATGAGAAGTACCTATGAGCATAAACTTAGTTTTCTCGGCATTAAGTACAAGTGAATTACGATTTGACCACGTGAATATTTGTTTTAAGTCATAATTAAGTTTGAATATAGCTTCCCGGGTCTCGCTGGGCTCAAAAGACACATAAAGTTGCACATCGTCAGCATATAGGTGAAATTTACTGAACGTTATGTTATTAACGATATCGGCACTGTACAGGACGAACAACAAAGGTCCCAGTATAGATCCTTGGGGCACGCCACTTCCTTATTCCTTGTGAAAAAAAATTATTTTCTTGACTCTCGAAAAAGTCCTCTACGGCAGCTATAACCGCGTCATTATCGTGAAATTTTGTTCCACGAATTTCCTCTTTTAATTTTGGAAATAAGTGAAAATCACTTGGGGCTAAGTCCGGAGAATATGGTGGGTGGTCAAGGAGATTGAAGCCAGCACAGCGGATTGCGTTGAGCGCAACTTCCGATCGATGAGCAGGAGCGTTATCTTGAAGGAACAACACGCCCAACGACAGTTTTCCACGACGTTTTTCTTTAATCGCTTCACGCACTTTCGGGATTAAATTTGCATGTAATCAATAAAAAGGATTCCTTCACTATCCCAGAACACAGAGGCCATAACTTTGCCAGCGGTAGGAGCAACTCGAAATTTCTTGATGGATGGAGAGGATGGTCGTTTCCAAGACATGCTTTGTCTTTTAGTTTCAGGATCAAAATGGTGGACCCACGTTTCATCCATGGTGACAAGACGACGGCAAAAATTATCCGAATCACGCTGGAACATTTCGAGATTACGCTTGGAAATTTCCAAACGTCGCTTTTTGTTTTCGTCGGTTAACATTCGTGGCACCCATCTTGCAGACACTTTTTTGAACCCCAGTGAATCAATTAAAATGGATTGAACGCTACCAAAAGATATCTTTAGGATCTCAGCTATATGTTTTATAGTCATTTTTCTGTCTTCCAAAACCAGATTCTCAACCTTTTTGACATTTTCTTCTGTAACGGAGGTTGAAGGCCGCCCAGAACGCGGGTCATCTTTACAGCTTGATCTACCTCTTTTAAATTCAGCCACCCAGTACGTAACCGTAGAATAGGGTACAGCATCACCCCCTAATGTCTGCTGAATGTCCAAAAAAATTTCCTTCGTAGACATTTTTTTCAAACTGAGATATTTTATCACCGCACGTAACTCACTTTTATCCATAATTTTGACTTTTTAGCAACTCGTTGCACAAAAAAATTTATTACATGCGAACGAACTGACAAAAACAAGTGACAGTCTGCATAAATATAGTGTGATAGACACTCTTTAATTTGAATATCGAACTTGATCCAAAAAGGTTTCATACATATATATGCACTTCTAAGAACTTTTTGATTCACCCTGGTAGATGATGTAATGAATATGAAGTTTGATCCCTGGAAGGATATATAATATTATGGCGACTTACAAATATGGCGACCCTTACCCAGACCCTTAAAATTTTCATCCAACAACCCATTTTCTACAGGTGTTTATGTATGCCTTATGTCTTTGAAACTCGACCCAAGACCAAACCAATTAGTGTAACGACACTGACGATTTTAATTCTTCACAAAGAAACCTCATTTTCTGAGCGCACTCTTGTCTGTGAATAAATAAAAATGGTGCTGTAAGTTGTTTTACGATATCCTCTTCTAACAATGTTACGTTTTAATTTCTATCCAATTGCCATTGTCGAGGAAGTTTTTGTTGTCAAATTTATGTCAGATATCGACAGACGAGCTTGATAATAGGTGATACCTCAGCCACAGAACATCAGTCAATGATGCGCTGTCGACCTAAGTTTTACTTCGAGCATTCGGAAATCCATAGACTGAAATGGAAACGCGCAATATGAACTTCACGGTTTTTCCATCTATGTTGACGTATCCAAAAAAGAAACCTACATTGTTATAAATAAACTCAATTTATTACTTTAAATATACAAATAAATTTACACAGCACGAACAAATTGAATTGTTATATTTATTTTAATATGATGTGAACCGTGGGATTGATAGCGTGCATTTATATGCAGTTTATTCATTTAAAATTTTTACGTCAGTTAAAATGTAAATCAACAGAGAACTAATTCTATTAAAAAATGATATTTTTCAGCGACTAACAATTCAATTATATATGTTGTTATAACAAATGTATTCGCTTTTGTTTTTTACAGGGGATATAATATTGTCTTTTATTAACGCAAGTATCACACATTTAAATAAAATACTTTATACAGGATTAACGACCATTATCTATAAAAACGGGAAAAATATCACGTTCGTTGTATGGGAGCCCTCTTAAATATTTATTGTATACTGTTTTTTAGTATTTGCGGCAACCGAAATACATCATCTGTGAAAATTGCAACTGTCTAAATATCACGGTTCATGAGATACAGCCTGGTGACAGACAGTGAAGTCTTAGTTATAGGGTCCCGTTTTATACTTTGGGAACGGAACCTTAAATAGGATATCGAAATATGTCTGCTTCATAAATCAAAGAGAAGGGAATAAATAAATTTTACTTACTACCTAGCTACTACTGACTTAAATACCTTTCTAAAATATCACAGTATGCAAATATACACTATAAAGAGAGAGAGTTTTTTATTATACCAACAGCTTTCATGGAGCTTTAAATAAAATTGAAATACCCATAATCCGATTAACCAACATAAGGTCACAATGCTATATTTAACCGCAATGACTGCACTCTGCTATCGTTTCAAAGAAACTCATTCGTTCTAATGGACGCCCGTGTGAATAACACGCGAATTTCCACCCTTCGTCATGATGTCGATACTGTCAGGTGAATATGGCTTTATCCAAAACTAGCAACTCGCCCGGCTTCACACGGGTGCAATGTAGATGTACTATACACAAGGAATAGCCTGTTACTCCCTTATAATGTAGCTTACTATTGGTGAAAGAATTTTTAAAATCGGTCGAGTAGTTTTTTGAGTTTATTCATAACATACAAAAATTCAAAAATACAAATCTTTCCACTTTATTATATTATATATACATATATAGTATAGTATAGATTAGTATAGAATATATAGATGTAAAAACCCAAGTTTTTGTAATGTAATACCATCCTTAAATAAAAATATTTTACCAGAATACGTTTCACTTTAAATGAACAATTAATAAAAAATCATTATAATTACATAAAACAACCGTTTATCAAAATATTATGTACTTTGACATATTATACCTTAGTTATACCGTAGTGGCGCCAATTTTCTTTGCTATTTTTCTCAACCAAGCATAATGCGACTAAAGTGACATCACTCGTTAAGAGAGGGCGCTGAAGCAAATTTTTTATTTAGAACTTACTTTGTCATGAAATACGCATAACTTTAGGCAAATATGTATATATGTGTATAGAACACATAAAGAAATATAATATCTAGCAATTATGTAAAGTTAAAGTTAGTTTCCAGTATACTAATTGGTGAATAAAAAATATTATAAATATTTGTAAAAGTTGTTAATTTTTTTTTTAAAAACAAAATCACATTTAAACGTTTATATCCGTAATAATTTGATAAACACACTGTAAAATGTATATTTTTAATGTTATGAATATTGCTTTATAATAATAAATAATTATTGTAATGTGACACAATACTGACATTTTATTAAAATACGTAGCTAGTGTCGAGAATTCTAGAAATATATTTCATGTCATGGTTTTAACATATCAGCGTTAGCGACTAAGTAATTAGAGCATCTAGGATTTTGAACTATTCCTGATCAATTAGGATCTAGTTAAATAAATATTTAAATTTATGCCAAGAATATATCTTGCTGCACCTTCAAATCTATTTTGTTTGCCTGGAAGAGATCGCATATTATGTTATCTATATATATAAAAGAGATTTCCACCTATATATTGACTCATCACGATATCTCTGGAACCATAAGGCGTAGCGACTTGAAATATGGTAGGAATATTCCTTTCGCCGAGTAGAGGTCAGCTAAGAACGGATTTTACGAAATTCAACCCACAAGGGGGGTTGCGGGGGCAATTGCTAGTATTATATATTATAAGGCCATCCTCTTGTACAGTGTTTAGCGTTAGTTTTTATTGTTTGTATGATTCGTTTTTGCGTACAATAAAGTATATTCTATTCTATCTTAGTACAATTTTTCAAGAGACAAATATTGTTCTATTGTTTTTAACACGCTGCTCTTTTATTATTCTTTTACTGTCATCCAACATGACTTGTGTATTTTCTATTATATAAAATTTAATTTGATTTATTAAACTACAATCTTGTCTACTTTTATCCCTAAATTCCAACAAATAGGAATGTTGACTATTTTTTGGAATTATTTTATTTTATAGATACATTCTTTATAAACACGAAAAAAAATCTTCCAAAAAATATTACATATTTTAATAAAAAATACGTAAATAAAAATACTTTTAAAAAATTCCCGCTAAAACGCTCCAAACTGTCACGTGACTACGATCTACGTCACAGACCGATATAAACAATCTCGCTCACGTTCGATCAAAGTTAGATCTTATTTTATTTTTATTTACGTATTTTTTATTAAAATATGTAATATTTTTTATAAGTTTTTTTCGTGTTTATAAAGGATCTATAAAATATAAGCAATTCCAAAAAATAGTCAACCTCCTTTTTAGTTTTATAGTGCCTATGCATGAAAATTTTATGATAATTACTCAAATTTAACCCCTTCCGGTAAAATGACGAAAGTGAAATAAAATTATAATATATTACTTAAACATTTATTGGTATTTACGTTTTACGAATAAAATAACGTATTCATATAAATCCATATCTCGTAAGGTGTTTACGATTAAAGTTCTGAACACCCTAGATGCTTAACTCTTGTGACTTGACATATCACTCAGCCGTGTTGTCCGATGCTATCAAATTAGCGAATTGCCCCCGGCTCATTCGAACTTAACACTACAACTTTATAGGTTAAATAAATTTTCAGAATCAACACTTAATTTTTTTTTTATTAGTAAATAAAAATATATTTTTCTTAATATAAAAACATATAATGTTTATATTAAGAAAAAACCTGTTTTATAATGTTAAGATGTTTGTATTATTGCTCGAAGTAAAAATTAGGTCGACAGCTCATCATTGACTGATGTTCTGTGGCTGAGGTATCACCTACCATCAAGTGAACCTCATGCTAGTCTGTCGATATCTGATATAAAAAAGAAAACAAAATATTTCCAAATCGCAGTACTCGTACATATATCTATACTAATATTATAAAAAGGAAAGATTTGGATATTTTTAATTTTTGTATGTTATGAGTAAACTTGAAAAAAACTGGACCGTTTATAAAAATTCTTTCACCAATAGAAAGCAACATTGTCAGCGAGTAACAAGCTATTTTTTGTGTATAGTGCATCTACATTGCACCCGTGTGAAACCAGGGTGCGTTGCTAGTGTTTTATAACTTTTCTAACTCTAAATGAAATAAAATACAGTATTAAAATTAATATATTTGTATATTTTTTTTTTTATGTCAGATATCGACAGACGACCATGAGGCTCACTTGATGGTAGGTAAAACCTCAGCCACAGAACATCAGTCAACGATGCGCTGTCGACATAATTTTTACTTCGAGCATTCGGAAATCCACAGACTGAAACCGAAACGCGCAATATGCACTTCACGGTTTTTCCATCTATGAACGGTAGTTCGTTACCCGGTCGGAATTTAGACATTCCTCCCACCCGATCAATGCCCAAAGTTACCAGACGTGGGGAAAACATGCTTACATAAAATTATAAACATGTGGTCCCGGTGGGATTCGAATCCACGATCCATCGATGCGCACGGTGTTCTACCGAACGTGCCAAGGAGCCCGTCAAAAGCCGTTGTATGAATCCGTATATAGAAAGGCTATCTCAGCGTATTTTAGGGGAAACTGTATCCACTGGATGTATTTTGTTTTAACTTGTTAAAAATAAAGTTAATATAAAAAATATACATAAAAATGAACTCGTACTTACCAGAATTTCATTTAAAACTCTCTATAAACAACAAAGTTGTTCCACTTAAGTACTACGAGGTACACAATTGTATCGTAAGTTAAGCCCTTTTGGAAATATTGTTCCGTGGAAGAAATAACATGATCTTTTCGAACAATATGTCTCTTACTTGATATCAGAAATAGATGGGTAAACGTGAGGCTCATTATAGATGATAAGTCAGCCGAGACATCAATAATGTTCTACCGACCTATCATTTTTGCAAGAAATATTTGTAAATTGATAGACGGAAGTGCAATCTGCATTTCTTCGAATTTCGTTCTATATAAGCTCAAACCACTGGCTTAACGCTACACCAGATGGCTTGCAGGTGCGTTGCCGGCCTTTATGATTAGATTGGGGCAACATCAAAAACGCCGTTTTTGAAACGGGTATCGAGAATAAAAGACATCCATATACATCACGCCTCTTTCCCATTGGGGTAGGCAGAGATCACGGAATTCCATATGCATAGGATCGGAATCCTTACATACCACTTTCGCTTCTTCTACTTTCATCAATGCTTTCATATACACTCGTCGGTTACGAGTACTTTTGACCTGGCCCTTTTGCAGAACGTCCCCGATTTGATCCCTGAGGTACGTTCGCCTAGGTCGACCACTCCCGACTCTACCACTCACACCAGTTTCATAAATCTTTTTCGTTTCCCTACTTTCATCCATCCTTTCTACATGCCCAAACCACCTCAACATACCTTTCTCAATTCTCAAATAAAAGACATCTTCATTTAAATTATTTATTGCTATCCTACCTAACATATTATGTTGCTACAATGTATTTACGGCATTTCTCCTGTCGCCACCAAGAGACAGGCTGTGCCTAGTTTGGGGTCACGTCACCTCCTTAATGTATTTTACTGTTATTATAAATAAATAAATGTAATGATACAATGTAATATTCAAGATATGTAAATGTAATAAATAAATTAATAAATAAAATAGTTTGTCGATGTCGCAGGAACTAGTAGAAAATAAAAAACATGTCTGAAGTAGGTACTTGTAATCGATACAGCGACTCAGCAATCGCACGCAAAGCACACCTACTTATTGTACGTCAAACTTATTATTATTTTACTTTAATTACCTGTAACAATTGCATAAATATGCTGATTCAACGAAATTTATAAGCAATTTAGTTTTCGTTAAATTATTTGTATAAAATCGCGATTTTCTCATCTATAAACGGTAGTTCATTACCATTTACAGAAAATTACAAACATGTCTCAGTGAATTCGAACCTGTGACCCAGAGTAGACTTACTGCCCAACGCGTACACAAGCCCGTCAAAATTATCAGTGGCCACAAAAAGCAAGTACCGGCCTTAGAGCCTACTAGGCTTTTTTGAAGGTACCTAATTATTTCGTTGCTTTTGACAACTGCTCCCTTCCTCTATAATCAAAAGCATTGCATAGTTTTCGGCGTATTTCTAGAAAATACGTTCACCTAATTTACGGGCTATAAATGGGGCCTACATAATTACGCTTGTCGCAAACAATATAAACCGTCGGGACAAGAAGGTAATTACGCTATGATCGATAAGCTTTCGGCGCCAGTGAGGTTGACCGAATGTCTACCAACGTACATACCAAGTAAAACCTATTTCTATTATATTATACATTAATACTAAAAAAAAAATATTTTAGAAGCAAACGGACAGGCGTATGACCTGATGGTAAGCGACTATCGCCGCTAACATTACAGGTCTTGAATATGCGTTGCCGGCTTTTAAGGCAAGAGTTCTTGTTTATTGAAAGTTATGGGCATAAATAAAAAAAAACGCTAAAAAAATGAATCAATGGATTATATGACAAATATGGATTCCTATAGGAATTGAAAAAATATTTATTTAAGAATCTATGTATATTTCCCATTTTATTAAATCCTTCAAGAATACCATTTGGTGTATTTATAATTTGTTACATATATTTGTAATTTGAGTATCATTTTAGTGTAATTTGTTTTTATTTTGCAAATTATTTCTTTTCATCTATTATTATTTATATCCTGAACCTATACTTCAATAAACGGAAGGATTACATAGTAGGGGTGAGGCATATTTATCGTAACAGATATAAATCACAGGTATTCAAAGAGAACAGATAACCGTTGTTCCTGCGGTTGTGTTATATCTGTTATTGAAAATATCATGCAATACTAAATAACAACTGTTCAACAAATACTAGTAACAATCAATGTGATTTACAAAACAACTGTGATTATTACCTGTCTCAGTAAAACGTCGCGTGCTAATACGAGATGCACCTAGTATCTGTAATTTCTTTAGTATCTAAATAACAGACTGTTATTTAATAACAGATATTTACATGATTACATCTGTTATTATTAAGTAACAGTAACAGGTATAACAGATATCATGTTAAATCTGTTATCACCCATGTCTATTATGTACATAGTTTCGTCCGACTCACGAAACATAGCTCATTAAAGAAAAAGCTGTGTGCAGTGCGTGTACAGTCTGGAAGATTTCGAATACTTGAAAAATATGTAGATAGTATATTATTATTGTGCTAATGTCATGTTACTGAAGTCTCAACTATACAACGAGCAAGTTCTTCACTCATTTTAGCTTTTGCGGTACTTGAAGCTGAATACTAGGAAAATAAGATAACGAAAACAGACATTTCACTTTACAGAAGCAGAAATGAAAGCAAAACTCAGTTTTATAATAATAGTGAAGTTACTTTTTTATTTTGTTCATTAAAAAAATATGGAAGTTCCAAGGACATGAATGAAGGACAGCTCAATACATTGTAACTACTTTCATCAACGTATGGAAGAAGTATCGCTAAATATGGAAGAGAACTACTAAAGTTTAATAATATATTTATTTTCTCAAAAACAATATATAGATTCACTTACTTGAGAAAAAATGCATAAGAAAATCAAATAACTAATAGGCTTTGATAGTTCTCCAATACACAATTAATCTGTCGATTTTAAAATGTACTTCTCATTTAGGAGATATCTATGCCTAATCTAACAGAAATTCTAGACATTTGCAAATGAGTTTTGATGGAAATTAATTTTAAAAAAAGACATTACTAAACAACTAGCAATTAGAAAAAAAAATGTTGCTACGATGTCTACGGACTACGGCCTACGTAGAGGTACTACGTGAACCGTAGCGAACTACGTTGAGCGTAGAGTAAATATTCTATTAGTCTTATAAATTATAAACGTGGTATTTTGTCTTGCTCAATCTAATACTGAATTACATTATAAAGAAAGAAACAAATTAATAATGGTCTACGTATTTTATGCTAGAAATCTTTCAATTTTTTGCACCTAAACAAAATATATATAAGCTAAGTGGAGTGCCGGGTGGCATTGACTACCTTCCATTTCATACCGTACTTTATGTTGTCGAATCATTGGCCAAAAAAAGTTTTCTTTGGTTATTCTGCCAAAACGCTTATGCTGACCGCCTCCGTGGCTTAGTGGTAAGCGCGATGAGTTTAGCACCAGCGGTCCTGGATTCGAATCCCGGGGAAACAATATATAAAAAAATGATTTGGTCAGGCTTATCACCTACTTGCCTTTAAAGAAAAATTATCAGTGAAACAGACACAGAAATGGGTCTGCCTCATGCCCCACTAGGGGCTCGGGAATTCACACATTTATAAAGTAAATTATTTACGAAGATCGATATTTTGTATTCATTTAGTATATTAACTCAGAATCATTCTCTCAAATTTCCGATACTTCTTCGGCTAATAGCATTAAGGCATACAATATATAATATTTGTATGAAATTGAAAGTATTATAGGTTTATCAAAACTGTATTGAAAAGACAAGACGAACAATAAAGAAAAGTTAGACGATAAACACACCAGCAAATAATCCTTATAGTTAGACAAAGGTATAAATATACAGCTATTTAAAAGTTCGATAGTAACTCAAACGGACTTCGTAGGGTAAGTAATAAGATCCCGTTCTTTGGCAAGAAACCCTTAAAAGAAAGAAAATCGAATAATGGAGTAATGTCCCAACGCGATTATCAAGCAACCTTTTCTATAACCGCAAGGGAATAATAAATTTTTACGATTTCGAAAATTAGAGTAATATTTCTTTACGATAGAATCCTTTCTAAAGTCGTTAAAAGAATATTAGTGAAAGAAATTCTAATGCTTTTAATTTGATTACTTTGTTAATAGCGTGTATTTTTATATATGACTTTTTAGTAAAAAGCAATAAAGTAGAGAATAAAATGAACTAGCAGTTAATATCCCTCTTTTTTCCTGCATATAATTTTTCAATGGTATATTGATGCTAATATGTTTGTTTTAGGCCACAAAATTAATACTCATTTATTTAAATAAAATTTTCCCTTTATCAGTAATATAATATCTATGTAATTATTCATATTATTAATAGAGTACGTTTCAAGAAAGAATTCCCACGGATAATGTTGGAACTACAATATTTTTAACTCCATAGGCACTAGCGACACCTAAAAAGGACTTCTTTTATGAAAAGGACTCTAGCTATAATGCATGTTTGCAATGTCTTTTCAAATGTGTTCAATTGAAATACGCACATTGCAAGAACACTATTGCCGTCTCTTTTCCGAACCGATATGACTTGGGAACCTTCAAGTAGGAGAGCCTATTCTCTCTCATTCTTCAGAGCCTCTGACATCTTCGCAGGTGTTGCAATTTCTATGGATTACGGTGATTATTTACCATCAGTTTAACGCAAAGTACCCCATAACCCCCAATTCTTAAAAAAAAACTAAATGTTCCTTATTAATTACTAGCAACGCGCCCGGCTTCACACGGGTACAATGTAGATGTACAAAACATAGCCTATGTTACTCGCTGATAATGGAGCGTTCTATTGTTGAAATAATTTTCAAAATCGGTCCAGTAGTTTTTGAGTTTATTCATAACATACAAAAATTCAAAAATATAAAATTCAAAAATACAAAAATTCAAATCTTTCCTCTTTATAATATTATAGTATAGAAGAATTGATATAGATTTCTGTTGCTTGAACCTGATAGCCAATAAACAATATAGCCACCGGTTTTCCTCTTTATTTTCTTTCTATATATATACGATTATGTGGCAGAGTCGGTTTTATCTATTGTATTTAATGAAAGACCCATAGCAATATCGTAATAGCCCATTAATAAGATATCAATAATACGATAACAAACTACAAACATTAACGACGATGAATCTTTCCGGTAGATAAGATAAAATTCCCCGCTCGATTCGGAATTTTAAAATAGAAGACGCAATTTCGTAATTTGTAACCATTAGATCTGCGTAGTTAACCTCCTATGCCGAGGGTGATCTACTCAGTAAATGGAATCACGAGTATCTGAAAGCTATTGAAGGGTTAACTCTTGTTCGTATTGATTGCGCGTAATCGGATATGGCTTGAATTGCGTACTTGGCTTTTATAAACGCTTCAATGCATCCAGATATTATTTTCTATGCTTATTTCTAAATAAGTTTAAAGTAATCATTATTTATTTCTTATAAGTTTTTGACTGTTAATAATTCTTTGTTATAAAAACGAAAAAAAAACGGACTTATAAGGGCGGGTTTTTGATGGGCTCGTTGGCGCGTTCGGTAGAAAACCTGCCGTGCGCATCGATGGGTCGTGGGTTCGAATCCCACCGGGACGACATCTTTATAATTTTCTTTAAGCATGTTTTCTTCACGTCTGGTAACTTCGGGCATTGATCGGGTGGGAGGAATATCGAAATTCCGACCGAGTAACGAACCACCGTTCATAGATGGAAAAACCGTGAAGTGCACATTGCGCGTTTCGGTTTCAGTCTATGGATTTCCGAATGCTCGAAGTAAAAAGTAGGTCGACAGCGCATCATTGACTGATGTTATGTGGCTGAGGTATCACCTACCATCTAGTGAACCTCATGCTCGTCTGTCGATATCTAACATAAAAAAAAACTTTATACATTTATTTATTAATATTATAAATGTGTAATAAATATAATAAATATTTTTGAAAAATGTTTGATAAAACAAGAAAATAAAGTAACTATCTACATCAAGGTTAAATTATAATAGCCTTATTAAAATCTAATTATTATACTTTCTTTAACGATAACTGAATTTTAAAACAATGTATTTTGTTTCAGCCGTAAGTCAAGGAAAAAGTGTTTAATTCAATTTTGGGTCGAAACTTATCCAACCGTATAATAACGGTATGTGAATTGAAAAAAAAGCATTTACATTGATGGGTTCAGAGTAGGGTTGTCGGACGGAAAAATCCGTCAAGAAGTCTGAATTTAGCCGAGTCGTTTATTTATTTTTCCTTTTATTATATATTTATGTATTAATTATCAAGTAGAAATCTGTCTTCCGATATTTTTATTTTAATGACGTCAACACACACGCGATAAAAAAGGTGACCCGAAGGACTCGTTTGCAAAAAAAAATAACAACATGAGATAAAAATTCATAAATTAAATATTTTAGTTTTATTAATTACTAGCGATCCGCCCCGGCTTCGAACGAGTGTAATTTAGATGTACTAAAAAAATAAAAAAAATATATATAAAATTGCCTAGTGTGACTCGCTGATAGTCTAGCTTTCTATTGGTGAAAGAATTATTAAAATCGGTCGAGTAGTTTTTGAGTTAAATCGTAACAAACAAAGAAAGAAATCTTTCCTCTTTATAATATTAGTGTAGATTAGTTTGATTAATTTAATTAAGTGTATTAATAATTATTTTTTGTTTAATTTAAACATTAACACAATATAATCCAAACATTTTTAAGACACCAGCAAGCTAGCAAACAAAAACAAAATTAAGAAAACTTAAATAAATTTTTAATAGGGTATCCTTTCGGTAAGAAGTTAATTAAATGAAGCTAGACAGATTAATCGATCTGTTAAGATATGTTATTTGACGATATACTGAATTGCGGCTATAGGTAATAGGTAGTAATATTTATTAAACGATATAAATTAGATATTATGATGAGATTGAGATTTTATGTTAATGTGCAAATTGTAAGAGCTATATTTAAAATGCATGTAAACAATGTGCAGTTGTAATAAAGGAGGACAGTAAGTTCCGCACTTCTGGAACTCTGACTTATATTGTTTTGTCCTCTGTAGCGATTGCCATAAAAATAAATAACAAGTAAATAAATGTATGTAAAGTATAATATATAGCCTTAAATAAATAAAATACGTGGCGTACGTGTTCAAGACATATGAAATATAGGCTGGTAACCCTAAAACGACCCGTATTTTGGTGTATCGGGAGCTCTCAGGGAAAGTCAGGGGCAAAGAAATGAATTGGCCGAGCGGTAACTGCTTGGAGGCACGCAAGCGCTATGACATTGAACCGACACAACGAAGCTATTATCTGACTCAGACATAGGGTTAAGCCCAATTTAATTTGCCCGAATGATTACACTCAGCTTATTTTAAACTAGTACTGGCTGATTGCCTACTACGCTAGACCAATGTGCATAGAAACCTTCTCCATGAATAAATACATGACAAATACGTGCTATACCTCTGAATATCTGAATATCGTCCAAACGCCGCGATTTCTAAAAATATAAATTTAGAGATTTAATATATACAAACATTAATTTTATATATAAAGTTTTTTTTATGTCAGATATCGACAGACGAGCATAAGGTTCACTTGATGGTAGGTGATACCTCAGCCACAGAACATCAGTCAATGACGGGTTGTCGACCTAATTTTTACTTTGAGTATTCGGAAATCCATAGACTGAAACCGAAACGCGCAATGTGCACTTCACGGTTTTTCCATCTATGAACGGTGGTTCGTTATCAGGTCGGAATTTAGATATTCCTACCATCTCAATGCCCGAAGATATCAGACGTGGGTAAAACATGCTTATAGAAAATTATAAACATGTCGTCCCGGTGGGACGTGGGATTCAAATCTAACAATTTTATTTATTTCTGTAATTCATAAAAATCTTATACTTTTCGATTTATACTTTGAATATCGAAGATACATCTAGTATATGTATCTCTATATTTTATTTAGGCTTTTATTAAAACAGAAAGGGTTTTAAATTGCAAACTGCGTATTTCAGTCCATATACTTCTAAATGATCTGAGTAAAAATAGGGATCCCAAAATATCCTTATATTTTATTAGCGATAATTTTCAAACACGTATCAGCAACATGACGCTATTGTACGCTTGTACATACAAGAGCAATAATTGAATGTTATTATTGAGGCGTAATAATGGAAATCCAAGAATTTTCAACAACTATTTACACCAAGAAAAGTATTGAAAAAAAACTTGTAAACAGGTCAAGAATGTTGCAAGAATGCAAGTCATTTATTGCCTCAATTTAATTGCATGCAACAGGCAAGAAACTGACATTGTGTAAATAGGACTTATCTACCACATAGAATAGCCACTATACAACAGTAAACTTCATAGATTATGTAATAAGACAATGACGTATCTTTGAGTCGGGGCAATTTCGTTATCGACAGTTTTGGAATATATAATACCGAAGACAGTTAAACGCTTCAATATTAAAGCAACTGTCTTCACTAGAATTTATTATTATGTTATTGTAATTATCATTAGAAATTAAAAACGAATCTTGTTCTTCGGGCCCTTTTTTATTTGGGGTCGGCGCAGTATGTTCTCTTCTTTCAAATTAAAAACTAATGTAATGATATTATACTTTGAATTTGTGTGTTGTTTGTGCCACACCCTTTTATATTTTATTTATAACTAGTGGACCCCGCAGACGTTGTTCTGCCACAATTTTGGCTTCGAAATTATATAATTATTCTTAAATTTGAATATGCCCATTTACCCACTATAATTGTCTAATATGTCACTGATTTGCATTGGACATCTGTTATTCCAAAAAAGCTAAGAATGCATGACGTGAGCTGTCAAGATGGCGGAGTTCCGAATCTAATTTATTTTATAATGAAGAAAGGGATTTCGTAAGATTTTTCAAAAATTTTTTTCATACAAACCTTCTCCTAAAAATTCTGAAGACAACAAAAAAAAATTTAGCTCAATCGGTCCAGCCGTTCTCAAGTGATGCGAGTACATACATGCGGCATTTTATTTTTATTTATATAGAAGATATGCTACGAGTCTGTGAATCTTAAAGAACTGAGGTCCTAGCACGAAGAATCTGTCAGTTGTATGAGAAATCATTTGAAATTTCATACAACTGACAGATCGACGATACGAATACTATTTCGCAAGTTGTTTGTGCTAAGCCCTCTGAAGTTTTGTTTTTTTATGTTAGATATCGACGCGACAGACGTGTAAGAGGCTTTCTTGATGGAAGGTGACACCTCAGCCACAGAACATCAGTCAATGATGCGCGTCGAATGCGCTCAACGAGCATTCGGAAATCCATAGACTGAAACCGAAACGCGCAATGTGCACTTCACGGTTTTTTCATCTATGAGTTGCATTAAGAAATTTCAAACGAATATAATAATATTATAATTTGAATTTCTTCCTATTCTTAAACAGCCCCCGGAGCGACCTCCTTTCCACAGAAAAAAGTCGGAGCTTTTCCAAAAAAGGAACAAAAAAAAGATAAAAGTATTATTAAAACAATAAATAAGTTTTTATTATGTAGAAACTTCTAA
The DNA here is from genome assembly GCA_905404175.1 of Anthocharis cardamines. NCBI lineage: Eukaryota > Metazoa > Arthropoda > Insecta > Lepidoptera > Pieridae > Anthocharis > Anthocharis cardamines. Next base: position 4,963,607 of record FR989975.1, read on the forward strand.
AATATGTGGCGTAGTTTAAAAGAACGAAGCGACGAAAAGCGACTTTGTTTTATACTAAGTATGTAGAGATTATTGGCGTTTTTATCACATTAAAATGAAAAACTTCGGTACCCCGAAACTTGGAAATAAATAATACATATAATGAATAAATTGCGTTTATAATTCTGTAGAAGTTTCTTCGCTTTTTTAATATTCAATGATTAAATGCTCTTGACGGCTCTAGACTTTTAGGAGCCTTTTGTTTGAATTTGTTTTGTCATTTTCTTTTTTTGGATTTTTTTTTTATTACCTGATAGTAAGCGACTACCGCCGCCCATAGCATCCGATACACTAGAGGTCTTGAAAATGTGTTGCCAGCCTAAAATACAGGTGACAGGAATATTATAATTCCGAACGGGTTACGAACCACCGATACATGGAAAAATCGTGAAGTCCACATTGGGCGTTTATGTCAAAAAATAGGTCGACAGCGCATTATTGTCTGATGTTTTGTGATCACCTAACATCAAGTGAACTTCATGCATTGGTCCTAATCTTAAAAAAAAAAAATTATTTTTTAATTTTTTTCCCTCAATAACCACACTATTTGTATACCTATTAATTTAAAGTACTAATGAACCTCTGTGGGTTTGCTTGGTAATCGATTTTGCTAACCCCGCCTTTGTAATCAAATCCATGTCAATTGCTTTCAGATCAAGTAAAGGACTTAGTTATATTATAATATATATACCACATTATGGAAATTGTATTACTTTCCTAGATATAATAAAATTAAAAAGTGTTCTAATATAATATGTAGGTAGGTACATGTTTTTGTTTTGTTACTTTAAGTTGAGAATGTATAAATTCATGTAAAGTTGTTAAAGTTTGTACTGCGCTTTATAGAAACATGTAACTTGTGATTTAATGTAGTCTGAAGTGAATTTATTCTTGACTAGCAACGCGCCCCGGCTTCACACGGGTGCAATGTAGATGTACTATATACAAAAAATAGCCTGTTACTCGCTGATAATGTAGCAGTCTATTGGTTTAAAATCGGTCCAGTAGTTTTTGAGTTTATTCATAACAGACAAAAATACAAATCTTTCCTCTTTATAATATTAGTGGGATGGAGTAGAAAAAACTGTGGAAAAGACAGTCTTCTGTGTTTTCAACTGATATCAACCTCTTTAGTTTCAAGTAACGAGTCTTTTTTTTTAAAACACTAACAATGCAAAAACACTTGAGTCTATTGGCGGTTTAAAAAAAAAGTTGTTTTTTGTCAGCTTAGTTAATTTCATCCATCAATATTTCATCAAAAGTAGTTCAGATGTCAATTCATATTCTCCGACATTTTAACTGTTTTTAAACCAGCTTTTATATTTTCTTTGAAGGTATATATTTTTGTGACACACCTCAATATTTTATTTTCCTTGTGCTACGAGTCTGCGAATCTTAAAGTACTGAAGTTGCTGTCGTTCCGCTTCAAAATACTTGCTTTGTGCTGTGTTTTATTAGAACCGAAAACGTCTTATTTCTCACACAATAAAATAAAAAACATAATGTTATATAATTTGCTTCAAAATATTATTTTAGTCACATATTATTTATAATATAATCTAATATATAAAATTACCGTGTCACAATGTTAGTTACCGTACTCCTCCGAAACTTACCAAATTTTATATGCGTATTCAGTAGGTCTGAGAATCGGCTACTATCTATTTTTCATACCCCTAAGTGATAAGGGTTGTTCACCCTAAAAAAAATTTTTTTTAATTTTTGGACGAGATTTTTTGTTTTAATTTTTTTATAATGTGGCATTAAAAATACATACCTTAGATTTTCACTCTTCTATTATCAACCCCCTGCTTTTTAGAAATTATTTACATGGCAAAACAACGATTGCCGGGTCAGCTAGTTTTATATATTATTTACGTATGATCACGCACAAAAATGAGTCTTAAGTTAATAACTGCTTAAGATTTTTTTATATATAAACAGCACATCATTAATTACTGTTCGAACTGGCCTTCCATCAAAAAACCCTCACGATATTCCATAAAAGGATTGATGATATGATTTGTATATCACAATAATTTCGTCAATAACTTAATCCAACTTGTCAACATCAACCGCTTAAAGAACCATTTAGGTTAGACAAAGGCTACACTTTTGTTTTTTTTTCTAGGGTAGCGGGCAAATGGTCAAGTGGCTCATATTTTAAAGGCCGGAAACGCACCTGCAAGTCCTCTGGTGCTGCAGATATCCATGGGCGCCGGTAATCACTTACCATCAGGTGAACCGACTGCCCGTTTGTTATATTCAATAAAAAATATGATAGTAAGTGATCACTGCCGTCCATAGACATCCACAACACCAGTGCCTTGCCGACCTTTAAGGAAGAAATAGGCAGGTTTCTTGAAGGTTCCCAATGGGTATCGATTCGGAAAAACCGCAAGCGACAGCTGGTTCCACAGCTGTGCGAGGCAGGAAGTGTCTCACAAGGGGAGTGTCAAACTTGGGAATCACAGATTCTCATCACTTTTATACATATTGTAGGGCAATATGTATAAAATATTTATTCAATAAATATGTAAAGCGGCAAGACGCCATTCGTTTTTATTATTGAGAAATTTCAACTATATGTAGTGTGTAACTTAAGTAGAAGGAACCTTTTTACCGGTTGGCAATGGTTCCGTGGCGTAGTGGTAACGCTCTTGCTTACTGAGCGACCGCTCGGTAGTTCAAGTCCCGGTTGAGTTACTTTTTTTTTTATAAATAAAAAAAATATAAAAAAAATACTAAAAAACAGAATAAGTAAATATTTAAGGGAGCTTTTATACAACAAACATGATTTTTTTGCCGTTTTTGTTGATAATGTAACGGAACCCTTAGTGCGCGAGTCCGAAACACACTTGGTCGTTTTTTTTATATATCGAGGGTACAGTGCTAAAACCGATTTAAAATGAAATTTCTATTCATTAATTTTTAACAGTTTAGGGATAAAAATACCTAAGATATGCGAATACAATCACATCACAAGGAAAAAAATTTATTGACAATATAATTAAAGAAAATCGTCTATCATACGAGTATAGGTCATTAACAGACAATCAACCTTGTAGTAATAGTTTCGGATAACAGATATACCAGGTATTTTTCATACATTCTAGTTATTAGGCTTACTAGTTTCCATTACGTGGATATTGATGGGTATTGTTACAATGAGCGAACGATTTATCATAATAGTAAATAGGGCGTGTTATAATGGAATTCAGTGAATGAGTATTACAGGAACTGCTTTAAGTATATATTATATATTTTCCCATAAGTTTTATACGTTTTACTTTATGTTTTATAGCTATTTTGTATATATTTGGAACAAAAAATCATGTTGGTCGACAAATTTCGTAAAAATAAATGTATAGTTATAATAATTTCCAAAGGTACTTCCGGTATATATTGTAGGTATGAGGTTGAGACTCGGATTTCAGTGAAGGTTAAAATCTCAGATTAAGTACCATAAAATAGCTGGTTTCAAGTTTTTTGAAAGAACTTTACCATAGTTCAAAATCTATATAAAAGAAAGTTGTATTAGTTACACCACTTATAACTCAAGAACGCCTGCACCGATTTTAACAATATCTTATTTGTTGGATTCCTCTATGTCGGGAATAAGACATAGGCTATTAAAATATTGGAAAAAATCAGGAAAAAATATATGCATAAAATTAATTAGATTCCAAACTCCGCCATCTTGACAGCTCACGTCATGCATTCTTAGCTTTTTTGAAATAACAGATATCTACTGCAAATCAGTGACATATTAGACAATTATAGTGGGTAAATGGGCATATTCAAATTTAAGAATAATTATATAATTTCGAAGCCAAAATTGTGGCAGAACAACGTCTGCTCTAGTAAAATATAAAACAAAATGTGTACGTTATATAAAAATACACTGCTATATAGAAATTAACAAAACTCAAACTCAAAAAAATACAAAATATAAATGTTCCAAATTTGAACAAATAGAATAGAGAATATTCGTTTAGTTCCCTGACTCCCAGCATAGCACAGACGAATTTCTATAAATGTTTCAACTAATTAAAAAAAATACCATTTCTATTTTATTTTCATAAAACAGTAACCAAAGGTCACTCCCATAGTGCAAAGCCATTATTGCAATTTCGCGTTCAATTAAAACTTTGCGACTGGAATCGTTGCAAGTAATTGCACAATATGCAATGTTAACGAAAACTTGCCCTAAGCTGTGATAAAGTAGGTCATACCGGGCTTATGACGTCACTGGTAATATTTGCGAACTCAATGTAACGATAACGTTTCGACTTATCGCGAGTTCGAGGTGACTCAGTGATGAGTGCTTTTTTAAAGAAAGCTAAAAAGTGACTACTCATTTTGTGAAAGTTCTCAATAATAATATGATCTATATTTATCAGTATTATTGATATAAAATATACGACATATAATTTAATTTTAATATAATAAAATAATCCCTATTTTCTACCCATTATTTTTATACCTTGCAACACTGCAACCGCCGCTGTGGTAACACTGACGGCGCCATCTTGTTCGTTGCAAAAAGTTCCTGTTCGAATCACCGCACGAGCAACACTACGTGTTCTCAATAATTTAATAAATCTCGACTATTAAGTCGTTTGTAATAAAAAACAAAGGGCACACACCACCGCGAGTGTGGAAGAAGAGAAAAGTGACAGTGCAAGGACTGAGTGCTGTAGCAGAAGAGTTGCAGGTATTGTGTCCCTTCTTTCTAACCATTAAAGTCCTATCTTTTCTTTCATCTTTTATCCGCCCTTGTTTCCACGCACCCCGTATACAGTCCACTTATTTTTGAAGATATTATAACATATGTACTTGGCGTGTCCAATTATATATGTAAGACATCATAATGAACCTATTTGACGAGTTAACTGCCCCTTTGTCCTTTTGTAAATGTAAACTATGAGGCCCTCTGGTGTTGCGGATGTTTATGGGCGGCGTTGTTCACTTCCCAACTGGTGATCCGCTGGCTCAATTGCCACCTTATACTTAAAATACAAAAAACATATCTAAATTTAAATAAAATACTGTATACCGGATTAAAAGGCGATTTATTATTTATATTGTTTAAATTATTTATCCCGACGTTTCGGATGCTTTTCAGCAACCGTGGTCGCGGGGAGACAGAAATTGACAGTTGTCTGATTTTTGAAATGTCACAAAGTTGCCATATTAACGCCATCTATTCCTACGGAGTTGATATTTACTGTAATTTTCTATTTTATGACAATATTGACTAACGGTGTCATCTTGTTTTTTAGTATGTTTAATTTGATCAAACATACTAAAAAACAAGAGGACACCGAATAATAAATCGCGTTTTAATCCGGTATACAGTATTTTATTTAAATGTGTGATACTCGCGTTAATAAAAGACAATATTATAAAAAGATATCTGTCATAAAAACAAACTTGATTATCGGATGAAAGCTTCATTGGTCGCTACTAATGAACTACTACTAATGAACTTTTTTTTATGTTAGATCTATCGACACACAAGCATGAGGTTCACTTGATGGTAGATGATACCTCAGCCACAGAACATCATCAGTCAATCATGCGCTGTCGATCTAGTTTTTACTTCGAGCATTACGAAATCCATAGACTGAAACCGAAACTAAAGAACTTACGTCAAAAAAGCTTTTTAAGTGTTTAATATGGTCCCCTTTCATATATTTATCGCATGTTAAAAGCTAATAACTTCTAAACGTCTTATACATAAATAACTAACCTTTTCAATATGTCTCATGCTTTAATAAAAAATACACTATAATATTACTTTATTTTTATATCTACCCTCAACCCCTTTTGTTCAAAATATGGGTCATTTTTTATGCAATACGCCTCGCTCGCCTAAAAATAACTTGTTAAGGCTTTAAGTACAAATCATATGGAATAATTTTAATGAACATCATTATTCTAATTATAATAACTTAAATTCATTGAAAGATGAAAAAAGCTATTGGTTTGAAATGCTGCAAAATAACTTTTTTGTTTCAAAGCTCTCTGATTATAATGCACTAGCAACACGCCCCGGCTTCGCATGGATACAATATATATGTACTAAATAGAGATGTTACCGAGCTTTGATTCCGGTTTCGGTTCCGATAAATTTCAATCGGAGGTCGAAGCACAGCGGCGGCGGCGGCTGCGGTCAGCGCGATTTGATTTAAAATTTAAGTAAATTCGTTTATTTTTATTTTCAACAACTAGGAAGATGTTTATTTTTTTGAACTTATACGAAATACGAATGAAACTGATTTATTTTATTACACATCTCTCTTTTGCTTCTACCTCCGATTCTGGTTCCGGTTCCGATTCCGGTTCCGACAAACCAAATTTAAAAACTCCGATTCCGAATTCGGTTCCGATAATATCACCTCCGTTACATCCCTAGTACTAAAAATAGCCTATGTTGCTCGCTGATTGCTTTCTATTGGTGAAATAATTTATAAGGTCCAGCGGTTTTGGTTTTTATGGTGGTCCCGCCACTGCAAGTTTGTATATAATAGAATAACCACAAACGATATTTCACAATGTCCCAAGGATGCATCAAAAGTTAACAAAACTAAAATTTAAATGCTTTGTAAATTTAAATTGAATCAAATTGCGCTCTCGACTGCAATAACATTATTCTGCATAGCAAATGAATTTCCACTTAACTGTACAAACTAATAGTTAATGTTACTTGATTCCGAGTCCCCTAGTAGGGATTGGGGCGCTGATTTCTGATCTTTTGCAGATAAGTAGGTGATCAGCCTTCTGTGTCCCGCGCGGCTAAAACAATGTATACATCTATATCGGATAAAGGTAATTATTCGGAAGTGGGGCTCCTGCGAAAATGGGGGTAAATTTTTATTTTGTGTTTTTTATGCATAAAGAACATGAGAGAAAGCAATTTTAAGATGGCGCATGATGTTTATATTCAAATATATTGTAATATAGCCATAACAAACTGACAAACAAACGTCTTCAAACGACAGGCATCAATTTTTGGAATGGTGAAAAAAATTTTTTTTTTAAAATAACATCACGCGCCATCTTAAAATTGCTTTCTTTCATGTTCTTTATGCATAAAAAACCCAAAAAAAATTTTTTTACCCCCATTTTCGCAGGAGCCCCACTTCCGAATAATTACCCGGATAAAATATATTTATGACAGGAATTGAATTCGGCAAGTTACCAGACGTGGGAATAACATGCTTACAGAAAATTATAGATATGTTGCCCCGGTGGGATTCGAACCCACGACACATTGTTGCGCACGGCAGGTGATCTACCGAACACGCCAACGAGCCATTTTTTTGTGTATAGTACATCTACATTGCACCCGTGCGAAGCCAGGGGCGTATTGCTTGTGTTATATTAAATTATGATTATGTTCTGTATCTTGTTAGCTCGTACTATGTGTTCAGATGGATTACGGATTTGAATCCTACCGAGTCCAATCCTTTCATATAAATACTAGCTGACCCGGCAATCGTTGTTTTGCCATGTAAATAATTTCTAAAAAGCAGGGGTTGGTGATAAAAAAGTAAAAATTTAGGGTTGTATGTACTTTTTAATGCCACATTATAAAAAAATAAAAACAAAATATTTCGTTCAAAAATTAAAAAAAAATGTTTAAGGGTGAACAACCCTTAACATTTAGGGGGATGAAAAATAGATGTTGTCCGATTCTCATACCTACCCAATACGCATATAAAATTTCATAAGAATCGGTCGAGCCGTTTCGGAGGAGTATGGGAACGAACATTGTGACACGAGAATTTTATATATTAGAAGATATTTTTCCTAGTTTTGACACTATTCAAAAACCGTGAAGTGTGTATTGAGCGATTCAGTCTGAGGCTATAGCTTTCCGAACAATCGCATTAAAAATAGGTTGACAGCGCATCATTGATTGATGTCCTATGGCTAATCACCTATTCTCTACTCACGATCAGTTAATCATTGGCAAAGGTTAAAGTTTCTAAGTATTTTTTTTGTTATTGAAAATCGTAAAAAGCCAAATTCTATTTATGAATAAAGTAATATAAAATTGAAGTTAAGTATATTATTTTGTAGGTGAATAAAACGTCTAGACTCAGTAAGTCATGCAAATATTGCCGTTCATGAAGGCTGTTTATATTCAAATATATTGTAATTCTCGTTTTCAAAACTGGCAGTATTACATTTTCTAGCAAAAGATAAATCTATTAAATTATAACATTTGAATAGAAAAAATTTATATTGCCTGAAAAATGTGATTAGATGTGACAGGTAGACAGACAGACAGACAGTTGACAGTAATAAATTTAACATGATATAATATAGAAAACTATCTACCAGACAAGTGAATTCTCGAATCCCCTAATTATATAGTTTCACTGATCATTTTTATTTACAGGCAAGTAGGTGACCAACCTTCTGTACCCTGCCTGACTAGGGTTACTATGCAGATGAAAAAATCAAAAATCCGGAGAAAAGGCCTAATTTCCATTGAAAAATGCTGAGATTTCCAGTTCGAGAATTTCCTCTCAAACGTACTAAACAATTTTAAAAAGTCGTAATATTATTATTTTTTATACACTGCGGATCTCGGAAAGCGGTGGTGGTAGCGGTATTTATTTTACTAAAGAGATCTTTAAAATATAAGCTGCTTTTTATTGAAAATTCTAAAAATCCGGATATTTTATGGGATCTGCAAAATCCAGCCGCAATCCTGAGAAGACTCCAAAAATCCTGAAATCTCAGGACTAAACCTGATATGGTAACCCTATGCCCGAATGAAACTTTTGTTTGTCCTTTTTCCCCGGGAATCGAACCCGAAACCTCTAGTGCTTAAACACAAAGCGAGTACCACTGAGTTACGTAGGCGGTCAATCTAAAGTAATTTAGTATTCGATAGAGCGAGACAAACTATAATTATTACAAGCACGTTTTTGAATAAGACTAATAGTCTTTAAGATTATATTAATACAAAGTTTTAACAACCAAGTCTAAGTTCTAAGATTAATCTAATAATTCTTGAAAGTCGAAGTACCTCGTTATCGAAATACAAATTGAAATTCCCGATTTAATAGGCAATAAATATATTCCGAAGTACATAATTATCGCTTTCAAATAGACTTGAAAGTGCCGCTTTGTCGATGTTATGAATATAAAACAGTGACGTAACACAAAACCTTGTTTAAATTGCCTGTAAACGGTTATTTTGGTAATATTCATTCACATGTTCATGTATAAAACAACGAGAGCGATTTCCTTCTTTACCCGAAGGGGAAACTCCAGATGGCCAAGAAGGATTTTTTGAATGCGAGTCGTACTCGAACTTGAATGCGCACCGTATATGTTACTAGCTTCTGCCCGCGACTCCGTCTGCGTAGAATTAGTACTAAGGGTAGCTTATTTTATAACCGAGCTGTTTTTTCATCAATCTCCACTTAATGGCGCACCACTCAAGTTAATGTTATCGTAATATTTTTTAAACTATTCATCCAAATGACTTAGTGTAAAATACAAAGTTCATCTATATTAAATACTGAAAGCGAAAAATGTATCAGTTTTGATAATAATTAGCTAAATACTCTAAAAAGTGCAATTGAAAAAATGAATGAAATTTGAATGTATTTATGGCTCATAGTTTCGGGTATATTGGCTTCCACATAAAAGGTAGATATATGCTATCGCGGACTTTTATTTAGAACTATTTAAAACAAACAATCCCACCGAACATTTTATTCTTGTAACTACAACGGTTTAGGCAGCGCACGCCAAGATAGCTCTCAGAAGGCAGAAATTTTTCCGAGTTACTTGATACGATACTGTAAAGTTTCATCAAAATCCGTTCGGTAGTTTTTGCGTGAAAGAGTAACAAACATCCATCCATCCATCCATCCTCACAAACTTTCGCATTTATAATATTAGTAAGAAGATAAGATAAGATAAGATAAGATAGTAAGATAAGATTATGTTTGGCAAACAGTGATTGTGGTTGTAGTTAGAGCTCTAACTCCTTTGCGATATTTTTTGCATTGTATTTTTTATTGGTGAAAGAATATCAAGTCGAAAATCAGTCGAGTAGTTTTTGAGTTACATCGTAACAAACAAACAAATCTTTCCTCTTTATAATATTAGTATAGACGACCTAGCGGGATCTACCTTCATTTCTCGCGATAAAACTTTTTGTTTCCTAATGGGGTTTCGGCGTATTCTGGCTTTAACAGCATTAATAGCTTTTATAGACTTCGACAGAGGACGTGTTGGTATATCTGTAGATTGTACGATATACCAAGCTTTTAAAGTGTCTTAAATTTAACCGACGATGGGTTTACCCACTTTTTGCAAGGCAATCACTGCAACTATTTATACGAAAATATGTTTCGAAATCGAAAGAATTTAACCATAATACACGTTCCAAATTAAAACTATTTAAACATTTGAGAAAGAAAAGTTTTTATGTAATAGTATTTATGGCCAGACTCACAGAACAGAAGAAGACTAGTTATACATACCAGAAAAAATCATTCATTTTCAATTCAATTTGACAGCTATAATGTTATATCTACTATGAGTAATATGACGTCATGATATCATTTACCTTTAAAAATAATTAAATTTAATATACCTTGCAAATACAGGGGTCTACGCTCCGAATATGATTTTGTCCCATTCGGTGTCGAGACCCTTGGTCCGTGGGGTCCTAGCGCCATAAAGCTTTTTAAGGAAATAGCAAAAAGGTTAGTCGACATCACAGGAGACCGAAGAGCTGGCAGCTACCTCGGACAAAGAATTAGTCTTGCCATTCAAAGGGGGAACGCTGCCAGTATGTTCGGAACCTTGCCTAAAGGGACCCCTTTTATTAATATATTTTAGTTTTTATAGTATATATTTTAAGGTTTTTAGTTTTAGGTTTTTTATTTACCTTTTAACAAGTAAACTTTGCCAAATGTAATTATTACGTTTAGTATCAAACTTTATTATTTTGCAAACGTACTCGTATGATAAATTACCATAGAGATGATGAGGTCTGTTTCACAAGCAGTAACAATAAGACCGTAATACAATCCAAAATGGGACTTAATCCCTTTTTAATGAAGTTCATTTATCGATGAGGCCGAGTGCTGTGATTGGTATGCAAAATGCAATTTGGCTAGTGTACATAACCAAGTATAACTATGGGAAATATGGCTATCAAATGGTCATTTCGCGAACTAATCGGTTTATGAATCGGTTGTGGTGCGATTGCTGGATGTTTTAGTCATTTATATAGTATAATAAAGTAAGTAACACATATTGTGTATGAAAGTGGAAAAAGCGAAAGTGGTATCCAAGGATCGGAGCATATGGAATTTCGTGATCTCTGCCTACCCCAATGGGAAACAGGCCTAAAAAAAAATCCCCTCACCCCTCAAGCCACCATAATGGGCCCCACGGGATCGCGATAGCGTACTGCCGCGAGCTCCCGGCGGTCAGGCCGAACGGCCCCCCTCCTCGTCCCGCTTGTGCATCCTTCCCATGCTCAACATGGGAGGAGCCCACGGGTTAATTTTTTTGTCAAACTTGTTGACTCACCACTAGTGTTAGTTTTCCGCCTTACGTGCCCTCTGCACAGGTTTCAAACTTCCACCAGTTTTTATGTTTTCAACCCTTCAGGCCTGATGTATATATATGTAATTGTTTTGTTTTTATGTGTGTAATTTAAAATTAATTTAATTTTTTTCCACTTCTCTCAACAAAGCCGACTTAACTGGCAGAAAATACCTTTAGATATTTAGATCTCCTTTTGTACTTTATCTTTGATTTTGTTTTTGTGAATTTAAAAAAATATACAGTAGTGATTTCCAAAGAAAAACCAATTTTAAAATTACTTGAACATTAATTTAAACAAACCTGAATAAATTATATCAAATATAGTATTATTGAGTATGGGTGCGAATTTTAAGACCTTTAAAGAACTTTCATAGCTTAAAGGAAAATAATTTATGCCATTGTATTAAATTAAAAATAATTACATCTCTAAAAAATGTTTCTTGACCCACAACGCCAGATTCATCAAGTAATCGGAAAATGAAAACTCGGAAATAATTATGTTGCAAATTTTTCTATTTGCTATTTCTTTTACTTCTCGCCTTCATTCTGCCGTATATTCTTCTGCCGTGTATTCATTCTTCTTCATTATAATATATCGAGATATCTTATATCTTAGTTTGTCTTCTCTCGTCCGCGAGATATCTCGTGGCGGTCATGCTAGGCCGGCTGGACTTCAGATTTTAGGCCATAATCGACGTAGACTCGACATTTCAAAGATAAATCGCTATCATTAGAGCCGCACTTTTTGAATCTATTCAGCTTCACTATATAACGCGTTCCTCCGATATGAATATAAATGGATCCCTAAATTTGTTTGTCAATGCATTCTATAGCTTTCTATACTGTTCGTGAATGAATTAAATCAATGGAATTAGCGAAAACCTTTTATAAAAGATAATAACAACGTGATTAATTCAATTGTAAGCAATATTTTGACAGATTTTAATCTTGAAAAAGAAAATATAATATTATCTGTAGAATGTAAATAAAAAAGGATATTAAAAAAAGGTAGAGAAACGTAGCCTTTTGACCTGGCGCTCGGTCAAAAAATTAATTCATAGTTAATACTTTTCTACCAAAGAAAGTGCCAATAATACGGTTCTAAGAACCATAGCATGATCTCTCAAAGCAGTAGGAATTATTGCCACCTGACTGTATAGTTTACGTACTTCTTTGCTTCTATTATTTTCTACAGAAAAGAGCGTCATTGATTATGCACTGAAATATTAGGGGAATATATATAATAACTAGTGGACCCCGCAGACGTTGTTCTGCCACAATTTTGGCTTCGAAATTATATAATTAAATTGACTCTAGAAAACGTTTGTATGGGAAATAGAAAAGGGCTGTTTTTAGGGTTTTCCCGGAAATTATTCGATTTTTTCTCACCTTTTAAACCTTCCCTGGACCTCCACGAACATTTCAAGACTAAGATAAGATAAAACCGTTCTGCCGTTCTCGAGTTTTAATCAGACTAACGAACAACAATTCATTTTTATTTATATAGATATATTCCATTGTTCGTGGGGCATATGTTTTTACATTTCTGAACTGTTTTTTTGTATTTTTCTTATTTACTATTATTAAGAGGCCTGATGTATGTATTCTTGTACTTATATTTACGTTGGTACCGTCCCTAATAAATTACATTTCATTAAAAAATTGGTCAAAACGCTACAAATTAAGCCTAAAACAAATACAAGATATAACTAGTTTTGTACGAGTAGATTTACGATAGAGATATTATCTCCGCGATATTCCAACTAGGTCGCTAATTGGAACTTCATCGAAAGGTCAAGAATAACATCAATTAAATTCTGCATAATGAGAAACAAAGAGAAAAAAATTTGGCGAACTTCTCTCGGCTTAAATAAAATCAGAAGCACAGTGGAGGATATTTTTAAAATTATATGAACTCGCTGAACACGTTAAAAGTTCATTCGTCGTACTGGTTTAACTGAGTTGGATATATTTTAAACTAGTACAGTATTATTTTTACTTGACTTTACTAGATAGATTAAGAAATGGCGAAATTCGAGAGCGTTGTGGAGTAAAAGAGGATGTAGTGACGAGAATTGAGAAAGGTATGTTGAAGTGGTTTGGGCATGTAGAAAGGATGGATGAAAGTAGGGAAACGAAAAAGATTTATGAAACTGGTGTGAGTGGGAGAGTCGGGAGTGGTCGACCTAGGCGAACGTACCTCGATCAGATCGGGGAGGTTCTGCAAAAGGGCCAGGTCAAAAGTACTCGTAACTGTCGAGTGTGTATGAAAGCATTGATGAAAGTAGAAGAAGCGAAAGTGGTATGTAAGGATCGGAGCATATGGAATTCCGTGATCTCTGCCTACCCCAATGGGAAAGAGGCGTGATATATATGTATGTATGTATATGACTTTTCCCGTTTTATTATTTTCTTTTTGTATACATACGTTACACTAGAACGACCACAGAACTTGTTACAGACATAAAGTACCTATGTCACAATTGTGTATTGTATTTTATGTTGTATTTTTTTTTATGTTTAGTCAGAGTTGACATCTGACATTCCTTGTCGTGACTCTTAAGGCAAACCAACGTGGTACTTAAATATTGTTAAAAATGTTTTCCACAATATTATGTTGAGTCCTTTGCCTATTCGCTGTCAGTTGCTCACAAAAAATTTAAAATCTGTGTATTAATAATAATGTATTGTTATGTGTGACCACAGAACAGATGTGTGTGACAGTGAATAAATGTTTTGTCTCTCTCTCTCTCTAAAGACCCTATACATTATAGTTTATAATTCTAGCAACACGCCCCGGCTTCGCACGGATGCAATGTAGATTTTCTACACACAATAAATAGTCTATGTTACTCGCTGATAATGTGGCTTTCTATTAGTGAAGGAATTTTGAAAATCGGTCCAGTTGTTTTTGAGTTTATTCATTACACATAGAAAAATACAAATCTTTCCTCTATATAATATTAGGGTAGAGTAAAATACTTTTTTCCATCGTGTAATAATATAAATTCACATTATTGTATAACTACAGTAGTTCAAAAGATTAACCTCCATTAGGTAATGAGGTTTGCAAATTACCAAATGGCAGTTGAAACGGGTTTATATGCGCAAATGGCTCTCTACGAGACATGAAGAGCTAAAAGTTAACGACAACCGTTAATACAATATGCCATTTATTATATTAATTAGCTTGTATTTGACCGCCTGTGCCTCACAAGTGCCCCTTGTCAGTGCGTACATTGTGTTTACTGGAGGTCCGGGTTTGAATCACGGAACCAAAATAGCTTTATTTTGACCGCCTCCTGTGGCTCAGTGCGGTTGGCTCATGGCTTTTAGGCGTGAGATCCCAGGTTTTGTATCACGGAAACTTTTTCTTCTTCCTGCACTGTTCTCTTTTATTATTTGGGGTCGGCGCAGTATGTTCTCTTTTTCCATTCTCTCCTTTCACTCGCCATATCATCAGTCACACTTCTCAAACACATATCATTCTTTACACAGTCAATCCATGATTTTTTGGCCTCCCTCTGCCCCTATACCCATACACTTAAAAAAAACGGAAATTAATTTACCCAACTACTTGTACCACGGAATCAAAATTTTAAATAAAATAGGAGGGGCACAGAAAACTGTTGAGATACTCAGGGATTCTAACAATAATTTTAATTGATAACGTCATACCTTAATGTTCAATAACATAGCAGTAAAAGTTTCTTTCTTTAAAAAGTCAAATATATATAATTATATAATATATATATTATAAACTCTTCTATTTATCGTTCATTACTTGGCGTACACATACAATACAATAAAAAAAATATATTTTTTAAATCAAAGGTTACAAGAACTCTGTCATGTCAGAACCAAATCTTAACTAGTTTCCAGAACCAAAGTATAATTACAGTTTGTTTTCTCATTAATTTTATTGCATAATTCAATTTAATTATAGCTATGACGGCGTGAGGGAAACACAAAAAGTTGTGAGAATAATAGCCCTGACTTGACCTAGTTTTTCACAATAATAGAAGCAAGCCTTTCAACTTGCAATTCATCATTGGCGACGTGTGTTGCGACCACAGTATGAAGTCTGGCAGTGATTCAGGTTATTTTTTTACTAAGGAAAACAAACAACAATTTTCATACAAATGCATAGAAATCATGATATATACATAGGCCAAGACTGTATTCACAACTAGACAAAAACACAATACTGATAAACATTTTGGTTCACAAAAATATATATTAGAAAATTATTATTAGAAAAAATTACTTATCGGTACAAACATTAAGACTAAAAAAATAACGATATAATAACCGAAAGTATAATACAAATTACAATATGAAATATAAGTATATTAAGAAAAAAAATATATTCTAAGTTTATTATGAAAAATCTTAGAAATAAACAAATATTGGTAGATTTTGCCTACGTATTAAATACGAGATTGAGATGTATATACGCGACCAGCCCACCTTGCATAGCCATCAA
Source organism: Anthocharis cardamines (assembly GCA_905404175.1). Classification (NCBI taxonomy): domain Eukaryota; kingdom Metazoa; phylum Arthropoda; class Insecta; order Lepidoptera; family Pieridae; genus Anthocharis; species Anthocharis cardamines. The sequence continues at coordinate 4,979,730 of FR989975.1, forward strand.
GAGATATCTCGCGGACGAGTGAAGACCAACTAACATATATCTCGATACTAGCTTCTGCCCGCGACTTCGTCTGCGAAGAATTAGTACTTCGCGTAGCTTATTTCGTGATAAAAGGTAGCCTATGTCCTTTCCCAAGCTCTAGTCTACTTCTGTACTGATCAAAATCGGTTCAGTGGTTTAGGCGTGAAAGCGTAACAGACAGACAGACAGAGTTACAGAGTTAGAGAATATTAGTAGGGATAGTAGGGATATTATATCTCGACATGGACAATTTTGATAGACAACATATCTCGATCGACAAATATCTCCACTTTTACCAGTATTCTGTATTTGTCTAATTATGAAAACTGGCTTATAATATGACTTGGTAAATTGGTAAATTGTAAGTAAGTAAGTAAGTAAGTAAATACTTTATTGCACACAAAAATACAGTAAAAAACTTAAAATAGACTTAAAATAATAAAAGTAGACGAAAAAAGTAAACATAGAATAATCAGCATTAGATAATATGTGTACAGAAGGCGGTCTTATAGCTATGACAGCTATTTCTTCCAGACAACCCGTGAAGGAGGAAATGCTGAATAAATAGAAACAATAAGGTGGTGCAATACAAATAAAGAGAACATTAAAAAAAAAAAATATTAAAAATTATATTAATGAATGTCAAAAAATATCAGCGTAACATATTAAAAAAAAAAGGCAATTTAAAGTGACAGATAATACGTTTTCACAAGAGAATCGAAGCTAGCAATGGTTTGTGCCTTCCTGATGTTCACAGGCAAAGAATTCCATAAACGGATAGCTTTAACAGTAAAAGAAGAGTCATAGAATTTAGTTGAGTGAGAGGGCATACATAGAGAAAAATTAAATGAGGATCTTAAGTCAAGACTGTTGGAGCTGAGAAAGAGAAACTTATCTTTAAGATACCTAGGGGATCGAGGATCGAATAGCACACAGTAGAGCAGGTGTAAAATATGGGCATTCCGGCGTAGCCGAATAGGGGGCCACTTAAGTTTCTTACGATACTCGGATACGTGGTCAAATTTATGTAAGCCGAAGATGAAACGAATGCAGAAATTTTGGAGTCTTTCAAGGAAATTTAATTGGATTTCACTTAGGTCAGGATAACAGGAATCAGCATAATCCAGGATAGAAAGAAGCAAGGAGTGAGAGAGTTGAATTTTAGTAGGGATGGGTAGAAGATTTTTTAAGCGCCGAAGAGAAGCAGCAGAAGCAAACACTTTTTTGCGCAACTCGTTGAGTTGATCTACCCAGGAGAGGGTTTGATCAATGTACACCCCAAGATTCTTGACAGTCTTACTAAAAGGTATGATTGTACCATCCACTGTAACATTTGGGATTTCCTTCCAGTTAATTCTGCTAATGTAATGAGAGCTTCCAATAATTATAGTTTGAGTTTTACTAGGGTTAACCGTAAGACCATGTGTTTTACTCCAGCTGATAATGGACTCAAGATCACGGTTAGTGTGTAGAATGGCATATAAATTGGCTTGATAAATAAATAAAAAAACTCTATTAATACTTATCAAAAACGTAGTAATTGTATAGTTATCGCTTTATTTCACAACTGACAGTAAACACTTTTATCCTTAGCGTGACAATATTAATTACGCTCGGTGACAGTTTATTACGTTGACAACCCTGATAGTAAACAGTGTACCTATGTATTTTTAGGTTCAGGTTCAGTGACCTGGGTTCAAAAAAATATCAGTAATGGAGAGGGACGATAAATGAAGGGAACAGTATTAATAAAATATTTTTGAAAAACGTCTTTGTCTATCTGTCAATGTGTTCACACTAATCTCCGAATATACTGAACTGATTTTCATGTCAAAACTACATAACTGAACTTAGTCTGGGGCAATATCAGGCAGGCTGGTTTCCCCTCGGTAAAAATAAAAAAGGGGGGCAACATAAAAAAGGGGCAATATCAAAACTTTGTTTCATCGAAATCGGATGTCAGGAAGAATAGTTATCGTCATTTAAATAGCTTGCTTAGAAGCTCAGCTTAAGATGAATCCCATGAGAAGGAAGTCGCAGGCATTAACTAGCTATTAGTTTAGCATATTATTATGTTTAAATAAGTTGAAATAAACTTAGAAAAAAGATTTATTTTGTCCCAAAAACACATTACACGATATATATTGTTGTAACCCTAGCTCCCACATTATTTACAATTTTATTATTTAAAATATATCTAGCACCTTAGCTAAAAACAATAATATTACTTTAAACCAGGGACTGAAACCGGTTAATTTTTATTTCTGAAAATACGTGTCTGACTGAGATACCATGATATTAGTTTTAAAGAGTAATACACACTTAACTTACCACAGTAATTTTTTTCAGTAAATATGAATAATAACGAAAGAATTTTAACAAAAACCTTTATTACACCGGTATAACTCCCATAGTAAATTAACCGGTATTCAGTCCTTGCTTTAAACAAGCGTAATCAATGTACATTAAATATATTTTTTAATTACTACGAGTACAAGTAGCCTTACCTGTAACCTTGCCAACAGGATGGGTGACCGGCGGCGATGAAGTTGTGGCCGTAGCCGGAGGATACACTGGATCGCAGCATTCTCTCTCAGGAAATTCACTCGCTCTAACACTGGTTAACCCTACTAATACGCACAACCACAAAACGCACATTGTAACTAGCCCCCGTCCATTATTGACCGACCCCCGTCCATTATCATTGACCCCCGTAGTTCCGAAGCCATGTCGTTGATTCATCTGTCACTTTAGCATCACTTGTTCACTCATTACATATTTTAATTGACGGTTTTTGTGTTATTTACTTTTGTTTAACCTAAATCTGGAAAATTCTAACATAAACGCTTTTTTCTGAAAGATTGATTTTTTATTATAAAATACTAAAGAATATCTCAATTTCGTCTAAATAGTTAGTTAATTACACGCCAATTTCAAAGGCATGTCCAAAAAACCTTTTGATTTACGAGTATACATGACTAGCTTCTACTAGCAGGCCCGGATTTAGGGGAGGGCGGCATCCAGGGCAACTGCCCCGGGGCCTCTACAATAGAGAATTTTGAAAAAACTTTCAAATTCCGACGAGTAAAAAACTTTTCGATTGATTTTTTTTTGCTGTTTTATCTATACCTAGTACGAGTACCTACTGTACTTTGCACAAACATGATTATATTTTAACATGAAAGTTATATTGGGCCAGGGGGCCTCCACTCCTTAGTTGCCCCAAGGCCTCCACACCTCTAAATCCAGCCCTGTCTACTAGCGACTTGGTCCGCGCAGACTTCGAATATTTCATACATATTTTTGATCCTTTCTTTATACTTCCTGCAATACACTCCCATGACCTCTCCCACCATTTATTTTTTCGTGTTACTTTAATCATTTAATGGTTTATGGACCGCACGCCGAAATATGTAGCTCTCAAATAGCAGATATTTTTCGAAGTGCTTGATGTTATAATCTGGCCAAATAACTCAATATCGTTATAAATTAAATTTATGAAATCCGTTCAATAGTTTTGGCGTGAAAGAGTAACACACATCCATCAGTACATCCTCGCCGACTTTCACATCAGTAGAATTAGTAGATTGAAAATTGAGACATTGTTTTATTTATCTGTAATTTTTGTATTGTGTCTTGGACGTACGATTTATGTATTTAAATTGAAATTTAAAACGATTTTTAAAATACTTTAATCACTAGGTTATCAGATGCGTCCCTTAAAAAAAATTATGCACTTATCCTTTATAACAATATCTATACAATTACTAGTAACACGCCCCGGCTTCGCACGGGTGTAATGTAGATGTACTATACACAAAAAAATATCATATGTTACTCGCTGCCGGCCTAGCATGACAAGCGCGACAAAATTTTGTCTACCATTTTCTCGTGTTTTAATCGACTATCGCTTTATTTCTTTCAGGTCTAACATGACAATAATTACACTTAAAACTCGACTTTTAATATCAAAAATAGATATATTTGTCGATCGAGATATCTTTACTATCAAAATTGTCGATGTCGAGATATAATATATCGAGATATCTCACATCTTAGTTTGTCTTCTCTCGTCCGCGACATATCTCGTGGCGGTCATGCTAGGCCGGCTGATGTAGCTTTCTATTGTTGAATCGGTCGAGTAGTTTTTGTGTTAAATCGTAACAAACAAACAAATCTTTCCTATTTATTATATTAGTATAGATGACATGGAGCAGAGACTGAAATGTGTCTATCACTAAGCATTTTCTTTATGGGCGAAGGTTTGTACTAGTAAGCTTGAGTACAAAACCTCAGTACCGAAATATATTCATGCTTTCAGACGAATTAACCCCTTCACCTAAAGCATACATAATCCAATGCCTATCCCTTTGAACTATAAAGTCTACTTGCTCAAAATGTTAATATCAACAAAAAATAAAAGTTGTATTAGGTACTCATTTCGGACAATTTTCCATATTTCCTGGAATACTATACTTTATCAAATAATTTGAATGTTTTAATCTTAGCTCCCGGTATTATGAATTCTTAATATGCTATTAAACTTTTCGAGTAATCTCAGCGCCATATTACTTTTCTTTCAAAGATTTGATTTCAAGGCCCACATTGAATTATATTTATATAAAATATGGAGATAATATATTTTATCATTAGTACGAACGTAGAAATACTAAAAATAAGACTTAACAGTTTCATATTCAAAACTGGCGGAGAAAAGAAAGTTAACTTACTGATTTGCTAATAAGTAGTAGAAAACTTGACAATAACACTTATGTTTCTACATACATCATGTCCACAGAACTGAACGAAGTTCTATTTGACTTCATACTATATTATTAATGTAATTTATTTTAATATATCTATTTTATGACAGCAAGAGTATTTATTATACTTGCACAAAACTGAACACTACAAATTTTGGCGCGAACTATTGCACCGCGCGTTCACGACGTGCGTGCTTTCTTATTAAAACTGTACTACTAATTGTAATTTGTATTTTTTTTCGAAAAGCGAATCGTAATGGTGGCACAAGCGCTGGCGCCGCGTCGGCGCCGCGCCGGCGCGGGAAGGGTGTGCGACGTCTTTTTTGATTATAATAATATATTATATTGTCAATTGTCATATTATAATCAAAGGCGCGCCGCGCGAACTAGGTACTTCTGTTTCCGTGACGTGCTACAAGCAATACCATACAAGCTCAAAAATCCGGAAAAAGAAAGTACGTAATAATTGTAATAATATAACATATTATATTTTATTAAAACAAAAAATTTATGCACAACCATATCGATTTTTAACTATATAATAAGCGTTGGAACAATTGTCAACTCCCACAAATAATCATGAATTCGTGTCGTTCGTTTTCGGTCGTGTGACATTCTTTCGCTCTCTGACTTGCTTGCTTGCCTTTACTGTCTCTGTCTTTACACAAAACTCAAAGTTATAAAAAAATATGTCAACCAATCTAGGGAATTCCTACATATATGGCGAACGTAACCTAGGCTTTATGTGTGAGATTAGTGCTAAATTGAAAAAGCTAGGCAAATTCAAGTCAGTTTTGATTGTTATTTATTTTAGTTTAAGCGAGTGATTACGTACGCAGTGCATTTTATTCTCTTTTCTTTTTATTCTTATTAAATATAAGTAATGACATAGTGAAATGTATTCCGAGTGAGGATTTGTAGTGTGTGTAAGTTTTAAAAAAGCGAGACAAAGTAAAACTTTAACATTTGAGGAAATATAAAATTCTAATTACGCACAGCGTGTGTATTTCTCAATCTCAATCTGTAGAGGGCTACTCTGTGTTTTTTGTTAAAATCAGCAGGTGTATACAACAAAGCTTGGGAGTTGCGACAAATCGACACAAGAAAGGTAAAATAAAATAAAAATAACATTTTGAGCATTTTTTTGGGATTGAAGTATAGTCAAAAAACAATTGGAATTTGTTTTTTTGACTATACTTTGTAGTGTCGCTGAAAAGGAAAACATGTTTCAATGAACTTTTCTCGATAGAAAAAAAATGTGAAGTTACGTCTATTTTTATACTTTTTTGGATACCAAGGCATAACGGCAAAGAGTTATTTAATTTAATTTAATTTATTTTAAAGGATGTAGAATAAATGTCTTTAAGATTGCTCAAAACCGTTTTTTAATCAAATAAAGTATTGTAAAGTTATGAAATGAATTAGTTTTGGCACATACGTTGTTTTATTCCGAGCGCGTTCAAACTACAGCTATCTCTTTTTTTTACATGTCTCAAGTAATTATTTCAATCTCGCTCGCTCACATTCAATAGAGCGATTTGTCGGCCTGTGAGCCTCATCGACATAGGCCCTTAACGACTATTAGAAGCCTAGGCACGCCACTGGCTACAAGCATTATTTTTTCTTATTTTATTTTTAGTGTGTCAAATAAATGACTTCTTACTAGAGGTGGACCGAAATTCATTTCACATTCGGATTAACCGAATTTCGGCGTGTTCAACCGAACTTCGTTTCAAGTGCCGAACATTCGGTACAAGAAAATATTGAACCATTTTCGCTAAATTCATAAACCAAACACTTCATAATTATATCAATTTATCTGTTGTTGGTTGTTGCTACAATAAATATAAAAATAACGATTTTTGTCATGCTTTTCTTTATTGTCATATAATTTTTTTAATTCGGATTCAGTTTCATCACACCCGAAAACATAAAGAAACTCACCTTTGATCTATTTACTACTTTAAAAAATGGGCTCATTCGTTTCTCCTAAAACTAATTATATTTTAAAATGGGAACAAAAAATAAATAACATACATAATATCTATAATCTTCTTCTAAAAGTCAATGCTTTTCAAGTTTTGTTTTTATCGTTTTTTAAGTGCCAATTTTTTTTTTGGAAATTATTAATATTTTTTGAACCGAATGAAATGTTTAATTTATCAATTAACATCAAAACACTTCATTTTTTACGCATTAATAAATTCAATAACTACTATGTACTTGTACCAATAATTTACTGCCTACTACGATTGTCATTTCGAGAAAAGCCGCTCAGAATATATAAATATTCGCGCTAAAAAATCTTGTCCGTATACTTAGCCTACCAATCATAAGGACCAGATGTCAGGTAGATACAAAAAAACTACTATCTAGCTCATCTTTTAGTGATAAATACTCAAAAAAGTGTAGTGAAAATAACCGAAGTTTGGCCGAATTTTGAATTTTTACCGAATGTTCGGCCGAAATTCGTATTCGGTTCAAACCACATTCGGCCCTTAAATATGGTCTTACGGTTATTTCAATATCGTAAGTATTAACTGAGAAATAATTTTAGATATTTCCCGCTTTTAGAAATTTAAATAAATTGGAAGTTCCGAGATCCCCAAGAATAAAGTTGCAAATAAAAGCCTCATCATATTCGTAAATGGTCTGTTCATTTGCAAGCTATAAAAACACAGACATTTTTAATTGAGAGCCCGAAAACTGTTATTCAAAGTATCACGTATTGTATAAATAACCAATGGCGACTTGCCGGTCAAGGCACGCTATTTATTCGGATTGCGTCTGACTCGTAGTACACGTACACGTGTAACAAACACCAGAAAGTGATTAACCACTAACCATAAGTCTGATATCGTAAAATCATCATATTATTTTCCTTTATGGGTAAGATATTTCAATTTTACTTTCCAAATTTAACTTTAAAATAATGTATTCTCGTAGAACGTGTAGCTCGCCGCGTAGACACCTATTCTACGTGGCGCCCGTAGCAATGTAGAGTCTACGCTGAAGCGCGATGATCCGCGATATTATAAAAGTAAAACGACCCTTTGAGTCGAATGTTATATTTATCCAGAAATCATTACAAATTGCAAGTTACTAGAATTTTAAGTAGCTCTTCCTTGTTGTAATTAAAGTATAATAATAAAAATATAACATTAAGAGCCACTTTTATTATTAAATCTAAATTATTCTGTATCATAAGTACAATCTTTTCGCCAACAAAAAACCGGATGATCTTAGAAGCAGCTTATATTTCTGCTACAAAGTAAGAGGGAGGCACTTTGACCGATGGAGAGGGTTGAAAAGTTCAGCCTAGGTCTTATTAAGGGCAACCTTTGAGTTATTGATTTATTTGTTTAAAACCTGCACGTGTATTTCCTATTTTCCTATTACTATATTTTATATGATAGAAGGGAAAATGTTACTTGATGCTACTGTGTCAAATAAAAATATTATAAAGGACACTACATGCTAATATTTACTATAATAATAGTCATATTAATGTAAGAGTATCTATGCTATGTCATTCGATTGTGTTTGATTATTTTTTTTAGTATAACCATATTAAAAAATACTTTTATCCGGGTGTATCATCACAATAGTTTCTATACGAACGAAGTTGTGGCTAATTAATTATTGATCTAGAAATGACGAAAATCTATTTTTCCCCAACTAATTATTAGAATGATGTGACTATTGCATTTGTAAATTGAGTCTGATTTTAATCATTAATGAAATTGTTATATTAAAAATGTGACTATACATATTTTATTGGATTACAAAAGAACATGTTTTATTCCATTTTACTTAGTGAGCCTCGCAACTCTTAAATATTTACTTAAAAAATACTATTAATAACGAAATGTTTCGCTTTTATCTTACTTGAAACCAATGTAAGTATCTAGGGAAAAAAACTGTATATACACAGTTCCCGCCATTTACAGCTTGTGTGATTCGCGCGCTTTTCACACCAGAACTAGTTCTATTTTTAAAAACAAGTGGCTCTCATTTCCGCCACCTTTAATTGTACCCTTTTAGATATAATTAAATGACGGCCATTTTAGTTTAAGTATAACTACAATTATAATTTTAACTAACATAATTTATCTATATTTTTACAAATTGTCTATTTCTTTAAGTAACATTATGAAGAGCTTTTCAAATATTACATTTCACTGTAGATCTTTCAAATGTAATCTAAGCTTCACCGTGTTACATAATATTGAGTCAGCGCATATCGACGGGCATACGTCATAATTTATTATCTAACTTATTTCATCAAACATTTAACTATATTTAAATGTCTGGGAAGTTTAAAATTAAACTCATTTAATCTTAATAACTAGGTCATACGTTCGTCGAACAAGAATATCGTGTATTCTGTAATCACGTCGTCCAAGACACAATAATATATACACATCACTATACAACACAGAGAATACAATTTAAGTATATGAATTACGTTTAAAAAAAATCGAAAAGGTACGCGTGTTTCATAACGCGGCTTGCGTCCAAACACCGCAACAGCCAAGATTCTACTAACGTAGTAGAGCTGAAAAAGCTATCACGTCACCCCTCACCCCGATGTACCCCTTTAAGCCCTCGACCGTGGCTACCTTACGACCTCCAAAATGAGATAAATACAACCTCTTCACAAATCAACTTTGAACTCTATCTCACTTTCAGTAAGCTCAAAGTTCTGTGTTAATACGACTGATTTTCTAACACTAATGTGTGCTGGAAAAGCGAATGCGCCCCACAGTTTCACAAGTCACTACGAGTAAATTTTCAGAAGTTTATTGAAGACTCTATTACTTTGAAATAGGATTCATTTTCAATCGACCTTATCCAGAAACGTGAGTAAAAATTGTAAATGTATGGGTCGAACACGAATTGCCAAATTCGATTATGTTAATTGTAACAATGGCCTTTATAATCTTTATTATAAAGTGTATATTTGTAAATCAACAAGCATTTTTCCGAATGCTGTTGGCTCTCCAAAGTTCATATAAGCTCGGGCAAAATTTGAAACGAAGACATGACAAATTGACCTTTATTATGTTTGTAATAGAGTTTAAATCAAGAGGTACAGTTTAAATATGAAAAATCGAAATTTAACACCGAGAGACGTTTATGAATGCGAGCGTAGATTTTGTCAAATGAGAACAATAAGATGTGCATTTACTTGACAAAGTGCTTGCATTCTATCTTAGTGGCTTCAAGAAAAATTTCTAAATAATTCAAGAAATTTCTTCTTTTAAGTTTCGCGGTTGAAAAATCTCAAATACTAGCTGAAAAGTCTTGTTGCATTTGTTTTTGTTAGCTCATGGTGCTGAAAATCTGAAAAAACGTACACTTTGAACTTTAGGTAGTGCATTTGCATTTGTGTGTACCTACACAAGTGTAAATACACTTGATCGATATTTTTATACAAATCAACAAGGAGAAAACTAAATATCTATGCACTACAACTATATATATATATATATACATAAATATTTTTTTTTCTAATTTTCTTCACTAGTAATACCGTGCGAAACCGGTCCGGTTGCTAGAATGTGTATATAAGTCATCCAACTCCAAGTAGAATTTAAAATAAATTGCAGAGACATTATAAGTGTTCAAGATTCATAGAAATACTGTTTTCGACTTATCTAAAGTTTTTTTTGTCAGATATCGACAGACGAGCATGAGGTTCACTTGATGGTAGGTGATACCTCAGCTACAGAAAATCAGTCAAAGATGCTCCGTCGACCTACATTTTAGTTCGAGCATTCGGAAATCCTTAGACTGAAACCGAAACGCGCAATGTGCACTTCACAGTTTTTCCATCTATGAACGGTGGTTCGTTACCCGGTCGGAATTTAGATATTCCTCCCACCCGATCAATGTCCGAAGTTACCAGACGTGGGGAAAACATGCTTACAGAAAATTATAAACATGTCGTCCCGCTGGGATTGAACTCACGACCCATCGATGCGCACGGCAGGTGTTCTACCGAGCCCGCCCAATAGATGTAGACTATTTATAATAATTATTATCATAGTCAACATTTTACAATGTATATCAGATAGGTAGCTCATTTAATGGTAAATGATTACAACTGTCAAAACTAAACTAAGACAAAAATCAGTTCAAAGAAATCAACTTATATAAATACAAGTAGTATAAAGTCAAGGTCATAATAACACACGCGATATTATAACCTAAAATCAGGGACTGAAACCGGTTAATTTTTATTCTCCAAAATACGTGTCTGACAGAAATACCATGATATTATTTTTAAAGCGTAATACAAACTTAACTTACCACAGTATTTTTTTTCAGTAAATATGAATAAAAATGAAAGAATATTAACAAAAACCTATATTATACCGGTATAACTCCCATAGTAAATTAACCGGTATTCAGTCCCTGCCTCAAACTCCCTCTAGTATTCAAACTAGGTGTACAAATACAGTTTTTAATTAAAGTAATCTTTTTTTATCGCCAATCTTTTACATAACTTCATACAACCTTGGCCACTGGTAAGACCAATATATAGCTTGTTTCAGTGCTGAAAACAGGTCAGCCGGCTGTCTGGGTTGAATATAACTATAACTCGAAAATGGCGACTCATTAACCTAATATAATGATCCGATAATATCATTTATTTAATTCTTATAACTCAGGGAAAGTAATCGAATAACTGAACGAATAAAATAGCCTTCTTCTTGTAAAATCAGATTTTTTTTAAATTATCAAAATGATACTTAAGTACATGTAATTGTTCATAATCAATTAATGTCATCAATGTTATCGATAATTATATAGTCTAATATAAATTAAAATAATTTTTTTTTAATATTTTTTATGTTTGTCATTATTCTAACTATACCTAATATGTTTGTGATAAAATAATTAATGTTATATAAGGACTGGCTGAAAATCAGCGCTGTTCAGACCCGGTTTGTCAGCTTTATACTGAGGTTTAAGTTTGTTTAAGAATGTTTTTTTTATTTAATTTTGTGTATGTACTTGTTACAAATCAAGTTCTAATTAATTATTATTCAATTGAAGTTTAATCGAAAATTATATAAGTGAAATACCAATATAGGTTTCCGAAATGTACTCTAGATATAAACAATACTTAGGACTAATAAACATATTATTTTGCTTTAACTTCATACAAATTAAATTTATAAAGGAAACAAAAGTTTTCCCTTCAAATACTTATAAAACCTGATAGTATTTATTTTAAGTATAAAGTAGTTTTTTTTTAGAAAAATTCAAACAGTCCTGAAGGGAAATATTCGGTTTTTCGATGACTACTTCCATTGCTTTTTTTGCTATTAATATTTTCAATAACTCCGTAATTATTCTGATAAATGTAATCAAGAGAAGCAAAACAAAAGAAACCGCTTTTTACCTTGAAACAATGAGTTTAAACACAGTCGTTCAGAAAACAGCTTCTTTGCAATCACGACTAGAGCCTTCGCAGAAATAAAGAGCTTTAAAATTGCAATATTTCCTTTGAATAACTAGCTTATAACTATAGCGACTCTGCATAAAGATATCATTGTAATATTTAACTGCGAGTTTAAAGTGTACTGAAGACTGCTTTGTGGTATTTGGTTTAAATTGTCTTTTTTAATATATATCATTATATAGCAGAAGAAATTGAGACTTGTAAGGTGATATCTCTGACACTGGACAGTGATCAAATATGCAGCGCTGTTAACCTATTTTTTTACTTCAAACATACAAAAATCCATAAGCTAAAACGAAATGTGAAGAATGATATGTATTAATAATAATAATAAGACGCCACGCTGATATTTATGGTATATAAATATTAATTTGTAGCGACATCTTCGACGACAATTAATCAATACGAAGACGTCTAATCTTAATCGCGCTATCTAAGTGTTTCCGAGCGATGAGTATACATATCGCACCTTTAGTAACATAACGGCACGAAATATTGAGGTTTTGTGTTAGATGGGATCAATATCAACTGTTCTACCACTTGGCTTTCATAGAATGAGAAAAAACAATAATAAAGCGAATATAAAATTATGATGTTATGAATAATAGTAATATAATATGCAAAAACTTCCGATTCCACGATCTTTCAACACGTTTTCCCAAAAGTTGGTATTTTTGAAATAGTCTTTTACTTTATTAAAGGTGCGATATATATAACATCATGTCATCCACCACTAGGGCTTTAGGGCCGGCCAGTCAGTGGTTCGACTGGTCGAGGATCCTCCCTTTAGGTTGGAGGAAGAGCACACCTTCCTTCCCACATTCCTCCACAATTTTTTGTTTGTAGACGGAATGCATTATTACTTACAGCTTACTCTTCCTCTTCTTCCTGCCCTGTTTCCTTTTTTTTATTTGGGATCGGCGTAGTATGTTTTGTTCCCATTCTCTCCTCTCACTCACCATATCAGTCACACCTCTCAAACACATATCATTCTTCACACAGACAATCCTCCCTCTTCCCCTATTCCCATCCACTTTCATATTCAAAACTTTTTTAGACACGTGCCCTTCATCTCTCCTTATAACATGCCCATACCTAGCCAACGATTTCCTTTCAATTTTTCAAACTTCCTCTTACATAGTCATTTGTTATCTTATCTCATCTTGTCACTCCACACATCCACCTCAGCATTCTCATCTCAGCTACATGCAAACGTTTTTCATCCATCAGCTTACTTGCCCAACATTCAGAACCATACATCAAGACGGGTCTTTTCACGGTCTTATAGATATTTCCCTTAAGTTTTAAGGGCATCCGTGGGTCACAAGTTCTTCCAGATACTTATCTCCATTTCATTCAACCTGAGCTGATCCTCATCTTTACATCTCTATCAATATTTCCATCACCTTGGATGAGAGAACCAAGGTAACGTATTCATGTATTTTACTATTATAGTTAATTGTTATACGTATACATATTATTATACATGAATTAAAAATTATGCTTAAATATCTCCACGCGTCACAATGAAAGCACATTGTGCCAGAATATTTATATATTATCCACTTGGCTTCGCTAGCAACTTGTCGCAGTTTACAAATCGTTAGTATATATCAAAGAGTTTGAGTTATGGAAGAGACATGAGGCACGAACAACTTGCTAGAAAGTGTCATTTGTATGCTATTTCAAATGATTTCTCATACAACTGACAGATTCTCGCAAGTAATTCGTGCTAGAATGTGATAACTTACATCAAATGTAATAAAAATTTAAATCTAGTTAATCAAATGTACACTGAAATCTATGAAATTTAAATGAAACTGCCAACGTCCTGTATAGATGATAAATTAAAAAAAAACTTTTTAACTATGGCTTTAATATCATAGACAAAATAAAAAATGTGGTATGATTGTTCGGAATAGAAGTTTAATAAAGTGTAATATTGACGGTAGTGTATGACGAGAATATTCTTGTCAATCGAGCAGAGTTTTTGACGTTACTATTTCTGACCTAAGTAGTTTGCGTCGTGTTTTGATAATCTTTGAAAGAGCTTCATATTGAACATATGGGTGTATCCGTGCCCGTGTTTTATACAAGTTTTTTCATAGTTACAAATAATTCGCCTGATTGTGCGTGTTATGAATGTATCTCCTGCCCACCTAGCATGACCATCAATAGATATCTCGCAGACGAGTAAACGATAGTAATGTGCCTAATTATCGTTATAAAACATGAGAAGACATACTTTTATGGGACTTTTGTCATACAATGACAATAAGCGTAAAAATAGTAAAATACAGCGTCAAATCTTGAACTATAACTCTTTGGTACAAAAGGATAAAAATAAAGCTATGTTAACGTCAACCATAATGAACAGTGACCTCTAAGATTTATGATAAGCATTAAAGTACATAGTTAGGTTTTCAATTGCGGAAATAATTTTTGGTAGCGTGTTTCAAGGCCGTGTTTAATTTCAACTAAATGTCAGAAAACTACTAGCATTTATTTAAAATATATAAATTATCATAATGTGCAACTTGACACCATTTTTTTTCTATAATTATTTTCTATTATAATTTGTTTAACACTTAAACCAAAAACTAAAATTAAAAAACAAAAGTCACTTATGAACTAGGTGTAAGACATATTTTCAGGCAATCTTAACCCGGATAATGCGATGTGGAAACTGAAGTATGAAGAGGTGGTGAACATAGAATATTTATTAACAGAATAAATAGCACATATAAGAAAATACTACATTATTCGTATGCAATCTTGTCAAAATACTGCAGAATGTATTTTTAGCACCATCTACATAGATAATCAGAAAAAAAATAACATTGTAATGACTAGAAATATTTATTGCACAGTAATAAGTATAACAACTAACAATAAGATGAATAATTCAACAATACCTATAAGTTATTATCAAAATTACTCATTCCAACGGATACACTACTCTCGCCATCTAGCAAGTGACATTCCTCAAAATCATTTCGTTTCTCATCAATTTTCTCATAATTATTCTTACACAAAAAATCGCCATCACAAACGAAATCATTCCTTCCATCTTCCATTATTGATTCTTCGAATGGTTCCCTAAATCTTTTATCGCTATCATTGTTATATTGATATCTTTCAATTTCGAAATCTGGCGAAATTGTTTGTCCTTCATTGACAGTTTCTTTACCAAGGATATCTTCGGATTCGATTCCTCGATTGATCGGTAGATCATTGTAATTAGATCTGCCTACATTCTCATTTTTTACTTCATATTTAACTTCCGATAAGTCTGTGTTATCTCGATTTTCAAGTAAAGGCTTGATGTGCATTAAATTGAAATTAGGCATCATTCTTGTGTCCCAGGGGTTTTGAGCCGACTCTTGAGATTCTAAATCCAAGTGTACATCTTCATCTACTTTCTTGAAACTGCCTAGGTTGTATTGTAAAGGGATTGAGAACGATGGTAGGTCCATTTGAGGGTTCTGTCTTGTTGGTAAAGCAGATATGTGGATGGCTGGAGCGGAGTGCTTGTTCTTAACGTAGTTATTTTGATGCGATGATTCGGCCATATTTATTATTTGAGGTGATGATACTGTAAGAATAAAATTCGTTTTGTACTTCATAGAAATGACAAGTTAAGTTGGTTTAATAAAGCTATTTTATAGTAAAACAAATAATTAATTAATATTGTCTTTTATTAACGCGAGTATCACACATTATCAAATAATTAATTATTCAATTTCACAGGCACTGGACAGTGGACACTTAATTTCTCTTCTTGTTGTATATTTTCTTAATAACTCTCTCCTCATAAGTATTCAGATAGTCCACTGTTAGAAAATGCCTATAAGGATGATTTTTTTTAGTGTCGAATTAAAGAGATTTAAAAAAATTACAAGTAGATATATGAAATCAAATTTAACAGGAGCTGAAAACTTAACTAATATAATTATACGCTTCGTCAAAATACATATATATTTTCAATCAATTCCTCTGTTTGAGTTTTGTAATGTGCTGTATATCGTAATTTTATTTTTGTACTTTTATGTTGTGATTTTATGTTTATTGTTTAATCAGAATTTACGTCTGAGATTCCGTGACGTGACTCTTAAATGTTTGCCACAATATGTCGAGTCCTCTGCCTTTTCACAATCATTTGCACACAAAAAAATTATGTTATTTTAATAAATGTTCTTTCACTCTCTCTTTCCCTCTCTCTCTATCTTTCACTCTATCTAAATGAATACTTTATATTACCAGGTATAGTGATGAAGTCCCTCATCTCCAGGGCCAAAGAGGAGGGCGACCGTTGTTCTGGGGACCGCGTGCGGGGGGGGTACGGCTCACAGCCAGCCTTCTGTTGCTTTCGCCATTTGGCACGACGATTTTGGAACCAGACCTTAGAGACAGACATAACATTTGTTTTAAAACGGTTTTGTTTAATAAGATGTATTGTGATTTGTAAATTTAAAATGCAACATTGTATATTGTAATCAAATTTAGTGATAAAAAATTAATATTTTATATATGAGTTTACGTATTGCTTTGATTTCGATTTGACGAAGTGAACTTAATTCAGATATTCAATTGTTATTATTATAGAAGCAATTTGATTCATTCCCTTCATACTTCAGATGATTCGTCATTGCATTCATTCAAAGTCACGAAACTGTATCGACAGATGTCTAGCTGTTAAATGACATATAAGAAAAAGGCATTCTGGCTCTCCGTTATAGTGTGTCTGTGTCTGTGTGTCTGTGTTTTGGCTACAATCGTGCAACAGTTAAGTTCTGGTTATTACAAGGAAATATTGTCAAGTTGTCGTGATGTATAAACGTCTATACAAAGTGAATATCTGTATTTTTATATAATGTACACGTATTGGTAATTGAATATTTTTTTTTATGTTAGATTCTGTATTAAAGATAGAAATATGCGTAACACTGACGATTTCATTACAATTGTGTAACTATTGAGGGACTTAGGTCACGGGTTCGAATCCCGTCGCGATAACATGTTTATAATTATCTGTAAACATGTTTTCTCTGCTAATCACATCGCGCTTTCGAAATTCCGAGCGGGTAATCAACCAGCCTTAACAGATGTCAAAAACGTGAAATTTACATATACGTCTATGGATTTTCAAATGCATGAAATAAATAATAAGTCGACAGCGCATCATTTATTGATTTTCCGTGATAATGAATTTTGGACTTATATGTACCTGAACTCTTGCTTCAGTGAGATCTATTCTCATGGCGAGCTCTTCTCGGAAGAATACGTCGGGGTAATGGGTTTTGTGAAAAGCTGCTTCAAGTTGTTCCAATTGCACATTAGAAAACGTTGTTCTGAAATTGAAATTGTATCGTTTATTTAGTATTAGCAACACGCCCCGGTTTCGCACGGATGCAGAATAGATACACAAAAAATACTATGCCTATATTAATGCCTCGCTGATAATAAAGCTTTCTATTGGTGAAAGAATTTTTAAAATCTGTCGAGTAGTTTTTGAGTTAAATCGTAACAACCAAATCTTTCCTCTTTATAATATTAGTATAGATTATTGAACGTTTTTGTTTGTCTGTTTGTTTGTTCACACTAATTTCCCAAGACACTGAACTGATCTGTATGTAGCTTGCACACGTATGATACAGCTTAATCTGATGAATCATCAAAACTTTATTTCATCGAAATTGAATATCGGAAAGAAAAGTTATTTTAACTCAAGCTTGCTTAGAAGCTCAGCTTATTATGAAGCTTACGCGAACAAAGTCGCAGGCAGTTGACGGGCTCGTTGGCGCGTTCGGTAGAACACCTGCCGTGCGCATCGATGGGTCGTGGGTTCGATTCCCACCGGGAAGCACATGCTAATAATTTTCTGTAAGCATGTTTTCCCCACGTCTGGTAACTTCGGGCATTGATCGGGTGGGAGGAATATCTAAATTCCGACCGGGTAACGAACCACCGTTCATAGATGGAAAAACCGTGAAGTGCATATTGCGCGTTTCAGTTTCAGTCTATGGATTTCCGAATGCTCGAAGTAAAAATTAGGTCGACAGCGCATCATTGACTGATGTTCTGTGGCTGAGGTATCACCTACCATCAAGTGAACCTCATGCTCGTCTGTCGATATCCGACATAAAAAAAAAAAAAAAAAGGCACCAGCTTGTATGAAATAAAGAGGTACCAACCTGTATCTTCTTTGTTTTCTCTTTGGTATATCTCCACCCTTTGTACCTGAAAACATTATTGTATTTTACGTTTTTATTTAGATTCCCTCGTTTGAAATATGTTGATTAAAAGTCACGTAATAACAGATGAAAAGGTTTAAAAACATTTTTAAATTACATATTTCATGTTTAGCAAATAGCATAGTTTTAAAATAAACTACGTAGATTTAAAATAGTTTACTAATCAATGGATCCTTTATATAAATGATTTTATAAATGAATTAACAGTAGCTATTACCAATTATTAACTGTGACAAAATTAGTTCATCAATGTTACATTCTCTTTTATTTTCAATGAACAACCACCAAGATTTTAAATTGAAATTCGTCGATTTGAAATGCAAACATTATTTGGCATAATGTCTTTGCCTATTAATTATAATAATTAATGTTAAAATTTTAATTTAATAAGGTAACTATTGTATAATAGTACATTTAATTCATGAAAACGAATACTCATACGTCATAAAAAGGTTGTCTTAAATATATGACTTTTCGGTGATGACTTACTCGAATTTGGTGAGTATTCTTCATCATCTTCAAACTGATGGCTTTCTTCTTCAGCTGGTTCCTGAGTGGAATAATTGTCGCCAACTTCCGCTTCCGGGCGTTCACATAACGACCCTGTTCCTAAACTAAAATTAAATTTATTTTAAATTACAAAATAAGTCGATGTTTGACCATTGTTGATGGTGGTCTCTTTTTAGTTATTTTTTACTTTATCATCATTTAATAATAAATTGATCCTGTTCTATGGATTCGTTTGTTTATCTTAATATAATTTGTTGTACTAAAGATATACATTTTGGACGGGCTTGTTGGTCGTGGAATCGATCCCGACCGGGTCTTTTTGAAATGTGATTTCGATTATTCAATGGGTGAGTAGTCTAAAATAGTCAAAATTACAATAGGTCACACACTATCGTTCACAAACTATTTCTTACATCGGGTAGCATTACAAATGTTTATAGATACAATAGTTTTGAAGTGCATTTCGGTTTCAACCTATCAATTTCCGACTTCAACTTAATTTAAAATAGATCAACAGCGCATCACTATTTAAGTATTTAGTATAATGTGGCTGAGGTATATGATTTACCACCAAGTAAACCTCTCGTCTTTTTTTATCGACAGACGAGCATGAGTTTCACTTGATGGTAGGTGATACCTCAGCCACAGAACATCAGTCAATGGTGTGCCGTCGAGCTACTTTTTACTTCGAGTATTCGGAAATCCATAGACTGAAACCGAAAAGCGCAATGTGCACTTCACGGTTGGTTCGTTACCCGGTCGGAATTTCGATATTCCTCCCATTCGATCAATGCTCGAAGTTACCAGACGTGGGGAAAACATGCTTACAGAAAATTATAAACATGTCGTTCTGGTGAGATTCGAATCCACGACCCGTCGATGCGCACGGCATGTGTTCTCCCGAACGCGCCAACGAGCCCGTCAGAATATGACCGTCTGTCGAATATGACATGAAAATAATACTCTCTTTCTCACCTATTAAAAAGATTCGGTATATTATAACAGAAGCTAGTAGTGGGTGATACGTCATCATTCAGGATCGCAGCTGAGTCGAAGCCAGCTGCGCTGAGGCTCTCACGTCCGTCTAGAGATTCTTCCATCTGAGAGTAACAGAAAAACCTTAAACTTATTTATTCATAAAAAAGTAAAATTTTTTGAAAGAAGAGAAGAGGATTTATTAAATGGTTAAATTTCTAACGTAAAATATATTAAACTATATAAAAAATGAGAGACTTTTCTATTTATGAACGCGGGGTTTAAACGTATTTTCCTATTTAAATGGATTAGGAAGTTAATATGTTACTTTTAATCCACGCAGCCACATTACTAATCCATATTAAAAATCATAAATTCAAAAAATAAAATAATGAATAAAATAGATCATTCGATAAAAATCACCGAATAAAATGAATTTGAAAATTAAATATAAAACATAAAAATTAAAAAATAAAACGAAACCGAAAATGAAAGACAGTAGCTATTAATTTGATAGCAACCTCAATATGCAGTATAAAGCAGGGACTGAATACCGGTTAATTTACTATGGGAGTTATACCGGTATAATAAAGGTTTTTGTTAATATTCTTTAGTTTTTATTCATATTTACTGAAAAAAATTACCGTGGTAAGTTTAGTATGTATTACTCTTTAAAACTAATATCATGGTATCTCAGTCAGAAACGTATTTTGGAAAATAAAAATTAACCGGTTTCAGTCCCTGGTATAAAGCAGTATTCTTAGATTTAAAGACGCGTTGTATTTTAGAGCCAATGAAAAACAGCGTCAATATGACAAGGCATGGACTGTGTATATTGAGACCATAAACGAAAATATGATAAAATATAATTAAAGATCATTATGGCTCCATTATCTCATAAGTTTTATATTATAAATCTGTAAAACAAAAAGAGCGTGTGCATTCTATTTGTGCTTAGTATTTTATATACCCTATTCAACACAGAATGAAAATATACGTAAGTTATGTGTATTTTCATTATATTATGTAGATATAGGTCGCGTTTAATTCATTAACATAAAAGAAACGAATGGTTAAAATAGTTTTTAAAGGTTGTTTAACCTTTTGTTGTTCATATAATCTTACTTAGCCATATATAGACCGTAGTATATAAGTAATAGCGCTTAGGTTCGCTACGAGTTAAAGTTCAATAACTTCAATGTTGCAAATTTTTTTAACACGGTTTTGTGTATTTCGTCTACAGTGTTACACATTTTGCATTTGAATATAAGGAATTATACAGCTACATAACAATTATTATTCAAAAAGTCGAACATGAATTGATTATAAATTATAATAATTAAATAAAAAATGTAACACTTTTGGTTTAAAAATAGTGTTAATATTATAAATGGAATATTTTTTTTTTTGAAATTGATACAAAAAACAAAGGAAACCAATTTACATGAAAAACTCAGCATTTTGCTGGTTATAAACAACCAGCGCTGAACTTCCGTTGGGACCATTACGTCACGACTCACGACACACAATATCTATCAACTACACCTTACTAACTATTATACTCGTAAATGATAATAATAGACCCAAATTCAAAAGATTCCCGCACTAGTGAATCCAGAATGTGTATTTTTGTAATTTGAATAATTGATCTACGGGATAGAATCCGCGGAATACTGAAACCATAATCAAAATTTGAGGGCTTCTTAAAATGTAGAGATAATTTTAAGTGCACCTTAATGTTGATTAACGTTCGAGAATTCGGCCAAATGTTTATTAATCATGAAGTCTTGATTTCTTTGTTTTATTTTTATAATAATTATTGTCTATTATTACTTCAATAAACTGAATTAATATATCAACTATTTAGTTAATGATTTCGTTAGAATGTCTTTTGTTTTGTAATATAATGTTGCAAGGAGGGTTGATTGACCGCTAACAGCCAACAGACAGCAGCGCTTGAAGTTAAATTGAATTAAATGCCTATAATTTAGTTAAGTTTATTAAATTATCACTAAATGAGTATAATTCGTTTAACTTTTACGATACAGTTTTGTATGCGACCCGGGGTGATCGCCATGTTCACTTTCCGCGCGAAAATTTTGACAGGTGTCACGTTCGTTCGTAAATATAACAGATAATGTTTTTTGGATTTAAAACATTTTATCTATAACTTTTAGTGTCGTGTATCGTGGAAAATATTTAGATTATTGTGTATAAAAATTAAAATGGTTTTAAATGCTAAAAAAACAATAATTAAAAACATATTAATAATAAAATTGTGATGAGATGTGATAAATGTATTATTTTGTAATGAAAAAAATAAATACATGGCTATTATATAAAAGAGAAATACATATGAAATATGATATTTAATATGCCTTATATAATTTTATATTACATCAGATGCCATAAAATTATTTATTAGTATTTTTTTGTTTATTTAACTATTGGTAATAAAACTCAATATAATACGGCTTTTGTATATTATCAGAATTTTGAATATCACATTTAAACAAAGATATATGATATAATTAAATAATGGTTTATTTAATACAAAAAAATATTAAAAGAAGAAAAAGTTATTAAAAGAATAAAGCCACTTACTGTTAAAAGAGGAAAAGGTCCATTACTTAATATTTTGTAGTTTTTTTTTAAATTGTGGTAAAAATCGTGCTGTAACTTTTGTCACGTGGTCGTCAGTACTGAAGTGAACGCCGCTAGCCCGCTAGCGATCAACAAATAGAGAAAGCTATGGAGTAGACCGATCGTAAACTAATGTTACAAACACTTTTAAAAAAAAATCCTACAACTAATTGTAATAAAACATAGTTTTATTTATTCAAAATATTATATGTTATATACGTTGCACATCAATTTTGTAAAATATTCCTAATACAGAAGAAATATTTTTTTAAATTTTAAAACCTCAATAAGATTTACTTGGACACGATAATGTGCAGTTTTTCTATAATCATTTTCAAGTTATTTTACAAGCAAGGAACATATCAGGAATACCTTCCTGAAAATAGTTTTGATTTTTATTTTTATAAGATAGATGATATAAGAAGAAGAGGTTGCTTGCTCGAATGCTTGCGAAAAGAGAAGAAAACATTCTAGCTCATAAGAATAAAAAAAACATCGCTACCTGATTGTATTATTAGATTAGTATTACTAATTATGATTAGAGCCCAGCTTTTATAGGTTAATATAGTAAGCTATTCAGAATAAAAAAAAACCTTTAATTTTTTTAACATATCTGCTCCATTCATCTCTGTCCTAGAAAACCAATGACGTTTGCTATTACGCTACACACAAACAAATCGTTATATAGCTATCCACGTGTGTCCGTCTGTTCGGTGCTAAGCCAGGCTCAAGGGGGAGTTGGGAGGTGATGACTTACAAGTGACCGTGTATCGCTGTCAGCCGCAATACAATTTTTTTAACTATTTCTATAGAATGATACTTTGATTTCAAAGTAGTGTTTAAAACAGAATTAGAGGGAGATTCCTGCGATTTGATATTACTAGTTGTCAGTCCCGGCTTCGTAAGGCTATATAAATGAAGAAAATGAGACCATATTTCTCATTAACAGTACTAATAAACGAAAATTAACCTGACAATGTTTTAAGATCTCTCTTTTACTATAGAGATGTAAATGTTAAATAAGAAGTTCATAAGTGTACATTATGTTACCTAAATGAATAAATGATTTTGAATTTGAGATGTTCGAATTTGGTGCAGTCGTTAGGAAGTTATGCGCGTACATACATTTTGGCGATTAATCTTTGTATTTATATAGATTACTAGCATCGTGCCTCGGCTTTACAATGCTGCAATGTAGATGTACGAGTACTATACACAAAAAGCCTATGTTATTCGCTGATAATGTAGCTTTCTATAGGTGAAAGAATTTTTAAAATCGGTCTAGTAGTTTTAGAGTATTTTCATAACATACAAAAATACAAATCTTTCCTCTTTATAGTATTATTAGTATTAGTATATAAGTATTAGTATAGAAGTATAGATAAAGATTTGATAATTTATGCGTATTGATATGATTGCGTGGTTGCTGTGGTGGCCGGATCACAATCTCTCAGAGCAGTATTATTTCCATATTATTTTAGGAGAGAAGGTAGCAGCGCTATTTATCTTGCTTTGTTTCGTTCTATCCCGCAATATTGCTGTGGTCCTTTAATATTATCTTTAATCACAAGTACCTTTCTAAGCTTTTTTATAGAGTTGAAGGTCCTATCCTTAACCCTTGACGTTTATCTTTTTCTCCATCCCCGTGGTAGAGCGGGGAGAGTGTGGGGAATCAATCCTTTTGGACGGGCTCGGAAGCACCTGCCATTTGCATTGATGGGTCGTGGGTTCCAGTCCCACCGGGTCGACATGTTTGTAGTTTTCAGCGAACCACCGGTCATGAATGGAAAAGCCGTGAAGTGCATGTTGCGCATTTCGGTTTCAATCTATGGATTCCTGAATACTAGAAGTGAAAAGTATGTCGATGGCGCATCATTGACTTATGTTCTATGGCTGCGGTATCACCTACCATCAAGTGAACCTCATGCTCGTCTGTCGATATCTAACATTAAAAAAAACCCTTTTGACTATAGGGTCTCCCCAATTTGATTTCCTAGGCTTGCTTTCGCAGTCCATTAAAACCCCTGACGAATTGGTAATTGTTACCACTTCATGAAGGCGCATGGGGGCGTAACATCAAGTACTTAGGACAACTGCGAGTGTAATATAATGGTCATAGTTGCTGAATACCTAGTAACTAGTGCCTTTGAAGTATTGCGACCATGAAATGCAAGCGAGTTCCATTAATCACTATGTAATTAATGAATGAAATGAAATTTAATTTATTTTGAAAGAAAACTTTACCACAAAGCTTTAATCTTAAATACAAAAGCATAAATCTTTATAACTAAATGAGCTGTGTGGCACTGCCGGCCTAGCATGACAACCGCGACAAAATTTTGTCGACCGTTTTCTCGTGTTTTAATATAACCTATTTTTTTATACCTTGGGTTACATTATTCAAGTTTTAGCAGGGATCCCTAATTATATATAGCTATATAAATATATATAGCTTATGTTACTCGGTGAAGATGTAGCTTTCTAATGGTGAAATAATTTTTAAAATCGATCGAGTATTTTTTACATTGTAACAATGTAACAAACAAATCTTTCCTCTTTAGATTGAATTTAAAATAATATACTATGATTACCAGTTGTCTGGAAGATATTACTGAATGTTATTATGTCATGTGTCCTAATAAATCATATTATTGCAGGAAATCGAACCCACTAGCCACTGGTAGGTGCAACTGAGCAACAGAGGCAATCTTCAATAGTATCAACAGATTTGAGTTTACAGTCAACAGTCAGTCTTGAGTCAACAGTATCAGGTTGTGATGAATCATGTTTCCGATGGTGCGAGTTGGTTTTCTTTGGGCATAGTGACGTCTTGATATGCCTTCTTGATAGTGGTCACAAATATGGTTATTTTTCCATTTCGGGGTCACCAATTTAGTAGGACTGCTACTAGTTATCACTGAGATGTTAATTCAAAGACTGAATATTTGTAACTGATTATTTATTTGTGATTTCGAGCCTATATATACAATTTCAACCTAATTCTAAAATATTTTAAAAATCTGAATTGACAAAGAATATTTCGAACTAAATTTGAAAATTCGAATATTTGATTTAATTAAACAGCCAGCGAGCGCTTGTTGCGCGCTGACGCATGGCTGTCGCATAGCTGTCGCATAGCTGTCGCATAGCTGTCGCCACAATAATAACAACAATATATTTTGAAGTTTGGTTTCAAATAAGAATAACAATATATTAATTTCTTTTTTCTTAAGGCTTAAGCCTTATCTACCCCATTTTTAGACATGGGTAACACTGCGCTGCACCGCGCAATTGCGCCGGCACGCTTCAGTGCGCAGGGTGAGTCAGCTCACACATTCATAATGTGCCGGCGCACGGCGCAGTACCCACTCACTGAGTGAACTATGAGCGTGGGGTTGCGTGCGTTTCGGAGGTTTCACTGCTCGCTTTGCGCGTCCCATTTTTACTGCGTCGTGGCGCAATTTTGAGTTGACTCAAGGA
This sequence comes from Anthocharis cardamines, assembly GCA_905404175.1. Taxonomy (NCBI): domain Eukaryota; kingdom Metazoa; phylum Arthropoda; class Insecta; order Lepidoptera; family Pieridae; genus Anthocharis; species Anthocharis cardamines. The sequence continues at coordinate 5,005,850 of FR989975.1, forward strand.
GCCGACACACTACACTGCGCCTGAGTTGCTGAGTTGGCGCAGGGAATTTCGCTGAGTTACCCATGTCTACCCATTTTCGTGAAGTTGCAAATAGTACAAAAATGATATGTCGTAAAGAAGTTTCACTTCTTACCTGTGTACTCTGGTACACACAAACAATTTTTTTTTTTTGTGTTGATGTTAAATTTTATTGAATTAACCAAAGGGCTGAAGATAATCCAGACACATACTGACACTAATTAATTTGGTCTCCCATCCATGTACTGACAACGCTAAGCGTTGCTTAACCGCACGCGAACAAAGAAGCAGATGACAGGTAGTTATTATATAAAGTTTGTACGAGTATTTATAAAGTTAAACAACAGCTTAGAATATGAACATTATTTTCTAATAATACAATCTTTCTTTTGCAGGTGTCAAACGCCCACGTTCAAACATAGATAACAAAAGATTTTCACAAGTAATTTTCTACGTAATTTTCTTCAATATCGGGAAAATATGAGGATATGATGCAAATACTAAATTAAGACTGTATTAAACTAGCGATCCGCCCCGGCTTCGCACGGGTTCAATGTAGATGTACTAAAAATGGTGGTGAAATTAATTCACATTACCATCCGAAATGTCGGGATAAAATATCCCATATATTTTTTATCGAAATTGGTTTGGTACTTTTTTAGAAAATCAAAAAAAACAAAAATATACTTATACATGGATGATGTTTTGGTTTGTGGTTCCTTTCATCAAGTTCTTCCAACTGTCATCACTAAAACATTAACAGTATGTAAGTATGTTTTTTTTAGGTTAGTTTGTTACGCGATCAAATATACATATATATAATAAACGATCTTCCCTCTCGTCAATAATTTCTGCTAATCGGAGCTGTCTCATTTGAGCAGCACGTTTAGTAGTTAATTAAAAAATACACCTCCTACAAAAATGTAACAATAAAATAATTTTTAAACAAAAAACAAAAGTCGACTTCAAAACCATAACTACGTATAGTATGTACACTTAAACTAAAAAGTAAAAAATAATATTTTAATTACTTCAAAGCAACAGCCTTTATTTTTGAAGTCGGTGCCAGCAAAACGCTGCCGCTCCGTAACGTTCGAAAGTTTGTTGCAAAAGCAGGATTAAACTGTGCTTCTTGGCTGGCACCGACACCAAAAATAACTGGTAATAAATATTAAATATTTATTTTAGGCTGTTGCTCTGTACTTAGTACTTTATTTCATTATTTTTCCTATATTTTAGATGGTTTTGAAGTAAGATATGAACACTCTGGCATTTATGTTACCCTAGTACTTTGTTTCATAATTTTTTCCTATATTTCAGATGGTTTTGAAGTAAGGTACGAACTCTTTGGCATTTTTGTTACCCTAGTACTTTATTTCATTATTATTCCTATATTTTAATTAAAATTGTTCTAAAGTAGGTCATATATATGAACTCTGTGACATTTATTTTAGCCTAGTACTTTGTTTCATTATTTTCGATGATTTTGAAGTAATAACGAACTCTCTGACATTTATGTTACCCTAGTACATTGTTTCATTATTTTTAATATATTTCAGATGGTTTCGAAGTAAGATACGAACACTTTGGCATTTTTGTTACCCTAGTACTTTATTTCATTATTATTCCTATATTTTAATTAAAATTGTTCTAAAGTAGGTCATATATATGAACTCTGTGACATTTATGTTATTAGGTTTAAATATAGGAAAAATAATAAAACAAAGTACTAATCACGAACTCTGTGACATTTATGTTAAAAATTATTTTAGGCATATTTTTAGTGAATTTTGCAGATATTTTAATAGGTAGTCATTCTGTTATTCGGGACATAGACAAAACCAACTAATAAGATATCATTAAGATCGATGAAGCCTGATGAAGAAGAATGATATGACTAACACGACTTTGTTTTATATGGTACATACTAATTAATGCTAATGTTTTAAAAAGTAATTACAACAGTATAGATTGATAGAATACTTGTTCCATATTTCTGATGTCCTGGTACCTCTAAGAATTTCTGAGTCGCCTAGTGGAGCATGGGGCAGACATTTGTGTTTGTTTCACCATAAGGCTTACAAATTAATGCTAGTGTATTATTAAGTAATAATTAACTATAAGATTGAAAGGATACTTGTTACAAATTTCTGATATCCTGGTACTTCTTAGAATTTCCGAGTCAGAGTAGTGGGGTATGGGACAGTGGTTAGAACCCGGTCGATATTTCGTTATTTCTCCCAACCGTTCAATGGCCGAAGTTACCATACGTGGGCAAGACATGCTGACACAAAATTATAAACATGTCGTCCCGGTGGGATTCGAACCCACGACCCATCGGAGCATACGTTAGGTGTTCTAGCAAATGCGCCAACGAGCCCATCATTGTAAATAGATTAAGGAATATGAAAATAAAACAACCAAAATTCTTCATGAATGTTATTATTCATATTTAATAAATAAATACACTTTCGCTTTTTTAAATAAAACTAATGTAAGTGACTTAGTTGTAGCAATTTTCAACAACATTATTCATATTATACAATATATAGGGAGACGCCCAACGCGTTTATTGCTTATTACTAATTTTACATAACAATAAAAACTAAAAGATATATATTAATGTTCTCTTCAATATACATACATGTAAATAAGTTAGCAAGATTTATATTACAGAAAAACTTAAATTTCGAAACGAAACTAAAAATACAGATACAATATAGTTGGTATCATCTGTATTATGTATGGTATACGTTGACGTACGTCAATTTTTCGTGATCGAACCCTACAAACTACAATAACACCGATGTTATAGCATGATTAATAATAGGCATTCGATCACGAAAATACATTAACGTTAAAAGATTGTCGGATAATGTGAACACAAAACACATCTTTGGCTTCAAGCGAAATTTACAAAAGCATTTCAAACAACTTCACACGAGTGTCATTTGAAATATGGATTATTAAGATAAACTTAAAATAATTGAAAAGACAGCGGGAAACCAGCCGGCCTAGCATGACAAGCGCGACAACATTTTGTCTACCGTTTTCTCGTGTTTTAATCGACTATCGCTTTATTTCTTTCGGGTCTAACATGACAATTACACTTAAAACTCGACTTTTAATATCAAAAATAGATATATTTGTCGATCGAGATATCTTTTCTGTCAAAATTGTCGATGTCGAGATATAATATATCGAGTTATCTTACATCTTAGTTTGTCTTCTCTCGTCCGCGACATATCTCGTGGCGGTCATGCTAGCCCGGCAGAATCCATATTTCAAATGTACCATAGAAACAAGATCAAGATAAAAAATACGTCGCTTGAAATACGTATTAAAAGTTACGTTTAAGTATACAAGGTTCAAAATTTAACGTCAAAACGCGATATCAATTCCTTTTACATTGTAATGCATTACAATATTTATAAAGTACTTTTAGAATAAATATTAACAAGACGATGGACCACAAGCGATATAATTTTTAAGACAGTTTAAAAAATGTATTTTGAGTAAAATGATTTTTTTTTTTAACTTAATAAACATATAAAAAGCCCGAATAATTAATATTCAGACAATCAAACCGGTACTTAACGAAAACGATTTTCAACTAGCCATCTTGTGAGATTATTACGTCTTCAAAATGCAAATACACAACTTCAAAAGGTAAACTTTATGCCGCTAGATGGCGCAAGTGTCGTTACGAGAACTTTTTTCGTTTGGTGATAAATAAATGTCATACAGTACTTTTCAAGAAACGGCGCTGTAGTCGACTCGTTTACAATATCAAAGCATCCTATACTAAATGGAGATTCGTGGTAAATGGACAGGGCCCAATTCTGTACAAATCGTATACGCGTATTGTACATTCGGCTAAGTCAGTCAGGTTGAAAGAACTATTTATTCATCAACTAAAATATTGGTTTTGGAGGGATAATAATTACTACGAGAAGTCAAAAAAAAACATTTCCATGTACAAAAAAGATAAAAAAACATTCATAGCAAAGTATGGACAGTAAATAATAATAAGTAGTTATTATTGTATTCCAAAACCAGCTTTAAGTCATCAGCAGTTAAGACAAGAGTCCTTTAAACATTATAACAATTAGATTTCTATCTACCCACGTATCAAATAGTAGAAACAAGCCTATCCAGTACAAAGTCAACAGTAGCTACGTTCAACAACACTAGTCTATATTAAGTGTAATTTTTAATTTAGGCGAAGGAAGTTTTTTTTAAATGTTATAGGAAATAGTAATGAGGTTTAATGACAATATTTTTATTACGATTTAAGTTTAAATTTCGAGAAAGGATTTAAAAAGGATGGCGTAAATAATTTAAAGGAAATAATCATGTATTTATTATAATTTTCATGTAAGCATGAAATTTTAAGTTTTTCAATGTTTAAAGTTTAGGTACTGAAATATCTAAGATATTCAAATTCGATATATGAAAAACTTGAAAACTTTAATTTTCATAGTTACTGGATTTTTGCACTGTACTTCTCTAAAAGACTCAAATCAATGTTTGGGAAAACCAGTTTCATATTTAAAAATATATATATTAAACTTTCAACTATTAAACACCTATACGGTCGCAAATGATATTAGCTATCTTAGTTTTGGGTACATTTAGACCGGGATTTTCTATTTAGCAATGGATGTACAGATTACCACTATAATACTGACGTCACAGACATCAGTTGAATTCAATGGCAAGTATGTGAACCATAGATTATAAATACTTTACTATATTAGGGTAAATGGTAATACCAGGATTTGGTAACGAGTGATTAAAAATAAAAAATATATCAATACTCTTCAACATATTATTTGGATCAGGACGAATTTACAGTTAAATATTTTTTTATTATCTATATTAATAAAAATCTGTTGGCTATATTTCAAATGGACTGAAAGGATTAAGTGGACGACTATATATTAATAATAATAGAACGAATTTTATAACTATTCCACAATAAGGTAATTAATTCGCAAAATTTTATCTATATCTAACAATAACTTTCAACAATGTTCGAATAAATTCGTATTTTTATATTAATATGATGTAGCTATTGTGCCGAAAGTAAATCTCTGTGAAAAACATCTATTGTTTTAAACGTATGTACAAATTACTCTAAAGGTTTTCGCGTATTTGAGTGCCAAGTTGGGTAACGTTAAATCATTTCGTAGGATCGAATCACTGTATTGATGATGAAAGTAATAATGCATTTCGATTTTTTACTAAGCACAAAAATGGTGTACAAAAAATTTAAAAAGATAGGGTACTATATACGAAAAAACTCAATAAAGATTTTTTAATTTTTGCCACTAAGTCAACGGTCCAGATTTGAATTGTATACAAGAACACATAGAGGGCGCTAATTAACCGTTTGCATAGCCGTACATTCAATGTTACCCGACCTGACCTTATTGGTTTTTAATATATTTATGGTTTGGTAACATGCATGTAATTGTAATTACAAATCGTTCTGTCTCAAATACTCCAACTTTAAAAGATGTTTATTACTTTGGTCAAAACCCTGTAACAACCCTTCATAATTTATATTTTATTACGTTTCGAATATAATGAATATAAACTTGATATTATTAATTTGTTATTTGACATCCCCATTTTACAATACCTACAAGAGTACAATTGATACCCAATAATACTTTACTTTATTCAAAGAGATTCTTAAAACTTGATCGGGGACCTGATAAAGGCCCAAAACAGTATTATTTCTGGACCTTGAAAATAAAACGAGACAGAACTATACTAAATGTATCATGCTTTTACGTATTCTCGTATTTAAAAAAAAATACACAACGCTTCACCTATTTCAGAAAAGTTTCCAATACCCTACAGTAAATTGCACTTTTCAACATATGGACCCAACTCATCTCGTCTACAATCAGTCAGTTATGAAAAGTACACTTGATAGCACTAATTCTTGGCACGCGGTCAACATAAAAATGGATTATGCTTCAAAGCAAATTTTTCTGTCAAACAAGCGAATTTCTTTAGTTTTAAAAATAATTAGTCACGATTCAGAAGTTGTTATAAACAGTAAGATGACTAAACCCATAACCTAAGGTTCAAATATAATTTGCAATATTGCTTTATTTCACCCACACTAACCATATCCGTACACCGTACTCCAAGATCTATTCACCAATAGCATCAAACACCGTCATATCAGAAATCGTGCTATCTCCCTCTCGCACATACGATTCGATTAAGTAAAAGCGAGAAAGATATTGTGCTTCAGCTTTAAGCTTCCTTACAAATCAAATGGTCATATCCGTGATTTCCTAAAATCTAATTGGAATTTAAGATGGCACTTAAGGAATCGGAACATCGATCGATTAAAGGAAGAACCTTCCTTGGAATTCAGTAAACTCTCTCGACTCACGACTCGGAATCGATTGGAATCGAGTCGAGGTGTCTTCAAATAAAGAGAATAAAAGATCTCACGTCACGAAGACTCAGGATCGATTACGTAATCGATGAAGTGTAACCTAACGATGCGATGTATCGATTAGACTTCCGTACTCTTGCCGACTTGGCTTTTGGTGTCGGGAATGCCTGACGCACTCAGCTTGCGTTGCCTCGCGGGGAATATGCCTCCAAATAGACGACCTGGAAATAAAGTGAACGGTTTAAGTACAGTCAATAACAAAAGTGCATTAACTACATATTATATCTTAACAACCTGGAAATAAAGCGAACGGTTTTCCAGTACAGTCAATAACAAAAGTGCATTAACTACATATATCTTAATGACCTGAAAATAAAGTGAACGGTTTTTCCAGTACAGTCAATAACAAAAGTGCATTAAATATATCTTAAGTAACTAGCAGCACGGATACTAGCAGCGCCGCGGTGGCTGGGGTATGAACTAATTACCCCAGAGAAACCCTGCCGAGCGCACCTATAAGGCCTGTGCTTGTATGTTCTTTGGTACGGAGGAGGTATCGAATCATATAGTCCGGTTTACCTGGCGACCGCTGTTCGGGGGGGTGCCGGGGGGAGGTGGCGTGCAGCGCAGTGCGGCTGCCCTGCTGGAAGGATACGGACATCCCGCTGTCCAGCGAGCCCACCGACCCGCGCCGCTGCAGCCGCTCAGCCGCCAGCGCCACTGCGGACAACGCCACTGTTATTGTCTATTCACACGTACCACCACAACCACAATATGTGGTCGGATGCGAATTTATATGAAAATGCATAATTTCATTCACACGGACTATATTTTGCCGTTCAGGAACCGGTTTTTGGAAAGCATCCGAAACGTCGGCATAAATAATAAACCCCGTCTTATGGGTAATGGACTATATTATGGTAGAGATCCTGTCGATAGATTGGAAGAACAGTACAATTTCCACCAAATTTACATTAAATATTCTAGTGGGATATTTGATCAGTAAATCTACAGGTGAGGCGTTCATAATATTGTCCTTTATTAACGCGAGTATTACACATAAATACAATACTTGATAACGGACTAAAAATAAATAATACATTGCCTTTTAATCCATTATAATCTCAGGCACAAGACATAAAAAATCGCAAGCTCCCCAAAACATATTTGGAACAATAATCCGGTCAAAATATATTAACTGGTCACACTAACCGGGATCGTTGATGTCGACCAGCGAGTTGCTGAGCACGTTCCGCTTGATGACGGTGGTGGGGGGCGGGTGCGCGGCGCGGGGGGCGGCCGGCGCGGGGCAGCTGGGCGGAGGGGGGACGACGCTGTTGTGTACGTCAAATATCATTAGCAGACATCGTTCGTTCGGTAGATCACCTGCCGTGCGCACCGGTGGGTCGTGGGTTCGAATCCCACCGGGACGACATGTTTATAATTTTCTGTAAGCATGTCTTCCCCACGTCTGATAACATGGGGCATTGAACGGGTGGGAGGAATATCGAAATTCCGCCCGGGTAACGAACCACCGTTCATATTTGGAAAAACCGTGAAGTGCAGTAGCAAAATAGCGCGTTTCGGTATCAGTCTATGGATTTCCAAATGCTCGACGTAAAAAATATGTCTACAGCGTATGACTGATGTTCTGTGACTGATGTACCCACCATTAAGTGAACCTCGTGCTCCTCTGTCGATATATAACATAACATAAAAAAAGTATGTACTTTTTCGTAAGCATGGTTTCCCTGTATCTGATCACTTCGACCAATTAACTCGTGGGAGGAATATCAAAATTCTGCTAGGTTCATAGATGACTTGATAATTAATATGGCCTCTGACCGCAGAACTACTAACCCGTGCACATGCATGTGGTCTATGCACTGCTGGTGGTCGAGTTCAACATCAGCCACTCCACTGTCCCGATTCTCCATTACTGTAAAATAAATAATTAATAAGTTAATAAATGCTCCACATCAAAGTAAAATAGGCAAGGTAGGTTATATTAGTTCTGAATCAGCAAACACCGATTTTCAGGAACTAATTTATCCCTAAAATATGTATGCCTGCCGATTATATTTTGGGAGATTTTGTGCTTTTTTTATAGAACTGGGTGCAGGCAGGTAGCTCACGTGATGGTAGGTGATCACCACCACCCATAGACATCCTCCGCAATATCAGAGGCCATGATACGTTGTCGGCCTTTAAAAACCATACTTTGAACTACAAAACGTATTTTTACTCAGATTGTAGGGATGTAATGTAAGTCTTGTCAGTAACAGTGAACAGCTAAATTCAAACAAATGTATATAAACATTTCGTGTCACGGTGTTTGTGGTCACACTTCTCCGAAACAGCTCCACCGATTTTTCGAATAGGTTGTAAAGTATATTTCATACCGTTAGGTCATTAGGGTTTTCGCCATCCAGATTTTATTTCTATCTTTTTGACATTTTTTTTCTTTTTGATTTGGCATCAAAAATAAATGTTACTCCAATTTTTCACTTTGTCCAGCGAAATTGGTACGGGGAAACTAGTAATGTTTAATTAATTTCAGTTAAGTTTTTTTTAAACTTATTTACCACTAGCAATTGCCCCCGAAACTAATTCAGCTTAAGGGAGATTTAAATTTGAAATAACCAACACCCACCGTTCCGGGTACCGTTGGCCGTGCCCCTCCCCTTCCCCCTGTTCAGCTCCCCCTCGATCCTCATGGCCTCCATCTCGTCCATCTCGGCGACACTCTCGCGCAGGTCCTCCGCGAACTTGCACCGGTCGTGCTCGTTGCGCGCGTTGAACGTCGCCAGTCGCCGCCCGTCCACGCGCCGCGATAGACGTATGCCGAATGGATAGTCTGGAAGTCGTATTATTTTTGTATGAAATCTCGCTGTTGTCCCATTGACCAAAGAACACAGATGTTCATAGAAGCTAAGGCGCGGTTTCTCTGGGGTAAGAGTAGTTCTCACCTCAGCCACCGCGGCGCTGCTGTGTATCCGAGTGAACGAACACTCTGACGCAGTGGCGGCGTAAGGTGTGGGCGCGGTGGGCCACCCGCCTACGACCTCGCGACCCAGGGGGCCTCGCGCCCGAAAATGTATTACTTAAAAGCCACGAACGCCCCAAAAAAAATTGTTGCCAAAGAAAAGCCATTTTTTGCGCTGGTAAAGGACCCCGCAAAATGAATCTTGCCCACATAACATTTAGGTCTTACGCCGCCACTGCTCTGACGCTGGAGTTATAGCGCGCACTCTCTCGCACCCAGACGCTTTTAGAGCGTTATTGCCGTTCGCTCGTAAGAGCAAGCGAGACAGCGCGAGGGGAGGAGTCAGCGGACTGCTTAGATGTGTGTGTCATACCAATACATTGCCGCACGCTCTACAGGTCAAAAGTAGAACTACTTTGTCTGTGCCAAAAGTTTGTATGGGCCTGTGCTTCTATGTAAATCTATGTTATTTGCCTTGACATATTAAAGCGAACGTGAGTGACGAGCACTAAAGCTCACCCTTGTGGAAGTAGTATTTACATTTTAATGCGTTTATAACCTTTCACAAACAACAATTTTTGAGGGACGCATTGGAGCGTTGGATAGATTGGTAGCGACTTCGAATCCCGATATGTTTATAAATATATATCTATACATGACATCTATATATCTAGACATGTATACAGATATATAAAAAATATATCTGTAGACATGTCGTGCATACGTGTGGTCTCGAATCTCGAACGAATTACCGTTCATAGATGGAAAAACGGTCAAGGGCACATTTCGCGTTTCGGTCTCAGTCTATGGATTTCCGAATGCTCGAAGTAAACCATTTTGAGGCATAAAGTACCTTAGAAGGCAATAGCTATAATAGAGGAGTACTCACGTGGCACAGAGAAGAGATTGACGAGCATCCCGCAGAGTGGGAAGGACTGTCTGAAGGTGTACGTCACAGATGACTTCTTCTTACTGAATATCTTCGTTATCACTAGCAGATCATTAAACAGGAACACCTACAAGAGTTACAAAGTTATTTACATTATTTGTCAACATTTACATAGTGAATAAAATACAGTATACCGGATTAAAACGCGATTTATTATTTATATAGTTTAAATTATGTATCCCGACGTTTCGGATGCTTTTCAGCAACCGTGGTCACGGGCCAGACTGAAAGCTGTCTGAATTTTGAAATGTCACAAAGTTGCCATATTAACTGAGTTGATATTTAAAAACTTTTTATATTCAACAGTGTATACAGAATTGAACCTACCTCTCTCTGATGCACACCAGGCCTTTCCTTCTTATGTATATCGGGTATTTCATAAAGCCGGCAGTAGCACACGAGTCGCCGATGTGGTAAAGCCAGATGCGGCTTTTTGCCGACTATAGTCGTTTGCACCTTCATCACCTAATAACAGACAAAATACAAGGTTATAAGAGAGCAAAGGAAAATGACTCTTATATCAATGTAAGTAGGGCGGTGATAGATCCCGGATAACATATTATTACGATAAACCTTAGCTAAAAAAAAAGATATAATATATATTCAAATTTCGAACAAAATTAATTCAAGTATAATTAAAAATATTATTTTTATGATTATTCGAAAAAGCATACGAAAATTCGTATAAATACCTTTAGTTGTATAAATAGACAAAATAAAAACTGTATTAGTAAAATTAAGGCTTTATTTACTTCTATCTTTCTCTTTCCCTGGTCCATCTACAAAACTAGCCTTAAACTTAGCTGCAAATGGTCTTTAAATGTATTTTAAATAAAAAGTAATAATCTCAATATTAAAAAACGCGTATGGGCTGTTAGTTCTAATTGTAAGTGACAAATGAGAAAGTCGCTGAAAATGTATATTATGAACGATTTCCATTGCGAAACCTATACTGAGATCCTTTTCTAAGAAAAGTATTGTCTTTTTTTATTAACTTTTATTATCATTTAAAATTATAAGCGATTTCTTCTGTAAAAATATTTTTTATATAAATAATCTAAAGAACGCAAAGGAAAATGACCGCTATTACCTGTGTAACATGGTCGCTCCCAGGTCTAAATTCGCTCGTCTTCACCCGCTCATAGATGCCGGCCAGCATGTCCCTGTCGATGTCCCCGCAGTCGTCGATACCGCGCAGGTTCCGCACGAAGTCGTCCAGCGACATTCGGGCTTCGGGCTTGAGGTTTGGTGTGTGCAAGTCCGTATTTAGCATTATTATTGCGAACGCCAATACGAATATCTGTAAGGAATAAGTGGTATCAAATAACATAGATGTACATAGAAGCACAGGCCCATACAAACTATTGGCACATAAAAAGTAGTTCTACTTTTGACCTGTAGAGCGCGCGGCAATGTATCGGTGTGACACACACATCCGAGCAGTCCGCTGACCCCTCCCCTCGCGTTGTCTCACTTGCTCTTACGAGCAAACGGCAATAACGCTCTAAAAGTCTGGGTCAGAGTGTGAATTCACACGGATACTAGCAGCGCAGTGGCCGGGGTAAGAACTATTCTTACCCCAGAGAAACCGTTCCAGGCACGCCTATAAGGCTTCTATGTTCTTTGGTGGTATTATTAAGTTCTCCCATCTTCTTATGTATAGTACATACACTTATATATTTCGTCCTTCCTCCACTTTTATCCAAGCTTATCAAGTTTAGTTCTAGTAACTTCGATGACCACAATGCGCATTGTACGCATCGTACGCATCGCATTGTGTTGTAGTATCCTTTGTATAGAAAGAAACTACGAATCTGCTCATCGACAACATCGGCAACTTTTACGATGCGTGCCGCTGACATCATACAGAATGCCGATCTGTGAACGCGCCCCGTTTCTTTCTCTTTCCTTTTTTTAGATTTTTTTAGCATTTTCTTCTGCTAACAAACAAGCAATTACGACAAATCCGATCGCTGCCGATACAGTGGACGTATTGTGAAAAACTAAACCGTTTAACGCGATGCGTACGATACGGCCTAGTGGACGTTTACCATAAAATGGCAATCGGAGACCATACCGTGTCCTGAGTGCGCAGCCGCTGCACGAAGTCCGTGTTGCAGACGCAGTAGCGCCGCGCGAACGCCTCCACGAGCCGCTCTATCTTCTGCGCCTCGCCCGGCAGCCGGAAGTGCGCCTGGTACCGGCGCAGCGCCACGTCCACCGCCATGCCGGACAGGTCCAGCTCGTTCACGAAACATCTGGACACGTAAGGCATTGTTAATAATTGTTTTTTTTGTTAGATATTGATAGACGAGCATGAGGTTCAGGAAACATCTGGACATGTATGGTATTGTATATCGTCGTTGCGGCTTTAAGACCTCTTATGTGTAAAAATCAAATTTATGAGAAAATCGATAAAAACCGTCTATCGAAAAATAATCCTGATGAATTAAAAATATCCTGTCTCCCCGCGACCACGGTTGCTGAACAGCATCCGAAACGTCGGGATAAATAATTTAAACAATATAAATCAGGGACTGAAACCGGTTAATTTTTATTTTCCAAAATACGTCTGACTGAGATACCATGATATTAGTTTTAAAGAGTAATACACACTAAACTTACCACAGTAATTTATTTCAGTAAATATGAATAAAAACGAAAGAATATTAACAAAAACCTTTATTATACCGGTATAACTCCCATAGTAAATTAACCGGTATTCAGTCCCTGATATTGACAGACGAGCACGAACGATGGTGGTTCCTGGGTTCGAACCCCGGGAAAGAAATAAAAAAGAATTCAATCGGGCAAAGCACAGAAGGTTGATCACCTACTTGCCTGTAAATAAAACCGGCCAAGTCCGAGTCGAACTCGTGCACAAAGGGTTCCGTACCATTATATATAAAAAAAGCAGTATTTGTTTTTTTTAGCGGCAACAGAAATACATCATCTGTGAAAATTTCACGGTACATGTATCTCATGTCTCATCTCAGCTTGGTGACAGACAGACGAACGGATGAACGGACAGCGAAGTCTTAGTAATGAGGTCCTATTTTACCCCTTGGGCACGGAACCCTAAAATGATTAGTGATACAAACACAGAAATGGGTCTGCCCCATGCCCCACTAGGAGACTCGGAAATTCACTTTAAGACAACCACACTCACTCTAGCACAGCCATATTGAACTGGTTCTGCAAGTTGCCGAGGTATTCGCCGATCATCTGCTTGCTCAGCCCCTTCCTCGTGATGAGGAACCGCGCGACGCCCCGCGGCGAATTCTCGAGGAAACCGCGCGATATCAGGTACCCGATACCACGCTCCGGCTTCTTGTTGAACAGGTTCAGACCGACGCGGTATTGCCTCTTGCGAACTGTTTCTGACACCTGCAATCAGGAAATTGTCGTTAAAAATCAATACCAAAAAGGCCAACGACTACATTTCGTCTATGTATTTGCGTGGTGTTCCCACGAGAATGTAAGTGAGTGCTCCTATTTCACCATACATACTGCTGATAGAGGACAAATCTTTGTTTTTTTTTTTTTTTATATATATATTTTGATTATTGTAGTTATTTACTTAAAACTCATGGTCCACTCTCCGTGACCTGCTACGTGCGCATTACCCGACAAGTTCATTTGTATTATTGTAGTACGTAATAAATTAACTCCATCTTTAAAATAAATAAATTAAGTCGAACTAATAAACCTAATTTCTCTAACCCAGTTCTTGAAATTATCGATACTGCGTATCGACAGTTGTTGCAACTACGGCTAAAAGGACTTGTCAGTGTAGTTGCGCCATTTAAATATACTGTTATGACACGGAATGTTTAAATGTGTGTGTGGAATTGTTAGTGTATTTTTTAATTGTCACGGTGTGAGTTTCGTCATGACAGATGATTGCTTGTGTGTGCGAACTTGAGTACGCACACAGCGCAGGTTTCCCCCCGCAAAAAATGACAGATTGTTTGGTATCGGTAACGAACGCTATGGCTACTCCCCACCGGTTCGCCGGTGGCCCGTGTTGCTCTATGTGCTCAAGGGATCATCTCCATTGAGCTAAATCTTCAAAACAAGAATATTACCTTCAAGGGCTGTTGATGCGTATGCGAGTGTTCATGCTGCGGCCTGCAGCAAGTTGTGGGCGGGGGGGCTTCGTAGTAGGGGGGCGCTTCTTGCCTCTTCCACACGTTGAACCGGTCTCCTTCGTATAGAGTGCCAGACGCCGTGCGCGTGTGTTGGAATTGCTGATCCGGTAAGTGTATGTGTGGTTCCTGATCGAAAACAATTAAAATTTTAATATGGAATGGAATTCGAATTTCCAATTTCTAGTTGAGTTCGAGAATGAAAGAACAATGGCGAAATCTTAGTTGACTAAAATTAAAGCGTCTAGAAAAGATACTAGAACCAAAAATATTTAAAAAAATAGCTATATTTTATCAAGTTCTCATTTAAAACCGTTAAAGCCGGAAATAAAAAATAATTATTTAGAATACTTAATTGATTTATATTATTATTTACTTCCTTTCTATTACTTTAGTGTTACCATTTAAAACTATTTCTTCTAATATGGTAGATGTATTATCGTTACATCGTTTACTTAAAAAAATAACTTTAACGACTATGAGTTTGCTTGATTAGAAAGCAATAGTGTTTTATCTTTTTGGTATATTTTATAATATATTTTATTCCGTTCCGTTCCATTATAAATTCTTATTGTGAATTAAAGTAAGTATGGCAGCACTCAAATTATGCGTTGGCATTTGGTGTTTGACACATTGACAGACGTTCACTTTAATTATTAGGTACCTACCTACCTAAATCATTCTAGACAGGAAGTTGTAGGTATTATAGCTATTATTGCAAGTAGGTGGGTACACTTAGGTATTTTATATTCAGAAAAAGTTAAAATGCTTTGTAATACAATCTCCTAGATCTACAAAAATATATATTGTGTATAAAACCTACCTTCATTATTATATACAATACAAATTCAGTATTTTCGTGTCGTAATAAGTAGAAACCTACCTTCTTCTTCCTCTTTTAATTAATGGCAACCTCCATCAAAGACGGAAGGAACCTACCTAAGTGTCACGAAATTGAAGTGACAGTAATAAACTCCAAAAGTTCAAAACTGAATATCTCCTATTCTCGGCCTCCTTTAAACAAAATTCTTGTACAGTCAAATTCGTAATCTATCACTGAATTAAATAATATTTTTTTTACTCAAAGACATAGCAATTTAATTTGAAATAAAATTATGTATGAGAGTTCGTCATTGTTCTTTCGAATCATAATCTGAAGTTCTGGAATGAAATTTTGAATTTCGAATCATATTCTTGAGTTCTTCAAAAATACAATTATGGGTATGTTCCGATATGCACTGCGACCACTGTACAATTCAGATTTCAGTATACTGTGAAGCCGTTCCTTTATAGCCAGTTAAACTGGTTACTATTTAAAACGGGACGCAATCCCGTATACTGTCAGGCGCATTTTTTGACCCAGCATTCAAATGAGTATATTAAAGTTTTCTAGTAAAGTTTTCTAAAAAACTGTTTAGGAGTACTGTCAAATTAAAAATATTTTAATTATTATTAATTGTAAAGTGAATTTATAATATAATAAAAGTAAGTACTTTTTCATTAAAAAGAATATGTTTTTCATAACTTAACTTATATTAACTTTGTGTGTTGTAAGTTAATGTACAGAGGTTATGTAGGGTAAAAATTAAAAGTTTTTTTAGAAAAAAAAATTATTGATTTAAACTATAAACGAAAAATAAATTTTCTGATTAAACTGTAGCTATTGCTTATAAGATTTTAGGCACTCGAGTGGTTTTGACTGGTCACGTGATCAAAGTACTGCGAGTACCTTACCTCGAAAACGCCAGTGCTCACAGTAGAATATGGCGGCGATTTATGACGTCATATATTTCCCTAGGGTATTACGGCAGTATACTGGCAGTCCATAACGGAACGAATTTTTCTACAGTGATAGCACTGTGCAGTGCTCGCAGAGCATATCGGAACATACCCTATGTCTTTACATTTCATTATTTCGAATTGAAATTCTCATGATGCAAATGCCGATTTCGCATCATATGAATTTCAAAACCCGTCGTTTAAATCTGGAATAAAAAATTTGAATATCCGAACCATATTCTTCTTGTAACTAGTTCTTAAAAAAAATATTTCGCTGCCTTTCTTGGCACATCATAGGCTAAAATATTCGCATACGTAATCAATACGCGAAAGTAACTCTGGTTATTACTTTTTTTATTAACTTTGATATGTACCTTAAAAAATGGAATAAGGGTTACTTCGGGAGACAGCTGCTATTATTTACTATAATAAGTTTTAATTAAAAAAAAAGTGTTTCTTTTTTTGATTAATTCTTAAGCTAACCTGTTGCCTCGGCTGATAAACCTGGTGGTAGTGACGGTGTTCCTGCGAGGATGAGGACGACGAAGATTGCACCGAGGACATAGAACCGCCACGCACCACTGCACCACCGCATTCAGCGCGACGTAGCGATACTGGACTCTCCGCGCTGGAGATAGAGTTCAAACAATCACACTTGAAATTTACTTATTTTATTCAGATATGGACAGACGAAATTGAAGCTATCTTGATTGTAGGTGAAACCACATTCTAAAACGCACGATTGTGGATTTCCAAGCATTTAAAACCATCATTTCATTCACGGAATCACTCACTCACTTTTTGACGGGCTCGTTGGCGCGTTCGATAGAACACCTGCCGTGCGCATAGACGCGCACCAGTCGTAGGATCGAATCCCACCGGGACGATATGTTTCATAATTCTGTAAACATGCCTTCCCCGCGTCTGGTAACTTCGGACATTGAACGGGTGGAAGGACTAACGAAATTCCGACCGGATAACAAACCGCCGTTCATAGACGGAAAAACCGTGAAGTGCATATTGCGCGTTTCGGTTTCAGTCTATAGATTTCCGAATTCTCGAAGTAAAAAGTAGGTTGACAGCGCATCATTGACAGATTTTCTGTGGCTGAGGTATCCTACCATCAAGTGAACCTCTTGCACGTCTGTCGATATCTAACATAAAAAAAACAAGTAAAACTTACTTGAGTGTAATACTACTCGTACGCTTAGGTACTTCCGGCGGCAATCGTCTCGCATTCGCCGCCTGGATCGCCGCTAACTGTTGTTGCTGCCGTGCAGTGGGTGATGACAGGGGTTTGCCGCCGGAGGATAGCAGGTTCCCATATATTGGACCTAGAGGGAAAAACAATTTTATAATATTACTGTAACAAGATGACTATAAGAAAAAGGCAATATTCTGATTATTACAAAATACGTGTTTATTTAAACGGCTAAACCTATTTGAAAGCAAACAATAATTGTATTTTTTCTTTAAAAACTAAAATCTAGGCAGCAGTGATAATTATTGTATTTACTGTATATGTAAATATTAATATTAATTATAAAGAGGAAAGATTTGTATTTTGTATGTTATGAATAAACTCAAAAACTACTGGACCGATTTTAAAAATTATTTCACCAATAGAAAGCTACATTATCAGCGAGTAACATAGGCATATTTTATTATAGTACATCTACATTGCACCCGTGTGAAGCCGGGGCACGTTGCTAGTTATTGTATAAAATGGCATAAATAAATCAACATTCAAGAAACGACCTTTTACCTCCCCTAATAAAAAAAACTATAAATAGTACTCACCCGAATTATTTAAAAGCTGGTGGTTATGTAGAGATTCATTGTGTGAGGAAGACGTCGATATGTTTGTCACGGACCCGCTAACCGAACAGCTGCAGACCTGGAAACAATAAAACTTATATTGTTTACTATACAACTTATTTTTTTGTAATGCAGGGGGCAAACAGGCTTGTGGCTCATGTGATAGTAAGTGATCACCGCCACTCATAGACATTAAGCCAGAGGGCTTGTAAATACAACTTATTTTTTTTAGAATAAAACGGGCTGATAGCTCACGTGATGATAAGTGATCACCGTTATTTATAGACAACTAGTGGACCCCGCAGACGTTGTTCTGCCAAAATATTGGCTTCGAAATTGGCTTATACAATTATTCTTAGATTGGAATAAGCCCATTTGCCCACCGCTGTATGTGAAAAAAGATTTTCCCGCTTTTCTGTTGAATTTTTTCCTGAATTTTCTTTGCTATAAACGGAGCCCGAGACCGTTCCAACGAATGCAAAACCATGGAAATCGGTTCGTGCGTTCTGGAGTTATAGCGTCAGGAAGGAAAACCCGACTTATTTTTATATAGTAGAGAAGATAAACCAAAGGGTTTGCAGGTGCCTTGCCGGCCTTAGAAAAAAGGTTATTCTTTAACTTGGTTTGTCTTAGTTGTATCGGTTTGTAAAAAATATTTTTAAGCCAAAAAAAACCGACTTCCAAACTATAACTACATATAGTATGTACAAACTTAACCGAAAATGTCATTTATTTATTTATTTATTACATTTACATATATTGAATATTACATTGTATCTTTACATTTATTTATAATAACAGTAAAATACATTAAGGAGTTGACGTGACCCCAAACTAGGCATATATTTTAATTACTTCAAAACAAGAGCCTTAAAGGACAATCGCCAACATTATTGATCCTTATATGATTATATGCATAATTTATAATATTAGTATAGATACATTCAGGTACCACAATGTACAATTAAGAATGTCAATAAAAAAATGCTTTTAATTTTACATTTACTGCCAGTTCTGAAATCAAGAGCGGAGAACGGACGAGAAGAACTGGCAATAAACTCGCCGCCACTCTTTTAAATCGCCAAGTTTTTTGTTTTACAAAATGTTTGTAAGGAGCTGCAACCATTACATGATGTTCCACATATTTCAAATCAAAAAATATAAATAAATAACAATAAATATTAACTAACTGAACATGTTTAATATTACCAAGAAGCGTTATAGTTTGTATAAAATACCGATAAATAATAATTAGTTAAGCAATTAATCGACTTAAATCATTTGAAGTCAGTTAATGTATTCCGTCATTATTAATAAATTATGAAGTACTTGCTATATATATTATATTTAAAACTTGTTAGTTTTGGCACGGAATGTCTGAAAAATGTAACGCTTATCAGATGAGATCAAATTGTATTTGTTTAAATAATAACAGGCTTAGTTTGCTCTGAATTTAAAAAAAATATTTTTTACACATTCATATAGTAGACCAATAATTGTAGTTTATATTCAGGAATATATTTAAATTAAAACCGGCAACACACACGCGATGTTGTTGTTGATACATCGTTAATATTACCCACACAAAACTACCCACAGGGATAATAGATACAAAGTCAAACATTAAAATATTTTTGTTCAGATAAGCACTTTTGAATCGTCAAAAACTTTTATTTTTCTATGAAATTATCTAAGCTAAATCTATACTTCTATACTAATATTATAAAGAGGAAAGATTTGTATTTTTGTATGTTTAATAAACTCAAAAACTACTGGACCGATTTTGAAAATTCTTTCTCCAATAAAAATCTACATTATAAGCGAGTAACATAGGCATGTTTTGTGTATAGTACATCTACATTGCACCCGTGTGAAGCCAGGGCGCGTTGCTAGTTAAGTATAAACACAAACAAACTTTTAGGATAAAAACACACAAACACATCTCAATAATTGACCGTCACATCTAGTACAAATAATGTTCACCGTTATTTATAAAAAAAAACAAGAATTCCTACTAACATCATATTGGGACTTTGTTTCGTGCCACTGAACTCTACCCGTACTTTTTAAAAACCAAAACTGTCTATTCCGAACGATTCTCTTCATCAATATTTTATTTCTATAAGGTTCCATTTTTAATTGACAAAATTCAAGATACGTTGTAACTCTATAGCGTTACTAGAATCACTGATAATGATCGTACAAGTTTACCTCATGTCATGATTCTTAATAATTTACATCAAGCGATTTTGGTATTAAACAGCGCATATTTAAGTACTAATTTGGCGTGAATAAATTTAATGTCTAGGTTACTGTACGATACGATAATTATGAAGACAAATATTTGATTTAATGTTTCGCAGATTACATCCGCGTCCAAGATGTATTGTGAATCTTAAACGTATAATAGGCGTATTACTAAGATAAAAAATTAAAACAAATTTTACATTTAATTGACCGACCGATTTTCTTTGTTTTAACCTTGTTTTTTTTATTGCAAAGCGGACAACTGAGCAAGTGGGTTACCATCGACATCCGTAACTTGAAAGTCTTAGATGCGTTGTCATCTATTAAATATAAAAAATAAATGTTTCCCCGGTATTCGAACCGAGGATATCCGGTGTAAACGCACCGCGCTTACCATTAAGCCATGGAGGCGGCCTATTGGCCGACGAACTTTGATTACAATTGTCGAATCATTATTCGTCCAAGTGTAATCAAAGAACATAGATGTACATAGAAGCACAGACCTTATAGGCGCGCTTGGCCGGTTTCTCTGGGGTAAGAATAGTTCTCACTCCAGCCACCGCGGCGCTGCTAGTATCCGTGTGAACGCACACTGACGCTAGAGTCATAGCGCGCACTCTCTCGCACCCAGCCGCTTTTAGAGCGTTTTTGCCGTTCGCTCGTGAGAGCAAGCGAGAAAACGCAAGGGGAGGAGTCAGCGGACTGCTTAGATGTGTGTGTCACACCGATACATTGTCGCGCGCTCTACAGGTGCCAAAAGTTTGTATGAACTTCTATGTACATGTATGTTCTTTGGTGTAATGTATGTTTCCTTGCAAATAAAATATGTATACACTGACCCCGCTGTCCGCATCTCCTCTGTGTTGTGGTATCTCGCTCGCAATCATGTGTATCTGATGTGCCGACTGCTGTACGCGGGCCATCATTGCGTCCACGTCATTAGCGGGGTCGCACGCCATATGGTTTCTGGAAAAAAAAAACAAAATTCAAATCATTTAGGTAATATGTACACTTATGAACGTCAATTTTTTTTAAATGCTTCCAATTTTACATTTACTGCCAGTTCTCAAATCAAGGGCGTAGAACGGACGGCAATAAACTCTCCGTCACTCTTTTTAATCGCCAAATTTTGTTTTACAAAAAGTTCATAAACTGAAACCGAAACGTGCACTTCACGGTTTTTCCATGTATGAACGGTGGTTCGTTACCCGTTCGGAATTTCGATATTCCTTCCACCCGTTCAATGCTCGAAGTTACCAGACATGGGGAGAACATTCTTACAGGAAATTATAAACATGTCGTCCCGGTGGGATTCGAACCCACGACCCATTGATGCCTAGTTCTACCAAAGGCGCCAACGAGCCCGTCGAACCAAAGGAAGATTCTCGATTCTCATCATTTTAAGTTAATTCAAGGGGCTATCCGTTAACTGGTCTGCTATATAAAAATACGTATCTCACCCTAAATCGACGTCATGTCTCTCCCGCAGAGACATAGACCGCATCGGTCTCGTGAGCGCCAGACCTTTGTCAGTACCCGATGGACTTTGCTGTAACATTGTGTTCGCATAGATGTCGTTACCTAGAAAAAGACGCACTATATTATTATTATTTTTTAACATAATGATTAGATTAGAGTTTGACCACTGTTTCACCTGATCTTAAGTGACAACGTGGTCTACGATGGAGCACGCTGATCTAAAAAGAGCCTGTTCACATTCCTCTTGAATACATCTAGATTATACCTTGTAGGGAAGACAGAGGCCGGAAGAGAATTCCAATCCTTAATTGTTCGCATTAAGAAAGACGATGAGCATTTTGTGCGGATTTTGGGGATGTCAACAACAAAAGAACTACCCGGCGTCTTGTCGACCGATGGTGGAACGGTGATGATGGTACAAGGTCAAAAAGTTCATCAGCGCACTCTCCGTGATAATATCATATCTGTCGTGATGAAAATTATTAAAGTAGAAGTCGTATTGTGGTGAAATAGCTAAATTTCTGTAATTCTGTATGAAATGCAAACAATTTACTAGGCCGAGTAGGCCAGGGCCTAGGGTGGCAAAATTTCGAGGGCGGCAGAACTCGGTGAACTTATACTTCAACGTTTAGAATCTCACAAATAAAAACGGTATACATCAGTATCTAACAACACTGATTGAGTTAACTTTATCATTTACTGACTTTCCTTACATTTTAATTTAATTCTCATATACCATTCAATTCTTCGTGCTCTAGTTGAGTATGGCAATCTTCCATAGACCTAGGGCGGCCGGCTCAAATCCGCCTGTGCACTACTCACCATTAATCATCAAATGATCGCCATCCTGCATTCGCCTAGCGTTAGAGTCGGCTGCTTTAGCCATAGCCGTGATAGCGCTGAATTTCTTCAGCAATTGTCTCCGTCTAAACGCCCGTTGTATGGTCACCGCAGCTCTCCTCGCTCGCAGTCCACCGTATCTTCGCTCCAATATCTCCACTTGCTTATCGAGTAAGTCTTGTGACATTTCATACCGACTGAAATAGCATTTGATTGGATTAAACACCTTGGAACTAGTAAAGTTGAGCAACTAATTACGCAAATGCTTTGAGCTGATTTTTCTTTTGATATATTTTAAATGGAATCAAGAGATATCAAATAACTATAAGGAATCAAAATGAAACTTTCAGGCATATCTTATACAAAGAGCAACTTAAGAAATTAAAGAGGTTTATTTTAAGTACTGACTTCAATAGTATAAAATTACTCAGAAACAAGATAGGATAATGGATGTGAATGTCTTTAATAAAGGCAGAATTTCAGCGAAATTTTAAAAGATTGTAGAGAATTTTTCTGTTTCAAGAATATAATATTTTTTAGGAGATTTGAATGAAAATTTGAGTTGTGGTAATGACTAAAATAATATTTTTTTATTCTTTAAAAAATATTCATATCATAATTACATTTTATGACATGGTAGGTAAATATTGCGTTCTACCATATTCAAATAAGGAAGTTTTTAATAAAAACTGTTAGTAATACAGTCAATTACAGTAATTATGCTTTATATAATTATGACTTATATATTTAATTTGTTAAATATATCATATAATAATAATTAGAATATATGCTTAAAATAAAAGTAGAAGTTGTTTTGATTTCACTGTGTAACTTTTAGGAATACTAAAGCCAATGTTTCGAAATGATCAAGATATATGATTTAGACAATTCAATAGGTAATAATAACTATATTTGTTAGACATGCTAATGAAGGCTTAGGATATGAATATTCATAGGTTAACATCTATCTTACGACTTGCTAGAGACGCAAGAAATCAAATCAACATTATTTATTTAACTCTTTATGCACCTTAGATAGTGGCATAGTTATCATAGGGCAACGTGGTGTAGTGAACCAGAGCCCCATAGGCTTTGAAAATATCGGCAGCTGCTCTTGAATCTAGAAAACATCCAGCCTGCTCACAAGCATTTCATTTTATCAAATGTCATTAATTAATTTAGATCATTTGCTGAAGAACGGGAACTTTTGACGGGCTCTTCGGCGCGTTCAGTTTAACATTGCTTGGGTCAGCTTAGTCGAATCTACATAGAATCCAAATGAAAGGCCACTTCTACATAACTGCTTCGACATTATAACATCCAGCATGAAATCGAAAGATAGAATTGAGAACTATAAATGGATGAGTGTAGGATGATTAATTTTTATTTGCAAAGGTTATCTAATTGGCGTAAAATTATCATGCTGTAACAAGTGCTAGAAGTGTGGATTCAGGATCGATATTTCGACAAATCAAATCTATCGAAAGCTCATTACTTGTAATTGTATAAAGTATTCACCCTAGATAAGATTTTCGAAGAATATACTTAATTTTGTAGTAATTCAAACTCAACACAATCTGTAGCTCTACTATGAGTTTTTTAACGTTCGCACTCGCTAGCGATGGCGTAAAAGATTTCTATGGTAAATGTGAACAGCGCCACTAGCGGTCACTTAGAGAACTAAAATCGCTGGTTTTTTGCGATGTTATCTTTATTAATAAGGTAACTGTATTTTTCTTTAAACAATTAATTAGAACATGGATTTTATATCGAGTTTTATTACGAAGTCATAAAATTTTACGGTGTTGTAAATAAGAAACAGTTTCGTACGAAAAAATAAACTGTAAGTCTCTTTATAAGTTTTAAAGTTCAAATACATTTACGTACATAATATTATATTAACATCAATTTAAGCCACATTAACGACAATTTCATTAAAAAAAAAAATCTACAACAAGTAAAAAGTCGTTTTTTTTTAAATTAATTGATTTAAATTGATTACCATTTAAAAATTCAAATTGAAAGGTGACATTAAGAATAGTATGAAAAACCACTGGGGTTTAAATACACAGTACCTACTAAAATTAGTATTCACCTAACGTAATAAATTTTATAATAATATAAACTAAACACATAATGTAGGTGCCAAGTATTAAAATATAAATGATTATTTAATTTAGTTAATGGAGCAATAGATAGATATGCCTTAACGAGTTAATATCGATCTGAAATCCACACTCTATCGCAGGTTAGATACTGTCGAACACAAAGACAGGAAAGGTTATGAGTTTAGTTCTTGCTGGTTTACTTGCGTGAGAGAGAACTACCATTCAAGTTATTTAGGATAGTTAAGGCCGCAAGGCAAGGCATTCCTGAGGTTCTCTGACATACCCTCGGGTCAGTTTCCCCCTTTTTTGGGGTAAACCGGAATCTTTTTGCGTTATCCCAGTACTGCCAATGAGTCCCACGTCTGTGCCACGCCTATGGAATTATTTTGTCCAAAATAAAATCACAGAAATAAAAATCACACTTTTTGAGGCATGTATTCCAAGATGTAACTCAGGTCTGAATCTAGTATTGAGACTTGTCAAACCATTTTCTCTTTATATATTCTTGACAGTTCTCAAGAATAAATGGCGGCTTGAGTAGCGTCTTGAAATACGAGTTTAAGGCTGTCCGGAATAAAATACGATATACGATATAATAAAAGTACTGAAAATCAGCGTCAGAGTATTAAGCTCTCCATTTCATAGCGGAACTAGTTTATACTCAGCTGTTGTAAAATAATTTGTTTACTGTTTTATGTTTTTTTACATATCTCGTAATATATTTAATTACAATTCAAAAAGTATTATTTATATAAATCTATTTATCTGTACACATTATATATTTTTAAGACCAGCCAGTGTCATTTGGCTAAAACTGTCAATTATCGCTATTATAATAAAGTATATTGTAAACATAGAAGTCCCTCAGGTACCATATTTTTACATAAAAAAAACACCTAATTAGTATATAAGCTATTCACTTTGTATTGAGCGATATTCAATGCTTGATGAGGTGAATGTTACCTGTTGGTATGGACAGCCAGTCCGAACCCCTCCGGCGGTGCAGCGATGTATAGCGGCGGCGCCGGTTCCGCTGCGCCTGCGCACAGTCCCGCACCAGTCGACGCGTTCGACGCCGATGAACATGACGAGTTGGAGTGGTTTAGAGCTGAAATGTTTAATAAAGCCTCATAAAATCTGACCTCTCTACACCGTATTAGGGAACACAATCCCGAGCATATTTTTCAATCCCGGGATTTTTGATGCGTAATTAGGCTCAAATGAAAAAAACATGTGTAATTTCTTAAAAAAAAGTAGTAGTAAGAAAATAATATAGACCAAACAATAAAATCTTTCGCAAGAAATAAAAATGACAACACAAAAAACTATTTAGAATTTTAAAATACATAAAATAAAATCGTAGAAATATCAAAGCATCCAATGTTTGACTTCCAAGTCTGCTTCGTAGTTTATATACAATATTATGATATGAGACGATCGGGTGATTCCCCTGTTGGCCCGTTGGGTAATGACCTAAAGAGTATCATATTGAAGTATTCCGAGATGGAAAGTCTATTCAGTCACAGGTCTAAGTTCTAACATATTATGACTTATGAGGGCTGTAGGTACCTGTGTAGTACGTATATATCGTACGGCGAATCTAAGGGTTGTTTTTGGTTATGTAATAAATGCTATTAATATAATAAAGGCAAGGTTATTGTCAAGACGCAACGGACTACGGAATGCAAAATAAGTTTGTGGCAATCCCGAAAATCACGAGATTAGCCAAGTACAGTCCCGGGTTTGTATTCCCTAATCATAATATGGCCGATCTAGGAACGCATCAGGCAAAAAAATATTATTTGTATTGAAAAGTATGAGACTACTAGATCGTTCCATCACTGACGAACAACGCTAAACTACTTAAATCGTAGCATACTTCATAAAGAACAAGTTAATACTTGTATTTCAGACCCTTATATTACAATGTAAATTACTTATTAACCTGACTTGCAAATCTGGTACGAGCTATTATATTTAAAACATATAAATAATAATTAATATCACGTTACGGCCATTTAAGTTATTATTTGTAAACTAGGTGGTGCCAGCGATTATATGTTATAGTATGCTATAGAATGTTATTTTACATTCAATATGCATATTTTAAATTGGTGCAATAAATAAATAATCTAAGAACTTGGGAATCACAGATTCCGCTGATTTTTATACATATATGTTGTAGTGTAGTCTCCCCTCAATAACTAGGTAAAATGTTAAGACGCACATCGCTTTCATTTTCGAGAAAAATAAATGTAAAGTTCAAGTCCACTCCATCCAAATTTCCAAATATATTTATTAATTTTTATAAAATTATTTGGTATTTTATGCAATAAATAATTGAATAATTTAATCCTACAATCTGTGATTTCCAAGTTTAATACCCCCTTGTAAAATATGTATTAACGTAGCAATTAATCTTGTTGCAATACACTGCTGGTCAGTCAATATCGAAAATTAAAAGACTCACCAGGCATAGGTCGATGTACAGCGGTGACGTATCTATTGCCCTCCATGTATCCACGGTCAGGCTCCGCGTGGTGACCATGATGGCCGCTGTGTATGTTGTGCTGGTGCGAGTAGAACCCGTCCGGGGGGTGCAAGGTCACCCCACCGCTGTTCTCCTCCTCATCAACCTTCTGCGAGAAGCTGGAACAAATTGTAGTCGTTAGTATTTATGTGTGCGAAATATCTAGTCCTCTAGTGGGCGGGGGCAGTTACACTTCTGTGTTTGTTTCATTGATCACTAATTACACGCCCTGGCTTACACGGTTACAATGTAGTTGTACTATAGAAAAAAAAAAAAACAAAAATCTGATGATACTCGTTGATAATATAGCTTTCTGTTGGTGAAATAATTTTTAAAATCGGTCGAGTAGTTTTTGAGTTTAATCGTAACAAACCTTTCCTCTTCATAATATTAGTATAGATTTTTATTTACAATCATGCATGCATCATTTTGCATGATCATTTGATTTAATAGGATTTTTTTTTCAACGGTTACGGTCAATTTATTGAGTTTTTATAATAATAATATAAAAACTCTTTAATCAAATTTAAAAGTTCTTTATTTGATTATATTTTTTAGTAAAATTGTGTCACTAATTTGTTATTCATTTCTTGTATTTTCTAACAAAGGTTATGGGCCCAGAACTCTGGAGCAATATTTTACAAAATAAATATAGGAAGAAGTAAACTAATCATTGTTGATAAAGTAACTAGTGAGAATCGATTTTTTCTTTTTCTTTCTTTTCGAAATAATGGCTTCAAGTATACGAATCGAATTGTTAAAAAAGGACAATTACGAGACTTGGAAAATACAAGTAGAAGCATTGTTGATTAGACATGACTTATGGGAATATGTGAGTGGAGAAAAAACTAGACCTCCAGATGATTCCAGCATGTGGGAAAGAACTGATAAAAAGGCGAGATCAGAATTGATCTTAGCTATGGATCCGAGTGTAGTTCGTCACGTGAAGAACGAGAGCACTGCGCGGGATGTTTGGCTGAAATTAGAGAGTTTATTCGCATCTCGAGGACCGGCTAAGAAGGCGACAATCATGAAAAGACTATTTTTGCACAAGATGATAGGTACTGAGAATGTAAGTGAACACCTTGACTTATTTTTCGAAGCTGTCGATAAATTAGAGGGAATGGATATAAAAATACATGATGATCTTTTGGCAATAATGTTGCTTCACAGTCTACCGGAAAGTTACGATAATTTTCGCTGTGCCATCGAAAGTCGAGATGACCTTCCGAAGCCAGAGATTTTAAAGATTAAAATATTAGAGGAATATGAATCAAGAATGATAAATGACTATAAAACCGACGAACATGCAGATGTGATGTTTACATATAAGACTAGAAATTCGCAAAATCCTGAAGAAAATACTAGTAAAAAAAATAAGAAGAATTGGCAACCGAAGAGAAGAGTATTGATATGTTATCGCTGTAACTGTGTAGGGCATATAGCTTCTAATTGTAATAAGCAAATAAAAATGCAACAGTGTTCGAATAATGTAGACATAAATGATGATAGTTTAATGTGTCTGAATATTCCAGGTTCAGAAGAATGCGGTATAATTGATTCATTTAAACAGCAATGGGTACTTGACTCTGGGTGTACGTCTCATTTATGCAACGATATAAATAAATTTGGTACTACTTTTGAAGCTATTGGTGGTAAATTAAAACTAGCCACTAATATGAATACTGAGGTTAAAGGTAAGGGTGTAGTTAGACTGTCGGCATTGGGTGAAAAAGCAGTAGGTCCTATTGAGTTTAAAGAATCACTATTTGTACCAGATTTAAGAACTAATTTAATTTCGGTAGCTAGAATAACTGACAACGGATACGACGTTCTTTTTACGCGTGACATGGCAAAACTTATAGATTGCAATGGTAAAACTAAACTAACGGCACCTCGTAAAGGTAACTTGTATTGTATTCATGAATGCGAATCTGTGAATTTAGTCACTACTGATGTTCATAAGGATTTGCAGTGTTGGCATGAACGTCTTGGACATTTAAATGTAAACGATATGGCAAAGTTACTTAATAAAACAGGTAGAAAATTAAATGGGAATGACATCCATATATTGCGTAATTGTGATATTTGTGCTAGAGGGAAGATGTCAGCCTTACCATTTTTAGAATCTAGTGGGCCTTGTGATGAGAAATTACGTATTGTCTATTCTGACATTGTAGGACCAATGAGATGTGAATCAAAAATAGGTGCCAAATATTTTATAACTTTTATAGATGACTGTACACGTTGGTGCGAGGTATATTTTCTTAAAAGTAAGAGTAAGGCTTTAGAAGCTTTTAAGATATACAAACAATATATGGAGAATTTTACCGGACTTAAAATTAAGTATTTACAAACTGATAATGGCGGTGAATATTGTAGCGCTGAATTTTCTGAATTTCTTCGCCAAGAAGGAATTTCAAGAAGATTGACTGTTGCTTATACTCCACAACAAAATGGAGTAGCCGAGCGAATGAATCGCACCTTAGTTGAAATGGCCAGATGTATGCTTTTGGGTTGCGAGCTGTCCATGGATTTTTGGGCTGAAGCCGTAGATACGGCATGCTTTGTTAGGAACCGATGTCCAACTGCTGCATTAAAGCACGCCATTCCATATGAAAAATGGGTTGGAAAACCGGTTAGGATAGATTATCTTCGTATGTTTGGATCTAAGGTCCATATATTGGATAAACGTCTTAATAAGGACAAGTTCGCTGCTCGTGCAATACAAGGTGTATTTGTGGGTTATCCGAAAACATCCAAAGGTTTTAGAGTATGGATACCAGAACTTAAAAAATTCATGGTCGTAAGAGATATAAGATTTCATGAATTTATGACGACAACAAGTATTGTAAATAATGATAAGGTTGAGGATCAGAACGGAAAGAATTTTATAGATATTTTGTGTTTTAATAAAGAGTCAAAAGAGGTTACATATTCGGAAAGTAATAGAGAAAATGATATATTAATTGAACCTACAACTTTACCGATGTTAAGCGAAAATGAACTTGTAGAAATAGTACCAAGTTCAAGTATAGAAGCATCAGAAATGCATACGCTTCCTTTAAAAAGACTTCGAGGAAGGCCTAAATTATTACGAACTGGAGCTGTGGGCCGCCCTAAAAGGGTTTACAGAATGGGTGAAATTGAAGAACAATCAACTGATTGTGATGCTGGTCTCGATCCAGAAACCGATGCTGGTCTTGAATCAGAGACTGAATTCCCTATTCAAAGAGAACAACGAATGCAAAGCTCAAATGATATCTCTTTAAGAGACAACACTGATTTTGCGGGTGCCATGGAAATATCTTTAGAAAATGCTTTGAAAAGTGATGAATATTTTAAATGGGAAGAGGCAATATTATCTGAAATAAGAAGTCTAGTTCAAATGGACACGTGGAAAATTGTGAAGAGACCAGAGAATAAAAATATTGTAGGATGCCGATATGTCTTGACTACAAAAGTGAATATCGATAAATCAACAAAGAAAAAGGCCAGACTTGTGGCTCAAGGGTTTACTCAATGTTTTGGAGTTGATTACGAAAAAACTTTTGCGCCTGTTGTGAGGTTGGATTCAGTAAGATTACTAATGGCTCTTTCTGTAGAATTGGATCTTGAAATTCATCAGCTGGATATAAACACAGCTTACTTGAACGGATATCTTAATGAAGATATTTATATGCGAGTTCCAAAGTTACTAAAAGAATGTTTGATTAAATTGATACATAACAAAGATGAGGATGCGAATATAATTCAGCGTGCAAAGATAATGCTGAATGATTTAGAGGCTGGTGGTGACACTTGCTTATTAAAAAAATCTTTGTACGGTTTAAAGCAAGCTGGAAGACAGTGGAATTTAAGACTTGATAGCAAACTGAAAGGAATGGGCTTAAAACAAAGTTTAAATGAACCTTGTTTCTATATGAGGAATGAGGGAAATCAGTATTTATTTGTATTAGTTTTTGTAGATGACATTTTGATAGCATCTCAGCAAGGAGATCGAATATCGCGTTTTAAAAATGAACTAAAAAAGGAATTTGATCTGAAGGATTATGGTGAAACAAAATATTTTTTGGGTATTGACATTAAGAAAAATGACAATGGCATTACTCTGTCTCAAGAACAATATATAAAAGATATTTTGCAAAAATTTGGAGTAGAAGATGGTAAAAGTTATACTACTCCAATGGAATTGAGTAGTTCTAAAACTGAACAGATTAAAAAAGTAGAAGTTGGTGATAACAAATGGCCATATAGGGAGTTGATTGGGTCTCTCATGTATTTAAGTACTGCAACTAGGCCTGACATAACAAACTCTGTATGTAAATTAGCACAGTTTGCTAGTAAGCCAGAAAAGAAGCACTGGTTGGCTGCAAAACGCATATTAAGGTACTTAAAGGGCACCATCAATTATGGACTTATTTTCAAAAAGGACGGTAAGTCTTTAGAGGGATATTGTGATGCAGATTGGGGAAGCTGTACCGTAGATAGGCGATCGTTTTCAGGCTATGCTTTTATTTTATCGGGTGCTTGTATATCTTGGTGTTCTAAAAAGCAACGAACTGTAGCAACATCTAGCTGTGAAGCGGAGTATATTAGTATTGCAGAAGCTATGAAGGAAGCTCTTTATTTACAAAGCTTCCTTAAAGAATTAGGACTTGAAAGGTACGCTGCCGTTTCACTTAATTCCGATAGTAGATCTGCAATTTATCTTGCAGAAGACCCAGTTCTTCATGCGAGAAGTAAGCATATTGATATTAAATATCATTTTATAAGAGGGGTATTAAAACAAAATATCGACATAAAATTGAGACATATACCCACGGAGCACATGTTAGCGGATGTGCTAACCAAACCACTAGGGCGTATTAAACACCACAAATGTATATTTGGTTTAGGTGTTAAACCTGTTTAGTTTATTTCAGAATTTTTAAATTTGAAGCGGGTGTATTGAGTTTTTATAATAATAATATAAAAACTCTTTAATCAAATTTAAAAGTTCTTTATTTGATTATATTTTTTAGTAAAATTGTGTCACTAATTTGTTATTCATTTCTTGTATTTTCTAACACAATTCAATTGACCTGTGGATAGGACTTTTATGTCCCTAGTTGTACGACATCAAAAAAATATGTATAATAGAAAACCATTGTATAAACATAAGTTTACGACAAAACAGTAGAAATCAAATATAATGTCCTAAAAATAGGACAGCGGAAATGTGTTAATTAAGAAGTACTGGTACCAATCGTGATTTTTCAATTCGATACATTATGTACCTCTTGAAAGCGACCATCAGTATAAATAAATACCTACCTAACTAACAAACAATAATTACTCTGAGAGTTAAACTTTTATATTATATTACTTTAAGATTATTATCAAACCGGTTGTACTACTTTCATATGCACTTTCAAACAAATATTGGATTTAAAGACGTGTAGTCGAATCACAAAATTGATTTCGTACGCCACAGGACTATTATTATATATTTAAACCTAGTAAAAAGCTTAACTAATCAGGCAAAAAAAAAACATTATAATAATCTATGTCTATCCTAATATTATAAAGAGGATTTATTTGTATTAATTGAATAAACTTAAAACTACTGGACAGATTTTAAAAATTCTTTCACCAATAGAAAGCTACATTAACAGCGAGCAACATACGCATATATTATTTATATATATATTATTTAGTACATCTACATTGTAGCCGTGTGAAGCCGGGGCCGTTGCTATCTGTATCTATAAAATTTTATTTATTATTGTGTATTATTGTCGAATAAAGTATGTCTATGTGCTATAAAATCCCAAAACACAATAATTTTACTTTTTGCATCCTACACGTAAAGTGAAATGCAATATGTAAGTACCTTATTATACTCGTAATATTTTACTAACTGTACCCGCATGTGTTGCAGTGCCAATTGGCACGTAAAGTAAAAAAGTGTTTGTTTTTTTGTAAGGAACCTACGCGGGAACCAGAACATCTCACCAAAGTTTCATCATATGTGATTACCTAATTATATTATCCTCTATGCACTATTCAACAGATTTTTTGAATAGTGCATAGAGGACAGACGCCGTTTCCGGCGGTTTTTCCGAATCTATACGACTTGGGAACCGTCAAGTAAACCACCTGGACATATTGTTTCCCCCTTAATTTAGGGGGAAAACCCCCAAGTTGGCATCACTGGATCACTCACCATCAGTTGAGCCACAAGCCCCTATAAAAATAATTATATATGAACTATATACCATCTGACACTTCAGTGGCCCTAATTTTTCGGTCTATTGTTTTTATAATTGCGTCCTCATTATTTATTACAGTATACAGATAGAGTGAGCTAAACGCCTCCCCAGAATGTAGGTTAGGTCAAGCTTTCAAACCTTACAACAATTATATTTGAGCTTGCAACGGTCAAGAAGAATGACGCTATTAAAATAATAAATTTCATACGAATTTCACATTTCAAATGCGAGCGATTTTTTTTTAAAATATTATAATTTTGTTTTGTTTGTTTAAGTTTTAGTTAGTTATGTTAAATTTATATCGATGGCAAAAAAAAATTATTTTCAAAAATTTGGTTATCTTTCTTATTGCTTTTTCCTGCGTCATTTGTTCTAGGTTTCATGAATCTACGAAAAAACTTTTTGTCACTCATATATTTTTATAGTGTTTTTCGTTCATTCCAAATCTATATCTTAATTAATATTATAATGAGGAAATATTTGTTTGTTTGTTACGATTTAAATCAAAAACTACTCGAGCGATTTTAAAAATTCTTTCACCGATAGAAAGCTCATCAGCGAGTATTTTTTACATTGCACCCGTGCGAAGTCGGGCGTGTTGTTAGTTTTAAATAAAAATATACTTATCAGGTATGAACTACCATTAAGTGAACTTCAGTCTGCCGATATCTAACATAATAGAATCGGTCATATTTTACATAAGAAAGGATAGTTTTTCTATAATAGTGTTAACAGAAAAACAATAAAACCGAATTAAACTCGTTCTTACTTCCGTCAACCGATAACAATGTCTTTTGCCAGCGTTCATTGATAATATAAATACCTATACGATAACGAATAATGTTTGCGAAGATAATTTGGGATATATTTAATAGTAGTTGTAAAATGTAAATTGCTCTCAGATAAGAAGTATTTAAAAGCCCTACGATAACGTGAAACTGTTATTTAGGTAAAAGTCTTCGTTATTACGACAATATTAATATAATAGATGCCTGATCGTGTTTTTGGATCATGTTTACGCAAAAATAAAGCGACAGATTGAATTGACTTTCTGTATTTATATGTTTTGAGTTTTTTGGTAGAACATCATTAATCACTTATACAACCGAAGCCGCGAACATACTATTAATAAAAAAATACTTAAATATACTACATAAATCTCACACCATCTTCTCTATTGAAGTTCGAGTGTTTTTTAATTATTGAAATTACCTCGAAATTGCCTCGCGTACCTACTAGTCTGGGAGAGAATCTACTTTCTCTTGCAAAAATCTATCTGCATTTTCGATTGCATCTCCGCAGGAATAGATGGCATTAATATGACAACTTTGTGATATTTCCAATTAGACAGCTGTCACCTTTAAGTCTGTACGGACCAAGGACTTTATATATATAACATATATAAAGTCCTTGTTACGGACATACTGAAAGGTGACCACGGTTGCTGAAAAGCATCCGACACGTCGGGATAAATAATATCAATAATAAATCGCGTTTAATCCGGTATAAAGTATTTTATTTAAACTTTAATATGATCTAATACATCTATATATTGATCTATTTCTTTAGAGACATTGAAAATGTTATCGAAGTGACTGAATTTTGAACCTTCGAAATAAACTTCACTAGTTGATTGCCCACTATATAGTGTTACACTTAGATAACGTGTAAAATAGGTTTAAACTTAATTTTAGGGCAATTAGCATTGTCAAGGGCACTTTACAAGAATATCAGATAATATACATAATATATAAGAATATATTTAATAGTCTTGCAAATATTATTCTTTATTTTAAAAAATATGTACCTATAACACTAGAATATTGTTATCACGCGATAAACAAAATGACAGCGATTTTCACAAGAGAATAAACAGATCGAGGTATCCCTCAACCATAAAACAAACTCTAAAGTTAACAATACCAAAAACTAGTAATTATAGCCATAAAAAGATTTTTATTATAGTAGGAGAGCCCACTGCAAGATTTCTTCCCGGATCGGACTTACGGACAAATCATATACGATTAGATGGCGAATGTAGTGGTGGTCGCCGGACATGATAAACCCTGTATCTTGACCGAAGGGTTGATAAAAAGGCCACTTCCGGTCAATTTTTCGTCAAGGTCAAAGGTGGCAGCTCTATTTTTTCATGTTCAACCCATCCTTATACCGTTCCGCCCAGATGTTACTCAAATGCAGTGAGCAATATGCAATAATTTTCCCTTTGTGTGTAGTAAATACATACAAAAACAAACAAACACGCTATCAGGCAGTCCTCGGTGAGATATTTATCAGACGCTATCTGTACCTTCGTAGATATTGCGCGACTGCTATCACACTGTTTGCGCTGTCAAAACATCTGGGACGCTCGCGGACTCTCGAATGAGAGTTTGATGTAAAATATTATTGTAGTATACCTAAATATTCTACCTCACGAAGTCTATGTTTGGCTAATGGCTATGAATTTTATCAGGCGTGCAGATATATGTATATATTTTTTTGAATCTTGGGAAACATATTTCTAAAAGAACATTTAAAAAAATCACTAACCTAACCTTAGCCTTAGACCCAATTAATCAAATTTGGACGCTGAAAGGTCAGAATTGGGGATCAGAAACATTGTAATACTTCAACTTTCAACCCCGTGTTTCTTTCGCTTAAACGCCGATTTTCGATTTTTGTCACTCAAGAAAATCGTTGAGAAGAAATAGCCGATAGAATAGTAAGAAATAAAACTCTACTGAAGGACACCTCAATTGCTATCATGAAAAAAAAGAATTTATATCTCAAAAATAGGCCATGTATGAAATGAAAAATATATGGGGACTAGAAAGACGTCGATTTTATAAATAAAACGTATAGAATATAATTGTAGTTCAATTGTTTTTTTTTTAACGGGATTTTATTTTGTTTCACGTGTCCTCTCTCTGTCTGTAATCAAATGTTACAAGTTGAATATGACTAAACATTCTTAAAAAAATTGCAGTTCATGAGTCATTGAACATTAGAAGATGGTGGAAGAAAGCTTGTTTTGAAAACCATACTGTTAATATATACCAGTTTCATATAATTCTAAGTAAAAACAGCCTAAGAATATTAAAATTTCCGGAGTCTCCGAGTACTTATAACAGAACATGGTAATTCGCAATATGATTAACGTTGTAACTTGAATGCCATAGAGACCGGTGGAGCGTACAAATTTTACCGTACCAGTTCCGTTCTTTACACCAGACCATGAATAATTAATATACGTTACTATAACGTGGCTGCAAAGTAAGTCAGTGGACAGCTATTGTAGCCTCCATTTTATATGCCAAAGCATTGAACGCACTTTGATTAGATTGATGGATATTATAAATGATTTTCCATCGGAACGATATAAAAATTCCTTTCAATTTTTTTTGAACCCTAACAGGATTGGGGCTGAGTATTTAGCCACAAAGCTGGTATTCTGTTCTAACCCAGGAAAGTAGCCGTAAGAAATACTATTGAAAAAAAAAAGAATTTAATATTTGATTCGAAATCGTTTGTACCCAGATCTATGGGTAAAGACTCTCACGAAATAGAACATACGACATTATTATATTTATTTATTGAGGAAAACCTTCAGTAATTGGGATATGCATGACTTGAATAAATGATACATAACAATAGCTGAAACAATTTTCACAATTAGTTTATTACATTACACTGTTCCGCTTACAGGGCAACGCAAAATATATGTACTAATCATTAGTCAACAGTGTATTTGCAATAGTAAACAGTCGTTCAACCACATTTTTGTAAATGTTTTTGAACCTGTGAAGTGTCAGTCTATAGATTTCACAATACCGGATAAAAATCAAATAAAAAAGAGGCCGAAAGCGCATCATGTCCTTTGGCTGAGGTATCATCTACCATCAAACGAGCCTCAGGCTCGTCTTTCGACATCCGACATAATATAATTGTACCATTTGTATAAAATATATAAAAAGATTTTATATTGTTTATCACAATGCCATAAAATACTCACACGTCGCAATATATCTTACGCAACATACAAAAGTAACATTAAAAAATACCTTTATCTATTTATCATATTGCTTCAGTTTTCTTTACTATCTGTCGTAAAATCCTCTTGGGTTGTTATCCACGACATTTGATATCTACTTTAGGTACCCACGTCTTGGATTCCAGCCAGAAGTTTGTAATAAGAAATACCTAGGAAGAACTCGATTCCGTATTGCCACAAACAAGGTCATAATTTCTACCTTTACTATGTTTAGGAAATAAAAGTTATATATTGTATCATAATAAGCATGTTTTGGCATCTAAGAGTAAGGTCTGTCTGAAGAACATCTGACAGTAATATACTATACCCTCGAAATTCGGACGTTTTGCGATTCGTTTTAAAATATAAACCAACGGGTTCATATGCAAAAAATATTTTTTTTACTCTTATTTTTAGATAATAAAACACGAAGGTTGCGGTAAAACTCTGAAGAAACCGAGTTGTGTCGTATTGTACTTATATCTAGCGTCGAAGGAGTCGAGAGATAGTCACGATACGGGTTAGAAAGTTCGAGAAAAGCACTTAGATGCAACAATTTGAACCTCTCTGCAACCGCGCTGTCAGTGCCTGTATAATGACATTGTTGCGAGAAAGCAAATACTTATTGACCTAAATAGCTCTCTATTTAAACTATTGTATTTGAAACAAATAGGAGATAAAATATTCCGACCGGGTAATGAACCACCCGTTCATAGATATAAAAACCGTGAAATGGATATTACGCGTGTCTGTTTGTCTATGGATCTTTGAATGTTGAACGTAAAGTAAGGTTGACTGAGAATCATTGACTGATGTTCTGTGGGTGAGGTTGTGAAAATGTGAAAAATCACTACAACTTTTACTTTCATACTTATTAGAATTTACAGTCGACCCCCTACATATTGTATTAAAATTAAGTGACAAACTGAAGTTCACTCACCATTTGTTTATTTTGAAAGATGTGTCACATTTAGTCTCTACATTAAATTTAAGAAAGTCCACGAGAACCCGTAACTCGATAGAATATTGCGAATTGCAATATGTAAACTAGTGCATACTATTGCTAGAACTGTTGTATGGTGAGAGAAAACCATGATCCTATTAAGCTAATATTGGATTTATTATACAGACGTGAAAAATAATCTATACTATAATATTATTGACTAAAAAGGTAAAGTTTGTGAGGTTGTATGGGGTAATCTCTGGATCTACTAACCCGATTTTAAAAAATCTTTCACCAATAGAAAGCTACATTATTTTTGTGTGTACATCTACGTTGCACCCGTGCGAAGCCGCGGCGTATTGCTTGTATATTATCTGTTGCCAATGATCTTGATCATATTTTAATTATAGCTGTCTATAATTGTCAGTGTTTTGACCACTATCCCACTTGAAGGCAAATGGTAATGCGACTAGGGTGGTAAATCTCAACTTTCTAAACCTCTCTTTCTATTACCTATTTCCTATTTACTCTCACTTTGAAGATGTACTTATCAATATCTTATAAATATTTAAGTCAACTTAGATAGAGGAAGATAGACAATACATTAATAAGTCATACGTACTATTTTTATTAAATTTTCATAGATATAACAGTCGATGAAGATTTTCTTATATATTTTTGTTGCTGCCCGTAGTTTCCGATCCGAATCAATATCTTATGTAGGTACATATTCGGACATTATAAATCACTTAATTGCAATTGTAAATATTATTAGTTATTTAACTAATATCAAATATTCATGTAGTAAGACAGTACATCAAATATAGAAACTGCAGTTCTGTTAAACAGTGCACGATTATATCATCGTTTGTTTTATAACATTCAATACAATACCGCAACTTGAACTAAAACTGGAATATTTCAAAATATCCTTTTGTACAACCGATAGCCTTAAATTCCATTACAACACTGACAAAGCTCAATTGTTAATATAAAACAACTTCCTACACAATTATTACTTTCATACGACATTCGCGAGTTATTGTAAAACAGTCACACGAGTCTAGAATGCACTGAAATAAACATAACATAACCATAGCCGTTCAAATGCCTAATTAGATTTCGCTTTAACCTTGTAAACGTTTGTAATGTAAAATAAACCTTACATCTATATGAATTGGAGTCAGTTTTGTGAACACAGCGTGACATTACAGTAAATTTTTATGGCACGGATAATTTAAGTGATAAAGGCTGCCAATTAATTCCTTCCCCTATCGCTGTTATTGGAGCGGCGCCAGGGCACGGCCTTGTGGAACACCCTTAAGTGGAACGGTACATACGTCCCAGTTTTCGAAATAATTTCTGTATATACTCCGTCTCAGTTCACTTCTAGGTCAGATAACATATTCCGGAGCGATGCAGGTCAATAGAATGTAATCAGAAACATGAGTTAACGTAGATACACGCTGTCATTAGTAACTGTTAATCCTAGCTGAAAATTTTAATGAGGAAAAATAATTTTAAATTTTAATTATAGACATAAAAACAAAATTACGTTTGCTTTGTATGAAGAGTTGAATTATAAAAGCGTAAGAGACTCGCGACTAGGGAAAACAATCCCGGGATCCCGAATCCCGGGATCCCGGGATCCCGGCCGTTTTCTGATCCCGTAAATCCCGGGACTGTACTTGGCCAATCCCGGGATTTTCGGGATTGCCACAAACAGGTTTATTTTGTATTTCGTAGTCCGTTGCGCCTTGACAATAACCTTTCCTAGATTATATTAATAGTATTTATTGTAATAAATGTAAAAATAACGACAAAAACAACCCTTAGATACGTTTTTCGTAGACCTTAGAAGGGACCTCCCATCTCGGAATACTTCCATATTATGATACTCTTTAGGTCATTACCCAACTGGCCAACAGGGGCATCTCCCGATCACCTCATATCATATTATAATATTGTATATAAACTAAGAAGTAGGCTTGGAAGTCAATTTATGTATTTTAAAATTCTAAATAGTTTTTTTGTATTGTCATTTTGATTTCTTGCAAAATTATAATTTTTATTATTTGATCTATTTTATTTTCTTAGTAATACTTTTTTTTTTAAAGAAATTACACATTTTTTTTCATTTGAGCCCAATTAGAAACGGGCTCAAATGAAAATAATAATCATATAGTCTAATCCCGGGATAGTCCCGGGATCCCGGGATTACGCAACAAAAATCCCGTAATCCCGGGATTGAAAAATATGCTCGGGATTGTGTTCCCTACTCGCGACTCACACCTTAATTCTCAAGTGTAATTTCGAAATGAAACGAAATGGAACGATCTATTGTCGCTGGGCAGAAGAGGGGTAGTTCTCTATTCAGTCGTAGACTTGATTAATACAGCTGAATGCACCTCGTTGCAGGACTGACCCATTTTTAAAAAATATAGTTATTAAACAAGCCACGTTTGTGAGGGCGAGATTGCCTGGTTTAACGAAATGGCTTGCGGCTTGAGTTTTTCAACGATTTCAATCTGTGTTTTCAATTAAAATACTGCAACCGTTTACAAATTATAAAAATGTATCTACATTTTTCTAAATAAATAAAACTACTGACAATTTTTAAACGAATTTAAATATTATGAAGATTGGAGTAGGTACTATACCGTGCTAGTTATATACCTTCTGGTCAAGTTACAGATGATCTATTTGGATCAAATCCAAAGTATTTTAGCAAAGTTGTTATATACGATGAAATTTTGAACTGTAGACCTAAATACTGAATTAGGTCAGACTTGACTGCCCATATTATCTGGGACTTCAAATTCAGCTGTCTAAGCGAATTTTAATGTATTGTACATTTATAATCCTCAGTTGGGTAAATTTCCATAACATTTTCTACTTATTTATCAAATTTTATAATAGGTTTTCTTTTAACAAAGGTTTAGGTTCTCCCTATGATTATCAATTTTTTGTGTGTGTTCTTTCGTTTTTAATACAAATAAATTGGTAGAATCTATATGTATATATCAAGATTCAGTTTGTTACTCACCCGTACTCTGGCTTCTGACAAAACCAGGACCTTGTCAGCTTAGCAGCCTCTAAGAGTACTCCACCCAGATCACCGATCCTCATACCAGTGCAGCACCCATCACCTTCACCGTCACCCTCCACAAGCACTACCTTAGACTCTGACTTCGCCACTTTGCTTTCTTCACTTTTTCCAACACGTCAATTCACTTTTTCCTCATTAATTGTGACATCGTTTATTTGCGATTCGACATTTATATTGACAGTTTCATTTTATGCACTAATGATATTGATTTATTATAGTTTCACAAGTTTATTGTTGTTTAACTTTCACTCACTGTATTTCTCTATATTGTGTATCTTTATAAGATAGTTATTTATATGCACTTGTTAACCTTTAAACAGACAATTAATATAAACTAAATTTTCAAACAAGAAACACGGTGTGAATTACTTGTATTGTACAAAAGTAAACAAAGTAATGGATTGTAAGGTTAAACCTTGAAGACATTCACTTATATCATTCGATTAGCACTAGTCTTAAAACAACAGTACGTAATTAAGATTGGAATTGTAAGACAATAAGAAGAAAACCGAGATTTAATGACAAATAAATATGTATATCATAAGTAAAAAAATAAACTAATATTTCAAAGCACAGCAGCTGGTTTGTAACCGGAGTTAACAGTGTAC
This sequence comes from Anthocharis cardamines, assembly GCA_905404175.1. Classification (NCBI taxonomy): domain Eukaryota; kingdom Metazoa; phylum Arthropoda; class Insecta; order Lepidoptera; family Pieridae; genus Anthocharis; species Anthocharis cardamines. Next base: position 5,048,120 of record FR989975.1, read on the forward strand.
AAGACATTGAGAATTAGTAGAATGAGTAGAAGTAGTAGAAGTAGAATTATTAAAGAAAGTAAATTTCGAATTGAATTTAATAATTTTTGAAGAACGACTCATAGAAACTGGTACTAAGCCATATACAAAATCTGAAAAATTGGAGCAACCAACACAAGAAATTTCTAGCGATAGGTATATCGATTTTCAAATGATGTATGTAAACACTGATACATATAATGATTCTGCAAGTCATAGACAATTCAACTCACAATGAACACATTAACTATGGACGTGAGTATCGAAGCCTACTTTTCTTTTTCATATAATACAATCATTCATCTGAGAAACCTGATAATTATATTGCTATTAAACGAGAAATAACTAATATGACGTAGCTTCTAATGTAACGACGACGACTTCCAGTAATCAGTAAAATGCAATCAACAAAGGTTTTATAGTAAAAAATAAAACACTAAATGACGCTCGCAAAATAAAAATAGCTAAACAATATCTAATCAAAATAACAAAGAAACATGATGTCACCGTAAAGCGAGATGTGGAAAACTACAATACACAAACGATTTATGTTTTACAATATTTTAAATACATACTATACATTATAATGGTAAATTTAAGAAACATAGTGTTTCCTGGTTGTAGTCTAAACGGTTTAAATGGTTTTGATATACAAACATTAAAAATATATCAAAATCGGTTCAGCGATTCGGGAGGAGTTCAGTGACATACACAAGTACAGAAGAATTATTTATCTATACTAACATTATACAGAGGAAAAATTTGTATTTTTGTATGTTATGAATAAACTCAAACTACTGGACCGATTTTAAAAAAATCAGCAATAGAAAGCTACATTATCAGCGAGCAACATAGGTTATTTTATGTATAGTACATCTACAATGCACCCATGTGAAGCCGGGGCGATTTGCTAGTATATGTATAAAGATAGAATAACTATTTCAAACTGAATTCTATTATTTAGTGGTGCATCATCGAGAGCTGCGGAATTGTAGGTATTGTGTATCTTAATGATATACAATTTCAATGACATTCACACGACACCACTCGACTTTGATAGCCGGATTGAGTATCGGAGCTGGTGTCAACGTCGATTTTAGCATTTAGGTTAAGATTGCAGTGAACGGTAAATAATAATAATAAATAATGTCATGGATTAACGTAAAGATTATCTGTTTAAAAACAGTAGGGCTATTACCAAAATCGATATACGAAGTTTCGTTTGACGGAACGTACATATTCCTATTACGAAAGTGTTTCGGATCCGACGATCGATGCGAAGTTCGCGATTAGACATTTTGCCTTTCGTTTACCTTATTACCAAGTTCACTTGACGATTACTTTTTCGTTGTTTGACATTATTGTAATCGTAACAATAACCTCACTTTTTACGACAGACTTGTAGCTTTCGTTTAATATAAACATTATTTATTTTTATTCTAAAATGGCACGTTTTTTGTTGTACGAAGAGGTATTGCACGAAGAAAATCATAAAAGAGCCAAAGAACGCTTATGCTTTGACAATATTTTTTAAATAAGCAAATTCCCGATGAGGAATTTGTTCTAAAATATCACCTTAGTCGAACTTTATTATATTTGAAAATCTGTGCGAAGAGATAAAAGCAATTATGCCTCCCAACAAAAATGCCAGAGGAATTGATCTTACTATCAAGGTAAGTTATATTATTAAGGTTTCCAACTTTATCACATTTCTTATAAGATCTCAATATTTAAGTCCTAATTATGTAGAACATTCATTTATTAGTAAGTATATAAAATATATATAATAATATTTATATTTAATAATATATAATAGTTTTTTTTGTTCCCTACAAATAATTAAATAATACTTATAACTTTACTCACTAAAAACTTCAAATCTTTAAATTAGTTTACAAAAACCCGCGAAACAATTGTGAACTAACCACAGATTAGGTAAAGATAGAATGTAATAAATGACATTATGTTCCGTCAAACTTTTAATAAAAATATTATTTTCTTGCAATAAAATAGAATTCGTTTTTAAAAAGATAGCATAACAGTTATATAATGCAATTCCACTATTTAATTACAAGTTTTCATGATGAAAAGCCTTTTTATAAGTTTCTTATTTGTTATCGGTTTTCGCACGTTTTTATCGGAAATATAAGGATGTACACTCAAATCATCTTTTTGCAATATCTTCATGTCTATGGTTACGAAACGAAGTCCGTCCGTAGTATTCGGATCCGAACTGCTTTGGTAATAGGTTTGAATACGAAGTTCGTTGTTCTTTCGTTTCGGCCCGAAACTTCGGCGTTCGATTTTCGTAATAGGCCTCCTGTAGGGCTATTACCAAAATCGAAATACGAAGTTTCGTTTGACGGAACGTACATTTTCCTATTACGAAAGTGTTTCGGATCCGACGATCGATGCGAAGTTCGCGATTAGACATTTTGCCTTTCGTTTACCTTATTACCAAGTTCACTTGACGATTACTTTTTCGTTGTTTGACATTATTGTAATCGTAACAATAACCTCACTTTTTACGACAGACTTGTAGCTTTCGTTTAATATAAACATTATTTATTTTTATTCTAAAATGGCACGTTTTTTGTTGTACGAAGAGGTATTGCACGAAGAAAATCATAAAAGAGCCAAAGAACGACTTAGGCTTGGACAATATTTTTTAAATAAGCAAATTCCCGATGAGGAATTTGTTCTAAAATATCACCTTAGTCGAACTTTATTATATTTGAAAATCTGTGCGAAGAGATAAAACCAATTATGCCTCCCAACAAAAATGCCAGAGGAATTGATCTTACTATCAAGGTAAGTTATATTATTAAGGTTTCCAACTTTATCACATTTCTTATAAGAACTCAATATTTAAGTCCTAATTATGTAGAACATTCATTTATTAGTAGGTATATAAAATATATATAATAATATTTATATTTAATAATATATAATAGTTTTTTTTTGTTCCCTACAAATAATTAAATATTAATTATAACTTTACTCACTAAAAACTTCAAATCTTTAAATTAGTTTACAAAAACCCGCGAAACAATTGTGAACTAACCACAGATTAGGTAAAGATAGAATGTAATAAATGACATATGTTCCGTCAAACTTTTAATAAAAATATTATTTTCTTGCAATAAAATAGAATTCGTTTTTAAAAAGATAGCATAACAGTTATATAATGCAATTCCACTATTTAATTACAAGTTTTCATGACGAAAAGCCTTTTTATAAGTTTCTTATTTGTATCGGTTTTCGCACGTTTTTATCGGAAATATAAGGATGTACACTCAAATCATCTTTTTGCAATATCTTCATGTCTATGGTTACGAAACGAAGTCCGTCCGTACTAGTCGGATCCGAACTGCTTTGGTAATAGGTTTGAATACGAAGTTCGTTGTTCTTTCGTTTCGGCCCGAAACTTCGGCGTTCGATTTTCGTAATAGGCCTCCAGAATTGTTTTCGATAGGACTTAACATACTGAATGCCTGCTTTTAGAGAGAGAGAGAAAAATTGCTTAAATAAAATGGCTTAAATCAATAGATTTGCAACGCTATCTAGCTTCATTAGCTACCTTCAAACCTATGGTACTTTTGCATTGTTTATTCGCTTATAATATATTATATTTATCCATTATTGATGCTGCGCTAGTTATATCCTAAGCGTTCTGTTGCATCAGTGCCTACGTTCTAAAAATATTGACATAATCCTCATTGATTATTATTTGTATTGTCAGTATAAATATCGAAACTTGAACTAGAAGGCTAATGAATAGGAAACCAAAGGAGTAACTAATAATAATTAATTATTGGAAAGAGATGTGTTCCTCAATAACTAAATGTCAATAGTTGTATTTTACATTTAATTTTTGTATATCTATATCAAAATAAAACAGTAGAATGGAAATTTCTGTACATTGAAAATTATTATCAGAAATTGAGAGGATTAAATCTGCTTGTTCACGCTTATCTTATACTGAAGTGATTTTCATGTAACTTACACATATAATGAGTTTGGTGTGAGGCAACATCAAAACTTTGCTTCACCGAAATAGCATGTCGCTATTTCATTTAAAAAGCTTGCTTAGAGGATCAACCTTAAGAAAAAACCCACGCGAACGATTTTGAAGGCTCCAGCTAATATACACTATAATATATTTTCATAATCCTAAATCAGCTCTAGCAACTCTAACAGGGTGTTCATTGAATATCGAAAATTAAGCGGTCGATTGCATAAACAATGAAATTGAAAGTAATCCAGATTCGCCACAAATAGTCTTCGGTAAAACGAGGAAGTCAAACGAGGCCACGGACTTTATGATTGCAAGTTCGTCAACTGAGACTTTAATTTTATTTTTTGACATTTATAATAATTTATATTATTAAAAATTAATAAATTTATTCGATTTAAAAAAGGTGTACTTGAATAAATTAATTTTATTTTATTAATTAAAAATTGCGTGACATTATCATCGCAATCAAACTAGTTTTTATTCTTTTAATATATTTTCATTTGACAATTTTCATGATTAATCTCGTTACGGAAATGTCTCTACCTCGGTTTAATACTTATGAAATGATTTATTATTCACTCAATAATATCATATTTTTATGAAGAAAAATAGACTAGCGTTTCTCTGCAAATTATTAATGATGATGTTAAATTACATCTGCGTATCAAACGCTTTTTTACTCTTATTTTACGTTTAGAAACTCAAATAATCAAAATTTTAGGCAACCTTCGATTATGACCAAATAATTTAATTGCAATTAAGCAAATTGTTTATAGTATCAACAAGTAAGGTTAATGTGATATATAGATCTCTGGACGGCCTTCGTCATTAATCACTGCGATATTAAGTTACTTACTTGAGCGATTTGGAAATACTATTTTTTTTTATTATTTGGTTGTTGATTTTTTATAACTAACAATATAACTTATATTGTTATGACGGAAGTGGGGGGTAATTTCTGAGGAGAAATTTTAAAAATTCGGCGGAATTAATATTAACATACAATAGATGGAAAAAACCATCAAGTGCATATCGCGCGTTTCGATTTCCGTCTATGAATTACTGAATACTCAAACTAAATAGTAGGTCGACGGCGCATTATTGACTGATGTTGTGGCTGAGGTATCACCTACCAACAAGTGAACCTCATGCTAGTCTGTCGATATCTAACATTAAAAAAATACTATGTTCTATGATAAAATAATTGAACACTGAATCTATGTATATACTATATACAATATACATATAATACATATTTGAATAATCACGAGTGAGTGACGGAGACGAGTGAAACAAATGAGTGCGACAATAATACTGATCTTTATTGATACTTACTTATGTTAAAGATACATATAATATAGCATACACCACAACAATTTTAAAGTGCGTAGACAAGCAGCAATTGCCTCGTATTACAGACGTTTCACTGACTATTCAGTGATTTGATGAAATGACTACAAAGTTTGAGTTCTCTAGATCAAACTGGGTGTCAAAGCTCCATGTCAAACCCATAAAATTCTATTCTACAAACATATGCCACTCGTCTTACCCCTTTATTTCGGTAAACAGCAATTGTATTTTCGTTATCAAATACATAAAACGCAACAGCACATGAATTACGTCACACTTCAATCCAACCGTGGCAATGGCGAGCAGAGATGTCGCCGGCTCACACTGAGTAAATTCAATTAAAACTCAACTTAATTGCAATTGTAATAAAATACAGTTTTAAAGTCAATTTTATAACATCGCTGAAACAACAGTCCAATATTCAGCTATGAAACGGATTTGATATATTATAGCACAATAAATTTTGAATTTTATAAGCACAAGCATAAAGATAATTTTTCAAACATTAAAACATGTAAAATTTGGGATAATTATTGCATTTAAGATTGAGAGGAAGTGTATTTACTATTTAACCCTTTGTGCCATGCAATTTCGGATGAATTTAAATTTTTTTTGGTGTTTCCGCATCAGTCATTCAAATTCAAAATCATTTATTCATTTAGGTAACATATATTCATATCATATATTCATAAATGAGAATTGATGTGCAATAATTTAAAATCATGTATGGTTTTGTTAACAAACCTTAACAAATCGCAATGGTTCTAGATAAAATTCATTAAAGGTTTAAAATAAATTTAAAATGTATTATCCTAAAATAAAACAAACCGTTAATTTGCCAAACAAATACACATATGTATATATTTTATCACGATATTTTCTTTTGTTTATATATTATTAAGGTTTGCCCGCAGCTTCGCTTACTTGTAAAAATACGAATGTTTCCGGGGATAACAGCCTATGTAACCTCGTACGCCGCACTATCTTCTAAACTCTCTCAAAAAAGAAACAATTAGATACTTCGTTTTTGCTTGAAAGACAAACTGGTAATCAAATCAAGCCTTGATTTGTTTACTAGATTGTTTCTTGACTGAAACCCCTTGAAAACTTACTAGATACCAATGGCGAGAAGTTATAACAAGCCGATTCTTATTAGTTTCCCTTTATGTGTATTTAACCCAATACCTAATCTACTAACAAACTAAAAACAGTGAATATGATGGACACCTTTCGTTTAACTTTGAGTCTCCCTCGCATTGTATAAAAGTTCGAAACGCAGAATGAAGTGTTTTTTTTTTGGAATGGCTCACCCTTCGCCACTGTTAGATAATACTATGTTTAGCCGTGATCAGTGACCTTAAGTTATTTTATTTATAAAATAATAAATTAAAACACCTTAATTTAATTATATTATAACATGCATTTAATGTCGTCATGCATGCTGAATCAAATAGTTTATTTTTCTATTATATCACGAAATCACTTAACTATTACGTGTTAAACAATATTATTTATATACCGTGCATAATATATGTTCATAACTTTGATCCATGAGAGAATGCAGTTTGTAATCTATATATATAAAAATGAATTGCTGTTCGTTAGTCTCACTAAAACTCGAGAACGGCTGAACGGATTTATCTTATCTTAGTCTTGCATTGTTCGTGGAGGTCTAGGGAAGGTTTAAAAGCCGAGAAAAAATCAAATAATTTCCGGGAAAACCCTAAAAACAGCCCTTTTCTATTTCCCATACAAACGTTTTCTAGAGTCAATTTAATTATATAATTTCGAAGCCAAAATTGTGGCAGAACAACGTCTGCGGGGTCCACTAGTTATGTATAAAATTGTAAATAAGTTATATATTTTGCGTAAGAACGCTTAACAACTTGCAACCAAAGTTGCAACAAACTTTTGTAAGACAAGTTTGAGAGATATAAATTATTATTGCATATAATCACAGCTTGTTTCTATAAAAGGGTATACTTATAAGTATGTATGGTGTAACTTTACATTAATATTTATCTTTACTTCTATACTAATATTATAAAGAGGAAAGATTTGTATTTTTGTACGTTATGAATAAACTCCAAAAACTACATGACCGATTTCAATCCGTATTCGGATAGTGTAGAATGTAGATGTAGATAGTGTAGATGTCCTGTACATTTTAATACCAGGTATCTACAAAGGAATGTTGATAATTGTGTTAAACATGTGCATGTTTGTACCAATGTTCGCCATTTTGATGCTTCTAAAATACATTAAAATACTTAAAATTATCGATAAAAGCTTGAAGGTATAATATGATTTCGTTAATCCCTCGTCTCCGTAAAAATCTCAAAATAAAACCGAACACCGACGCTTGAAGAAATATTATTCCGGATTTATTTCATATCAACGAACACATCTTTAAAGATAGAAAGATATGAAGAAGCGTCGCGCAAATTGTAAAACATCTTACCTTTTAGGGATAGCAAGAAAGTGGCAATCAGAGCGAATCTTTTACGCATTACACGCACGCGACACGCACACCGGCCGCGGCGTGTAGAGAAAACGCGCAAAGCATGGTACAACAATATTTATCAGGTATTACAATCAAGTTGCAGAAAAATATCAACTTTTTCTATTACAGAGCAGAGAACCAAGCAGGTGGGTTATCTGATGGCAAGTAATCAGCCCATGGATATCCGAGACTAATCAACAATGACTCTATCATAGACAGCATTTTTTAGAGGGGGAAGCTCCTTCTTGCCTAGGGCGAGGAGGTAAATCTTCACATGGAAGGTGTACCTTCTCGCCCACCTCCCAGCGGTGTCGTGTAATGCTGGGAGAGTGTGGGGTTAGGTGACTCGCGACTCTGTTTGTCAGAGAGACAGCCTACTTTTAGCGTCGCCTGAGAGATTTTTTCACATGCAACTGCAGAATATTGTCGACATAAGAAAAGACGTATAATATTGAAAATCAATAAGAAATATTTTTTCGCCGTTTCAAATTTTACGTACAGGTCTTTTTACTTGTGAGGGCATACTTTCCATTGAACTGAAGATTTGAGAAGCAATCTAAATGGCCGCAATCTATAATATTCGTCTAAGGCCAGGTCGAACGTTCTCGAACATTCATAGAACGTCAATGAAAGTATAGTATGTAATAGATACCAGGATCATATCAAGGGGAATGCTAAAGTCGCTACTATACTGAACCCTCTGGTTATTTTATCGTAAAAACTGTTTACTTGTATGGAAACAAAGCAAGATAAAGTTCACAGTCTTTACTCTAAGTCACAGTACTGAAAAAGTTAATCATTTGACTTTCTGGACAAAATTTCCCAATGTTAAAATCGTTGATTTTCAAGTTATGTAGCTGTAATATTAAAAAAATATAATGATATATGTCAAATAGAACTCAGTGTTTCTGGACGATTTCTTTGATTTTTGTGATGCCTGTGTTTTGTAGATCTGGGAAGACAGTAACATACTTAAAGTACAATGGTATAAACATTTAAGTTATTTGTACAAAGTATATATATTAATTTAAAAACTAATATGTCTTCTGTGTCACACATGTCGTTACGCCACAGTGTACTTTAACACGTTCGACACTTAAGTTTTATATCTCTATCACGAATCTCGACACCATAATACTTGATAGTTATTTGCATCGTTGTTTTGTTTAGGTTATGACGTAACGACATATCTAATTGCGGTAGTCACAAAATATATTTCCATTTTTGAAAATCACAATCTAACCACACCATCTTTTTTAATAACTATTTTTTAGTTAACATACTATTTTAATAAATTCTTATCAGTCCAGTATAGTAGCGACTTCAGCATTCCCCTTGATATGATCCTGGTATCTATTGCATACTATACTGAATACTCTCATTGACGTTCTATGGCAGAGGCCAATTTCATAATTTTTAAAATAGCTTTTTTCGCGTCATACTTGTCATTCAAAAATAAATATATACAATAGTATAAATGTACTCAAATGTCCTTAAAATGCCTCTAATGTTATGTGTAAAGCAACCTAGGGCATTGCATCGTGCCCTTGAAACTGTAATAACTCCGCGGACCAACTAATCAAGTTTATCGGAATCTAGACCATGTTCCACAAGCAAGTCAAATTCTCTTCCATTAGCAAAACTATAAATATCATTTCAACGTTTTGCTACGCTCATCATCCTTCATTAATAGCTACGTGCACGCAATTTTTTTTTTTGCAAAACGAGTTTAAGAGAATTGATTCTATAAACGTCGCCCACCTGTTGTTCTAACAAGGTTATAGTTACCATTAAGATCGCTAGAACGAGATCTTTAACCAATAGAATATGATTGTGATATTTGACAATGAAATATCACGATAAATAAATTTTATAGAACCAAAATCCTGACAATAAAATAAAAATATAATCGTCGCCTATAAAATAAATGCCTTCATTTTCGTATCAGTTAAATAAATTCTGTCAATATTTACGTAATATTCATAAAATAGGCAGTTTAATTATATATAATTACTAGCCACCCGCCCCGGCTTCGCACGGGTCAAGATTTTTTGACAAAAAAAGCAGGGGTTGTATGTATTTTTTAATGCCACATTATAAAAAAATAAAAACAAAAAATTTCGTCTAAAAAATAAAAAACAAAATTTAGGGGTGGATTACCCTTAACATTTAGGGGGATGAAAAATAGATGTTGTCCGATTCTCATACCTACCTAATATGCACACAAAATTTCATGAGAATCGGTCGAGCCGTTTCGGAGGAGTATGGCAACGAAAACTGTGACACGAGAATTTTATATATTAGACTAGCAACGCGCCCCGGCTTCACATGGGTGCAATGTAGATGAACTATACACAAAACATAGCCTATGTTACTCGTTGATAATGTATCTTTCTATTGGTGAAAGAATTTTTAAAATCGGTCCAGTAGATTTTGAGTTTATTCATAAAATACAAAAATTTAAAAATACAAAAATACAAATCTTTCCTCTTTATAATATTATATTATTAGTTTAGTATTAGTATTAGTATATTAGTATAGATGTAGTTTATTTCTTATAAAAAATTGTATAACTAAAAGACCAAAAACAGAACCCTGTACTAAACGACAGTATACATGAGTTCTACAATACGCTGTTAAAATAAACTTAAGGAATATATAAATTAACAGTACTATAAAACTAAAACAGTGACCAAATAAACACAATCATAAACTTTTCACTATCATCATCATGGAAGGCGTCATTCCAACACCTAATTAGGTATAATGGCCCTTTCACACTCATCATTTCATTGTTTTTACACCACGTGCACAATGCGAATGAGTCTCGTAACATCGTGTGAATGCGCTATTGAGAGCTTGTGTAACAATGCTGGCATTTTGGCAATATCCCCTATTGTTAATGATATAACTGCGGGTCAGTTGATTTTGCACAGTGTTAGGCAAGTTGCTTGAGTACATTTGAGGCGAGTTAATTAGGGATATAGTTTATGAAATATAGTGAAGATCTCTATTAATGAATGAAGCTACAATGAATAATTTTTAATTGATCGTTGTAAATATTTTGTCTAACATTGTATTTTTGAATGTAATTATAACTACAATAATACATTTTAAGTGTTTTCTTCTGAAGAAAGAGTATATAAAAGCAGCAATGCAGTTTTTAATAGTGCAGAAAAGGGTATCAAGTTAGTGGCGAAATGGCTAGATTCGAACCTCCTCACACTAAACGTAAATAAAACAAACTATATGTGTTTTTCAATAGACAAAAGAAATCAACCTGATAAGAAATATACACTTAAACTCCATCATAAACGTTTTGACAATTCTAATTTATGTAAATGTGAAAAAATCAATAATGTGACTACTACGAAATATTTAGGAATTTTAATAGATGACAAGCTGACGTGGTATCCACAAATCACTGCATTAAAAGATAGACTTCGTAAACTTATATGGATTTTTAAAACACTACGTCACATAGCTAGTAAAAACCTATTAAAACAGATCTATATTGTATTAGCACAATCTATAATCACTTACTGCATTCCTGTTTGGGGAGGGGCGGTTAAAACTAAAATTATTACCCTTGAGAGAGGTCAACGCTGTTTGTTAAAAGTCATGTATTCGAAGCCCTATAGATTTTCTACAGTAGAATTATATAAACAATGTGGCCTTTTATCTATAAGAAAATTATATATCCTACAAACCATATTAAAAATACACAAAACCACTATTTATGAACCTTCAAAAGATACAGGTCGTAAAAAAGAAGTAATAAAAACTCAGTTTGCTAAAACAACGTTTGCTAAAAGGCAATTCTTTATTCGTTCTGTCTTTCTGTATAATGTAATAAACAAAAAACTTAATATCTACAAGATTAATCGTAAGGAATGCAAAAATACTGTCACAAAATGGCTTCTTTCCCTTAATTATGACGAAATAGAAGATTTAATTACCTAATTCACGAACTCGAACTCTCAATCATACATACACATATATACGCGCGCGAACACACACACACATACACGCACACACACAAACACGCACACACACCCACACACCCACACACACACACACACACACACACACGCACACAGATAAACAATCATGATCTTGCATGTATAAGGCAGTAGATTAATAATTAGTAAATAACACGCTTGTTTTGTTTTTCTTTATTTTATATTATTTTGTTATTCTTATCTATTTGTATAAAACCATATTTGTTACGGAAGAGCAGAGTATCCTGTGACAGGTGATTTTCACTTAAAAGGATACTCTAAACCCTGTATAAATTTAGTGTACAATGTTAAGAAGAAATAAAAGAATTTTGAATTTTGAATTTTGAATAAGTGGTATTTTTTCTAATCACAATATATACTGAATAGTAAATACTCAACGAACATCCGTGGCTGACGGTCATTCGCATAGACATATAGGCCTACTGACCCTAATCTGCGTACGCGCACCTAATGCGTGCACTGCGAATGAGGCAAAGGCTTAATGTATAAGTGATTGGTATGAGAAGCACCTTTTAAGTGAATCTTAAGGTGAATAACATTATAACTTGACTTCTGTGGGAATTGATAAATAATTTGAAAACGATGCATTTTCATTTAGTTTCTTCAAATTTATATTGTGTATCTTCTAATAGTATATCAAATTGTACTTAACAAGTGAAGTTATCAAATTAGACAATACTAGCAATTGCCCCCGCATCCCCCCTTGTGGGTGGAATTTCGTAAAATCCGTTCTTAGCTGACCTCTACTCGGCTAAAGGAATATTCCTACCATATTTCAAGTCCTACGCCTTATGGTTCCAGAGATATCGTGATGAGATGATACTCGTATAGGTGGGAATTCCTTTTATATATAGATTGAATATATTTTCCTTTATCTCTGCTATGCATGTCAAATTGAGAGAACTAGATCTCGATAACACGTATCATTGCATGTCTGTGACATATGTGGAACAAACTTATGAAGCGATCAACAAATTCATAACACTTCTATCGTTATAAATAAAGTCGAATAAGATTTAGAAACTAAAACATGGATTGACTGTGTGAAGAATGATATGTGTTTGAGAAGTGTGACCAATGATATGGCGAGTGAAAGAATAGAATGGAAGATGAGAACATACTGCGCCGACCCCAAATAAAAAAAAGAAAACAGGGCAGGAAGAAGAAGATGATTTAAATAAAATACTGTAAACCGGATTAAACGCGATTTACCCCGATTTGATCCCGACGTTTCGGATGCTTTTCAGCAACCGTGATCACGGGGAGACAGTCCTGTCGGGAATACGTCGGAAACCCCGGGATAAATAATTTAAACAATTTAAATAATAAATCGTATTTTAATCCGGTATATAAATAATTTAAACAATTTAAATAATAAATCGTATTTTAATCCGGTATACAGTATTTTATTTAAATGTGTGATACTCGCGTTAATAAAAGACAATATTTGAAGAAGATTTATAAACTTAAAATTCAGAAGATTCTAGATACTCGTACATGTATATTAAAATTAAGCGCGAGAGTTACTCATTAATATATAAATGAGATATAAAATTAAATTTTAAACCAAACTTAACGTATTACTTGCTACGAAGAGGATTTTGCACATGACAACAGCGCGAACTCTAGAGGTCAATGCCGGTGTAACCTGAACGACCTCGTGACGTCGGACTGGTTCCGTGTTATCAGAGGTAGACTCTGTATGCCCGCCATAATCGCAGTAAGTTTCATACCTGGGTACAATACTTGCAGTGGCGGGACTACCATACAAGCCCAAAAACTCGTCTAGCCAATTTTCACATAATACGTGTTTATATATTTATATAACTTATATAATTACGTAATAGTATAAGTTATATATGACTAATGACATTATTATATTTCTTTTTAATGCATTAATAAGGCAAAACAGGCGTTTGGACTTGTATGGTGGTCCCGCCACTGAATACTTGAGAATTTCTAGAGACGTAAAAAGATCTTGCTGTCCAGATAACATTATATTTCAGATATTGCTATTTGGCAAGAAAAAATAGAACCAGTCTTCATAATACATCCAACTTCTGAGTACAATACTTGAGTTTTTGGCGACGGAAATATAATTGGACACCAAAAATAACGAAGAGAAAAATAGAACGATTTTGTTACATCCAACTTGTGAATGCAATACTAGATAATTTCTGGAGATGTATGTGTGCGCCAGGATAACATAATAGCTTGGTGATCGGTCACAGTTCGTTGATATCCCCCCCCCCCCTCAAATGTGACGTACTTTATGGATATTACGAATAAATTAAATATAATAATATTCAAACAAATTTTTGTTTCAATTCAGTGTTCTCTTTTGCTTTAGTTACAGGGAATTTTAATGGATGGCAAGATCTTTTTACCTATTCAGATTTCAGAATATTTTTTTTTATTAAAATCAAATACTATGTCTTAATAAGCATTCACAATGGACCGAATCATGCACGTTTTGAATTCAGTCTTTAGTACTGAACTAAAAAAGCCTACATTTCTATTATAATTATTGAATAAAGTTCTAAAATTGATAAAACGTATTTAAAAGCTCGCCTCAAATATATGCAAATCAAAAAAGCATTACTGCGTAATCGGAGTGAAAATGGTTCTACTAAAAACAGTGAAAATATAAAAAAAACTAATCTTTATAGCGTTTTCTATTTCTTTTTATTAATACTTATGTTATCTAGTATCCTAATAAAATGCATCCATTTAATTCTTATATGAAACCGGAAAGCATCAGCAATTAAAATTTAATATTCAGTCTTTTATAACTAAAATACAAATGTGATGGTCTCATTAGTATTTCATACATCACAAACCCAGACGCGACATGTCTAGGAAGTAGGATGCAAGTGATAAATGTCTCGGATAATGGCTCTAGTTAAAAATGAAAGTGATGGCTCCATCTGTCGGCGATGATGCAACGTGACCAATCGGCCAATACCCGACTCATTAAATTATTTGTTGACGAACCGCATGAACGATTATGAATTTCAAATGGTTTATAAAATCATTTATTCATTTAGGTAACACAATGTACACTTATGAACGTCAATAAAAAATACATATTAAATGCTTCTAATTTTACATTTACTGCCAGTTCTCAAATCCCTAGATTAGCGTAGAGCGGACGAGAAGAACTGGCAAGAAACTCGCCGCCACTCTTTTTAATCGCCAAGTTTTTGTTTTACAAATGTTTTGTAAGGAGCTGCAACCATTACACCATGTTCCACATGACATCTTTAAGTAATTAACTATAATAATCAAAAAATATATTTAAACGAAAAAATAAAAACAAAGATTTGTCCTCTTTCAGCAGTACCTATGTATGGTGAAATAGGAGCACTCACTTACATTCTCGTGGGAACAACACGCAAATATATAGACGAAAACATCTATTC
The DNA here is from genome assembly GCA_905404175.1 of Anthocharis cardamines. Taxonomy (NCBI): domain Eukaryota; kingdom Metazoa; phylum Arthropoda; class Insecta; order Lepidoptera; family Pieridae; genus Anthocharis; species Anthocharis cardamines. The sequence continues at coordinate 5,063,453 of FR989975.1, forward strand.
AAAAACGATACAATAATGACGCTGATGACTAAAAGTAAAGGTTTAAGGATTAGAAAAGAGATATACCTACCAAAATAAAATATTGGAGAGAGCAAATTCAACCAAATAAACATATTATGTGAATCAAGTCGTGCATGAAGCCAGGAATCCGTCAGAGCATAGACAAATAATAATAGCCTCAAGTTATCGAAAGTGAAGCAAATTGCTTCAAAGGTTTTGTGGTTAACCGCTCATCTATGTGTAATATGAGAAACTTTACTGCGGAAGTAATGTGCGGTCTTTTCTTGATGCACGCTCCTTATCCATAATATAATGGACGTTAACTGTTAAGCATAAGCGGTTATCGCTACAAAAGATAGAAATCTTATTATCGCAGATTTAAAACAAAAGTCATTAGAAAAATCTAAATTATAGGTACCAAGTAAATTCTCGTCAATTATCATGTCCATACTTTTTTTTTTTTATATATATATATATATAATATAGGGGGCAAACGAGCCTGTGGCTCACCTGATTTAATGTGAACACCGCCGCCCATGAACATACTAATAAACAACAATGCCAAAAAAATACGCTCATCGCAAATTTTTTAAATACGCATTTCATTTTGATGATACTAAAACTACGCGTTCTTTCTCAAAACTTCAGTCTTCTAAGAGTCAGTCACTTTCTATAAAAGGACACTTACAATTGCACTTTAAAGGAGGAGGGTATTTTGTATTCCGCACACCGGCAACTTTTGTCCTGTTCCGTTAAGAGGACTTCGAACCGTCTGAAAATTGTGCACTCATTATGAATGATAAGGACGCCGTAACTTCGTCAACTTGCTCTAAATTGTCTGCGAGCACTACACAAGTTAAGTCGCCAGTTAGGCTTTTTATATATTTTTAAACGTATTTTAATGCAGAGGATGCTTAGCGGTAATAAACTTTCCATTTAAAGAGTCCTATCATCAATGGAATAAGATAAATAAATAACTTTAATAACAACTCGATTTTTTGGTTATTTAAAAAAAAAATAGATTACACGACACAGTTATACGAATAAATAATTAAATATATTTTAATAATCAGAATGTAATGTATGTATGTAAAAATCTATAAGTTTCCAAAGACAAAAAGTATTAAAACAATATGGGCCGAACAATATACACAATATGCGCAAATATAAAGAGTACAAAACAGTGGTATAAAGATTATTGGCAATATTATTGTAAAGTTTATTACGGTATCACTATAAGTAAAAAAGTTCATCAATAAATTATTACTTGATTACAAAAATACTTATCATTCATTTATTTCTTTATTTTACAAGTTGAGTGACTGAACAGTTCTTACAGTGAAACTGAGGTTCTGATGAAATAGGTATTGTCCTTTTATCTTTTAATAGTATCGGAAAACCTCGAACTACAGATTATGCCTCTATCTCGGATATTTGTATAGATCAAGATTTTTGCATTCTATTAAACTATTTCTTCGTTTGAGATGATTTAACGAATTATTATCTATTCTCGTTCATGTCTCACGAACAACTCAAATGACAATGAAGTGATCATCTGATTCATTCTCTTGATTTATTTAAATCAGCATCTAGTATAAATATATTATGTAGTGAACACGTGACGCTTGATTTAGCACGTACTTTCCAAGTGTCAGTAACTGGATCGTGCAAATCGAGAAGCGTCTGATGACCCGCTTGTTTAAGTGAATACCTTTCACGGGAATACGGTAAATTTATACTTTATACGGATACATTGTAAAGTAATAATCATTATGGGGCATGGCAGCATGAATGGGGTTTGTTTCAACTAACCCAACAGCAAAATAATACAACAGACATGACTTTCATGACTAAAGTACTGTGAGTAGAAAGCTACACTACTGCTACTACTGGAAACTCTTTTTTTCACTAAATTTTGGAAGGCTGCATCTCGGTACTAAATATCTTTTTGAAGCTTCATTCTTCATTCTTTAAAGTTTCCAAAACCATCTTACTTTGCGATAATCTGTTGCCGAAATATCGATGATTGAAGAGATAAGAGATATTTTTCACCGAGATACAGCCTTCCAAAATTTGGTGAAAAGATGAGGAAAATTTATTGTTCCTTTAATTGTTTGCAGTACCGAGTGTAGAATGCTTCCAAGCTTCCTCAGACATGGTGTTTAGATTGGATTTCATGTCCTTGCCGTTTTGTTTTATTGAATAGATTGATAACACGGCAACAAAGTTCTAGTTCGTACCCAAGATAGATCTTTATTTGGATCAAATTACGTGACGAAAGCTTATGAAATATGAACCCATACATTTCTATTCTGTTAGTATATGCTACTTGTTTAAGCTCTCATATAAGTAGTTTATACGACTGATGGTCAAGAAAATATCGATTTCACAAGCGCACCTTCAAAACAGACAATTCAGAAAGCAAAACACAAATACAGGCATATATAAGCCAAGCTCCATTGTAGGCCGTCCATTCACTATTGTATAGCACGCAACACTGGCTACCGGCATGTGTATGACAACACCATACACTGACCCAGTCGAGTTCAAACATTGAACGTTTACAAAACATCACATTAATTATGCCAAACATCCCTTTATAAGCGACTTGTTAGAATTAATTTGGACGCGTGTCAGTGTAAATAAGGAAAATTCTGTATACTCAGAACAAACTTTGTGGTAAATCTCTGGTAAATTTATCACAGAATAGCGTTTGCGAGCATTTGATATTCATTTAGTCTTAAATTTCGATTACACCGATTAAGTTCACCGCTAAACCGCTGAACCTAATCTGAGGAAAATTGGTACGAAGAAAACTTTACTTTAGATAAGACCATAAACATAGAACAGCTACATGCGAAGGAAATTTAATTATTTCATAAATTAATAATAGTTGTATTAAGATAAATGGCAAATTACTTCGATTGTTATAATAAATATAGATCTAGCGATACGATTAGAAGTAATACAAGGAAAAACCAAGATAATAACTTCAAAACGCTACCGTATCTTAAACAAGCCTAACAAAACTAAAGAAGGTACAGAAGCCAGGAAGTCAGAGCAAGAATATAATAATTCAAATTACAAGCTACACGCAACAATTAGCATAATTGTTAGATTATCAACTCGTCAATCAATGCAGCTCTTATTGTCTGCGATCTCACCCACTTATCTAGTTCCCATCAGAATACATGTAACCGCTTCTATATGAAGAGTCTTAGTTAAAAAGCGACGCATTGCAGACGAGCGTGATGGTTTCACTTGAAACTGCAGATATAATAACAGGTCAAGGTCCTTTTTCTCAAATATTTATTTACTTGAGCTTCCGGCACACGTCATCATCATCCAATCAGAATACGGTACGATGACGCTATTTAAGTTATATATTTTAAATAGGTAATACATTATGTAACGTCATCTTATCATAATCTATACTATAATATATATTATAAAGAGGTAAAGTTTGTGAGGTTGTAGAAGGTAATTTCGGGATCTACCTAAACGATTTCAAAAATTATTTCACTAATGGAAAGCTACATTATCAGCGAGTAACATATGCATTTTTTGTGTATAGTACATCTACATTGCACCCGTGCGAAGCCGGGGTGCATTGCTAGTCTTACACACACCTTTATTATTCTCCATAGTCCTTAACGTATGCATGGAAACCAATATTTTTTGGTACGTATACCTTACGAGGGTTGTACAGTGTACTGCAAATGCATTGTATGGAAATACGTGAAATATTTATCCGTAATCCTATCCTTTCCTTAGATTCAAGTTTTCTCCTTTCCAAACATCGCTTCAGTAACCTTACTAAACGTAATATACAGACAGTATAATATTTGTATAGTATGCATGACTACTTATTCTATGCTATTTAAAAAGCCTAGCATCACTTAAAAACCAACAAGGAAAATTATAGTTGGCAAAAACAGACATCTGATGCTAATCTATATCAAAAGAGAAATGAATTCGTTCAACTTGCTGTCGTCGAGAGATAACACGATATCTTTAATTAAAAAATAACGTAATTACAAGCTCCAAGGCGTCTTCTAATTTCCTTTTTTAATAATTATAGCAAAGAAACACTATTCGAGTACACTGAGATGTGTTTATTTCGATATTTTTCCGTTCTCTTCTTTCACTCCTTATATCATCAGTCCCACCCCTCAAGCACATATTATTGTTGACACAATCGATCCCCATTTTAGTCCTTCCTCTTCCCTTACACCCATCCACTATCGTATTCATAACACATGCTTTTCATCCCGCCTTATAACATGCCCATACTAAGCTAAGCGATTACCTTTCTTTTAAATAACATACTTTAGACTGGTTAATTTAAAAAGCTATTTATAATTTATATTATTTATCCTCACGGAGCAGACGGAACGATGACAGCCGTCTGTATAAATAATAAATCGCATTTTAATCCGGTATAAAGTATTTTATTTAAATGTGTGATACTCGCGTTAATAAAAGACAAGATTACGTTTCTATTTTTCATTCACCGGCGCTACTTTCAGACTACTTAAGCTGACAATATCAACTGAGTTTATATTTTAATCAATTACGAAACAACCTAAATCCATTGTATTTATGGTACATATCGTAAAAACGCCCACAAGGACACCCACTTACCCTTAAACGGGATTGAAAAGGTCATTTGCCGTTCCGCTACGAAACTTTTGGGCACAGTGTAAACACAGAATGAATAGTACAATAACTGACGAATAATTGATTTCGACTACTGAATTTTGATATAGAGGGGTGTTTGTTTGCTTTGTGAAAGATGTGTTTGATCCCACTTCTGATAAGGGAAAGGTTCTATGACGGAATGTAGAATTCATACACAGAAATTAATAATGTATAAGGACGTAGCCCGAATATTTTGTCCATTATGTAAACAAATCAATTTTATATTATTGTAGTAATTATAATTAATAGAAGATCATTGAGCTGAGTACAATATATTTTTTATCGTTTAAACAAAAAATTATAATGATTTGGGATTAAAATTTTAAATCAGAAAGAAATAATATTTTATATAGCATAATTATACTTTAAACATTGACTAATTTATTTCAAGATACCAGGAAGTGTAAGTCATCGACCCATATCATATATTACATGTAAGAAATCTCTCATCAACCGCACGTAAGCAATTTAGCAGTCTTAGTTTACTTAAGAAGAAACAAACAGACTGAGTTCGTTCGAGGTGCATTAGTTGTATAAATATAGCTAAAAATATTATATAGTGGTCTATTAGTGGTGGAGAAGATATTGCTAAAGTAAGTATAGTTTGAGCGAACAAGTCTTTTCGCCAGAACGTTTCGTATTTTAAGACGAGACTTGAATCTAGTTTTAGGGTTTGTCAAAACATTTGTTCTCCATAGATATTTGGCAGTTATCAATAAAAGCTTTTGACTTGAGTAAGATTTTAGAATATAGGCCATAGTCCTAAAAGTCGCGAGAACGTATGATGACACCATCAATGAAAGGGATTTATATAAGATATCGGAGCGTCAGTCTCACGTAATTTTAGAAGATAGCTCAGCCACAGTACATCAGTCAATGATACGCTGTCGACTTATGTTTCACTTCGGTCATTCAGAAATGATAGACTGAATCCGACGCGCAATACGCACTTCATGGTTTTTCCATATTTGAACGGTAGTTCGTAGTCCTGTTCGCATTTTCTATACGTTGAACGTCCTAAGTGACTAGACGTGGGGAAAACATGTTTACAGGTATTTATAACCATGTCCCCGCGACCTATTGGAACGCAATATATTACCCAACACGCCAATGAGCCCGTCACTATAGCTTATTTCATGAAACAAAGTCAATCGATATAATATATTTTTTTATTTCTTGTCCAAATAGCAAAATAAATAAAACCTTAGTTTACTCACAACAAAATATGGCTAAGCCCGGTCATCACCTTTTCGGCTTTAACTGTGAACCCCTGAAATTTATCTAAGGCAGGGTCCAGACGAGTGTAACGTGTAATGTAAGATTACGTGTAATTTAGCGTCAACAGTGTGGACGGCACACGAACTCAAAGCGAATTGTGTACGCGAAACTATTTCAAAAGCTGTATCTACTCAGTTGCTACGAACATGCCGAATAGGAAGAATATCACTCCAGGCATTGTTTTTCAGATTTTTTTAAAGTAATGCGGGTTTTTTGGATCCCAAATAACAGGGTTCTCTTGATATAAACTAATAAGTTCAAGCGATTGTTCGTCACTCCACATCATGAACTTACACACGACCCAACCGTCACGAACGCCGTCCAAACGAGCACTGCGAGCACCTTTGTGTTCGCGCGAAAAACCGACAGCCGATGGATCAACCCCGAGCGCCGCGCGAGCGTTACATGTAATGCTCGTAGTGCCGTCCACACGTAGAATTCGTGTTACATTACACGGTGGATTACATTACACGTTACACTCGTCTGGACCCGGCTTAATACCACAACTCTTGCCAATTTCCCCAGAAATAACTTATTTGCATAACTTATTTTTCCTGATCCAATCTAAATCACTCGTACAAAACTATAAACCCCGTCTTCAATAGTTTTTAAGATATCTATCATACAATGTACAATACCACAAATATTATAAAAGAATCGGTTATTAAAAGGTTTTAATGGCAATAACAACTGTTTCTCATATTGTCATACTTTATATCTGGTAAACAAAGCTATCAAGTAGGGAAAATGAAAGTGGTCGGTTGGCATAACGACGATGCCTTCGTGACATAAATCATATCTTAGGAATACGCCTCTTATTGTAGCAACTACTTTCAAAACTCACTCCTCACTCGATTGATAGAAATTATTACCAATCTATACTTACATTATAAAGAGGAAACATTTGTATTATTGAATTTTTGTATGTTATGAATAAACTCAAAAACTATTGGACCGATTTTAAAAATTCTTTCAATAATAGAAAGCTACATTATCAGTATGTCAATATGTCATATAGGTGTAACACTTTTTTGTCTATAGTTCACCTCCATTGCACCGGTGTGAAGCCGCCCCGGCGCGGGCGTATTGAATAATTTAATTAAGGAAACATTTATTTTATATAATAATTATGTAAAGAAGCCTCTATTATAAGTTAACGTATTTTTTTACGCAAAAACAAAGCTACTAAATTTGTTTGTTGATTCATCCTTCACAGTACAGCGGATTTAGACAATTCAGTACAGCATAAGCGTCGTGCCAGGGCATGGATCAATGATGCACGGTCGACTTATTTTTTTACTTCCAAGATTCAAATATCCATAGCCTGAAACCCAAACGCGCAACCTGTATTCTGTAAAGGGCAGGTATAAAATAAAATTTTTGCAGTGATTAAATGTTTACATCGTTTAGTTGACATCGACGTATTTTACATGACATCTTTATAAATAAAAATCAATCTAAATATGTTTGAGTTGTCTGGTCCAAAAAAAAATACACTTTTGTACTTTAAGTGGTTACAACGCATGCCGGGTTAGATTTACCTAAAAAGCCCATCGTTCCAATATAAATAATGCGAATAAAAAATTAATGTTAAAGCCCATAACTCAGACTCAACTCAGACAGTTGATACTAACACAGTACCATCTATAAATATTAAAGATTTTCGAATACGTTTACGAGTAACAAGTGAGTTAGATCCATAGTAATTGCACTATTAGTGTTCGTGTCTGATCATTCATCATCGCAACGTGGCCTGCATATATCACGAGCGATTATTATAGACCTTGACTATTATTATAAGCCATATATAGGAACTTGATAAGTTATAATGTCAGATTAAATCTGACGATTTTGTTACTATGATGATATTTTAATAATTCAAAGATGTATCATAAAGGGCAAAGCATCCTTAAATTATAAATGAAATAAAAACCTTACGATATAATAGGACAATTTTATAAAATACATAAGAGATTTATTCGTCCTATACTTGTTATATAAGAAAAAATGTTTAAAAGATTTGTACTCCTATAACATCGTAAAACCATAGAAATATATGTAATACTATCATGCAAATGAAACTAAAGTAACAACTGATTACTGCCATTAAAACAACATTAGTAAATAATTACTACCAATCAGAAATCACATAAATAATAACATATACATTTAAAATCGATTTTACTAAAAGGTAATTTACCTATACTGTGTATTCCTACTACAGAAAATGTACTGTAATATTACTTAGTTTTTATAATCGTAATCCTAATAAAAATACAACAGCGTCTCTACCGAAGCGTAAGCAATCTTCTTAAATTTTGTAAGATAATATACCACACGTATTATACACTCGCGTAGGGTTGTCATACGTCCGGAATCCTCCGGACAAGTCCGGTAGTATAAGTCTGTGTCCGGCATGCCGGGCATTGTGGTAAAAATGTGATTATTCTAGAGTTAGCATCGTATTCTCACATAATGAAATTTACATATTTATAAGAAAGTCCGGAATTTTCTGCAAAAAATCGAAATTTTGTTTTATTTTTTGATTTGGTAGCCCTACACTCGCGTCACAGACGACGGAGTTATATTTGAAAAACTTATCTATCTAACGAGATAAAGCAAAAAAATTGAAGATGGTTTGAAGGAACTAAACCCTTGCCTTTGAGTCCAAATCCGCTTTTGAGTTGACATAAGTGTGATTTTGATTAATAGATAAGACTTCCGACATCTAACCGCTTCGTTTTACATGTCATTTGACACCCCATTCGTTAACTTTTTAGTTGAACCGATGTCGTAACTAGATTCAAGAGTCATTATCCTACATGTAGTTTCGGTACAATATGTAGTTTCTTTCGATATCCTTCTATCAGCCGTATTCTTGCATACACTTCCTAGGTCTTTCTTTACCTCTGTACCTTTATAAGAGAAGAGTTAAAATGTTGAACAAATCCTCAAGCATAAACTTATCAGTATTAAGTAAATCACTGTTTTTGCGTTACACAATCCTATTTATTCTGTTTATGGTTCGTGGCTACGAATCTTAAATAATACGATTAATTTCCGCACAAAAACTTGTAACGGCGAATAAACTGAGGAAAAACATCGTTTTTACTCTACCGTCAAAAGTAATCTCTGAAGCAGAAAAGCAACTATTTCAAAGAAAACCATTTCCTTATTTATTGTAGCTAATCTGATAGTTACAAGGATATTTTTTTATAGAATAGGGTGTAAACATGCAAGTAGCTCACGTGAGCAACACCAAAGAACTTGCAGGTGCGATGTGCGATGTGAATCCAAACAATTCCTCCTAGCATTCCCCTGAGAAATAGAAGATGCAGAGCGAGCCAAAATCTCTACACAACGTCAAAGGATCAAGCCGGAAAGAGACAGGTCATTGACGACTCCAACAGCTTGAGGTTGAATGCGGTCAAAAAGGAGCTAGTAAAATATATCATATTTTATTTACTACAGCAAGTACTTACATTTTAACAAAAAATAGTTAAAGATCTATTCTTATTATTATTAAAAAAGTATAAGCGTACATTGCGTGAAGTTTAGTTTTAGATAATTAATTTAAAATTTATGTTATAGTATTTAATAATACCAGCCAGTACAGGATATAAAATTCCATCGCTTACATAATATTTAAGTGTTTTAACTTCCTACTTATCAAAAATGTCCGCGTAGGTCGCGAGACCTTCGGAATTTATCCTAAGACATTTGCTCATTTACATTATTTAACGAAATAACAAAACTTTATCAGAGTAAGAAATCTTTAGATATATTTAAAAATGGATCTCTTATTTCTTTAACTTAAACTTAAAATAAATAAATAAATAATAAAATCATAATTTATTATTTAATTTAAGCAAAAAAATATACATGTTGACTGTTAACTAAAATAATAAAATAAAAATTGTAAATTAATATTTACTTACATTTCAATATCAACGCAATAGCAACACTATTGTATGCCAATAATTGATGTAGCGCTTTCAAAATATTACTAACTCCAATATTTTATGACAGATCATTTATAATATTTTACCAAATTCACCATCAATTTCGGATTATGTTTGAAAATAGGAAGAAGTCCAATAACGGAAGAAAAGTGACCACTATTAAAGTGACAATAACTCATATTATACGATTTATTAACCTCTACAATCGCTGGTCACCTCGCAATTGTCTTTGAAACCTGGAATGTTCAAATGAGGAATTTTATTTTTGAAAAAGCATTTTTATCATTAGATTTAAAATTTGACATAGCCACCTATTCTTGTCTTTTTTAATTGTCAGGATAAATAATTTAAACAATATAAATAATAAATCGCGTTTTAATCCGGTATACAGTATTTTATTTAAAAGCCACCTATTGGTAACTTTATGTCCTGGTCTACGAAATTCAGCCGAAATTAAATATATTTTAATATTATCTTGTTTTCACTATAATGTAAGTTAACACTTTCGAAAGAATTAAAAATACATTAATCAATAAAAATATTATATCTGTTCTTGTGAGCAAACTCACCTACTGCAAATGTCGGGATAATTGTTATAAATTGCAATATAATTATATAATATTATATGTATAGATTGCAATATACGATCAGACAATACTGAGAAGTCAAAGTATGTTTCATAGTTTTTTTTATAATTTGTAAAGTAGGTATTTATCTAAATTATCACTCTAAATAGGTCTTTCGTTAGTTTCCTATCGTTTTTATATTATAATTAACCTCATACTTAGCAATTCAAATGTATCTAATGCATTTGCGATCATTTATTTTGTCAAATTTTCTTGTTTACCTTTCGTTAAAGTGGAAACACCACCAACCCTCTCATCTATACTTCTATACTAATATTATAAAGAGGAAAGATTTGTATTTTTGTATGTTATGAATAAACTCAAAAACTACTGGGCCGATTTTGAAAATTCTTTCACCAATAGAAAGCTACATTATCAGCGAGTAACATAGGCTATGTTTTGTGTACATCTACATTGCACCCGTGTGAAGCCGGGGCGCGTTGCTAGTGAGACATAATGGTATGAGGATACCGTATCCAACGAATCATATAAAGATCACTGTGTAGTTTCATGTAGTCAGTACTGACGTAGGTCAATAAGAAATGTTATCTATGAATAATAATTAAAAACATTATAGATAACAAAACCGCGTTCACCGCGTTGAAATAAAAACCTATGAGTCTTATATTAAATAAAGTATTATAAACCTTTGAACTTCACAATAAACTCCTACGATTATTACATAACTTTACCTCACTGTATCTGTGACTAAATTAGGTAAAAGTAATTTTATAGAGTCGTTTATGTCATAATTATACCCATTTGTGAATGAAACTTTGCCTTTAATAGAGTATACTGAGCAATTAACAATTAGTCTTTCTTTTTAACATAAAAGAAAAACACTTTCTCCGATCGAGCATAAGTGAAAGAGGTAAGGAAAAAACCTCTATAAAACGTCACGTATGATAAGGCGTGAGAAAATTCATTATTATCAAGATATGATTGATACACATTGCTACGATATGATATGATTGGTTTGATTTCAGAACCTAAATACCTGAGTCACTGTAATCAAACTACGTATCTATACATTATAAAGAGGAAAAATTTGTTGGTTTGTTTACGATTTAACTCAAAAATTACTACAAATAGAAAGCTACATTATCAGCGAGTAACATAGGTTTTTTTTTGTGTATAGTACCAACATCTACTTTGCACCAGTGCGAAGCTGGGGCAGATCGATAGTTATATGCAATAACATGATATTTTGATGGTTTATTTAAATTATGCTGATACCAAAAATAATTCCTAAGATTTTTTTTACAATGTTCACACATCACATAATTTCCCAAAAATAATATAATAGCCTCAAGAGAAAAAAGAAAAATAAACCTTCTTTGCATGTAAATAAAATATTAATATGATACTTTAATATACCTAAGCGATTATCACTGAAATTATCCTCAAGACAATATAAAAGGACCTTAAGAAATCCCACACAATACAAAACAGTGAGTCACAATAACATAATATATAATGAATTCAGACCAAGTTACGTCAACAACTGAAACAAACATATACCCTTTAAGACCAAAAGACAAATTTGAAATCGATTTCCACGCTAAAAACAATTATTTTCCAAACCAATTGAAGGAATTAGGTAGTGTGACGAATCCGAAGGTTCGAGTTATATTTTTTTACATTTGCACTATTAACCTTGGATGCTCCAAAGTGTTTTAGCACTGCTCACTTCACTTAATCACTGATTACGTATTTTTAACAGTTTTTTTTTAATACGCAAGATACGGAACGCGTGCGGCCTCCTCGCGTGGCCGTGAGCGACTGTCACTGTAGTCGTACGCGCATACAGCGATAAGTCGCTTACTAAAAAGTGACACTCTTGCGCACAGAAACATTGACATCCTCTTTGCATTTTCGTCCAGCGCTACTTTGCTTAATGGTTTATATAGAAATGCTTTCATCTAGCGATTATTTCTTATACAAATTCAGCGTTTCGCTTGATTGATGGTGAAAACTGAAAACACAAAAAATATGACAAGACCATAAAACATTTCTACTGCATGTAATGACCGACCTATTCTACAAACACGTCGAAAATGCAAAAACAAGCTGAATTTTAAACGGATTTTAATTTCATTTTATTTAGTATTGTAGGAATATTTTCAGATTGAATGCTGAGTTTAATGAATATTATAATGTGATTCAAAGTTTGAATAACCAAATCTATATCAGGCCAAATCCGAAATCATTCATTTTTACTCACAACGACGGAAGATCTTCAAACGATAAACATGAATAATGATAGTGTTCTTGGATCATTTGGTTTGCATATAACAGCAAACAAATTAGTTGGTAAATATGTAGATATTCACTGTTATAATTGATTCATATAAATATGCTAAAGTAACTTTGTCTATAACGTTTTAAAGGATAAATTATTGTACCGATTTAAATAAAATTTAGTACGGAGAAAGGTTGTATTCTGGGAATGGACTCGGGCAATTATTTTGTTTCGGAAAAATATCGTATTTTTTATGTGAGCGAAGCCACGGGAAAAACCGTTAATATCATATTTTCACTAGAGATTAGTCTCTGGAACTACTGAAAGAAATTAAAAAATATATCTATTCTATTACTGGGCAAACGCGATAAACGAGGTTTAATAATGACGATAGCTGCGTTTTACCAAGATTTTCATTTAAACCGGAGACTGCAACTGCTTTAGACTTTCATACATATGCAGTTTGTAACTCCGAAATAACAGCAAAGTAAAACGCCAGATTTACATACAATTTGAATAGTAGGAAGCTTCATATCCTCGCCACGTACCATATGCTTTTTCCTGCAACATTATTAATCTGCGAAGCCTTCTAACTTGCTACTACCCATATGTTTCCAATGTTCGCTTTGCGTCATGCTTGGCAAACATAAAACCACCTGTCGCTAAATAACATTACGCCGAGGTGAATCTGAAGGTCAATGGCATTACAATGATCTTTTTCCTAATCCATTACCTGATATTACGTGGTGACGACATCACAGACAATTTTTTTCCCATTATCTTACAACCTGACATCCTAAGTTTTTCGTTAAAGCTAGCCTTTATGAAAATCACAAACAAAAAACTAACTGATATAAGGATCGTAAATGGGATTAACGTGGTCTCTCACTCCTTGAAATCGGAAAACTATGTAGAGGGTCTAGCACGAACGACTATCGAGAAAGTATTCGACTCGTTCATCTGTCAGTTGTATGAGAAATCATTTGAAGTTCTATACAAATGACACCTCGAAAGATACGAATACTTTTTCGCAAGTTGTTATTGCAAGGCCCTCAGATGATAAGACACAACACACATAGAAGCATAAGATGGACAGATGACTTGAAGAAGGTGGCCGACACCCGCTGGATGCAAACTACTGATGTGAAGGAACTCTTTGAGACCATTATTCAACAGAGAATGTCCAGAAGTCCAGAACATCTCAGTTCTCTATATTTTTTACATAAGTATCAATTATTGAAACGTAATTACGTATTATCTTATCTTTTATAATAATTTAAATATATTGTGTATAAGAAATACATTCAAACAATAATTTACAAGTCATAATCATATATACATATTTACAGTGGCGGGACCACCATACAAGCCCAAATGCCCGGCTTGCCCTACTAATGTAATCATAAAAAGAAATATAACAATGCCAGTTTAAGTAGTAGCTTATAATCAATAGAAACCTAAAATTCTTATCTTAAAAAACAAGCACAAAATGCTCAAACGGTCAAATCCTACTTATTATTTTTTAAAGTGAACGGAGCGATTACTAAAAGCGAAATGCAATCAATTGATAAATATTACGAAGTGTCTATAAATTAGTAAGTGAACGTGCGCCGGCGCAAGGTCGTCTCAACCGGTCCTCAGTTGGCCGAATACGACACAGCCTCCACAGCTCCATACCTTTCAGGCGGTATTGGTCAACGATATGCGTGGAATTGAATTTTAAGCGTGGGGAAATACGGGGCCTTCAACTTGCCCAACCTTCTGATGTCATCCGTCTAATGGATTTTGGCAAAACAACTTTACAAGGAACTTGTAATACCGGGCGTTGTCAAAAGATTCCTTATTGTAAAGCCATAACGAGGGTACATGTAATGTCAATTCTCGTTGGCGCGTTCGGAAGAACACCTGCCGTACGAATCGATGGGTTGTGGGTTCGAATTCCACCGGGACCACATGTTTATAATTTTCTATAATAATTAATCATGTTTTCCCCACGTCTGGTAACTTCGGGCATTGATCGGGTGGGAGGAATATCGAAATTCCGACCGGGTAACGAACCACCGTTATATATACCACATAGATGGAAAAACCGTGAAGTGCACATTGCGCGTTTCGGTTTCAGTCTATGGATTTCCGAATGCTCGAAGTAAAAAGGAGGTCGACAGCGCATCATTGATTGATGTTCTGTGGCGTAGGTATCACCTACCATCAAGTGAACCTCATGCTCGTCTGTCTATATCTGTCATAAAAATATCATTTTTTTTTTCGTTTACGGACAAAAACTTTATATACAAATAATATATCACATCACAAATATTAATTACAGCGATATTATTTGTATATTGCAGGGTTATTATGTCCCTAAACTATTAAAATTGAAATTAAGTTAAAACTAAAATGTCATACTTATTGGTTTTTACCCTTGATAAACTTTATTATAGATCTACTAAAAATGATTCACACTTTAATGCTAAAGTTATAAAGAGGAAAGGTTTGTATGTTTGTCTATATCTATACTAATATTATAAATAAGAAAAAAAACTTTCACTAGTAGAAAGCTATATTACTATTTTTTGTGTATAGTACATCTACATTACATCCGTGCGAAACCGGGGCGTGTTGCTAGTAACACATAAGCAAAGTGTTAATTAAATGTATTGTTTTTACTGTAATTAAATATCAGATGAACAAACAAATCCTATAGTATATTAACCTGAGCAAAAATACCGTATTTCCTTGTATTTATTCTAGTTTAGTTACCAGCGTTTGTGGACGGACGGATTTTTGTATTATTGATTGTAAGGATCAACAAATTTAATTAAATAAATATACGACAACCGAATAAACACCAATTTTTTAATTTCTTTATAGGATCGCTGAGAAAACAAAGGAATTCTCTACAATTTAAAGCTTCGTTGCTCGTAATTCAGCTCTGAATATAAGAGAATCTCTCGAAATTCTCGTTTCTATCTGCACTGAGAACTTACTTTCTATGCTATATAAATATCTACAGTCACAAGGTTGGCGTGATTAAATCATGATAATTTCAATAAAAATCAAAAATTTAACCAGAAGAGTATTTTTCTGATAGATCTAAAAACTAAATCCCTTTATGGGTTTAGTAATTACTACTTTATTTCAGTAAAATTTTGCCAAATATTATTTCGGCGGAAAACCTGCAAATAACAAAAACCATGCGGGGATTCCCCTCTCGTCCGTCACCGCAAGGCGCAAACTGCGTTCAAATTCACGTATAAATCAAAAAAATAACAAAATTGAAAATTTTGTAAAAAAAATCCATTTTTTTTCCAACCTGACAGTTTTATACTTACACTATACAACCTTAAAACGCGCTTTTCCCAACCTTGTCAAGTTCATATTGTTTACCTGCAAACAAAAACACATAGTAAGTAATATACATATATTAGTAGTAAAAATATATACATACAATATCTTATTTCAACATATTTGTTACAACTGTGATTGTAATAATTCATAATTGTATATATACAATTTTTTTTAAATGTTAATTAAGATCTCAAACATAATTTTGGGGTGTTCTTTGCGCCAATTTGATGTTTCATTTAACTCAAACAAGCCATCACATCCGTAGTTCTGAATTCCTTTATGTATCTAACGTTACTATACATGGTTTAGTCCAGAAACTACGTCAAGTTCTACATCGTTTCTGAGCACAAGTCAACTAGACAATTTGCATACTCTTACATCCAAATGGGTTAGTATTTATCCTAGATATTACATACTAAGTTTCCATGTTTGAGTAAGCCTGTTAGGTTTATGAAAATCAACATTTACCTAGTAATTGCATAGCACATTTAAAATGAACAAACTCATCTCTTCTCTTATAGTCTTTGATTTTGTAATAAGCTGAGAAACCCATTGACATATTCTACGTCAGTGGTTAAAATAGGTTTAAGAATACGTATATTGCCATCCTTTTCATTCACAAACAGAAAGTAGAGAAATGATATTGTATTTTATTAACGTGAGTATCACACATTTAAATAAAATATTTTATAACGGATTAAAACACAAAAATAATGGACATGGAAAAAAATATACGAAGAAAATTAATTATAAAATAAATTAGATTCGGAACTCCGCCATCTTCCGCAATTGACAGCTTACGTCACGCACGCTTATAGCTTTTTTGTAATAATTGACGTCCACTGCAAATTGACATACTACATATTATAAAATAGAAGTGGGAATATCATATACACATCTAGAAATATTTTATTTTTGAAGCCAACATTCTGGCAGGACAACTTCTGTCGGGTCCGCTAGTTTAAAATGTAGTAATGTTCCGAATGCTCGAAGTAAATAATAGTTTAAAAAACTAAAAAACACGCTTTTTATAGAAAACCGAACTAAAAAATAGAAAATAAATTTTAATAAATTTAAATTAAGAATAGTGTTAAAAATTTCAATAAATATAAATTCATAATAGTGTGAATAAAAAAAAAATATTTAAAAAAAAGCGTTCACTCCGCTCCACTCCACCCCACCGCACGCCAATTAGGCCAATTTGAATAGGTTTCTTCTAGACAGATGTGCCCCTTTTTAGATCGCATCAAAATTTCACGTTAGTTGCGATCGCCATCAAACTTTGTACTAAAAAAAAATTATGCCCGTGGGGGATCATGGTATCGCTTAGCATGCAACCGTGGCCCCGGCGCTTTATGCTATCTACCTTCATGGGCTTCCAACATCTAATAATTTCTCAAACTGATCGATAAGTGCTCTAGAAATTGAAAAAAAAAAAAAAAACTGTTTCGTCTTCTTCCTGCCCTATTCCCTTTTTCTATTTGAAGTCGGCGCAGTATGTTCTCTTTTTCCATTCTGTACAAATCTTTTAGCGGAAACTAGTGCATTTTAGAAGCCGAATATTCGCAAGATATAGCGCATTTTAGTTCCGTTCAGCGGCAACACTGTCAATACATACATATGTAGTGTATTAAGTACCACATTTTTGCCAAATACACCATTTACCAATGTCCTTTCCTCATGTAGGTTAGTAGGAAGTGTACGTGAAGGCCGAGACCGGCGCCTGCGCAACGTGACAGCGACCGGCCCGTCACAAGTGTTACAATTACACCTTACAATCATTTCTTAAAGCAGTATTTTTATTTTTTTGTGATTATGATATGACTTGGTAAACAACGAATTAACTTTTAAATTATAAAGATTCTGGACAAAGAATTACTATTTCTTGCTAACTCTAGTACTAATAATTGATAGCGATCTTATTTACTTTACTTACATAATATGTAACGTATGTCAGTACATAATGTAACCTGTATATATCTTAAAAATTTCTTTAAGAGAATAAATAATATGAATTTTCGCGAATCTTATTGTTTCGTTATCATATTATTTGTATAAGTCCTCTTTGTACAAATGGTTTCATACAAAACTAGCCAAATTTAATAATATTTTAAATTAAAGTTCGTAGCCACGAAATCAAATCCCGTGTGGGATATGGAGCAAACAAATCTTTGTCATTGATATTTGTTCTTTACGGGCAAGTCAGCCGAATACAATTAACTTTAACATATTTCCCCAGGGTTCCTCAACTACCATACGAGACTGAGATAAAATAAATATACATACATGCATGATGTCCCGATTTGCGCGGGAAGTCCCGTTTTTCCGATAACACATCCCGCTTCAGTCTCGATCAAGACGCCTAATGTCCCAATATCTCACCAAATTTCGCATTCCCTTTCTTTCCTTGTTAGTTCTAACAAATAAGGTGACCTTATTGTACCCTACAAGCTCGGACAACCGTCTGTCAAATATATTACAAAAAAGAAATTAAGATGAGAAATAAAAAAGAAAAATTAATTTATTAAGCATCATACTATTACAATATATAAAAACATCTTAATAATTAATAAAAAACCTTTTGTATAGCGACTTAAATGATGGAGTGTGTATACTCGTCGTACTTGTTAATTTATATGATTATACTAGCTTTTCTTGGTCTAGGCACCTTCGCGGGTGTATGTAGAACAACTCACAAAAGTTCATAATCGGATGAATAGTTTACGAGTGCATATAGGACAAACACATTTACATTAATTTGTATTTATATAGATTATTGTACATTTTATAAGCCATGTACATATAATAAACTAAGTTACCATTGACTCAACATTTGATTTTTCTATATCTCCGATATTTCGCCTTACAATGATGAGAACCAACGTGTCATCAGAACCTCACTAATATTGGAGCAAGTAAATACATTACAAAACCGCATAATTAGCAAACATTTAGTACATCACATACATAACACAAAAATGCAACCGAATCAAGAAATTGACCAAGTGAATACAGTTACATGTGAACGGTCTCGTAACGACGGGTAACTTAGTTAACCGGGTGACCATAATCTTACTGTATTTCCCAACTTTCGATATACACCGTCTCTTTCCCACCTATGTATTGGGGCTGAGACAGAGGATCGAAAGCTCGATGCAGCGTCGGACGTGTTCGGAATGATGTATGCAGAATATGTTGCATAAAATTGGTGCAATACATATATTGTTTAAAATACAACTGATAGTAAATATTTCCTAAGCGACAATGTTGTCATTTATAGGACATTAAAAGCGGTATTTTTCCAGCATTGTGTCTTGAGTATTTATTTCTGTTATTTCATGTCCTATATTTCGCACGGTTGGAGATAAATGCAAATCAGGAGTAGTTGGTTGCTTGGGTTAAAATCCTGACGATCTTAAGTACATATTTATATGTAAAACATATACAAGAATCATGATATGTGTTGAATTGGGAGAGAGAGAAGATATACATAAATACACGTTCAAGCTTTAAACAGTCAAGAGGAAAATTCCAAAACTTCGTCAAGGTAGCGAATCTTTCATAGACGGAAAACTCGTGAAGTGCGCAAGACTCGTTCCATATTCAACCTATGAATTTCCGAATGCTTAGTAAATTTAAAAAAGGTCAACGATTAAAAATTGATGATCAATAATAGACTCCCTACCACCCACCGATACGAATGCTCGTCTAAAAATGAATTTTGAAAGGAAAAAAATGTAACATACCCAAAATAACGTTGTTTATAAACGACACATCAAATGTTTAGCTCTATTTCACAACATTCAAAAAACTGCTGACATACATATTTTGGAAGTATAAACGAACTTCACTAGTTGGTACCATTTTCATATACCAATAATCTCGTTGAATTTGTCAACTATCTTTGCTTGTATCAGTGTGCTGCAGAGGCACATGAGAAGGCGTAATACTGCAGTGTATACATAATTTAAGACACAAAGTTGGCAACACTTGGCAACAGTCATAATGGCTTTGCAAGACTTATTGGCGCAGCGCGTGCGCGATACAACTACGAAAAGTACGAAATACCTTCCAAATACATACCTGGTACTGTATTTTTTTTAAGTCAGATACGTCAGACACTATCGATCTATGTTTTACTTGAGCATTCGGAAATCCAAAGACTAAAACCGAAATACGCCATAACACTTCTCGGTTTTTTCCTCCTATGAGCGGTAGCCGAAATTCCGATATTCATTTAAGTCGGAAGTTATCAGTTTTATTAAAAACATCTAAGAGCAAAATATTGTAAAATAAACAAACAACTAATTACCTGTTATATCGACATCCACAATTCTCTGTAGCACATAGAAACATTTTAGGAAATAAAAGGTCACTTTTTATTATACCACTTAAATATGTATGTCAAAATAATCAGTCGCAGTCTTTTGTTTTATATACAAAATCAGTACATATCACTGATACAAAAAAATTAAAAACTTCAAAACTGTTTTACAATTAATCTCAGTAACAGTTTAAATACTTTCTCAGTAAAACGATTAACGGAGGATTAAAATAAATATAATTAATACATTACTGAGTGACTGCCGTTTGAAACTGAGAAAATTATTAGGGCGGAGTACGGATCAAATGATTTGTATTGCAAATGGGCGGTTCCCAGATGATTCAATCATGCATGCGGTAATGAATAGTGAATACCCACTAATAAAAACATTTAATATTAGAGAAAATATGAATATGAAATTTTGCATATTGGCCAAAAGCAACAATCTGCTTTATGAAATTATACCTTATGCATAATGATAATATTTTTATTTAAAATTATTTTATATCATTTTGTTTTTGTTTTGGGAGCCAACAGAGCCCGCAGGTTACCTAAAAATCTAACTACGTGAATACGTGAGCGTAAGTGATGATTTTCAATCGTTTTTCAAATTTCAATCTGCCATATTGGATCTGCTATCTTGAATTTCAGAGATTCGATTGGACAATCATAATATAATCAGCGACCCCAAAAATCTAAGAATATACATTTTCATCATATTTGCACTATTCCACGAATTTTTATTCGCCATTTTGAAATTTAATTTTAGGAATTAAAAATTGGCTCAAACTCGTCATAAGTGACTCTAAAAACCCCCGAGTAATGAATTTCAAGCCGATTGGACTGAAGTAAAAATGTTAAAAACTAATTTAATCAATTGATAGACATCAGTTGAGGCGCTACTTCTGTGCCTATCTGACTCTCTCCTACTGTAGGTAATTACTAAATGTATATCCTTTATCTGTTGAACTTGCCAAAACCGTGGTCTCCATTAGACTACTCCATTACATTGAAAATTAGTTTATCTATAAATGTAATATATTTAAATTTTTTAAATGCTAAAATGCTCATTGCTGACAAATCAAATTCAAAATCATTTATTCATTTAGGTAACACAATGTACACTTATGAACGTCAGTAAAAAATACATATTAAATGCTTCTAATTGTACATTTACCGCCAGTTCTCAATTCAAGGGCGTAGAACGGAAGAGAAGAACTGGCAAGAAACTCTTCGTCACTCTTTTTAATCGCCAATTTTTTGTTTTACAAAATATTTGTAAGGGGCAGCAACCATTACACCATATTCCACATGACATCTTTATGTAATTAACTAAAATAATAAAAAAATATAAGCCAGAAAAAAACTAAGATTTGTCCTCTATCAATACCTTATTTCAGAAAAAATGCAGAGCCTCAAACATCGTAGAACAGTTGCTAGACTGTCGGTCTTTTATCTATACTAATATTATAAAGAAAAAAGATTTGTATTTTGGAATTTTTGTATTTTTGTCAGTTATGAATAAACTCAAAAACTACTGGACCGATTTTAAAAATTCTTTCACCAATAGAAAGCTACATTATCAGGGAGTAACATAGGCTATAGACATTGCACCAGTGTGAAGACGGGGCGCGTTGCTAGTAGGGTATATTTTGGTGAGTGCGCTGAAGAGCTACACAACCTTATACCGGCATCACCATTTCAACACCGTTCTACCAGACACCGGTTGGGTTTCCCACCCTTACGTCGTCGATATATCGCGTACTCGCACGAAACGTTTCTCCACCTCCTTTATCGTGAGAACTTGTAAGGATTGGAATTCACTGCCGGTGTCCGTATTCCCGCCAACATATTATTTATAATATTCTTTAACCCGACGTTTCGAGTGATTTTCTGCCCGTGACCACGTTTCCTATAATAAATAATATAAATAATAAATCGCGTTTTAATCCGGCTCAATGTATTTTATTTAAACGTGTGATACTCGCGTTAATAAACGACAATATTCATAACAATTCATTAATGTTAAGCCTACGTCACTAACTTATTTCGTATTGGACAAAAAGCATGGTATTTATTTAGTAAATAATATGCCATCAAAAACATAAATTGTAAAAAAAGCCAAGTCTTGCAACTCAGTTCTTCTATCGTAAAAAGTTGTGAGATCCATATAATACCAAGTCGGTCAATTTATTCAGTCTCTACTGAAGGATCCTTCTGTCTTAAGTAATTACATGATAAGCTAACCTAACAATATCTTATAGTGACCGTATCAATGCCAATATTAAAAATCTTTGATGATTAAAATAAATAGATTGGCTCGGCTATCGCATGAAATCACAATGTATCTTTTTTATTTTATTAAAAACATAATGTATCTCACAAGTAATACATATTATATTAAATTAGTTTGTTTAGTGCGATTGCCAAGTCAATCTATTTATTTTAAACATCAAAGATTTTTAATATTGGCATTGATACGATCACTATAAGATATTGTTAGGTTAGCTTATCATGTAATTACTTAAGACAGAAGGATCCTTCAGTAGAGACTGAATAAATTGACCGACTTGGTATTATATGGATCTCACAACTTTTTACGATAGAAGAACTGAGTTGCAAGACTTGGCTTTTTTTACAATTTATGTTTTTGATGGCATCTCATTTCTTTTTGTAGATAGTCCTTTTCTTAGTTTATTTGGATAAGAATTAATACAAAGCCATGGATAACATAGTCTAACTTTGATCGGCATTTTTATCAACTTTTTAATGTAAAAAAGTAGTTATAGTGACATAACTACAATAGTTGGACATATGGTCTCGTGAAGTTTTTTGTAGATTTTGATATGTTCTATAATATTGTAGAACGTTTTTTTGTTCTATCATCAATACTTTCCGCAGCACATGCGGTGAAAGACATTTTATGGCTAATTTTTTTACACCTTGGGTTGTTTTTAGTAGGGATTTCTAAGGATCTCTATTTTTTCTAGTAATAAATACCCTATGTTACTCAGTGATAATGTAGCTTTCTAACGGTAAAATAATTTTTAAAATCGGTCCAGTAGTTTTTAAGTTATTCATTACATACAGAAATACAAAAAAAAATTGTTTATCTAGAAAACTGGACCGAAATTTCAAAATATTGTAGTTTTTCCTTGATTTATAGACTAAACACTAATTGTATTCTAAATTTCAAGTTTCTATGTCTGCTAGAAGTGCCTTAGAGTTTTGATGATCGGTCAGTCAGTGAGTGAGTGACAAATTATCAAACTTTGACTAGTTATAATTCTTAAACTACTGGTTCAAACTGAATGATATTTGAAATATACCGAGTTTATACAATGTCTGCTTAGTGACTGAAAATTCAGGATTCTAGTTTTATCCACAACGAAGTTATAGGGGGTCGCAAATGGCCCGAACTACTTCGAGAAAAGGATAGTACGGCCGTGCCACTTTTTGCTCGACTTGGCGGGGGCACTACCGTGCCCCCAGATTAATTCTTACAAGGAGTGTCAAGCTCATCAATGTAAAAGTATAATCTAGATTTGAAACAGCAACTTTCAAAATCCTTTTAGAACCGCGGCCGAGTCGAGTTTTAAAGTTTTTCCTCTTGTAATTAAACTCACTAAGACTCTTTGACCGACGATTCTTAGTTTGATAGAGTTAAGACTTCAATTTTAATCCGTTAACTCTATGACAAAATAAATTATGATATTGCTTTTAAAAATATATATAATTTTAAAACCCCCCATCAGAACAAAAAAAGGCTATTTTAGCTCGTTTATATCAGTTTCAGCGCTATGAAGGCGTTCACCTCCTAAATAATAGAATATGTCTCATCCTAAACAGTTGAAATCGTTTTTTATGGTGAAATAGGCGCTAGCGTTTGTTGCGATCACACCTGCGACTAATTACCGATTAGAATCCTTACCCTTGCCCTGAAGTGCCCAATAATATAATGGGAAAACTTACTCTGGAAAAATACATGACGGTAGAGAACTCCAATCCTTGGCTGTTGGTATTATAAACGAGTAGGCAAAGAGTTCTGTATGCTGTAGCGGAACTACCATACAAGCCCAAAAGCCCGGCTTGCCGGCTTTAACGTTATACGTGTTTATATAATTATAACTTATAAAATTACGTAATCAAATAAGTTATAATAATACATAAACATTATTATTTTTCTTTTTATGGTTTTTGTATGTTAATAGGGTAAGCCAGGCTTTTGGGCTTCTGTGTTATAGGATAGTACCCCGCCGTACATCCATACATGTCCGTACATGTGTGATGAAGAAACGGAGATGGTGGTTCTCATTTAAACAAAACTGTTTGATATGAACACTAACCGTAATCCAGTTTAGTTTACCGTAATAGTTTAAATTTACGAAACTTACACCTTTAATAACATTAAACTACATAAAAGGCGAGTGTAAACTAACAGATAACATACGCGGAAGTTATCTCACTGAAAGATTCCTAATCAACCGAGTGCTCTAGTTTTTCAGTTTCCAGACTCTGTTTACGCGTTATGTTACTTTATATTTATACGCACTGACGCATGCATTAACATAGACATTGGTAACTCAGCGAAATTCCCTGCGCCAACTCAGAAACTCAGGCGCAGTGTAGTGCGTCGGCTCTTTGAGTCAACTCAAAATTGCGCCACGACGCAACAAAATGGGACGCTCAAAGCGAGCAGTGAAACCTCCGAAACGCACTCAACTCCACGCTCATAGTTCACTCAGTGAGTGAGTACTGCGCCGTGCGCCAACACATTATGAATGTGTGAGCTGACTCACCCTGCGCAGTGAAGCGTGCCGGCGCAATTGCGCCGCGCAGCGCAGTGTTACCCTGACATGGAAATGGGCTGGTCATATCTCATGATATACAGATAAGAGGTGGACACTAGCGACCACACAATGGAAGGGACCATCATCGGGAAAGAAGTGTTAGTAGAACAAAAAAACGGTGAGCAGCTGGCCTAGCATGACAACCACGACAAAATGTTGTCGAACGTTTACTCGTGTTTTAATCGATTATTATCTCTTTGTCTTCCGGGTCTAATATGACACTTACACTTAAAACTCGACTTCTAATGTCGACAGTAGAGATATCTTGTCTATCTGCAGCTGCCTTGGGGACTGGCAGAATTAACAGCGTTGTGGCATGAAAGTGTCACAGCATATACTGAGCCAGTTCCTATTCGCAACCGCAGTGCACATGGCGACTTGACTGTACTAGCGTAGATTTAGTTATAGTTAGTTTAAGCTGTTGTCTGTTGTACGGTGTTTGTGAATAAACGTTTTATCTATCTATCAAAATTGTCAAAGTCAAGATATAATATAGCGAGATATCTTATATCTTAGTTTGTCTTCACTCGCCCGCGAGATTCTTGATGGTCATGCTAGGCCGGCTGATGAAGTGTTATAAATAGCAGGAGAAGAATGGTTAATGGATACAGAGATCTGTGGAAGGGGATGGAGGAGGCATCACCCAAAGAGGGGTCCAAATATAAGAAATGGAACATATTACCACTCATTAGCATAAGCAAATACTAACAACATTTGAAATGTTAATTAAGAGTTTTGGAATAAATTTGCTTTATTATTATACTAGCGATCTATACTGGAGATGTACTAAAATAAATAAAAAAATAGTCTATTTTACTCGCTGATAACGAGTGAAAGAAGTATTAAAATCGGTCGAGTGGTTTTTGAGTTAAAAATAAGAATTTTATTAAGTACAAAACAATCAAACAAACAATAAGAAAATAAAAAAAAATACAAAATCAGCCTAAATGGTGAGGTTACTCAGCTTGTGCTATATCAATACTCTTGGCATAGCGCAGGTTTTCAGAACCTCACCAACGTTGAGGCATCAGCCAAAAATGGCAAATGATACAGTAAAACTTAACCTATTTCCTAAGAGATAACAATTGAAAACATTAAATAAAAAATAAAGAAAAAACGTAAATTGCCTAAAATGAAACCAGTAAACTGTGACTGCAGTGACTATATGTATGTGTAGTTGTGACTGTACATGATGTGTATGTGTGTGTGTGTATGTATAAACGTAACAAACACATCTTTCCTCTTTATAAAATTAGTATAGATAAAACACACACGCACACAATTTCTTTATAGTAGCATTAACATGATTATTAATACTCATACAATCAAGCATTCGAAAATCATTGGACTGAAATCGAAACATAATATGCATCTAAGAACGGTAATTTTTACTCAGTCGGTATTTCAATATTCCTTCCAATAACGCCCGAATAAACCAAAGGTATTAAAAACATGTTTACTTAAAATAAATACCTTAACTCTATAAATATTCAAAACCTTGAATGCGTAAAGGTAACAGAACCATTTCATAATAATCCAAGGATATTCTTAGCCCACGTAATAAGTAACCCACACGATAACTCTACTGTATAAAGTGTAATATACGAATACTATAACATTTTTTTATATAAAAGGAAGCAAACGAATAGTCAGCTCATCTAATGGTATTTACTTCGAGCATTCGGAAATCCATAGACCGAGACCAAAAAGTGTAATATGCACCGCTTTTCCATCTATGAATTGCGATATTCCTCTCCCCCATGTAATGCCCGAAGTGACCAGACGTGGGGAACACTTATACAAAATTATAAATATGTCGCCCCGGCAGGATTCGAATCCGCGACCCATCGGAGCGCAAGGTAGGTGTTCTACCGAACGCGCCAACGAGCCCGTCCAAGTAGTTACCAGTTGTAGTACATAAAGTGGTCTTCTAACTTTAAACAAAACCCACAAGGAATTATTATATAATTACAAGAGAAATCTTCAATTTCTTGTGTAAACTATGAGGCCCTCAAAAGGAATTCCTTGAACAGCTTTTCGGCCGACCCAGTTTACATAGCGTGGGCCACTTTGATGTTATGAAGTAATTATTAATTTCACTGTATAATCATAATATAGGGCGCAGAAGACGCGCGACATTTAATGCTAGATAACTTTTTATGCTGCCACTTGAAACAATAGCTTAATTTAACTGAATAATCACAAGATAGGGCGAGACACACGCTCGACATTTCGTCCTAGTTGACATTTCATCGTGCCAAAGACAGTGCACAAAACCTTTACTTAAAACAATAGGATAAGTTAACTTAAAATTAATCAAATATAAATTTAAAAATCAAGTATTTTGTAATCATCAAGTAAAAGCAATAATGAGTAAGCAGCCACTGAATGTATGTGAGAATTACTGCATATTTCTACTATTTTTTTTACTAAGTTCACTGAGTAGCTGCGCATCCCTGGCAATAATGACAATCATGGCACTTTAAGAAACCCTGGTCTAAGGTGACTTTTCATCGTGCCGCAAACACAATGTACTAACATCTCTCTCTTAAGAGGAAACACTAAGGGCGAGAGAATTGAATAATATCTATTTGTAAAATCTAATGCTGTCGCGCAGTGTCCCAACAACCGAGCTAAGACCCGAAAGAGACAACTGCAGCTTGGACCGAAAATACTTATCAAAAGTACGTAAAATCAACGTTTCGTAGTCCCCTTATTCCTTCTCCAAAATTGACCGATTTAACTACTTTTTTCATCAAAAATTAAAGAAAGGCTTTGGCCGTGTTCCTATGTTTTCTTTTTTTTATTTAATCAAGTTAAATTTGTTTTCTGGATGTTTGATCACAGCGTTTAGGTTTTTGAAGGTTCATAACTCTTTGAAAAAAGGAAAACATAGGGACATGCAAATAATGGCCATAGATTTTTGGAAAAAAATATATTTCTCTACTGGCATTATCCAGGGAGGAAACAGGGGAAATACGGCCCTTGTGTTTCCTTTTAAAGAATAAGAATAGATTTATTAAGCACAAAACAAACAAACAATGAGAAGAAATAAAAATATAAAATCAGTAAAACATAAAAAAGAAAAATTTGTTTGCCTACCTAATTTGCTACCTAAATGGTGATCATTGCATAAAATTAAGTAATCACCAAAATCTCATGAATCTACGAACATCATGTCACGGCCACATCTATTTACTTAACACTTCTTTGTGGTCGATGTACGCAATCAACGGTGTAATATTCCTAAATTACTTTAATACGAGGTTAAATCATAATTAACTTGCTTTTTTTAAATATAATTGAAGTCACGAGTTTAATTGAACTCTGACTCGTTCAATAGCGTCAGGTTCTCTCAGAACCCTTAGACAAATAATACCTTAACAGGAGAATGAAAGACCTGCGAGCTGGCAGCAATTAATGGTAGGTAGGTGGAGCATTAGGATGGTAGGTGGAGCATGAGGATGGTAGGTGGATACACATTTTGACTAAGATGTAGGGTTTGTAGATATTTTTTTTATATTAGATATCGACAGACGAGCATGAGGTTCACTTGATGGTAGGTGATACCTCAGCCACAGAACATCAGTCTTCCAGCATTCGGAAATTCATAGACTGAAACCGAAACGCGCAATATGCACTTCACGGTTTTTCCATCTATGTAGAGAACTTAAGACAAGGATTCATGCAGAACAATATGTTAGCTATGATGTGAGAGTGTGTTAGGTTAGGGCGTGTAGAGTTAGGACCTTGGCTCTCCATAAGTTCTGATTACTTTTTATACTGTGCAAGCAATATGTACTTATTGTAAGTAATGCCAAGATGTACTTATTGTACATCTTGGCATTACTTTACATGAAAATGTTTTTATTTGAATAATTTAATTCGGCAGAGAAACAGTACGTACATAATATGGTAAGCAGCAAAAGACGGGGCAAAGCTTTATAATAAATCGATATCTCCCGTAGTTTATTGTTTTACGTTTTCAGATTCACGCCGGCGACGTATTTCATGTATTTTCCCCATACGCGACAACACTTCAAGCTTTACTCTGTATCAGTCGGGAGCTAATCCAGGGAATAAAATGTTTTTTTTTTATGAATATAAATAAATGATAATTCGGACTTCGACAAAACTTCAGTAATTTGCTACATTTTATTTAGACACAAAAATACATCAAATAGGTGATCTGCTCTCAAACACAAATGCTATTTGAGTCGCTCCATGGGCGCTTTGATCATTCTGGATCACATTATTATCACAGTATGGTGCGTATTCGAAAATGAGCTGACAGTACTAGATGTTCGTTCTAAAATACTTTTCTGCACGGCTGTTAAAACTGCAACGTATCATTGCAGTTTCAACAGCCGTTTATGTTCGACATTGGTCTGGAATTACTGTCTTCCGGCTGTCATTGCATACGGCCACGCCCCGTATTGAGTTCGTTTTGATTTAGTTGGGTTACTCCTCGATTAGTTAAAAATTATTAAAATATTCACGGGTTACCGGTCAATCCGTTTGTAATAAATATGATCGCCACTACAGTGCTGAAAGTACTGACATAATATGTATTCGGATTCACAGTGATGGCAGCACTTTCAGTATCAGGACGCGTATTTTCCAGTAAAACCAGCGTCAGTACTGACAATATGGTCGGTCAGCTCATTTCCGAACACGCTCTAAATATCATTAACCATTAAACAACACATACTAATATTATAAGGAGGAAATATTTATTTGTTTGTTACGATTTAACTCAAAAACTACTAGACCGATTTCAAAAATTATTTCACCAATAGAAAGCTACATTATATCAGCGAGTAACATATGCTATTTTTGTATATAGTA
Organism: Anthocharis cardamines; assembly: GCA_905404175.1. NCBI lineage: Eukaryota > Metazoa > Arthropoda > Insecta > Lepidoptera > Pieridae > Anthocharis > Anthocharis cardamines. The sequence goes on from FR989975.1 coordinate 5,093,632, forward strand.
CATTGCACCCGTGTAAAGCCGGGGCGGATCGCTAGTATTACATAAGCCTGAACCGAATACTCTCGCATTACCATAACTCGCTTTGTTCCCAGTTATATAGGGTTGTGTAATGTTTCTTCCATTCGTTCATGTCTCGAGTGACATCTCTAAACATATATCATTCTTCACACAACGAATTAAACTTAGACGGGGTTTTCAAACGAATGCCACAGCATCACAGACCGACCACTATCTCTCTTCTTCGTAACTATTGCATTGTGTATTTTCTGTAGTTATTTATTTTATTCATAAATATTCTCAAAAATAGACTTTTTTATACACAATAATAATATTTAAATGTCCAACGTCAACAAGACCATAATCAGCCCAGGCTACCGATGGAGGGGAGGCAGAGAGAAGAACCTTCTCATGATACGGACCGTGTCCAGTAAAACTGCCTTCTGCATCTGACCCTTGATCCAGCAACCAACAATATTTAATTATTATTTTAATTGTAATTATTGTAATTATATATGTTATATCCCCTCCTAGTATTGGTTGTATATTTATATCCTGAACACCTCTTCCTCCTTTCTGAGACATATTTTCTCTCCAGGTAGAATTTGCCTTATTGTACGAGCTTTTTTTTTCAATATATTTTATAGCCAAGACTGATGGCGATTGTGGAACATTATGGACGCCCTCTGCCCCACCTAGGGGGTTTAGGACTTAACTGCGTATGACCCGGGTTCGATTCCCAGGTTGATAGAAGGGTAAATCTTTTGTTGCTAAAGAATTATCCTTTTGTCAGAGACATAATGAGTATTACCCCTCTATATAAAAAGTGGGTTTAGGACTTTTGAGAGGTTAAGTTACTGATTAATAACACCACCGTGCGTAAAAGTGTTCAATTAATATAAGTAACGTTTTAATCAATAGCTTCAAATCTAATAAGCGAGAGACGAACACCCTTAAGACATTCCACGATGGCGGCTTCTGTTTGTAAACACTCGAGTTGGTCGTGTGAAACGGAAAGTGGATCCATGACCCCGTCACAAGGTCAAGTCGTGACGTCAGTAAATGTTTGCTTGCGGTTCGGGAGTTGAGACGCGACGCATAGTATAATGTAATGCATTCATTAATTCAATAATTTTGATTATTATTTTAGATGTAACATTCCGAATCAAGGGTTGATATATAAAAAATCGTACAAAAATGCTTTAGTATTTTAATCTTATTTGAGTAAATATATATTTTTTATGTTAGATATCGACAGACGAGCATGAGCTTCACTTGATAGTAGATTATCTCCTCAGCCATAGGAAATGAGTCAATGATGCGCTGTCGACCTACTTTTTACTTCGAGCATCCTGAAATCCATAAACTGAAACCGAAACGCGCAATGTGCACTTCACGGTATTTCAATCTATGAACGGTGTGACATTACTCGGTCGAAAGTTCGATATTCCTCCCACCTATTCCAGAAGTGACCAGACGGGGGGACGACATGCTTATAGAAAATTCTATAGTTGTTCTACCAAACGCGCCAACTAGTCCGTCAGAGCTAGTTTAAATAATTAATTAATTGAAGTTGGGTAAGAACTATGGAACAACAAATCGATTGATTATAGTATGGGCCAGTCAATAAAGCATTACCAATAGAGTGAAGTAATAAGCGAAAGTACCTAATAACGAAGTCGCAACTCGTCGAACTAGGGTTTGCCCGCAATTTTGTCGGTTTCGAAACCGTTATAGAGATAGACGAACAGACCGTATGTTTTCATTAAAATTAAAAATAGTACGAATACAGTAGTGAATTCCTGTGTCCACTTGTTATGTATGTATTTTTTTGTATGTCAGATATCTACAGACGAGCATGAGGGTTACTTGATACCTCAGCCACAGAACATCAGTCAATGAGCATTCGGAAATCTATAGACTGAAATCGAAACACGCAATATATGCACTTCACGGTTTTTCCATCTATGAACGGTGGTTCGCTAACCGGTCAGAATGTTGTTGTATGTATGTTTTACAAATTATTTTTCTTTACATTTTATTTTAATTGTATCTTGTCGTGTCGTATCATATAAAATGTTTTTATTCTTAAATATACATTTTTTACATTATCTTTCACCAGAATTCCAACCGATGATCTGGTGCTAATCGAAACGTGTTTACCATTGAGGCACACAAGCGGTTGTTGACCTTTGAGAGATTAGTAGGCCGTATCTTTTAACTTCATCAATGACAACTTACTGGTTAAAAAACCAATCCGATTGAAAGTGCAATCTGCTAGTCATTTGAATATGGTCTGATATATTTATTTCAATTAACTTCCTAGCATTAAAGGCATGCCTACTTACTACTTATTCTAATAATTTAATCTTAATTACAAAATTTTACGGACCGCCTCCGTGACTCAGTGGTAAGCGCAATGCGTTTAGCACAGGAGGTTCTAGGTTCGAATTCTGTGGAAACATGATTTTAAAAATATGTTTCTATAGGGCAGGGGACAGGGGCCACTAAATCTTATAAAGTAATGGGGACAAAATTCAATAAAATCTCATCTTAAATTCTAAAGCATTTCTATGAACTATTAACACTGCCGAAAGTCGACGTCATGAATACTGAACATCGTCGTATGGTTGTAATTACGTCACCCGAAGCGTACTCACACGAATTATGGTGAGCATGCATGCTCATGTGACCAATTTGTACCATATTTTTAATATTCAACCGCCTAGATTGATCTCATATGTTTTTCAATGTACGCAATCACCGTACCGACAATATATGGACATCTGGCACAAATATAAAAATTATTGTGTGTATGTTAAAAAAAAACATGGATTGATGGTGTGACTGATGATATGGCGAGTGAAAGAAGAGAATATACTGCGCCGACCCCAAATAAAAAAAAGGAAACAGGGCAGAAAGAAAAAGAAGATGTGTACATGTTCACATAATAATTTTGGCGGCCACGTTGGCGCTTTTTCTAGAACACCTACTTTGCACTCAGATGGGTCGCGGATTCGAATCCCGCCGGGACGACATGATTATAATTTTTATTAGCATGTCTTGTCACGTCTGGCTTTGAACGGGTGAGAGGAATGTCGATATTCCTACCGGGTAACGAACCACCGTTGATGGATGTAAAAACCGTGAAGTGCAAATTGCGTTTCGGTCTCAGTTGCAGTAGTCTTCAGAATGTATTTCCAAATGCTCGAAATAAACAATAAGTCGACAGCGCATCATAGACTGGTGTTCTGTGAATGGTATATCTACCATAAAGTGATCCTCATGCTCGTCTGTCAATATCTAACATAAAAAATATATACATATATCGGTATATAATCTAGAAAAAATGCGGAAGTATAGAAAAGTATATTAAATACTTCGTCTAGTTTCTAAAAAGCCAATAATAGTAATGTAATAACAGTTAAGCTTTTCATATAGAAAATAACTAAAATAGAATATCTCAGAAACAGGCACGAAAGTAAAATTGCGAAGGATATTAGAGGCATATTGTTCAAGTCAATTTTCTATTGAATTTAAGCTTAAATGAGCTTTGCGCAGTTTTCGTGCAATTTCACATTTCAAAACACATATTCCAGGAAGGATTTTCCGAAACGTGGAATTAGGTTATGCGTTAGAGTTTAAAAATTGGCAGGAAATATTGTCTGTTATACTTTCTTATGTGGAAGGACCTCATACTTCGATGGCAATAATAAGTATAATTTTTAATTTTTCAAAAACAAAACTGTAGTAAAAGTGTAAAAAAATGTATAGTAAGTGTTTTGATATTGAAGACCCGAGCATGCTGACACAAGTATTTATTAATTACTTTATTTTCAGTAGAACAGCAAAACAAATGACAATTCTAAAATTACGAAGTAAAAACAAAACATAAAATAAGAATAAAACTATAAATAAATAAAATTAATAATTAACAACATTCACTAATAATATTTCCTACCATCCTTAGGGATATTCAAGGCTTGTCTTTATTGTTGTTGATAGTGATAAAACATTTTTTTTTTTGTAGATTCGATCTTAAAAACATTTAACAGTCGAGTAGTAAAGAAACGAGTAGAATTGGAGATCTTGGTTCCAAGCTACTATTAGAATACTAAAGTATGTGAGATCTTTTTGTAATGACTAAACAAATTTTATGTATATATTCGGTCGTCATGAAATGTAATAGTCGAGTAATACAGAAACGCTTATAATCGGAGATACTTTAAATTTATTTATTTTTTTCAAATACGATTATGGTCCTTATTTTTAAGTATATACTGATCGTTTCCCTATATCAGATCTATTCAAATCAAGGCCGTTGCGTTTTACATTTTTTTAATCGTTTTTTGTAAATTGTAAATATTTTGCGACCCCAAATCTATTAAGTCATTTTTATTGGTACTAGATCCCATCTAGTTTGGACATCCCTGTCCAAAATCATTCGTATGGCGAGTTCGGAGCTCGGTGAACTCGCCCGAAATACCGCCCGAAAACCAGTACGAACTAGATCATATACTTAATGCCAAATACTTTCAAGTATTTAAAAAACCTTTCAAGTATTTTTCGAGCGTGGTATTTTTACGGACTCGTACTAGATGCCTTGGTATTGAATTTGGCAAGTATTTCTCATCGCTAGTTCCAAGCTACTATTAGTATAGTAGTAATCGGTGCGAATAACCTCACCTACCTTTATAACCACAGTGTCCCAACAATAGTGCAATGTACGGGTACAATTTCTCTTTCATACTCTAATAGCACTTTTACTATGCAAATCACTTACTCGTATGATGCGTTCGTAAAACGAAAAACGTAACAAGGTAGGTAATATTTTTAGAAAGTGACGTTCATTGTATCTTATCTGTGTATATACTCGTACATAGCTATTGTATAGCAACGTATGTCACGGTAATATTATTACGTAATGCCTTAATTGACATGAAACATACAAGTGAGTGTTGTATTCTTTTCCATATTATATTAACGAAGCAATATTCTGAATAATAAAATAATTTATTTAAATAATTATGGCCTTATTCATAAGTTTGATATAGTTAAAATATGTTTTGTTTCTTTCGTACGTATTTCGTATTTTAACTATGTATGTATGAATGTTTGTTGCTCTTTCACGCAAAAACTACTGAACGGATTTTGATGAAATTTTATAGTATTGCTATCTGAGAGCTTTTACGCTCAACGAAGTGAGGACGGGTTAGCTAGTATTATCATAATCTATTGTATTGATATTATAAGTAATGCCTACAAGTCAAACAACTTCTATATATATACACAAATTCTAATCAAAATTGAGATTTACTTTAAACTATTGCTGTCACTTACATTAACATACATAATATACGGGACAGAAACAGTTTTAACAACTCTCAACTTTGCTTACCTTTCCAGTATTCCACTGTAAGATTATAATATGCTCATCGAAGTTTAAATGACCTAACAAAAAGTAGGTTTACTCAGCTATAGAACGGGGTGAAAGCATTGGATATCACATCAACCCGCATTGAGCAAAGTATAAAGTATACAGTTATCACTACAAGGTTTGTATGTTGTTGTCACTACAATGGTTAAAAAAAACTTTATTCTTTGTTATGTTAGATTTCGACAGATGAGCATGAGGTTCACTTGATGGTATGCTATTCCCTACACATTGGTCTGAAAATCCCCCAGGTCTGATACCCCAGCCACAGAACATCAGTCAATGATGCACTGTCGACCTATTTTATACTTCGAGCATTCGGAAATCCATACTGATACCGACACGCGCAATATGCACTTCACGGTTCCATCTATGAACGGTGGTTAGTTACTCGGTCGTAATTTCGATATTCCTCCCACCCGTTCAATGCCCGAAGTTACCAAAAAAATTATAATCATGTGGTCCCGGTGGGATTCGAACCCACGAACGCGCCAACGAGCCCGTAAATTGATGAATAAAAATGATTTCAGAATATAACAGAAAATTCATTTCCTTCAATACCATACAAAGTATCATTGCCACAGTAATGAAGTCTAGAACTTTACAAGAGCTTTCAGTTGATTGCAGTGAACGCTACAAGAGCAACTTAATGAGTTTTACCTGGATTTTAAACATCAAAAGCAAAGTTTAACATTGAAAACTGTGAATGCTTTAATTTTATCTTCAATCTGTTTTGCATTTGACTCATATAAAACTATCCAAGGTGGTAGTTTTTCTTTTTTTATAGAATGTGGCAAACAGGTGGCTCACGCGATGGTAAGTAATCGCTGACGCCACCCATGCCACCGCAGGTTTATGCCGACTTTTCAAAATTCAAGGATTTAAATTTTCTATTCCTATAACCCATGTGTTTTTTACTTCAAGCAATGGAAAATACATAAACTGCACTTGACGGTTTTTGCATTACTGTTTTTTTTAATTTGCATCTAAGAACGGTGGTTCGTTAATAGATCGGCATTTCGATATTCCTCCTTTCCTTCCTGCTACGTTTATTTATTAGACATGATATAATATATTAGGCAAAACTCGAATTCGAACTCGCTACCTATCGCTCGTAACTACTCAACACGCCAACGACTTCGTCAAAACTTTTTGTTCCAGTAATATGGTTTTTATTAGAAAAGGGGGGCTTACCTTATGGTAAGTGACTACCAGCGCCCATAGACATCTGCAACATCGGAGGACTTGCAGGTGCGTTACCGGCCTTTGTTCCCATAGGATTTTTCTTTCAGGCCAATGTGCAGGGAATAGCAATTAATTGAGTATACGACTGTCTTTTGTTAATGCGTATTCTAAAAACTTTGAAATTATTCTTACGCAATATGTTCATTATTATCATTTACAGCAAACATGGTCGGAACAAGAAAATGCCATCAAAAACATATATTGTAAAAAAGCCAAGTCTTGCAACTCAGTTCTTCTATCGTAAAAAGTTGTGAGATCCATATAATACCAAGTCGGTCAATTTATTCAGTCTCTACTGAAGGATCCTTCTGTCTTAAGTTATTACGTAATTAGCTAACCTAACAACATCTTATAGTGATCATATCAATACCAGTACTAAAAATCTTTGATGTTTAAAATAAATAGATTGGCTCGGCTATCGCATGAAATCACAATGTATCTTTTTTATTTTATTAAATACATAATGTATCTCACAAGTAATACATATTATATTAAATTAGATTGTTTAGTGCGATTGCCAAGTCAATCTATTTATTTTAAACATAAAAGAATTTTAATATTGGTATTGATTATGATCACTATAAGATATTGTTAGGTTAGCTAATTATGTAATAACTTAAGACAGAAGGATCCTTCAGTAGAGACTGAATAAATTGACCAACTTGGTATTATATGGATCTCACAACTTTTTACGATAGAAGAACTGAGTTGCAAGACTTGGCTTTTTTACAATATATGTTTTTGATGGCATCTCATTTATTTTTGTAGCTAGTCCTTTTCTTAGTTTATTTGGATAAGAATGTATACAAAGCAATGGATAACGGTCTGATTTTGATCGGCATTTTTATCAACTTTTTAATGTAAAAAAGTAGTTATAGTGACATAACTACAATATTTGGACATATGGTCTCGTGAAGTTTTTTGTAGATTTTGGTATGTTCTATAATACTGTAGAACGTTTTTTTGTTCTATCATCAATACTTTCCGCAGCACATGCAATGAAAGACATTTTATGGCTAATTTTTTTACACCTTGGGTTTTTTTAGGAGGGATTTCTAAGGATCTCTATTTTTTTCTAGTAATAAATATAACCTATGTTACTCAGTGATAATGTAGCTTTCTAACGGTAAAATAATTTTTGAAATCAGTCCAGTAGTTTTTAAGTTATTCATTACATACAAAAATACAAAAAAAAAAATTGTAAATCTAGAAAACTGGACCGAAATTTCAAAATATTATAGTTTTTCCTTGATTTATAGACTAAACACTAATTGTATTCTAAATTTCAAGTTTCTATGTCTGCTAGAAGTGCCTTAGAGTTTTGATGATCGGTCAGTCAGTGAGTGAGTGACAAATTATCAAACTTTGACTAGTTATAATTCTTAAACTACTGGTTCAAACAGAATGATATTTGAAATATACCGAGTTTATACAATGCTTGCTTAGTGACTGAAAATTCAGGATTCTAGTTTAATCCACAACAAAGTTATAGGGGGTCGAAAATGGCCCGAACTACTTCGAGAAAAGGATAGTACGGCCGTGCGGCTTTTTGCTCGACTTGGCGGGGGCACTGCCGTGCCCCCAGATTAAAAAAAACAACATTTAAATAAGTTACAACAAAACACAACATCTAAATCTAAACTAATATTATAAAGAGGAAAGATTTCGTTGTTTGGTCTTTACGATTTAACTCAAAAACTGTTAGACCAATTTTAAAAATTCTTACACCAATAGAAAGCTACATTATCAGTGAGTAATTTGAATTTGTGTATACTATACAGAAAAATTCAAATTATTACATTGTACCCGTGCGAAGCCGGGGCGTGTTGCTAGTATGAATATACTTTATTAAGGTGTAGTCAAACATGAATATGTAACCTACATTCCATACGTACAGATAGTGTGACAGTACTAAATGAAATTTGAATGGCTTCAAGGAGGAAGGCGAGCTATATTGATCGCAGAAAGCGCAGCGGCAGACGGTTCTAGACATGGGTAACTCAGCGAAATTCCTTGTGTTAACTCAGTAACTCAGGCGCAGTGTACTGCTTGCGTTAACTCTTTGCACTGTGAATTAGGATTGGGCTTTAATTCAACAAGCAGCTTTTTAAGCCGCTTTTCTAATGTTAACGCTATTAGCTGCTTTTCACTTACCGCAAACGCCCTTAAATATATTAACCGCAACGCGCGGATTAGCTCAACGAACATTCAACGCGTAGTAGCTAACATCATCCGAAGCAGCTTGTTTATTTAACGCAAAACCTGTTGAATTTATTATCTAATAATTGCTACATAAAATCTGTTGACATTACTGCAAACTAGTTAATAATATAAGCTGCTTTTTTAACAGGTTACCAATTTGTAATTAACAGTTAATTTCGTTAAAACAAAAACCGTCAACGACCCACCTCTACTGTGAATGCAAAAATTTCGCGTGAGATTCTGCGCCGTGCGCCAACACATTTTGAATGTGTGAGTTGACTCACCCGGCACAATGAAGTGAGTTGACGCAATTGCGCGGCGCAGCGCAGTGTTACACATGTCTAGACGGTTTCCTGAAGACTCCACATAAGTACGACTGAAAGCTATGCATTATGTTTCATAACGATTTAGTTACGCGATTTTTATTTGTCTTTAGAAACTTTTTTGACCACTAAATGTCTAGGTATATGTTGATGATAAATATGGTCAGGTTGATACATCACAACTGTCTAGAAGGTGTTTATTTAATATGTATTTTGAAGGAATGTTTTGTATTTTATCGATACTAGCATTCTTTATAAAGTACAAATTAATTATAGTATTTCATAAGATGTTATATAAAACAAACTTTACACAAACGACTAGATCACCAATAAAAGCTCTGAAACTCGCTTTGCAGTCTCAATTGGAAGTACATTACAAGTTAATATGTACTTTTTGAAGAGCTTTATATTATTAGAACTACGCCTGCTGGCCTAGCATGATAACTACGACAAAATTTTGTCGACAATATTCTCGTGTTATAATCGATTATCTCTTTATGTTTTCCGGATCTAACATGACACACACACTTAAAACTTGACATCTAATGTCAAAAGTAGAGATAATTGTCTATCGATATATCTTGTATATCTAAGTTATCGACGTTGAGTTATAATATATCGAGATATCTTACATCTTAGTTTGTCTTCACTAGTCCTCGAGATATCTCTTGATGGTAATGCTAAGCTGTTCAAAAACACACAGGCCTTACGAGGTTAAAACGGCGGTGATCACTTCTCTCCATTCTTCTAACTAGACTTACTCATACCCTTTAAAGCTTATAAATATCAAGCGATTAAAATAGACCTTAGAAGGTCGAATCGGTTCGGCCCCGATATGAACGGGATCGAATATTGTATATAGTGTTGCACTTCATAAATAATTTTAATGCAATAATTGGATTTATAGTTTAGTTCTCACGGATTAAAGGTATTTGCAATAATGTAACAAAACTTTCAACAAAGGATTATTAAATATTTTATTGAAACTTTGAACAAAACTTTAACAAAACCTTATTTTTTATGTTAGATATTGACAGACGAGCATGAGGTTCACTTGATGGTAGGTGATACCACAGTCACAGAACATCAGTCAATGATATGCTGTCGACCATAGACTCTGAAACACGCATTATGCACTTCACGGTTTTTCCATCTATGAACGGATGGATCTTGGACCAGGGCAGGAAGAATTATGCAGTCTATGGATTTCCGATCGATATTCTGTGGCTGAGGTATCACCTACCATCAAGTGAACCTCATGCTCGTCGATATCTAACATAAAAAAAAGATATCTGTAGCAGTTTTACATCATCTAGACTGTTCTAATATTCCACATTCTCCCGTGTCCCATATGTTATAACGAGCGTCATTATATTGCACACTGGTTTCAAGAGACGTGTATGTCTTAGGATACAACTTAAGTGCTCATTAGTAAGGAACACTGTTTTAATGGAACATTAACATTTTAGCTTGAGTAAGGACCTGAGTCTCATAATTAAGCACAACTTGACAAGACGCTCTGAGTTGTGACTAGCTCTCCTGTAACATGATAAACAGTTGCATATATTCGGTTCTTATCTATGAAATTGGCGTTCTATCGATGATTGTTGATCTCAAAAATCCGGCGTTTGGTTAGGAATTCCAAATTCAAAACATCAATTTAAAGCTTGTTTATTTGTGTTTAGAATGTGATAATTCATTTGTTTTTGCATCATTACATTTTGCTTTGACATCGTTCTGTGCACAATACGGAAAATTTAAAATATCGTGGCACCAGCGCTGCAGAAACAGCTCGAAGAATTAATGATGTGTACGGCGACACCACTGTATAAGAAAACACGGTACGTTTTTACACGTCCGCGTCGTTTCAAAAAAAAAATTATAGTCGGTCGATAGTTTTTGAGTTAAATTGTAAGAAACAAATCTTTCCTCTTTATAATATTAGTATAGACAAAATAGATCAATGCATATGACACTAAAGTACTGAACAGTTATTCAGTGACAATATATACATATTACATTTATTGTTTAGTCTATGGTACCTTTTAAAAAAGACACAAAACAGTCAACATATTAAAACTAACCATTATAACTCATGAATATTGCGACTCCACTTCATTCAAGAGTAAGGACCTTCCGACGTAAACTTAACCATAGACTAGTCATGAGGAACAATAGATAGACGCTGGTATTACACGGTAAGTTATAAGAGATAGCGATTATTAAGTAGAACTCTGTTCTATCCTCATGTCACAGATGATCTCTTGTTCATTTTACTTGTTATTTCCTATAAGCGATTCTTTTTTATGGTAGACTAGCTGTCTCAGCGAACTTCGTATCGCCTTACAGTCATCCATACTAATATGATAAAAAGGAAAGATTTGTTTGTTTGTTACGATTTAACTCAAAAACTACTCGGCCGATTTTCAAAATTCTTTCACCAATAGAAACATTTAGTCGCTGTTATATATCGCTCGCTGACTCGGCTATTTTTGTGTATTATATTGCATCCATGCGAAGCCGGGGCGTTTTGCTAGTTTTCCATATTTTGCTTACATTTTGATAACATTATGTTCATTGGCTAAATGGGCTATCCAACACTAAAAGATTTTTTCAATTCAAACCAGTAGTTCCTGAGATTAGTGCGTTCAACCAAAAAAACTTTTCAGCTACATAATATTAGTAGTAAGTATAGATATCGACAAATGACTGTATAAACTTTCAGCTATTTGTCGGCGTCGTCGTATTTTCGTCTTATAGAACGAGGTAGTTTATGGAATAAAAGACGATGTAGTGACGAGAATTGAGAAAGGTATGTTGAGGTGGTTTGGGCATGTAGAAAGGATGGATGAAAGTAGGGAAACGAAAAAGATTTATGAAACTGGTGTGAGTGGGAGAGTCGGGAGTGGTCGACCTAGGCGAACGTACCTCGATCAGATCAGGGACGTTCTGCAAAAGGGCCAGGTCAAAAATACTCGTAACCGACGAGTGTGTATGAAAGCATTGATGAAAGTAGAAGAAGCGAAAGTGGTATGTAAGGATCGGAGCATATGGAATTCCGTGATCTCTGCCTACCCCAATGGGAAAGAGGCGTGATGTATATGTATGTATGTATGTAGTTAATGGTAGGTATGATAAACATAAAGAAAAAAATATGTGGTATATTTGATAGTTGTGTAACAATCCTTTGGGGTAAGGGACACACTAAAGCTACATACAATTCGCTCCTCGTTTTCATAACAGAATGATGAAATGAGTCTCCTTTACTAAGATTATCACGAGGAGTACCAAGAGGTATGTACAAAGAACTTTATGACAACTGAACGGTGGTGAATATTGTTAACGAATCATGAAGAAAATATTCCATTACGATAATGTCAAACTTGAACCGCAGTCAAAGTCAGAAAGGATCCGACGAACTGTCGACTCCTGACGGCTTTCAAAGGACGCACAAGACGAAGGCACCCTATTGTTTGCGAGGAAGTGTTTTTATATATACAGCGTACATGTGACGTTTTTCTTAACAACACGCCCGTTTTTGGGACGCATGCGAGGGTGCTCAGTTACTAGGCACTTATTGCTGGAGCGGTAATGAACTAGGTGTACACATTTTGAGATACTACGATTTTAAACAAGAGAGACTGGTTTGGATATATCCGTTGTTTGTTTTTTTTTTTAATTTAAATTGTGAATTAAGTAAATTTAACAAGTTGATGAGAACTACTACATATTACCTACTGGTTTTTGCAGATTTTTAAAGATTAATTACCGCGACTTAAAATGTTCCTATCCTAACATTAAGTATTAAAGAAAATGACGGTAAGTCAGGCTTTTCAATGTAAGCATTAGGTATTAAACTAACATAATATTATCAATAACTAGATATTCCTAGGGCTTCTTAATTGGAACAATTCACTCACCTGTCATCTTGTAAGTGTTTCAACTCGCTCAGCTCCAATTCCCTGCGCAGATTTGACACCTCACAGAGAAGCATGTCCCGTTCCGTCGAGACTTTTTCGAGTTCGGCGCGTAACCGCACCACCTCGTTAGTTAAATCCATCGTCGCCATTATAAATGTCGATAACTACTATCGACACAGCACATCACTAATCAGTCGTACGCGGAGCGCTCAAACCAATCACGGGCGCGCATTTTGTATTTAGAACACGTTAAACTATCGACAATAGCGATGTTGATATTAAATCGATAAATCCACTATTCACTGAATCCGAATGTCGCGCAGGCTACATTGTAGGCATCTGAAACAATAAATCATTCCATGAGAAGTGCTTGAGAGAGAATTGCTTATTCGGTATGAGAATTCAGAATATTTTGTTCATAGACTGTTCTATGAAGTTGCGAGTATGGTAGCTATGTTAATGTAGGGATATAAATAACAGAAATTGTTCTCTTTTATTGGATGCTCCGCGAGAATATGCCGCCTGGAAACATTGTATATTTTTGTAATGTTCAACTGTACCTATTACGATTTACATGAAAAACTTGGCCTGAGAAATGCTGAACACTGAAATTAGGTTAACATTTGTGTCTAAAGGATTTTTTCTATCGTCCCTAAAAAGGAATGCGCTGCTAAAATGAGTTTTTATTTAGCATTATATTTTAGTACTAAAATTGGGTTTACGTTATTTGATAGCGCTTCCTTCGAGAAAATAATAATGAATGCTTTTCTTGTATAAAAATTTATTGTAAATAAGATGTTTCATATTCTTTTGAATATAAAGGAACGTATGAAAATAGTAGAAATATCCTATTTTTATTTTTAATTATTTAAATAAATTAATTTTTCATTTATAGAAAATTACAGTATAAACTTAAATAATTTATAAAATATATCAAGTAATAAATTGAAGCCATTAGACACTTAATCATTATAGAAATATTGTCTATTAAACATGTTCCTTATGTAACAGCAATTCTTACTTCATTAGAGTACTGCGTACGTTGCGAAAACTTATGAATGGCTACTGCCAATAGCATTCCTTAGAAATAACCTTAAAGCCCCTCCATAGACCGATAACGGAAAACACTTGCTTACCCACTTGCACAAATAGCAATTAGCAGACAAACAACAGAACATCGCTGCTGAAACATTTCATTCAAAGAACGCTGTTTCCGAAGAGTTTTATTTGCTCCCGTTTTTCAGTACATTACCCGGTTACCAGTTGCAAATAGTCAGTTGAAACTGTTCTATTTGTAAAAAAAGAGCAGTTTGAATTAACTGTTTGGTAAAGGTTAAAATGAGCGAGTCATTGGGTAGATAAATCCTTTTACGCTTTTACAATGAAACCACAAGCGATGTGCAACAATTATGCTTAAATAAATTTAAAGCCTTTATTACAAAGGGCTTCACAGCATATTACAATTTTATCATGTATGGGGATGTAATATGTATGTTTAATTAATGTTTGTATATTATATATCATACTAGCTGACCCGGCAAACGTTGATTTGCCATGTAAATAATTTCTAAAAAGCAGGGGTTGGTGATAAAAAGTAAAAATTTAGGGTTGTATGTATTTTTTAATGCCACATTATAAAAAAATAAAAACAAAAAATTCGTCCAAAAATTTTAAAAAAAAATTTAGGGGTGGATTACCCTTAACATTTAGGGGTATGAAAAATAGATGTTGTACGATTCTCAGACCTACTGAATACGCATATAAAATTTGGTAAAAATCGGTAAAGCCGTTTCGGAGGAGTACGGCAACTAACATTGTGACATGGAAATTTTATATATAAGATTTAAAAAATGTAGAAAATGAATTGAATATTTAATATCCACGACGATAGCGGTAATTACGGCGGCGCTAATTTCCTTCCAGCGTCGTTAATAGAATCATAAATTGATTAAAATCGTGGCTTTATGAGCTAAATGGAGGTCTTAATCGCTTTGTGAGCCGATATTTTTATTTAACGTCATAACAGTTTTTCTAACACGTGACTGAAATTGTGTAATTTTATGAATGAAGTTAAATCATTGTTTCGAATAGATTATTATTATTACTAGTTGGTAACAAGTTATCGCTGAAATGCTTTAAAAACTAGAATAATGATTATTCAAAGCAATAATAAGGCTTTTTATATAATATGTTAAGTGACTTCGTCTCGATCGTATTCTTTATACATAATATATCTCAAGCTTTAATTCCTTTCTATCCAGGTTGCCTGGAAGAAATTGCTTTGAGCAATAAGGCCGCCTTACTGTAGTTTCTGTTTTTTATGTAAAAAACTTTTTTTGAAGGGAAGGGGAAATTTCTAGAATCACTAATTCTCAACCACTGTGTCGCGCTGTGTGTGCCGCCAAATGCTTGAAGAGTGCAAACTTTAGAAATGTACATACATATACATCACGCCTCTTTCCCATAGGGGTAGGCAGAGATCACGGAATTCCATATGCTCCGATCCTTACATACCACTTTCGCTTCTTCTACTTTCATCAATGCTTTCATACACACTCGACGGAATAACTAACTCGTATTTCATAAATTTTAGAAATGTAAATAGTTTAAATGAAAGAAAATTTATTCCATATATTTCTTACTTTGTTTGCCGTCAAATTTTACAAAACTTAAAAGTGTACCGCGAAAAAAAGTTGAAAATCACTGTTCTACATAATTTCTTTAAACAAATCAGCTAATTCTATGACACCCAAAGTGGTATTTCCGCCCCCCTAGGAGTCTACACTCTACAACTTTACAGTAAGAAAATATATTTTTTCTAAGTGAGAAGCACTTTACCAGCCATCTAATACATTTGTTGCAACACAATTATCAGGTAAAATTAAATGATAAACAGGGAAAAGGGACAAGAGAAATAAAAATTGGGGATGTTCGTCTAATGTATAATATACTAGTTTTTTGTAAACAAAAACGACTGTGTTTATTGGTTAAATAAATATATTGTACCAAATGGCAAATTATCAAAAGCGCCATCTAGCCGCAAGCTAAGAAATAACAATGTCAGATGCGCGCGCGCCTGCGCGTTAGATACTCTTAGTATACGTTAGATGCCGCTAATGACGCCATACAACTTTCAATGTTTTGATTCTCAGCTGATACTATTTAAGTTCATTATACTTGAACATGTTGGTTCAGACAGCTGATATTGAGCGGTGGTTATGACGCCCTCAGCTGCTAGGCACACAATTTATATTATGTACAAAAGAGTTTTTATTATCTATATCTATACTAATATTATAAAGAGGAAAGATTAGTTTGTTTGTTACGAATTAACTCAAAAACTGCTCGACCAATTTTAAAAACACTACATTATTCAAAAATATTTTTAAGACAATACTTGTGGAAAATATCCGTTGAAAGTTAGATTTTTTTTGAAAAATGAAATGGTAAATTTAATATCAAAATTTTTAATTCCTATTATGTCTCAACACTGTAATCGTTACATTTGATCTCTCAGTTGAAACTGTCTCTTTAGCCCAATGTACCTATTCTGCTCCTCTGAAGAGTGAGAATTTCAAAAATGCCACTTTAAACGGAGATTTAAACATTATGTGATAACACTTTTAAAACTGCATTATACGAGTCCTCGGCTATAAACCATTAATCTCCCCCCCCTTTCTCTGCAGCTAAAGTAAACAATCCGAACTATCTGGAGCGAACAAGCGGCGAGTGTTCGACAATTTTATAGTTTCGCCGAAATGTGGGGAAATGGTGGTGAAAAGAGATACGGTTACGTAATACTATTAAGCCGCAGTTTCGAACAGCTGAATTCTTCTTGTTTTTTATATACGTGAGAATCACACATTCAAATAAAATACTTTATAACGGATTAAAAGTTAAAACCCGATTTGAAAGAAAGAAAGAAGATTTTTTTTTCACAAAACACTTACAGGATACACTTAATTATTTTTTTTATTTCTGGTATCGACAGACGAGCATGAGGTTCACTTGATAGTAGGTGATACCTCAGCCACATAACATCAGTCAATGATGCGCGTCAACCTACTTTTTACTTCGAGCATTCGGAAATCCATAGACTGCAACCGAAACGCGTAATGCATTTCACGGTTTTTCGGAATCGGAATTTCGATATACCTCCCACCCGATCAATGTCCGAAGTTACCAGACGTAGGGAAAACATGCTTACAGAAAATTATAAACATGTCCCGGTGGGATTCGAACCCACGACCCATCGATGCGCATGGCAGGTGTTCTACCGAATGCGCCAACGAGCCCGTCAAAAAAAATAAAATAAAGGTACAAAAAGACAACGATACAGCGTAATTAAGTATTGATTAACTTAACACTAAAGAGTTCCTGTGCAGTGCAGGAAATGGGTCACCGACTCAGTATTATCTGACACAGCCGCGGCTACGTCACAGCACTGATTTTCAGCGGTGATTTATTATTTATCCCGACTTTTCGCTCTGCCCGTGACCACGGTTGCTGAATTGTTGAATTGTTGAATAATAGATCACGTTTTAATTCGTTATACAGTATTTTATTTAAAGTTGTATTTTTAGCTTGTGCTTCTTTATTGGCAATTAAAGTACTCTCTCGCTAGTCCGCCGCTTGATAATCCGACAACTTCTAAAATCCGCCGATTTTTTGCAAGTCGATTTAATCTGTAGACTGTAGAATTCATAACGAATTAGTAACTACTTTTTAGTCTTTAGTTCGCCTATTAGAACCAAGGTGAAAGGTCGCGTTCTGCACACTTCTATCGTGGCGTTCATAAACAATTTAAAATGGTTTCCTCTTCATCACAACCTACTAAACGAAAGCACGAAACTTTAACTTTAGTGCAAAAGATGGAAATCCTAAAAAAAGTTGAAAGTGGGCTCGTCTGGCGAAATCTTCCTTAAAAAAGGAGAAAAAAACGGAATCCTAAGATATGACATAACCTCTCTAGAAAGGAAATTTATCCAGAAAATACGATCCATGCGAACGAAACAACGGGAATCCTAGTTATAAACTTGAGGGAGAGAGAGAGATAGGTATATTTATTGCACAAACAACAACACATTAACAATGATTACTAATTACAAAACTAAACTTAACAAGTAAACAATAAAATAAAAAAACACAAATTCATGTAATGATTCTGATATTTAATGACCCATCCACATACTAATTGCACCAAACCACGCTTAACTGCAAGCGCACAAACCTAGTGTTAAAACGAATGCTCATTTATTTTATCTCAACTCACAATACCGCGAAATCGCACTTATAAAACCACTAAAGGCTTTAAACTTTTCGTTTTTAGCTGCTATTTTCGTATTTTCCTCGTCATCCGGAAATGTAGAACAGAATATAAGCCGCAACACGTGTATTGCATCAACTTATTACTCTTTATTAATTTCAGCGGATAACGAGTTGGTAATCTTTTTTTTTTATGTCAGATATCGACAGACGAGCATGAGGTTCACTTGATGGTAGGTGATACCTCAGCCACAGAACATCAGTCAATGATGCTCTGTCGACCTAATTTTTACTTCGAGCATTCGGAAATCCATAGACTGAAACCGAAACGCGCAATATGCACTTCACGGTTTTTCCATCTATGATCTCTGGTATTTTCAGCTAAAATTAATTACTGTTTACATAATTATACCAGCAATTCCAATCTATAGCAGTAACTTTGCGTGAGGCTCGCGCTGAAATTATAAAAACTTTAACGGTTTCAATTCAATATTATTTTTAATTAAGACAACATTGGTCTTATGCGAAGGTCCCCAAAAAACCCTTAGCCTTGTTTTTCCCTTTTATGTGTTATGGTTACTTTATATATTTAATTTTTACAAATCCATTAACATCAAATATATTTGAGACAGCTGGTATAGAGTTTTGTTTTTTACCATCTAACAGTATTAACATGCAAAAAAATCTATTTCTACCTTTATCCTGATAACTGTTGCTTTTACACACAAAACAAATATTATTCTTTGAGGTTCGTGAAATTATTTTCTTCCAATTACATCCAAAATAACGTGTATACCATTTCTGTGTCTGTTTCACTATTCATCGCTTACTAAAAATGCTAACTGTAATATTTAGTAATTATTAACCAATATACACTTATAGATTACTTGTACAATATTTCTGTTTTCCTGTTACTACTTATAATTCCGGAGTCCCCTAGTGGGGCATGGAGCAGACCCACTTCCGTGTCTGTGTCTCTTCATCATTTTTATCACAGACAAGTAGGTGATCAACCTTCTATGCCCGACCAAGACTTTTTTTCTATCTTGCTTCCCCGGGATTCGAACCCAGGACATCCGGTGCTAAATGCATCGCGCTTACCAATGAGCCACGGAGGCGGTCAATTTAATTATATTTATTAATAATAATTTATTATATTTTCTTGGACATTTGAAATTAGGCAAATCGGTTCAGCCATTCTCGAGGTTTTGTGAGACTAACAAACGTCAATTCATTCTTATATATATATAGAGATAACTGACTTATAAATCTTAAACAAAAGCAAGAGTTTCCGTTTAAAAGTTTCAAACCATTTCACATAAATTCCGACATTCTTCTTAAGACCAATTAAATTTTAATTATCCATAAACTATGTTCGGTCAAAGTTATTTTAAAAAGCTATAACCGAACATTTAATATGAATAGTTCAGTTAAGGCAAGTGGGTGGTACAAATTAAAGCTATATAGATAAGAATACCTAATTTAATCTTTATTATATTACTGGAAGAGGATATATACTGCTTATTTATATTTATTACTAGCGACCCGCCCCGGCTCCGCACAGGTCTAGATTATTTGAAAAGGTTTGTAATAGAAGAGTGAAAATATAGGGTAGTATGTATTTTTTAATGCGACATAATAACATTTTTTTTTTGGTGTGGACACCCCTTATCACTTAGGGGTTTCAAATATAGATAGTAGCCGATTCTCAAACTTACTGAATATGCATAAAAAGTTTCATGAGAATCGGTCGAGCCGTTTCGGAGGAGTATGGGAACGAACATTGTGACACGAGAATTTTATATATTTTTTTTTTTTTTTTTTATAGTATAGGGGGCAAACGGGCAGACGGCTCACGTGATGGTAAGTGATTACCGCTGCCCATAGACATCCGCAACACCAGAGGGCTTGCAGGTGCGTTGCCGGCCTTTAAGAAAGATGTAGGCTCGCTTCTTGAAGGTTTCCAAGTCGTATCGGTTCGGAAAAACCGCCGGCGAAAGCTGATTCCACAGAGTGGTTGTGCGAGGCAAGAAGTGTCTCAGGAATCGCGCAGTTGTGGACTTCCAGACATCAAGATGGTATGCGTGGTATTTTTGACGCGATGTCCGATGGCGAAATTCAGCGGCCGGGATTAAACCGAACAATTCCTCCGAGCATTCCCCGTGATAAATGCGATAGAAGATGCAGAGCGAGCCTACATCTCTACGCAGCGCCAAAGGGTCGAGCCGATCGGAAAGAACCTGATCATCGACGATTCGAGCCGCTCTACGTTGGATGCGGTCAAATGGAAGGAGCTGGTACTGGGGAGCCCCCGCCCAAAGGTGAGAACAATACTCCATGTGTGGCCGAATTTGCGCCTTATAAAGTTGCAGGCGATGGGCCGGCATGAAGTATTGCTTCGCCTTATTGAGCACACCAAGCTTTTTAGAGGCCAATTTGGCCTTCCCTTCCAGATGACCCCGAAACTGAACGTCGCTCGATATGTCCACACCAAGTATTCCAATACTAGCTGCGGCAGTCAGGGGAGTACTCTCGAAATAAGGAGATACGACGAATGGTGACTTTTTAGCGGTAAACGCGCAGACTTGTGTCTTCTTGGGGTTGAATTGGACTAAGTTTAGTCGGCCCCACTCCGAGACTTTGGTTAACAAAGACTCGACTTCAGACACAAGTCTGTTTCGGCACTCGTCGACGTTTTCCCGAGAAATGTTGGCGCGGCCGGAGTATGAGCCATCTCCTGTGCTGTCGTCCGCATAGCAATGAATGCCGCTAATCTGCAGCATATCATTGATATGCAGAAGAAACAGAGTGGGAGATAGCACACAGCCTTGTGGTACACCAGCATTGACAGATTTGGAGTCCGAGCATGCACCGTCGACAACGACCTTGATGCTCCGATCTGCCAGGAAGCTGGTGACCCAATTGCATAATTTCTCGGGAAGCCCATAGGAAGGGAGCTTCGAAAGAAGCGCCTTGTGCCACACCCGATCAAAGGCCTTCGCTATGTCCAAACTAGCTGCCAACGCCTCCCCCTTGCTCTCAACTGCCTCCGCCCATCGGTGGGTCAGGTAAACCAAAAGATCACCGGCTGAGCGACCCCGACGGAAACCGTATTGGCGGTCGCTGATTAGCTGATGTTCCTCTAGGTACCGCAGGAGCTGGCAGTTAATAATGGACTCCATTACTTTGGAGAACAAGGAGGTAATCGCTATAGGTCTGTAGTTGGACGGATCAGAGCGGTCGCCTTTTTTAGGGATCGGATGCACCAAAGCAGTCTTCCAAGAGTTCGGGACGACGCCTGATGAGTAAGAATGCCGAAAAAGACGCGTTAGAACCGGTGCCAACTCTGGAGCACATGTCCGCAACACGATCGGAGGGATGCCATCGGGCCCACTCGACTTATGAATGTCCAAGGAAAGAAGTGCTTTACGCACTGCACTTTGCCGGAATTTAACCTCCGGCATGTTGGTATCACACCGCAAGATAGCCGGTGGTTGCTTTCCTTGATCATCCAGGGTCGAGTTGGACGCGAAAAGAGAGCCCAGAAGATCGGCTTTCTCTTTCGCGGCATGGGCCAACGAGTCATCGTCCCTGTGCAGGGATGGAAGGGAAGGCTGACAGAAGTTCCCTAAGACAGCCTTAGCGAGTGACCAGAACGCACGTGTTCCCGAAGGAAGGCGGACTAATTTCTCGCCAATTCTGCCGATGTGCTCCGATTTTGCCTTGTCAATAGCTCTTTTGAAGGACCTGGAGGCAAAATTATACTCCTTTTTGAGTGCGCTGGTGTTTAAATCACGAGACGCTGATGCATTAACCCAGGCTTGATAGCTCTCCCGCTTTCGGCGCGATGCCGTTTTGCAGGGGCGACCAAACCAAGGCTGGGACTTGCCGCCGATAGGCACCGAAGAGTAAGGAATGAAAAGTTCCATACCCTGAAGCACCACATCAGTGACAGAGTCAGCAATGACGTCTGGATCATCCGGCGAGAAGCAAATTTGCCCCCAGGGGTAGGACGCGAAGAAAGAGCGCATCCCGTCCCAATCCGCTGACCTGTAGTGCCACACGCGGCGGCAGCCCGCGAAGCGGGGCCGTGTTAGGCGCGTCACCGGCACTGTACTCCGGATCAGACAGTGGTCCGACGAACCAAGAGGAGGCTCGACGGAAACCGAGTAGTTGTCCGGATGAGAGGTCAGCAGAAGGTCCAACAGGGAAGGTGTATGATCCTCAACATCTGGGATTCGCGTTGGCGAGGTTACCAGTTGCGTGAGATCATATGTCAAGGCGAAATCGTGAACAGACCTACCCGCATGATCGGTGGTACGTGATCCAAGCCATTCGGCGTGGTGGGCGTTGAAGTCGCCAAGAATCACGATCTCTGCGGATGGGATCTGCTGTAGCACGGAATCTGTAGCCATTTGGATGTGCTCAACGAGTCGGTCAGTTTCGGCATTACCGCTATGGGACCTATATAGGCACGCATAGATGCGCGGATGGTCGTCGCTATCTACGCGTAACCAGAGGATGGAGAGGTCCCTACCTTCAAGGCTGCTGAGGCGACGAGAACAAATATCATCCCTAGCGTAGACGCACACTCCAGCCCGTGGTACAAAGGAATGTTCCAATTTGTACCCCGGGTAGGAGAGGTAAGAGGTATCAGCCGGAGAGGATATCTGCGTCTCAGTTAAAAAGAGCAGGGCAGGCTTCGCCGTCTCAAGGTGGTAGTGGACGGCGTTCAAGTTGGAATGAAGTCCCCTGATGTTGCAAAAGTCCACGGTAAGCGTGACTGGGGATGCCTTATGTTTCTTGCTCCGTTTGCCCCGAGCAGATGCATGAGATTCGAGCACAATATCGCCCCTCCCAGAATACGAAGGGCAGCCTGGGCGTCCACTCTCAGGCGATGCAGAGGGTCCTGAGCGTGGACGTCCAGAGAGGGATTCTCCACGGCTACGGCACGTGGTACCCTCCTGGGGTAGTATAACCGTATTTTGTGCTGCCATATGTGTGTGTGTGTTGGGGGGGGGGGGGGGGGGGGGGGGAGTGGGCCTCCGGGACTCTCACAGACCGAACGAAACGCAACAGCAATGCCGTTACTTCACGTCGGTGTCAGGTGAGAGAGTGGTATTTTCCCGGTCGTGCCGGCCCATTCGGCTGTAAGGAACACAGCGTGGCACTACCACTAAGGTTGACTGACTGCACTGGTGGAATAATCTCTGTCACAAAGGTTATTCCACCAGCGGGCGATGGGGTCGTCACATCCCGACGCCAAAATATATATTTATTATTTGTTTTATTTATACCGTTACGTTTCATATGCGTTTCTGTAAACGTGGTCACGGGCAGACTGAAGTGACAGCTGTCTGATTAGAATTATCACAAAGTGGCCATTATCGGGTTTTATTTTATTTAAATTATTTCATTATCTATACATATAATACAAGAGTAGGATCGAAATTACGCTTCACTAAACATTTTTACCAGAAATTAAGAGGGGTGATAAAAGAAGGGTAGCAGAATACATAAATGCAATTTTTAAGATTCTTGTCAACAATAAAATAGAACCACCACGGAACGAAATCCCAAACTTAAGCCTGTGAATTTGAAGACGTGATTTTTTTATGTTAGATATCGAGGTGATACCTCAGTCATAGAACATCAGTCAATGATGCGCTGTCGACCTACTTTTTGCTTCGAGCATTCGGACTTTCTTCAGTTTACGTACATGACAGGAAGAAGACTTGTGGTATTGTTTGCACAAAGATAGACAGGACTGAAATTTTTGTATTTTTTTCTATTTTTGTGAAATATATCAGGGTGATTAAATTCAAGCTTTAGATTAAAGGAAAAATATTAAAAAATCCTAGTATAAATAAATATGTATAATGAAAAAAGTAAAAATAATATGTAAATTTCCATCATCATGCAAAAAGGATTATAGAACATCTCAGTTCACAAGAGTTGGCAGTTCAACTTTCCCGGGACTTAACAATTCTATCTTAAGTGGATATATCTCAGGATATTATCCGCCTCCCATTTCTCTTACCATCCCACTCGATTCATAACTCATAGTCACTCAAGACACTTTTACTCGCATTCCTAATGCGTAGCGAAGTTTCACTCACGCTCGCTGCATAACGTAGGAGTGGGCATTAATTCAACAAGCAGATTTTTTAGCCGTTTTCCTAATGTTAACGAATTAGCTGCTTTTCGTTTAGTACAAAAGCCGTTAAATATATTAACTGTTTCATTCAACAATTTTCGAACGCAACGCGCGGATTAGATCAACTAACATTCAATGCGTAGTCGCTAACTGTAAACCAGCTAATAAAGTTAGCTGTTTTTTTAACAGGTTATCAGTTTGTGATTAACAGTTTCATTTCGTTAACACAAAAACCGTCAACGACCCACCTCTAGCATAACGTGATTTACTAGCTGTGCGGCGCCGGCGCAGGACGACGCTGACGAATCCACATCATTATCTTTGAAATTGATCAAGTTTCAACACGTATTTAAGTAATGAAATTGGTTTGAAATGTCTGTGGAAGTTGTTACTTAACCACTTTATAGAAAGCCATTTTCTATTAACAAAAAACTAGCCAAAACGAGTCGGACTCTGCACCGGGGGTTTCGTACAAACTTTTATTTAAGATTTTCCCAGTAAAAAAAATAAATACAAATTTACGGTTTTCAGATTTTTCCTTTACTTGTGCTACATGACATTGCTTCATGCCAAATTTCATTATTCTAGTTTTTTGATATTCTAAAGGAATTTTTAGGGCCGTATTCCAAGACGTTACTCAAGTCGTAATCTATCCTTGAGAACTGTCAAGATTTCTAAATTCTATAGAGAAAAATGGTTTGACAAATCTCAAAACTAGATTCAAAACTGAGACACATCTTGGAATATGGGCCTTAGTTAGTCCCTACAAGAGAAAAAACTTTGTACATGCAAATTTTTATCAAAAACGTTTCAGTTCATCAGTCGCTAAGACAAAAAAGATAGTAAAAATACATAAAGCAAAAATAGTTTTATCATGAATCGGCTGAATGATCTTGTTGACAAAACGCGAATATCACACATTTAAATAAAATATGTACTTTCAGCAACCGAAACGTCGGCACAAATAATATAAATAATAAATCGCGTTTTTATCCGTTATAAAATATTTTATTTAAACAAATAAAGACGGGCTTTTGGGCTTGTATGGTAGTCCCGCCACTGCCTGCAAGGGGTCTACGTCAGCGAAAAAAAATTTGGGGGTCCATGAAATGAAAATGGGGGTCCACGATAGTGGATCTCAACACATACACTGATAGTACCTATTTTTATTTATAAAAGTACCTATGAAGTAAAAAAATTATTATATATGTTTATAAAATATTTTACAAAACAGATACAAAATTTTATTTTGAGTAGTTTTAATTTAAATTCAATTAATAAATGTATAAATTAAACTGTGTTTTTACTTTAAGTTTTTAACACTAAACTTCACTACAGTTAGAAATTTACAGGAAGTCAATATCAGGTAAGTAGGGGGTCTACTCAACACGGAAAAACATGGCAAGGGGTCTACGACACAAAAAATTTTGGGGAACTCTGGGGTAGACAGAGATCCTTGCCTACCACTATCGCTTCTTCCACTATCATCAATGCTTTCATACACACACGTCAAATTACTATCATATCCAGATACATATTAACACAAACTAAATTAATTCCTACGTTTATTACCTAATACGCGACTACACTGATTAGCTTATCGGCGTGCACTATTAATCGCGGGGATCAACGACCGTATGTTTTGTTACCTGTTCGGCAGACTGGAAACTGCCTGAGTGCCTAAACCTATCGATTTACTTGAGGGATTAGCAGATTACACGGTCTATTTGACATTACGCGCGACGTAGTGGACGGTCGACTTGGAGGTTACAACCTTACTCAGCCCATGGGGCATTCAACGCGAAGCGGGGTACAAAAAGGCGATGTTTCCAATTTTAGTAATAATTGAGTATGTTGTCTCTATGCATGTTCTTGACACGTGTACCAATGTGTGTATTTTTGAAATATAATGACTATTTCAAGAGCTAAAGGACTTTCAAATTTTGAGCAACCGATGGGCATGCAGTACTGCAAAGCTACTAAGTCATAAAGTTATAGATTAAAATAATTAACACACTATTCATTAATTCATTTAATGAGCTTTTTAATTGAATTTTTGTTTTAAAAAAAAATAATTTCATTAAAAAAAAGGGATTTAATTTTTTAACCTTGATTTTCACAAAGTTAGATTCGATTTTTTTTATATTTTTTTTCTAAAAATAACTAATATTGTATAGAACATCCTTGCTAAGTTTTATAATGGGCGTGGAAGATGATTACGGGCTAGATTTCAAAGTCCCTTAACTCTTTAAATAGTCATTATATCGGTACATTGGTACACTGGTTGTACAATCGAGTCAGCTGAAACTTTATTCAAAATAGTTATATATCACATAG
This sequence comes from Anthocharis cardamines, assembly GCA_905404175.1. NCBI lineage: Eukaryota > Metazoa > Arthropoda > Insecta > Lepidoptera > Pieridae > Anthocharis > Anthocharis cardamines. The sequence continues at coordinate 5,120,512 of FR989975.1, forward strand.
AATAAATGGCCAAAAATTTTTTTATAGTATAGGGGTGCAAACGGAAATGGAAAATGAACACCGCCTCCCATCAACATCCGCAACACCAGAGGATTTGCAGATGCGTTGCCGGCTTTTGAAATTAGGGAGGCCCGCAAATCTCGTAAATAAATTGGTATTTATTATATGTTATGTCTATGTGAGAAATATGCTGGTATCCATACAAACATTTCAATCTCTTTTATATAAATCTTTACGTTATCAAAAGGGGTCCTTGCATTAAGAGCAGCAATTTTATTACAAGCACGTTTAAAAAAGACAACGTCGTGAGCGAATCTGCATATCAGAGGATATTATGTTAATACCACTCATTAGAAGGGCGTTACAGCCGGTAATAGGGTCTTGACTCTTGAACATAAATTGAAGCGTCTTGAGATAGAAAAATATTTTGGGGTAATTAAAAACTTCGTATTATAAAGTTAATTCCCTAGATAAGCCTTAAAATATTATGTGTCCAGCTCGATTGAAATATATATTTTTTATTTATTTTTTTATTTCCCCGGGACTCGAACCCAGGACCACTGGTGCTAAACGCAACACGCTTACCAATAAGCCACGGAGGTGGTTAATACTTCGTATTATGCAGTGGTTTTAATCTGGTGGTTTTTTTTAATGTTAGATATCGACAGACGAGCATGAGGTTCACTTGATGGTGATACCTCAGCCACAGAACATCAGTCAATGATGCGCTGTCGATCTATTTTTTACATCAAGTATTCGGAAATCCATAGACTGAAACCGAAACGCGCACTGTGCACTTCACGGTTCTAGGTTAGGAAATGTGGTTAGATATAGAAATTGTTTGACTTAGGTTTTATTATTAGTCCTTTTTGGTAAATGCCCCACTAATGATTACCTCATTTTTAAATAAAAGCTTTTAATTCATTAGTTTCAAGAAATAATATTTATCTACATAGATAGATACATAGATTTGCTCTGAGAGAATAAGTTCATGGGTTGATTTTGTTTATGTCAAAAATATCAACATCCAAGCTTTGGAATACAATAATTTTTCACATCATTGAGAATTCTACCTTGAAAGGAAGATTTATTCTTCAGTTATCGTGAACACGTGCAAGCAAACAAGTAGACAGATGGTTGATTGCACCTGGCGAGCGGCGACGAGATGCCTTGATACACGAATTACATTCTAATTTATTTATTTTCAATAGCAAACATAATATTCAGAAGATATTTTTGTACTCCACCTTTAAACGGTTAGCGTTTTTTTTATGTCAGATATCGACCGACGAGCATGAAGGTTCACTTGATGGTAGGTGATACCTCAGCCACAGAACATCAGTCAACGATGCGCTGTCGACCTAATTTTTTGAAGCCTTCGGAAATCCATAGACTGAAATCGAAACGCGCAATATGCACTTCACGGTTTTTCCATCTATGAATGGTGGTTCGTTACCCGGTCGGAATTTCGATATTCCTCCCACCCGATTAATGCCCGAAGTTACCATGTATGTAGTTAAAAATGTTTACAGAAAATTATAAACATGTGGTCCCGGTGGGATTCGAACCCACGACCCATCGATGTGCACGGCAGGTGTTCTACCGAACGCGCCAACCGGCCCGTCAAAACTTTATTCTACGGACAGGTCGATATGCCTAGATACGAGTAATATAATTGCCCAAAAAATATCCGAGTACAAGTTAAAAGTTAAACCTAACATCAAACAATTCTCAAGTAGCTCAAACAAAATTCGCAGTGCTACAGTTTGTAGGGAAATTCGAGGCGAGTTAGTCCAAAATATCCTTTTGAATATTTGACACAGTAATTAAGCAACCCACTCGCCCGGGCAGGCCTCTGTGACGTCACCCGACATGCCATCAGCCCTTTGATCTACCCGCGTATAAATAACTTTAATGCACGCTTAGTTTTCCATTTCAAAAGGTATCTTTGTGAAAAGGTAGAAAAAAATATATTAAAGCGCAATTTATTCATTACTAGCAGCCTGACCGACGACATCCTGCCAGAATGATACTTTCAAAAATAAATTCAAGATTTTAATATGCTATTTTCAAAATGTACAGGTACTAGCTTCTGCCCGCGACTTCGTCTGCGTAGAATTAGCTTATTTTTGAACCGAGCTGTTTTTTCATCAATCTCCGCTTAATGGCGCTGCACTCAAGTCAATAATATCGTAATATTTTTTAAACCGTTGGGCCAATATACAAAAACTATTTATAAATTGTAGCCTATGTGTTATTCTGCTATATTACTGTTAAGTTTCATCAAAATCCGTTCGGTAGTTTTTGCGTGAAAGAGTAACAAACATCCATCCATCAGTCCATCCAGATGGAAGTTTGTGAGGATGGATATCTATCCATCCTCACAAACTTTCGCATTTATAATATTAGTAAGATAAGACTAGTAAGATAAGATACTAACATTATAAAGAGGAAAGATTAACTCAAAAACTACTTGACCGATTTTAAAAATTCTTTCACCAATAGAAAGCTACATTATCAGCGAGGGAGAGGCGAAAAGCCAAAACCGAATTTTGACTTCAAATTTGGTACACACGCTCCATTTGCATCCCCGTGTTTTCACGGATTTTTGGCGACTCGTAAAATTTTTCAAAATATTGAATTTTTTTAGTAATCCTTTCACGGTTTTGGCTTTTTTGAAGTTTATCGAGTAACATACGTAGGTACTGTTTGTGTATAGTACATCTATATTACACCTGTGCGAAGCCGGGATAGATAGTTAGTAGTTTATATGACGTTTTAAATAGATACGTAAATATGTGTAACTGTCTGCCACAAGTGTCGCTAGGTAGCGACAGAATATCAGCGCTGTGTTGTTTCGTCTGCAGCACAGCATATGCTGAGTCGCCGCCTGTTCAAGCTGCCACACAATTAGTTATTAAGTTAGGTTATTAGATAACCTCATAATATGTGCAGCTTGAATAAAGAAGTTTGTTTGTTTGTTTAGTTTGTTATACGAACGGTAAAAAAAGTATGGTCTCATAGGGCTTGGCGTTGATGGTCTTAATTTATAAATTCAATTCATATCCTCACCACATTTTCATTAAAACGTAATACACTTCAACAAACCTGAAACAAAAAAATGAAATATTAAACAATGCACGCGGGGTTTTGTTTTAAATTCTTTTGTTTAAAACTAGACCATATTATAAAAAGCGCATTATTAAAGCCGAAGAAAGATGTTTGGGCTGAAATTTTATGAACAGACCTAATTTTTATAACGTAAACAAGAACAGTGGGTGTGTGATGTATTTAGGTAAATCCATGACACAAATATTGTATGACTGTTACTGGCAAAACATGCGATCGCCATAATATATTTTAATTTTCCCAAATTGTACTATGATTTTTACAAATAAATAATTCTTATTCTTATAAAATCTTCTTGATTCAGCAATTTATTGAATACCAATGATGCCCAAGATGGGAATCCAAAATCCTTTTTTTTTATAATAGATTTTTTATGTTAGATCTATCGACAGACAAGCATGAGGTTCACTTGATGGTAGGTGATACCTCAGCCTCAGAACATCAGTCGACCTACTTTTTTTTTACTTCGAGCATTCGGAATTCTATAGGCTGAGACCGAAACGCGCAATGTACACTTCACGGTTTCATGAACATGTCACCCCGGTGGGATTCGAACCAACGACCCATCGGTGCGCACGGCAGATGTTCTACCGAATGTGCCAACGAGCTCATCGAGCGAGTTACATCTTCTATTCTGAATTATCCATTTACAGGCCCTGTATATAATTCCCTACTTCAATTTTTATAGATTACTAGCGACCCGCCCCGGCTTCGCACGGCTCAAGATTTTTTGACTAAAAAAGCCGGGGTTGTATGTATTTTTTAATGCCACATTATAAAAAAATAAAAACAAAAACATCGTCCAAAAATTAAAAAAAAAAATTTAGGGGTGGATTACCCTTAACATTTAGGGGGATGAAAAATAGATGTTGTCCGATTCTCAGACCTACCCAATATGCACACAAAATTTCATGAGAATCGGTCAAGCCGTTTCGGAGGAGTATGGCAACGAAAACTGTGACACGAGAATTTTATATATTAGATTAAAAAAAAACATTTATTTCCTACAACTATTACATTTTATTCCATTCCATTGGAAATCCAATCAACATCACCCACCTCAAATCAAAAGAAATAATGAACTTCTCTGTCCGCAAAAAGCATCGGAAATTCCAATCAAAAGACTCTCAATTCACCCGCAGCATGTTTGAATTTCGAACAGCGATAACCATAGACAAAGCTTGTGACCACAGATTCAATATTCCGAAGCGATTGTCTATGACATCGTAACTAAGATTGACCTGTCGAATACATGGACGCCGGTTATGGTTAATATTTAATCATCGTACTATACACCATTTTTTATTAAGGGGTTACATATATACAGTTGTAGAGGGCGAAATGACGTGATTTTTTTCAGCAGGGTATAAATGTTTATTGAAAAACTGTGAAGTATCAGTAATAAGTACATGTTTTTGTGTACTTGTATTTTTTTTAATTTTAATATATTTAAAAATGACGGAACTACAGCTATATTGCAGGAGCGAACAAGTACACAAAATTCCCAGCTAGGGTACCCTATATTGTGGAAGTCGATTTTTTTCCACATATGATTTAGAATTTTATATATTCAATTACGATATTAAAAGATACATTGTGATTTCATGCGATAGCCGAGCCAATCTTTTTATTTTAAACATCAAAGATTTTTAATATTGGTATTGATATGATCACTATAAGATATTGTTAGGTTAGCTTATTATGTAATAACTTAAGACAGAAGGATCCTTCAGTAGAGACTGAATAAATTGACCGACTTGGTATTATATGGAACTCATAACTTTTTACGATAGAAGAACTGAGTTGCAAGACTTGGCTTTTTTTACAATTTATGTTTTTGATGGCATCTCATTTCTTTTTGTAGATACCTAGTCCTTTTCTTAGTTTATTTGGTTAAGAATTAATACAAAGCTATGGATAACAGTCTGATTTTGATCGGCATTTTTATCAACATTTTAATGTAAAAAAGTAGTTATAGTGACATAACTTCAATAGTTGGACATATGTTCTCATGAAGTTTTTTGTAGATTTTGATATGTTCTATAATATTGTAGAACATTTTTTTGTTCTATCATCAATACTTTCCGCAGCACATACGATGAAAGACATTTTATGGATAATTTTTTTACACCTTGGGTTGTTTTTAGTAGGGAATAGGGATTTCTAAGGGTCTCTATTTTTTTCTAGTAATAAATATAACCTATGTTACTCAGTGATAATGTAGCTTTCCAACGGTAAAATAATTTTTGAAATTGGTCCAGTAGTTTTTAAGTTATTCGTTACATACAAATAGTTTGAGTATCTGGAAAACTGGATCGAAATTTCATTTTTTTTTAGTTTTTCCTTGATTTATAGACTAAACACTAATTGTATTCTAAATTTCAAGTTTCTATGTCTGCTAGAAGTGCCTTAGAGTTTTGATGATCGGTCAGTCAGTGAGTGAGTGAGTGAGTGACAAATTATCAAACTTTGACTAGTTATAATTCTTAAACTACTGGTTCAAACAGAATGATATTTGAAATATACTGAGTTTATACAATGCCTGCTTAGTGACTGAAAATTCAGGATTCTAGTTTAATCCACAACGAAGTTATAGGGGGTCGAAAATGGCCCGAACTACTTCGAGAAAAGGATAGTACGGCCGTGCCGCTTTTTGCTCGACTTGGCGGGGGCACTACCGTGTCCCCAGATTATGTAACAAATGTATGTATTAAAAACCGAACACATGTTGAAGTTAGGAAAAGTGCACAAAAGAGCACACAATATTTTAGTGTAATAAAAATTCAATAAAAAGTAATTCGTCAGTTTACACTTTACACTACACTAGTTCAAACTTTTTAGTTCACTAGAGTCATCTCACTGTATCCGTGGTATATATGTGTGGAGTTTGCCTCGACATTCACATGTCTTTTTTGGTGAGATTTGGCATATTTTAGTCAAAATAATTAAATGTTACCTGAACTGTTTGATTACAATACTTATTTGCTTTATTATCTATACATATAATAAAAGAGTAGGATCGAAATTACGCTTCACTAAATATTTTTACCAGAAATTAAAAGGGGTGATAAAAGAAGGGTAGCAGAATGCATAAATGCAATTTTTAAGATTCTTGTCTGTCTGTCTGTCTGTCCGTCTGTCTGTCTGTCTGTCTGTTTGTTCACGCTAATCTCCGAAGATACTGAACGGATTTTCATGCAATTTACACAAATATATTACAAGCCCGGGGCAACATATAGGCTTTGTTTCATCGAAATCGGTTCTCAGAAAGAAAAGTTATCATCATTTAAAAATAATTTTCAAGGCACCATATCACCAAATTGCAATGCAAACTGACTCGCGTTGAACTTTTTCGAATTGTCAGATGTCAATCACAGTTTGATATGTAAATGAAATACTTTGAATATTTCGCCATTTCCGATATGTAATCGTAGAATAGTGGATATGCAGGCCCATTGCGTAACTTCAGATGCGAGTTCGAATCTGAAGTAAAACGGAAATATTTTTTTTTGTATTTTTTTTTTTAAGAACTAGATTATAACAATAGAAAATTTATTATTGAAATATTATATGAAAAAGTATTTCTTATGAGATCGTTTATTTCACCCTTTCATCCATCCTTTCTCTACAGAATTACGATTATTCGACATTGCTTTTATTGCTTCTTAAGGACTGTCTTCGTATCTTAGAGGCAGGGGGTCCCAACTTTGTTCCTACGAATTGAATATAGGAGGGTGATAGTGCAGATGAGACAGCAACTACGGTGCAAAAGAAACAAAACATACTACGAAACCACAATGTTACCACTAAGAAAATATCATTTCTTCCATTCTTAATTAAAAATATATAAATTTGTAATTTACAATTTATTCAATAAAAACGGGTAGAAATATGGATAATTTATCTAACAAAAGGTTTAATATAATATCTTCGATCAACTTTAATACTATGTCAATGAATAATATATATAACTTAATTTAATAATTGATTAACTTTAATAATTGATGTTGCTAATTGTGGCAACTGGCAGGTGGCAACATTCATTACAAGAAAAATGTCTACCGCTTCGTGCGTATTTACCGTTTATCTTGTATTTTCAGTTTATTTGTTTAAATAAAGTTTTGATTTTCCCTGCAAAAAGTTGAGTCGAGCAATTTGCTCCTCTGTTGTTGTGTTTTGGTGAAATCAAGTGTTTTGTGTGGAAGATTCGGTGATAATAACCTTTGAGATAGTGACTCTTTTCCTTTGTGTTTATTTCACGATGAGTTACGAGGAAAGAAAACACACAAATGTGCTGCATATGCGGATCGCATCCTAGATCAAGCATCAGTTCACATCGTTTTCCACGACTTGGTCCTAAAAATAGCCTACGGTACGTATCTACATAACCTATAATGTTTTTGACCAAAGAAAGGAATTAGATAATGTTATAATTCGTTTAACAATATTCTAGCCCTTTGCGTAGGGCTCCATATTAAGTCAACAAGATTAGGCACACCCATAGGCACACTTCTACCATATCAATATATTATTGTTGTTTTTGGGTTCTTATAAAGATTTTGTTATTTTTATTTCCAGTTGTGAATTATGGGCGAAGTATTGCTTTCTAGATCAAGACTTTATACCAAACATAAAATGCTGTGTAGTAAGCATTTTAAACCAACTTGTTTTGTTGGGAAGAAATTGTTTAGAACAGCTGTACCTGATGGAAAAGATAAGGTTTGTGCTTTAAATTGTTAAATATCAGCTTTATTACATAACCAATCCAAATATTCTAAATTAATGATCAAGTAAATGAAGCAAGTGAGGTCCAGTGGTAAGACGGGTCAGGCGCTTGAATCTTTGTATGTTTGTTTAATGATAACTTGAGTACCGTAACTCTGTTCTAATGATTCTTGGTATAAACATAGGTAGTAGATTTATTTGGATTCCAGATTTAATAATTTTACTTAACATTTATATTGTGACATTTACTCTTTATATCTAACACATGTCACACATGCATGAATGTTCAATTTTTCATTTGGATTGTTTGAAACCCAAAAAATTCTACTCCAAATGAAGCTCCTTCCTTCAGTTCCTTCTAGGCAATCATGTTCCATCATAGACCACTCCATTGCTTACCATCAGGAAAGTTGTGGTCAAGTGATCATAAAGATTTAAGTATAATTTATTAATGTTAATTTACAGGATTCATCTATCAATGTCACAAGGCTTGCAGCAGCACCTGCTACATTTATACCTGATTGAGGCCCATCTATAATTGTACCTATTGCTATGATAGATCATGCAGCGTAATTTATGGATTTCAATCTAACTTTTTTTATAAATTCAAATATGCATTATTTATTATTTTTTATAACAATTTCTCACGAAATGCAGATGTAACAGTTTGCTATTTATATAAATAAATTAATAAATATGTAATGTCTTTGTTTTTATTCTCTTTACAAAATATCCATAGTATTTTAGGCACAAGTAGACCCTGTTTCTAGCCAAATACATTTAATTTTAATAATAATAGTTAGAAGTGTCTTCTTGTGCATGAAATTCTATGTTTATATTGTAAAGTTTAAATAAAATACCTTTATCAAAACTGATAAGTATTATATAGGTACCTATTGTTGTAGGTCATTTTGAATTTCCCGCCATAGCTTGTGACGTAGCTACGTAGTACCCGCGGGTTGTTTGTAGATGGCACTAGACGTCATAGAACTTTTTTCCTTCGGTTAAGTGTATGGAGTCGGGATTCTTCTCGCTAGAGTATTATTGTTCTGTGCTTAGAGGTTTCTGCATTTAGCACCGGAAACCCGAGTAGGAATCCCGGGAGAAGGGAATTTAAAAAAAAATGACTCAGAATGAAAATTATCAAGTAAATGAAATAAATATCGAGGTGGATACAGTATCTTCACCACTAATTAAATTTATAAAAAAAATAAGTAATTTTCTTTAAAGTCAGGTTTATTTTTTTAACAATGGTATTTCTATTGAATTTCAAATCATACTTCGAACCCCAATCTCAACCACCATTAAACGTGTCGACAATATGATGCAAAAGCAACCGTCAATGACTAATTTGATAGCTCTTTCCCAAAAGAAATCACCAAGTACAGAGGATGGAGGATATGTCATTTGAAGAAAGCTTGCTCAAAAGCTAAGCTTAAAGTGAACCCCACGCGAACGAAGTCGCGGGCATCAGCTAGTGTGTAATAAGTAAACAACGGTCCTCTTGAATTTTTCAAATAAAGTAATATGGTCGTAATTATCTTAAAATTGAGGAAAACGCCGCAGTCTGAACGTAGCGAGGAAAATTTTGTTCATCAATTTCTTTGCGAAATTCCATGACAAAATCCATTAAAGACTCAGGTGCGCAGCGTACACTCTTTAAACGACAATTTAAATATTGTTATTATAAATTAGAATTTGCCTACGACTTCGTCCGTTTAATTTCTTGCTCGTCCGAATTGGACGATTTCACAGGATAAAAAGTAGAAATGGAAGTTTATTGCTTTGTCCTAGGAGTTATACTACTTTGGGATTGAATGCTTCAATTTCATTCACATTTTCGATTGCTCGATGTAAAAAATAGGTCAACAGCGCATCATTGATTTAAATCCTCTGACTGAGGCCCTACCGCCTAATGAGCCACACACTCATCTGTCGACATCTGATATTAAAAAGTCTAATTTGATCTGATTCGTCATGGAGAACGTTAACTCTTAACTTTAAAGCCCGTTTCGTACTATCGTATTTCAGACAAGATTTTTGACGGGCCTGTTGACGCGTTTAGTAGAAGGGGTCGCGGGTTCGAATTCCACCGGGACGACATGTTTATAATTTTCTATAAGCATGACCTTCCCACGTCTGGTCACTTGCATTAAACGGATGGGAGTAATATCCACCACCACCGGGTAACGAACCACCATTCACAGATAAAAAATAATCAGAAGTGCACATTGCGCGTTTCGGTCTCAGTCTATGAATTTCCGAAAACTCGAAGTAAAAAGTAGGTCGACAGCGCATCACTGTCTGATGTTCTGTGGCTGGAGTATCACCTATCATCAAGAGAAATTCATGCTTTCCTAAAAAAAAACAAGACGTCGATGAGTACACCCAATGCAAAAAAAGAAAACTTTTCTATAGACCGCTTTTCCCAGCTAATAATCCACAGCTTCACGAAGTGGAAACTGTAGAGTCTGGATAAAAGTCTCGGGTCAGCGACATTTAAACTTGTATCCAGTCTAATTCTCCCGACGTCTCTGTGATTGCGCGACCTGTTTATTGTTGAGCCTGATTTCTGTAGAGCTATTTAGCTTTGACGCGTTGATTACAACAGCTAAGAACCAAGGATGTTACGAGCTTCGAATTCAGTTCCGAAAGGACCCGATTGCGGTTCCGATAAATTTGAATCGGAGGTCGGAGCACAGCGGCGGTAAACGCGGTCAGCGCTATAACAATATTAGCGATTTAATTTACTTTTAAATAAAATACTGTATACCGGATTAAAACGCGATTTATTATTTATATTGTTTAAATTATTTATCCCGACGTTTCGGATGCTTTTTAGCAACCGTGGTCGCGGGGAGACAGTATTAATTTACTACTGTACGAATTTAAGAAAATTCTTTTATTTTTTGAACTGATGTCTTGCATCTGCTTCCGATTCCGGTTCCGAATTCGGTTCCGATAAAACCACATCCGTAACATCCCTACTAAGAACTGCGATTGCGGCGCTCCGTCTTCAGCTGGAGTCAATATTAACGAAGATAATAGAGCACTATGACTTTTCCTCTAACGTTTTTAATCTTCCCTTATATAATCTATCTTTAAACCATTAGATTTTTGTTACCAAAATAGCATTAGTAGCATGATTCTGTTATTCAAAAAACTGAGATTCGATATCAACTAACGTCCATGTTAAGATTTCATGTATTATAGCGATCCACCCCGGCTTCGCAAGGTTACAATGTAAATCTTTATATATATAATTCTTCTGTGAGTGTGTATGTCACTGAACTTCTCTCAAACGACTGGACCGATTTTGATGAAATTTTTTGTGTGTGTTCAAGGGAATCTGGGAATGGTTTAGATTCACAATTTTGTCCGCTGGACAATGTTTTTTTAATTAATTTTTAATTTTACCCTAAAAACAGCCCTTTTCTATTTCCCATACAAACGTTTTTTGTGGCAGAACAACGTCTGCGGGGTCCACTAGTGTACTATATAAAAATACTCTATATTACTCGCTGATAATGTAGCTTTCTATTGGTGATTTTTTTTTTAAATCGGTCGTCAATTGTTTTTGAGTTAAATCGTAACAAAGAAAATTTTTTTTAGTATATCTACATTGCACCTGTGCGAAGCCGGGGCGTATCGCTAGTTAATAATAAAACTAAGCACATATTTTAAAGTTTAATGAATTTGTATTATATTCATATTTCACATTAAAATACTAACGAAAAATTATTATTTACTAGCAAAACACCCTGGCTTCGCACGGGTGCATTGTTGCTATTTTTTTTACCCTAAGTAATTTCTAATACCTCTAAGAATATGTGTACAAAGTTTCATGATAATCGGTTGAGTAATTTTGGCGTGAAAGCGTAACAAACGAACTTACATTCACATTTATAATATTAGTATAGATAGTACCTACGATTAAAGTAGTACGTCACAAAAGCTTTTTAACGTCAATATCTGCTGCATTCCCAGCATATTCTCTAAAGTAATTAAAGGTATGCATCAAATTATGCTGGAGCGAATAATCTGATTTAACTTCGTTGGAGATTATTCACTTAGAAGAGACGCTGATTCTATGAATTTCTAATTGGACATATTAGAAGAAAAACGCTTGTTTTACATGTGATATATACCTTATTTATTTGTTTTTTTTGGCGCAGGAGACGCAAGTTTGATTCCCACCAGGTTTAACCTGTTTATAAATTTCCATAAATATCTGTTTGGCTTCTTTGAGCATTGAACAGGTGAAAGGAATATCGAAATTCTGTCCACCACTGCACATAAATGGAAAAAAATCTCATTTCGGCTTCAATCCTCGTATTAACGAATACTCAAGTAATAATAAAGTATGTTGACAGCATATTATTAACTTATATTAAGTGGTTACCATTTAAAAAAATAAAAAATGACAGTCATTCAGAACAAATATATGTAGGTATATAAAATACCTACTGAATAAAAGATAAATTTCATTTAGACTTGTATTTTATTAACGCGAGTATCACACATTTAAATAAAATACTGAATACCGGATCAAAACGCGATTTATTTTTTATATTGTTAAATTTTTTTATCCCGACTTTTCGGATGCTTTTCAGCAACCGTGGTCACGGGCAGACAGCAATAAATAATTTAAACAATGTACATAATAAATCGTTTTTTAACCCGCTATACAGTATTTCATTTAAATGCATATAGTCTATCAGTATTCTATATGCAATTTATCTTGAAACATTCATTGTATAACAAGAACACCTGTCCATGGATATTAGTTAAAGAATGATAACAAGACAATTATACTTCGACAAAAGGATGTTACGGCCGTGCTCGACTTGGCGAGGGCACTTCCGAGCCCCCAGATGTGAATGATGTTCAACTTCAATTCAGTAAGTTTAGTAGTATAAGTTCAAAATCGTGTGATAGTATAATAATATGTAAGTAACAAGGCTCCAAGAAAAGCAGTACCTTAAGCAGTCATATCCATACAAATTCGTCAAAGCTAGAGGTTAAGAATTTACAATTTTTTTCGGATTTTTTCTAGAGAAAAATAATCTCGTGTTATGTAAATTTTAAATTGCAATGTTTAGGTAATTTTATATCGATATACAATATTATTTACAACGCGTCCCGGCTTCACACGGGTGCAATGTAGATGTACTATACACAAAAAAAGCCTATTTTACTCGCTGATAATGTAGCTAATCGGTCCAGTAGTTAAATCGTAACAAACAAACAAATAACTTTTTACTTCGAGCATTCGAAAATCCATAGACTGACAGATTTCGATGTCAAAGTAGGTCGACAGCGCATTATTGACTGATGTACTGTGGCTGAGGTATCACTATCAAGTGAAGATCATGTTCGTCTGTCGATATCTAACATAAAAAAAAAACCAATTCAGAAGCTCAGGAAAGTGTTCAGGTCGTTGATGTTGTGGTCACCTGTTAACTTGCCCTGGGCAATCCAGTGTGCGTACGCGCATGTCCGGATGTGACGTCATACTCATGATACCGGTGGATCAATCGGGTAACTATTAGTTTGGTTATATCATCACTTGCCGATTTTGTTGATCTAAGTTGAAATTGATGACTATTAGAAACTATATTTTTTACAGTTTGGGCTAGGTAGGTTTTTGTATAGAATTATAGGCATAAGGCTGCAAGTCAGCAGGAATATAATTTATAATTGTTGGAGCTAATGTGTATTTTATATAGTTTTTCATGCATACTCGCCTCTTTTCGTTCGTAGGCAGAGATCACGGAATTAAATAACGTATACTATTGCTCGCATACCACTTTCGCTTCTTCCACTTTCATATACGCTAATAAGGTTTTTCAAGAAGAATAAAATATGGGAACTTAGTCTTAATAACTTAATAACATTATTGTACTAAGGATATTATTGTACTGACTGATCTACAACTGGCAGAAAATATAAAGACGTCAAGAATTTCGAATCGGGCTGTTTCGCCGATCACTGAATATATTATATACAATTCTCGACATCAAACACTAAGGACTTAAAGCCGAACAGTTTGCGGTTAGGCTAGTAACAGCCACAGCCCTCAAGATTAGAGGAAGACCACACCTGCCTCTAATGTATTTATATATCTTTGCAAATCTAATTACAAAGTAAAAAAAAATAAAATAATTAAAACATTCATTCAAATCTTTCGCAGAGCAAATAAATTGCATTCAGAGTTGAGAGAGTCATTGAGTGCTGTCTTATAGATACGGTTCCTGGGATAGGCAAAATTATAAAAAAATAATAATATGAAAGTACCTGTTTTCAAAGGATAATGGTCACCCTACATGGCTCATTTTAACATATGTTCCGCAAGTCGACGTGTCCTGACTACACTGTGCCTTCCAATCGGAAGCGACTCCCTGATTTAATTTAATAAACGGATATTGATTTCTATTCTCAGTCGTAGCTCGTTATAGCGAACACGGAACCGATATTATACGGGATTTTTATATATTTTTATTGTTAGATATCGATTTCTCATCCTCTCTTTCTTCTTTTCACTTATGCAGTATTCTGTGATATAAGAAAACCTACAAATTCATCGTTTCGTCCCCTTATTGGATATATTGGCTATTACGGACCTTCATCAATGTCATTTACACGAGACACTGTAATGTGGGAATAAACTTCACTGATAAGATTACATCTAAGTAGAAAGCTTTTTGATATCTCCGTTGGGGATATATTCCCCAATCATACAATATACTAAGTTAACTTTAAGTCTTCTGTAGTTTTCTATAAGCATATCTTCCCCACCACTTATCACTTCGGGCATTATACGGGTAGGAGGAATATTGAAATTCCGAACGGGTAATAACCGTGGAAAAACATATGTGGAAAAACCGTGAAGTGCATTGCGGGTTTCGGTTCAGTCTATAGAATTTCGAATGCTCGATGTAAATGTAGGTCGACAGCGCATCATTGACTGATGTTCTGTGACTGAGAACATGAAAAACAACTATTCAGAAGCTCAGGAAAGTGTTCAGGTCGTTGATGTTGTGGACACCTGTTAACTTGCCCTGGGCAATCGAGTATGCAATGTGGGCTTCACGGCTTTTCCATCTATGAACGGCAGATCGTTACCCGGTCGGAATTTCGATATTCCTCCAACCCGTTTAATGCCCGAAGTTATCAGACATGGGGAGGACATGCATGAAAAACATATCGACGTGGGACATACCGATTCTTACAAAATTTCATAACATTTTATTTCCTTATTTTGAGCTTCGATCAACAATAAATATGTCAATGATTTGGAAGCAGTATATTTATATAATAAAGAAACAATTATTAAACTAACTAGAATAGCTTAGATTTTTTTTTCATTTCAACATCCTAATCCTAAATCAGATTTTATATCGTTTTTTTAGCTTACTAAGCCATCACAAGTGTACACGGGTCGCACCTTCACTTAAAGTTACGTGACTTATCGGAACTGAAGATTGCCTACTAAAGATTGTTAATGAACAATTAAGGCACTCTGTTGAGTTAACTAAACTCTTCGAACACGTAGTAAACAATGGCTATATTTAACAGCTACATATAGTATGTATAATAGAAATAACAAATAAAATAAAGTGATTCGTTTATTTCGTGACCAACAAAGCGAGTCAATTTATTTCAGATATAATAAAAGCACTCAATCACATCGCGGCATTATATGGTGGCCACGAAACGCGAGGAATATTTTTTATATATTTACGATCCCGCGTAACACTTAGGACTTTTTGTATAGATCTACTAGAGTGCAATATTGCAACACGTTAATAATTCTACTCGATAGCGCAAACAATTTCCGATTTCATTTACAGTTACTTAAATTTCGAATTTAAAACTTAATGTGGCTAAATTCGTTCTAATTGTTTTAAATTTGTTCAGTGTTTTAAACACTTAAAATAAAACAAAACTATATGATATAAGTACAGACAAGTTTTACCTTTATAGCACTTTGATATCTATGTATATTAAAGCTACGGTAAGTGCTCGTTTACTCTATTATTATAAAGAGGAAAGACTTGTTTGTTTGTTACAATTTAACTCAAAAACTACACGACTGATTTTAAAAATACCGAATAAACCAATAGAAAGCTACATTATCAGCAAATAACAAAGGCTAATTTTATATTTTTTTAAGTACATCTACACTGCACCCGTGCGAAGCCGGAGCGGATAAATAGTATGATATAATTTTAATACATTACATAACATCAGTAACACTGGATTTAAAAACTTACACACATCGATCACTTACTACAGCTCAGTAATTAATATGAAAATTAATCGTAATTTGATACAATTTAGAAATTAATTCATTAAACAAAATTTTGAACCTTCCAAATCGCGTAGTTCGGGACCCAACTTGGGCGTAAGCGACATGCGTGTGCGCACAACGCGCAAATTGGATGATTGCTCTGGGGGTCACGCTAATTGGACGTTATACGCTTAGCTCTTGACATGTCAGTAATCAGTGTACATACATTATTTCGGGGCACACTTTGTAGTATTGTGTATTTCTTTTACACTTTGTGTATGTGAAAACAATGAATAATTAATAATAATATTTACTTGCAGAGCCAGATATATATATAGATAGATAGCCAGATAATTAGAAATTTTACAATAAGCTGTTTGAAGCTTCGATCAACATACTATGTCAATGGTTTGAAGCATTGACTTTTATTATTGATCGAACGTTTGAAGGCTTACTTCAAACAGCTTATTGTAAAATTTCTAATTCTTAATTATTTAATAAAAAATTTAAATACGTTTTGTATCTGACTTTTACTTTCCGAATATACGTATATGTAGTATCATAAAAGAAAAACATTACTAACCCCTATTTTTTTCAAAAATCGGACCACTACTAGTAGGTACTGCTACCGCTGCGAAGCCGGGGTGGGTCAGTTATAAAGAAGCATCTATCCGTTGACATATTATATTATGTCAAAGCAATCAACGGTATTTTATCTTTGTTTTTCTTATATTATGATGGCACAGCTACATTAGCTATACAAAAAATATCGTGCTGTCTCTGTCTAATACTTCTGTTAGGCATCGTGGAGTCTAGATTCTCTAGGCAACATTCAGTGGAGTGAATAATCCAAAATCCAAATTATATAATTTAGTAAATTATGAAACTATAAGCTTAATAAGAAGTCTCAATAAAGAATTCTTCTTTTGTGTACACGTTAGACATGGGTAACACTGCGCTGCGCCGCGCAATTGCACCGGCACGCTTCAGTGCGCAGGGTGAGTCAGCTCACACATTCATAATGTGTTGGCGCACGGCGCATTACCCACTCACTGAGTGAACTATGAGCGTGGGGTTGCGTGCGTTTCGGAGGTTTCACTGCTCGCTTTGCGCGTCCCATTTTGCTGCGTCGTGGCGCAATTTTGAGTTGACTCAAGGAGCCGGCGCACTACACTGCGCCTGAGTTGCTGAGTTGGCGGAGGGAATTTCGCTGAGTTACCCATGTCTAGTACACGTGGCTGAGGGAAATCAATAAAGTGTCACCACTATATGGGTCAGTGAACAGCGAGGCGATGGTCTGAGCGCTTCAATAAAAATATCTATGTTATTAATTAGTAACATTATGTGTCATAGAAAAAGATTAGGTCAGTATTTAAAAATATAAAACAAAGTCGTGTAAATACACCATTTATAACTCAAGAACGGCTGAACCGATTTTAATTATATATCTTAATTTATAAAAGCCGTGGTAAGATTCCGAGTAGTAATGTAAGGAATATTACCATATTTCTTGACATTCCCAAAATTCGCGATCCGAGTAATATACCTCGTATAATGTACCTAATATTATTTACACCTATTCATTCTTATGAGTCCATATGACACTTAAAAACAGAACTCATGTTAACCTACAGCCCTAATCACAGTCTTAACTCTAAATTCTCGTTATTTTGAATTTCGGACCAGCTCAACAGTGCTCAGAATGACGAAAACGATGATAAAAGTGTGACTGACACACACAGCTGAAAAAATCTAGTCATAGATAAACGCCTAATATATCTACACTAATATTATAAAGAGGAAAACTATGTATTTTTGTATATGTGTAACGAATAATTTCAAAAACTACTGGACCGATTTCATTTCTTTCACCAATAGAAAGCTACGTGTATACATCTACACAGTGGCGGGACGTTCATACAAGCCCAAAAGCTCGGGTTGCCGCCTTATATGATTACATAATAATGTAATTTATATAAGATTTATATATTTACGTTTAGAAATTATTATTTTTCTTTTGTATGAATGCATTAATAGGACAAAATGGGCTTTTGGGCTTGTATGGTGGTCCCGCCACTACATCTACATATAATACATTTCACCCGTGCGAAGCCGGAGCGTGTTGCTAGTAGGTTGAATAACTAAAAATTCACATTCGTATTCGTGAATACTTAAAAATTTATATTCATACATCACTACATCGGTTCCTCACTATATAAAACTGAATAAATATTCCGTCACTTATTCAAGCATTTAAAACGGAAAATGTAAACAATTCCTTATCTAACTGCGATAAAAGAATATGAAAGCTTTTAATTTGCTTACGGAACATTAATGAAACATTCTTGCACTTTCTACTTTCGTTTACGTAAAATTTAACAAATTCAAATAGGTATTATAAACGGTGAAATTATACATCTTGATAATAATCTCTCAAGACATAATAATAGAAATATGCAAATATCTATATATATATAAGCAACTTTTTTTTTCTTTGTTATCGATAAACTTGAAAACTACTGGACCGATCGGCATGATACCATGACCATTCGACGCGGAATTAATTGTAGAAGGTTTTAGGCTATTCATTTTTTGAATTCCATCAACCGTTTACCATTTTTTTTCAAATTTATGTGGATATTTCATATTCGTCTATCCTTTACAATTAGCCCAGCGAAGCGGGCGGGCGGGGACGGCTAGTATAGTTTTAAAGAGGGATCTTTTGAGGCGTAGTCATAACAAAACTCTTGAGCTCATACTGCGCACTCAACTATAATACTTTTGATGTAGGAAGGAGACTTACAAAGACGCAGTATTCGTTGAAATAGTAGGAAGTATCTACCCCGGTAGGATATCCGAAAAATTGTAAGGCGACTGAATTAAAGTAAGAAATAAAAGAACAATTGCGCTTGTCTCGATGTAAGGCACACAATAATCTATATACATATAATAAAAGAGTAGGATCAAAATTACGCTTCACTAAATATTTTTACCAGAAATTAATAGGGGTGATAAAAGAAGGGTAGCAGAATGCATAAATGCAATTTTTAAGATTCTTGTCTATCTGTCTGTCTGTCTGTCTGTCGGTCTGTCTGTCTGTTTGTTCACGCTAATCTCCGAAGATACTGAACCGATTTTAATGCAATTTACACAAATATATTAAGGAAAGCCCGGGGCAACATATAGGCTTTGTTTCATCGAAATCGGTTATCGGAAAGAAAAGTTATCATCATTTAAATATTATTTTAAAGGCACCATATCACCAAATTTCAATGCAAACTGACTCGCGTTGAACTTTTTCGAATTGTCAGATGTCAATCACAGTCTGATATGTAAATGAAATAGTTTGATTATTTCGCCATTTCCAATATGTATTCGTAGAATAGTGGATATGCAGTCCCATAGCGTAGCTTTTGATGCGAGTTCGAATCTGAAGTTGAAATGAAAGAAATATTGTTTTTGTATTTATTTATTTATTTACTTTTTGAAAGAACTATATTATAACAAAAATAGAAAATGTATTATTGAAATATTATATGAAAAAGTATTTCTTATGAGATCATTTATTTCACCTTTTCATCAATCCTTTCTCTTAAACAGAATTACGATTATTCGACATTGCTTTTTTGCTTCCGTATCTTAGAGGTTTCCGCATTTAGCACCGGAAACCCGGGCAGGAACCCGGGAATCTAAAAAAAATGTCCGAAAATGAAAATGACCAATTAAATGAACGCACGCATCTATTTAAGACAGAAAATGCATTGAATGCAATCTTCGAACTCTGACTTCGAACTTTGAACTCTGGTTTAATTAGTAGAAAAAAGACACATATCTGGATTTCTCTCCCTAAAGTTTCTTTAAAGTCTATTGAATTTCAAATAATCCTTCGAACCCCAATCTCAACCACCATTAAACATGTCGATAACATGGTGCAAAAGCAACCGTCAATGACTAATTTGATAGCTCTTTCCCAAAAGAAATCACCAAGTACAGAGGATGGAGGATATGGCATTTGAAGAAAGCTTGCTCAAAAGCTCAGCTTAAAGTGAACCCCACGCGAACGAAGTCGCGGGCATCAGCTAGTCTTATAATATTGATCTAGCCATCCTATTCGACCACCACCAAATCTATATATATAAAAGAGATTCCCACCTATATAGATACTCATCACGATATCTCTGGAACCATAAGGCGTAGCGACTTGAAATATGGTAGGAATATTCCTTTCGCCGAGTAGAAGTCAGCTAAGAACGGATTTTACGAAATTCAACCCACAAGGGGGGTTGCGGGGGCAATTGCTAGTAGTACATAATTTAACAAAAATAACGCGAAATTTATTTGTGCATATTCATATACACTATAACACTACTAGTTGCGATCATAATGGACGAAAATGAAATAGATTGTATTATTAGGTCATAACTCATAAGTGATAAACTTGTCCTTTTTTAAATTAAAAATCATAATTATAGCTGTAAAAGAGTACTGATGATTTCTTAGTTTATTTTGGCTAGTTTTTTTTTTAAATGAAAAACAGAAAAAATGTTTAGAATATTTCGATTTAACTACTAATGAATAGAGGTAAACTGATAGATCTACGCCACATTTTAACTGAAAACGGACGCAAACAATTATAACCATTAGTCTAATTAATATATTTTCCGCAAACCTCAATAGGTTGGTTTACCTAAAGTGAACGAATAAATACTTGGTCTATTACGAGGTCAGTATAAGTTTAGTTTTGAAATTGCTCTAGAGAGGTCATAAACAGAAGTCAATCAGAAGCTTTGATAGACAAAATATTTCGATCGACAAATACTCTACTTTATGGTCTAGATTCTAGACTCTAGAAGCTATAACCAATCGCGCCTCTAGAATGTTCGGTTTTATTTTAAGAATTCGTAACCCAAAAACTAAAATCTTATTATAATATAGCCTTGTCCGTAGCATTTTGGAATATTGCTCCGTAGTATGGAGGCCTCACAATCCCACCCATATTTTGCGACTGGAATGGATACAAAAGAGGTTTTTATGGCATTTAACATACCTATTCAAGTGGATTATAAACTAAAGTTTTGTCATACCACAAACGCCTGTCACATTTCAAAAATCTGCTCTTTA
Source organism: Anthocharis cardamines (assembly GCA_905404175.1). Classification (NCBI taxonomy): domain Eukaryota; kingdom Metazoa; phylum Arthropoda; class Insecta; order Lepidoptera; family Pieridae; genus Anthocharis; species Anthocharis cardamines. The sequence goes on from FR989975.1 coordinate 5,141,780, forward strand.
GAAAATCGTAGGAATTAATAGATGTGGTTTTTGCATCCAAAGTTCTTACTAATAAAACTGATTGCCCCCCAACTCCTCAATAAATTTCCATGTTCCTACAAAATTTCCTAGATATGTACCTAATAACACCGTTCACCCTACCTTTCCGCAGAACCGTTGTAGCCTTGTAGGCACCATACTCACTAGTGGAAGTGTGTAGATTGAGATAATATTTGCTCAATCACCTAAAAAGTTAAAAGAAATTTTTGTTAAACTTTCATATAATATTTTGATTTTTTATTATTGTTTTATTAGTATGGAATCTTTTTAATTTATATTAATCTAACTATTATTTTTTTATTGAATCTTTTGTTGCGCTTTAGATCATAATTTCATTTTTAATATGTTCGTCTTTTTTAATTATCGTTAGTGTATTTCTTATTATTGTTTTTTTTTAAATTCAACTATAAAGTAAAAAAATATGGCACATACATACATATACAGTTGTGGTCATATAATTAAGAACGATTTTTAGTTTCAGAGAATTTCTAATCAAACGTGTAATTTTTTTTATGTTAGATACTACTTAGAAGTCATTCGTTGAATTATGGAAAAAGGCACATGAATAAAGCTCACTAAATTACGAAAACAAATTTAAAAACATGCAGGTTTTTTTATTTATATACATTAAATAAAAATAGTAAAAAATTACATAGAAACGAAACTGGACAAATAATTAAGAACGACCTATAAACTATTCTATAATTGTATGTAAATGAAATTTTAGTTAATTAAGTTACACTATAAAGGTTCACTTGCGATACAGAGGGCAAGTGAATACCTTTTAAGCCTAAAATTAATACTTAGTGGCATATCCACGGCTTTTGATTAAAGCGTTGCATCGACATGATTGACTCTATCATTTTTTGACATTTTCCAACAGAAATAGAGTTCCATTCTTCAAAAAAAAAACGCGTAAAGTTCTTTTAAACTGCTATACTGCCTATTAGATACCCTTTTCTTAAAGTCACACCAAATGTGCTCAATTGGATTTAAATCCGGGCTATAGGATGACTACTTTAAGACAGAAACAGATTGTGAGTCGAGGAATTCCTTTATTGTGTGCAGTATGCTTAGGGTCATCGTCGTGCTAGAATGTCCAAATGACAGGCAGTACGTCCTCAGCATAGGGTAACATTGTTTACTCCGGTATGGTTTTGTACTGGAATTGATCCAAGTTTCCTTCTATGAGCCTAACAGGTCCGACTCCATAACCAAAAAGCACCCGCAAATTTTCACGTTTGCACCAGCATGCTTTAACATCACTTTTCTGAACTGAGGGTCAAATACTTTATTTGAAGGGCGTCATACGCATTGTTTGCATCATAGCAAACCCTATTTGTTTTAGTTTCATCAGAAAAAAGGATATTTTTCCATTGTCTGACTATCCAGTTCTCACATCTTTTTGCAAATTCAATACGGGCATGTCTAAGGCGCGGGGTCAACATGGGTATCTTCCACGTTATCCTTCCGAACAAACTTTCTTCTACCAAACGCCGTCGTGCCGTGCATGCCGAGATTGCCGAGGGGTTACTTTCGCCAAAAAAATATTTTTTTATCTCATTGGACCCTTTAAATGGATACTGATTGGCCAAACGAACTAACGTTCTATCCACTCAAGGAGATGTCTTCCTCTTTTTAAACTCACGTGGCTTATTCGAAATAGTTTCATATGTTCAAATATGCTTTACAGCATGGAAAACTGAAGCACTGAAGATGGTCTGCTATCTTTTTATACGACTAGTTGTTTTCGCGAAGTTTTATTATAACTTATCTTCTAGACTTATCACAACTTTAAATAGTCCCATTGTTTTATAAGAAATAAGCACGTTTTATTATTTTTACAACAATTAATGGCGCCAAAGTTATACTAAAAGTGACCAATCACAAAGGTTTTATTTATACAAATTTTAAAAATATATACAATTATTCAGCGTTCTTAATTATGTGACCAGCCAGTAGGGTTACGACCTACGTTCAGGTACTAAATTTATGTACTCTATATAATTTATCTGGATTTTTTTTAAATTACTCATGTGCATAATGAATGTACAAATAGTATGGCAATATTTTGTAATACCATAAAAAATAAAAGAACATACATGCGTTATGTTATATGACGCTGATTGTAAAAAATGTTGTATTCATGTAAACGTTCTTAATTATATGACCACAACTGTATATACCTAATAAAAAAATAAAATAAATATTGATTTAGGATACTACAAGGCTGACGGGCTCACTTATTGAACAAAGCCCTGTGAAAAAAAAATACAAACAACTATTATCAGATTTTCAATAAGGGAAAAGTAAACATTCAACGCCCATAAATTGTCCCACGGCTCTACTAACTGGCGCCCAGCGTGGGGTTGCAAGTCCCGACGCAATTTTCCATTTAAATCCAACCTCGTTATCAAGCAACAAATACCATTACTTAAATGTATTTAGGGATCAATTCCCTTTGAACATCTAATCGTATTACGCTGATGACGCAAAATACACTGAATTTCAGAAATATAGAGCTCATTATTAAACGCTTTGTTCTGATTATGACTCAGTCAAGGGGGATGTGGATGAATAAAAAAGCAATGCATGTAATTTACTTGGAAATTTCTGGAAATTCGTGTTACACTTAAATATATTGTGAAATCGTGTACAGTCGCGAATAATAACGAAGAAAACCGTTATATGCATATATAAATTATGTTTGAAGCTATTAAATCGTTGTCTCCCACGAAAGATGTGGTAACTAACAAAGTTACGGTCTTATTCATAAACGTAGTATAAGCTTGATATAGGTAAAATGTGTTTTGTCTCGCTCTATCGAATATTAAAAGACTACAGCCGGGCTAGCATGACCGCCACGAGATATGTCGCGGACGAGAGAAGACAAACTAAGATGTAAGATATCTCGATATATTATATCTCGACATCGACAATTTTGATAGAAAATATATCTCGTTCAACAAATATATCTATTTTTGATATTAAAAGTCGAATTTTAAGTGTAATTGTCATGTCAGACCCGAAAGAAATAAAGCGATAGTCGATTAAAACACGAGAAATCGGTAGACAACATTTTGTCGCGCTTGTCATGCTAGGCCGGCAGAACAAAACAAACTTTAAGTTTATCAAGCTTATAATACGTTTATGAATAAAACCGTTAGTATTTTAAATTACGTTGCATTTTTCAAACTAAACTGTCCATATTCACCTATTTTTATAATGATACGTCTAGTATACATAAATATTAAGTAACTTATTTTTTTTCAATCCGGACCCTTAAATTAAATGAAAACAGACGGTAATTAAAGTGTAAATCTTTAATTTTGTTTTACCACAACATACGTGAGAACGGTGAGAGGTGTAAAACTAATGAAATAAAAATAATATAAATAAAAATGTTTGTCCGTTATTTAAGCTTTATGCAACCTTTTGATCTTGATGTTTCTTTACCAGCTTTCCGTTAATCTATAGAAAAAACCATGAATTAGGTATATATTATATAACGCAGTTTGGTTTCAGTCTATAGATTTCCGAATTGTTTGCTAAGTTATCATTTACCTACCTTCGACTAAGCCTCATTTGTGAATCTATACTAATATTAGAAAGAGGAAATATTTGTTTGTTTGTTACGATTTAACTCAAAATCTACTCCGCCGATTTTAATAATTCTTTCACCAATAAAAAGCTACTTTATCAGCGAGTAACATAGGCTATTTTTTTGTACATCTACAATACATTGCACCAGTGCGAAGCCGGGGCGGATAGTCACGGATAAAAATACAAATACATATTAAAGATGTGGTAAAACATGTTATACCAAATCTATCTAACAATATGAATCTCTCCAAGGAACATTTGTGTTTCATATTCGAGCGAAGCTTTTTAAAGAGCAAGTTAAAGTCTAGATAAATGCAACCACTTGTCCTCTACTGAAGTCTTGTACCGTTTCTTTTTAAAGGACCCTCAAGACGTTCGTCGCGACATTATGAAGAGGGAAAATGCCATTGTTTTTTTTTTAAATCACATCGTAAAAACTGTCTTGGATGTGTTGCGAGAATGTGCGAAGGTGTGGCTTTAATGTGAATAATATATCAGGCTCCAGAAACGAGAATTTGTAGTAGTATTGTAGTTATTATATTGTATTATATACAATATACATAATACATATATTATATACTTATGTTAAGTTTGAACGCTTTTTATTACAAAGTCGACAGATGATCATAAGGCTCTCGTGGTGGAGGTTCAGACACATCCAGTGATGTGCTGTTGACCCATTTCTTTTAGTTTTAACACTCGGAAATCAATAGACTGGAACCAAAACGCACAATCTACATTTCATATCACTTCCATCTATGAACGGTGTTTCGTAAACCGAATACATGTATAATACTCGAATTTAAAACAATAGAATCTCTCATAGAAATTGGACGATTTATAATCATTTTAGATCTGACGGAGATCAAAACCACGAACCACCTGTTGAAAAAATATATTTTATTATAATGCTACATTCCTACTCATATTATACTAAAATTTAAGTTTGTTTGTTACGCTTTCAAGCCAAAACTAAACAACCGATTATCATGAAACTTTTTTACACATATTTAAGGAGGGTAAAAAAAATATTTAAGCAGAGACGATTATTTGTCAAAAAATCTAGACCCGTGCGAAGGCGGGGTGGGTCAGCTAGTATTATATAAGTGACCTTTGACCTATGCACACTTATACGAATAAATCTATCAGTATTCTAGATCTTTTTGCCATATGGCCAGTGGCAATATCACTTCCGCCTCATTTCGATTATTCAAATCCCCTTTATGGACCAGGGTAGGTCGGGACTTGATAAATTGCCTGCGAGCCAGACGAGGGTTGCTAATACTAGGGGCGAGGTTCGCTCCAATACTTGTTACTACTAACCAATAATACTTTGTTCGTGTTTTATGGTGAAATATTTGTTTTTCACTTATGCATAACAAGCATCACGCCCCGGCTTCACACGGGTGCAATGTAGATGTACTATACACAAAAGTATTGATGAAAGATAAAATCCGTCCAGTGACCAGTAGTTTTTAAGTTTATTAATAACATACAAAAATCCAAAAATACAAATCTTTCCTCTTTATAAAATTAGTATAGATAGTTAGTATAGATAAACAACTTGAGCGAAGCCTAGCTAAGACTAACTTTAGTCATATTTTTAGCTTTTCCGAATATTTATTTCCACTGCAGTTAGGAAACAACAAGTCATCTTTTGGTGGAGAAATCATCAATGATACCTGCCATCTTGGGGAGACGACAGATTATGTATATGTGTAGTTAGTAAAAAAAGAAAAAAAAAGTACAGTAAAGGCCAGGTCAAAAGTACTCGTAAAAGGCGAGTGTTATGAAAGCATTGATGAGGTAGAAAGAAGCGAAAGTGCAAGGATCGGAGCATATGGAATTCCGGGATCTCTGCCTACCGCAATGGGAAAGAGGCGTGATGTATATGTATGTAGTTAGTAACTGAGAAAACAATAATTAGTTTTTCATGTATATCAGGTGTACATACCGGATTGTACCGCTTTTTAAATCGTTTGTACCTCCAATGGGAGAGAAATATGGTGGTGCGAATTTTCTATACTAATATTATAAAGAGGAAAGATTTGTTTGTTTATTTGTTACGATTTAACTCAAAAACTACTCGACCGATTTTAAAAATTCTTTAGACACCGTTAGATCTTCACCGAGTAATATATGCTATATTTATTTCCTGAAATAAATAGGGATCCCTACTAAAACTTGAATAATGTAACCCAAGGTAAAAAAAGGGTGTAGAGAGTAATCTCTGGATCTACTGGACCGATTTAAAAAATTCTTTCACCAATAGAAAGCTACATTATCAGAGAAAAACATAGGTATTTTTGTGTATAGTACAGAATAAACTAGTCCAACTGCGTACAAAACAATGTTTCCAGTAAACGTAATACAACGATCGTATCCAAATAGGGAAGACAATGGCACAACGGGACTTGATTCGTATCATCAGAGAATCACTGAATAATTGTGGGAAATTATTGAATCGATGGACCGCCTTCTTCAGGTAGTGTCATAACCAAACTTAACAATAGCCTGGTTATAATCACAATCGCCTCTTAGGCTCAGTTGTATTTGACACAGCAGGTCCCAAATTCGATACTCGAGGAAGAAAAAAAAGAAAGATTCATTTTTCTTCTAGGGTAGATTGTTATATAAAGTAATGTTTTACTTTTTTATCTAAATCGAAATAGGCGAACTTTTCAAACAATTTAAAGCTAGTACCTACATCCACTTAGTGATAAGATCGTCAATGTGACTCGATGGTTTTATGTCAGATATCGACAGATGAGCATGAATGGTAGGTGATACCTCAGCCACAGAAATCAGTCATTGATGCGCTGTCGACCTACTTTTTACTTCGAGCATTCGGAAATCCATAGATTGAAGCCGAATAGCGCAATATGCATTTCACGGTTTTTCCATCTATGAACGGTGGTTCGTTACCGGTCGGAATTCTCCCACCTATTCAGTGCCCGAAGTTACCGGATGTCTACAGAAAATAAAAACATATCGTCCCGCTGGGATTCGAAACCACGACCCATCGATGCGCACAGCAGGTATTCTACCGAACGCGCCAACGAGCCCGTGAAAACAGCTTCCGTCTTGGCTTCCATCTCGGAGAAACAAGATTAAAAAAAAAATGGAAAAACCCCTATTTACCTATAAAGAAAAATGATCAGTGAAAGAGAATCAGAGATATGTGCCCCATGCCCCGTTCGGGAACCACTTTTAGTGAAATCCCGAGTCCCCTAGTGGGGCATGGGGCAGACTAATTTCTGTGTCACTGATCATTATTATTTTACAGGTAAGTAGGTAATCAGCCTTCTGTGCCCTGCCTGACCGAAACAATATTTTTTTAATCTGGTTTTCCGGCATTCGAACCCAGGACCTCCGATGCTAAACGCATCGCGCTTACCACTGAGCCACAGAGGCTGTCAAACATTCGCTTATAGGAAGTGTTAAATCAATTTCAAATCAACATAACGTCGCTGCGCCTGACAAGTTCCATTTGTGATTTGTGTATAGTTTTGAGAAACAACAAAAAACGTATTATTGATTCACATACGGAGTTTTTCTTAACGGTCAAAACACATATGGAATTAGTTAAACTCGTTTCCAGTTCGAATATCACGAAAAGGATTTTAGTAACACATAGAGAATAAAACGAAGATTATTTTTTGTGCAAAAACCAAAAATCAAAAAAATGCACATATGGAATTTGGCAGGCGCAACGACGATAATCGGGCTAGATTATGTTAATTTGAAATTGAGTGTAAACTACAATGCAGTTAATGTATAAACGGCAATTAATTATGCCTTTAATTTCCACAAAAGCCGATTCAACGTAGCGCGTAATAATTTGCTGACCAATAACACAGTATACATACTGCACAGTAGGGATGTTACGGAGGTGATTTTATCGGAACCGAATTCGGAATCGGAGTTTTTAAATTTGATTTGTAGGAACCGGAATCGGAATCGGAGGCACATACAAAAGAGAGATACAATATAACCCCGATTAACCGGGGTCGGGTTATCCGGGGAGCGGATTAACCGTGCGTCCCTGCGCCTCCCGAGCGCGACGCGCGAAACGCGTCCAAACGCTTCTCATGATACAAACATACAATGTAACAATCATAACAATATGTATACTCCATAGATCGAACATATTTTTATTCATTCATTTCTAAATTCATTCGATTCATTAACTTCATGTGATTACATTGGAATTTATTATGTACTAGTCCAAATAAAAAGTCGTTCGGATTAACCGTGGTTTCAGTTATCCGTGGACCTCTCGGTCCCGACCCCCCAGGTTAATCGGGGTTATACTGTATGTCATAAAATAAAATTACAAACAATATTCATCAGTTTCATTCATATCAGTTCAAAAAATACAACACCTTCCTGGGTGTTGAAAATAAAAATAAACGAATTTTCTTGAATTTTAAACAGTAGTAAATAAAATCAAATGGCGCTGACCGCGGCCACCGCTGCCGCTGTGCTTCGACCTCCGATTCAAATTTATCGGAACCGAAATCGAAACCGGAATCGAAGCTTCGTAACATCCCTACTGCACAGTAACGAAAATATTTTATTTTTTATGTAAGATATCGTCAGACGAGCATGAGGTTCACTTGATGGTTGGTGATACCTCAGCCACAGAACATCAGTCAATGATATGCTGTCAACCTACTTTTTACTTCGAGCATTTGGAAATCCATAGACTGAAACCGAAACGCGCAATATTCCCTTCACGGTTTTTCCATCTATGAACGGTGGGTCGTTACCCAGTCAGAATTTCGTTATTCCTGCCACCCGTTCAATACAGAAAATTATAAACATGTCGTCCCGGTGGGATTCGAACCCACGACCCATCGATGCGCACGGCAGGTGTTCAATTGCATTTAGTTTTTTCCACACTTGACATGGCCTTATCGCGTAATTACACTATGTACAACTGTATTGGACGATAAGAACAAAGTATTTGAAGGTTTTACAGTACCAACTAATTGCCTGAATGAGATACATTTAAACAACATAAAATGCTTGTAACCGCCTGTTTTGACCCCCTTCACTAAGTGATCTGCTAATTGCATTTATCACAGGTGGCCCTGGGTTTGATTCGAGAACAAGATTTTATATATCAATTTTATAATAATTGTATATATATAAAACAAAGAAAAATGTAAAACGGAGACAGAAATGTGTTTGCGACATCAGTAAATCCAACTTGGAGACTAGGATTTTTTACTTTTATATGCTTTCAAAATATATTTATTTTTAAAATAAATGAAACATTTAATCTGGAAATATGAAGTACCTAAAAAGTGGCAATATTGTATATCAAAAACACCAGGGATCTTCATACTTACTGAAAAACTGTTTTCTATGGCTTCTACCACCATTCCTGATACACTACAGAAGTTTGTGAGGTTACGTTTTACTTCGAGCATTTGGAAATTCATAACGTGAAACAGAAGCGCGCGGAATTTCGACATTCCTCCCACAAGTTCAATGCCCGAAGATACCAGACGTGGGGAAGACATGCTTACAGAAAATTATAATCATGTGGGTGGGATTCGAAACCACGACCCATCCGACCACGACCAGTCCGTCAAAGATGTAGCTTCAACATTGCACTAAACTCACTAATGTATTTTTAAGAGAAACTGCGGTACGCGCTGTCGACAACATAGTTCTTTTAAATACTGTATACCGGATTAAAACGCGATTTATTATTTATATTGTTTGAATAATTTAATTTAGATGTGTGATACTCGCGTTAATAAAAGACAATATTAACATAGTTCTTGGAAGAAAATTCCTTCTGCGCACAGTTGTAGATCTCAAACTGTCAAGATGGCCTGATAACTGGTCAGCGCGGATGCGAGTGGAATTTAGAGTATTTTTTAATTTCTCTACTAGCAGGACTTTCGCAAACCGCGACAACAAATGGCCGTAGAGCAGTCGGCAAATTTAGAATCGCAGTTAGCAGAGGTGACTGACCTTTAAATCGTGCCTAATTCGTAATTGTTTTTTCCCGTATGTTCAAACTCGATGCAAAATTTCATCAAAATATGTTTAAAGGTTTAGTCGTAAAATCGTGACACCAAGAAAATGACTGTGACATTAACTTTTAGTTTTAGCACGAATTGTTACTTTAGTATCTTTTGTACTTGAAATACCTACTAGAATTGTAGGGTTTTTTGACTGAATAAATAAATAATTATATTAATATTTTATTAACTCAGTAACTAAGACTTAACACAATCAAAAGCACCTTAGAACGTGTACAAGTTGATAATTTAATTCCGTAACCTCACACATAGACACAAGTAGTTTCCTCGCAATAACACAACTCGAACAATGGCCTGTTAGACACGCTTTACAAATTAACAAAGGACCAAGAACTATTGTAGTGACTCAAACGAAATGTATGGAGTTGGCTGACACGTCACAGTAATACTGATGAGGAACAATCCCTAATATCTCCATTCACCCTTTGCCACTGCTTCTTCGCGGTATGAGAACTAGATGAATACAGTACTATCTAAAAAAACCCAAAAATAGTTTTTGTAACTAGATAATTCTTAACTTTTATAAACTAATATTATGCTAATATACTTATATATATTTTTTTTCGTCAATTACATACTACCTTTATTAAAAAGCTGGTAAAATTTTAATTGGCGTATTGTCACAGTATTTCTAAGTCTCCTGTAAAATTGAGAAAATGTAGATACGTCCATCTGACTCTGACAATAGAGCAATTAGACTCAATTTTCAAGATTTCAAAATCCACCAAGTGTGGCATGGGGAAGACACTTTCATTCACTACAGTCAAGTAGATGATCAGCCTTTTATGCCCTAATCTCGAACGAAATAATTTATTTTGTTTATTCGGGTTTCAAACCCTCAAGGGAGAGTTGCTAAACGCATCGAGCTAACCTCAGCGGTTTCAGCAACCACGGGGAAAATATTGCAAAGAGACAGTTGCTATATTCAACCACAATAAAAAATTATAATTTTCTATGAGATATTTTTAACTTGCATTTGATCTCGTTTTAAAAAAATATACATACGTAAAATTACTACAAATCGAACACAGAATAAAAACCCTTACATCATTTGTTTTTTTTAGAATAGGAGTCAAACGGGAATATGGCTCATATGATCACCGCCGCCCATAGACTTCCAACACCTATGGTGATATCTTGCAGATGCGTTGCCAGCCTTTTTTTGAGTATTTCTCTTTTACATATATTTTATAATAATAACTATATATAACTTTAGTTATTCTTATAGTTATAAATAGTTAATCCTTATTATACATTCACATAAAGGAAATTTTAAAATCAGAATACCGGTTTATATAAAGTTAACCGCCTCAGCAACGTCAGAACACTTTACTATATAAAACACATACTTTCTCAAAGCATTTCCTTATCTACCATCCTTTCATAAGATGAGGAAAATCCTCTCTTCAAAACATCAAAGTATTATGAAATTTAACGTGATAAGATTGTTTTGTAGATAAGAGAAGAAATACATGATAGATCTTTAAAATATTAAATAACAATATGATTTCGTATCTCAAATGCATTGCCGACATAAAACCGTACATATATAAATATAAAATTATCTATTAAAGGAATTTCCCAATTGTAAACCCATAATAAACATGAAAATAAGAGTTTCGATAAAAAGATTATATTTCCATTGATAACTTCAATATTTTGATAAGTTGATATATTATAATATATGTTATCGATAACGAGTTACTGGGAGTAATATTTGTGTATCATTTCATCTTCCCCCAGGCTTACATGGCGTACGTATTAAGTCAATACCAAGTCATTCAATAATAATAATCGAACATCAACATTGGAAGTTCTTGTGCTAGATAAAATCGAGAAATATTTTCATGAAATGTGCAGAATACGCAAACCAGTATTTTTTTATTGTATAAGTACTAGTTTTACCCTGTATGCTTAGCAATGCCACGAAAAGTAATATGCAGAACAACTCATCTTAATCGGATGAATTGTTTAAGAGTGCATAGAGGACAAACATACATTGATTTTTATTTATTTACTCACCTGATGAAAAGCGAACACCCATGAAGATCCAACACCAAGGGGACAGGAGCGTTAGTAGTCAGTACTTTGTAATAAAATGCATAGTACGGCACCAATAAAAAAAAAAAACATGATTATGAAACTGATATATACAGTACACGCACAAATGATGTTGGTGGTAATAATTACTGATATTTTTAAAATCATCAATTTCTTAGAGAAATTCATACAAAATATTGGAATATGTCTTTTTCCGGTAAAATACAATGTAATATTGTATTTTATTAACGCGAGTATCACACCTTTAAATAAAATACTGTATACCGGATTAAAACGCGATTGATTATTTATTTATCCCGACGTTTCGGATGCTTCTCAGCAACCGCGGTCACGGGGAGACAGTGTCTATATAAATAATAAATCGCGTTTTAATCCGGTATACAGTATTTTATTTAAAAATACAATGTATTAAATAAATTTACTGTACTGATTACATTAGTATAATATAAATTATTCTGCCCATATCGAAACAATAAACACGGAAAATTTACAAAGCCGCCTGCCTGCCCTAAGGCAATGAGCGCGACAAGATACCGTTGCAAATTGTTTGAATATCATATAGATTTAATCAAATGGAAAGGTACTGCATAATTTAATAACAGATTCCTTTATACTCGAACAAAAGTTATATTCGAATCGCGAGTTAAAATACCCATTGAACGTACATAAAGTATAATACGAAAGGCGAAGGCTACAAGTCGATATGTTATTTTAAAATGTGCTGTGTGTATTTGGTAAATGTAAGTATAAAGTAAAATCTTGTACTTCAAAATTCAAATCATATAAAAAAACTAGCGACCCGCCCCGGCTTCGCACGGGTCAGATTTTTTGACAAACAAAAACAAGAGTTGGTAATAGAAGAGTGAAAATATAGGGTTGTATGTATTTTTTAATGCCTCAAAAAAAAATATCCAAAAAAAATATGTTTTGAGGTGGACACCCCTTATTACTTAGGGGATAGGATAGGGAGATAGTAGCCGATTCTCAGACTTACTGAATATGCATAAAAAATTGCATAAGAATCGGTCGAGCCGTTTCGGAGGAGTATGGGAACAAACATTGTGACACGAGAATTTTATAAATATCATATTAGATTAGACCACAGTTTTGTTATGTGTGACAACTGTCAATTAATAATAATTCACTAATCCTTTGTCTTCTTCTACAGTTATTAAATAAACAGAGACAAGAGATCTCCAATTATTACGATGGCGTTACCATATATGAGGGGTCGTTAGTTTCATTTGAAACGGGTAGAGACGATTATTCATCAGTGGTTTTTCCGAGCCCATATGACTTTAAGACAAAAGGATATTCGTTAAAATAAAATAAATTTGCACGAAAATGAGCTTTAGCACCTTTGTCGGAGAGCACTGTATTGCGTGTGAACATTCACAATCGGAAGAATTCAAAGATTTTTATAAACATCTTACCTATGTAATAATGAATAAGTACCTGTAACAAAAAATTGTTTATTATTTATTAAAATCAATAAGTACAATTTAGAAACAAAATTTAAGGCTATTCATACATGTCCTTTTTATTAAATACTAGCAACGCGCCCCGACTTGACACGGGTGCAATGTAGATATACTATACACAAGATAATGTGTTTTAGTGGTGAAATAATTTTTAAAATCGGTCCAGTAATTTTTGAGTTTATTCATAACATACAAATCTTTCATCTTTATTATATTATTATCATATCATAGATGGAAAAACCGTGAAGTGCACAGGGCGCGTTTCGGTTTCAGTCTATGGATTTCCGAATGCTCGAAGTAAAAAGTAGGTCGACAGCGCATCATCTGATGTTCTGTGGCTGAGGTATCACCTACCATCAAGTGAACCTCATGCTCGTCTGTCGATATCTAATAATTTTTTTTTAATTATTATTATTAATAAGTAAAGTATAGACATCACGAAAATAACATGGCAAAGTCCCACGATCAATAAGACCCAACTCATCACCGCTAAACAAACTTGCTATACAATAATACAACACACTCGAATCCCCAACTACTTATATTCATCCAGCCCTGGTAATACTGATCACGCAAAATGCATATAACTTGCCCCTTGCATACTGCCCCATTATTATATAACCTGCTATTTTTACTCTTATTCCCATAGCAATAAAGACTACTTCTATCATATCAGCACTAATTTCCAACCCCAATTTGAAGTAAAACACTTGTAGAGTACAATTTTGGTGCACTGATCAATACACCGGCATGATGTTTAACAGAGTATTTGCTAGAATTTTATAATAAGTTTTAGGTGGTTTACTTGAAAAATTCCGTTCGCTTTTCCGTACAAAAGAGCCTTAAATGCAATTGCGGAGAAAAGTAACAAAATGTTTTAATAAAAACTCTAGAGAATTTTACAGCAAGCAAGCGAAAATGTTGCGATTCAGAAAAATATTTAAAATATCATTTTCTATTTTTACTCAGGTAAAATGTAGCATTCTAATGGTGAAAGAATTTTTGAAATCGGTCGAGTAGTTTTGGAGTTTATTCGTTACAAACATACAAAATACAAATCATTCCTCTATAATATATTGTGTATGTAGATAATACTGAAATAGTAGTATAATACTAAACTCAGTTTTTACTACATCTATAACTAATGGATATAGTAATAAATTTAATGTTGATATATTAGGTATGTCGTCGAAACAATAAATCACCGGGAGAGCTAATGTCCAAGTGCGAACAACTTCAAAACAAGTATTTGTAGGCAATTTTAAATAATTTCTCGTAAAACTAACAGATTGACGATACGAAAACTTTTCCGCAATTTGTTCGTGCCTGCGCCTCTAAACCCTTCACTTAATATCTACCAGCACTGTTTTCCGTAAGTGCTAACTCAGTTTCCTGTAGTGTAGACATGTTTAATACTGCGCTACGCCGCGAACTTACGTCAACTCACTTCACTGCGTACCTCGTTCAAAATGTGTCGGCGCACGACCGCGAGGCAGGATCGGGAACTTTGAATAAAATAACTTACCATCAACAAAGAAACATAAACAAACATAGACAAGTCATAACACCTCAATGAATGCGAATAATCATGTGAAGTACGCCCGATCACTCATAACTCACTTGTTGAGTGAACTATAATTAGTAATTTCTCGCGTCCCATTTTGTTGCGTCATGGCGCCAATTTTGAGTTAACGCAAAGAGCCGACGCGGTACACTGCGCCTGAGTTACTGAGTTAACACATTGAGTTACCCATATCGGTTGTAGTGCTAGTAACATTTTACTACGGCAACGCTTTGACCGTAGCTCCCTTATCGGGAAATCAATAACCAAGTTCACGGGAAAGGTTCAATGCGACTCAAACAATGCTAACCCACGTTTCGGTGCAAATGTAATTCCTTCGAGAGTCTCGACTTTTATCCCGGGAGCGAATACGAAAGGTTGTTCTCACTTTTAGTTTAGTTTGTGGTTGAAGTTCGAACATTGAACGCGATTGTGATTTACTGGTCTTTGTAGAAGTCAAGTAACAATTTCAAATGGTTGTTGTTTTTATTTTTAATGTACCTACTTTATAGTACCTGTCATTTAAATGAAATAACTTTCTATCGTATATTTTATTTATCCGTACATAGTATTATATTTTATCCAGATGTTTCGAGTAATTTTGGGCAGATCGTATATCTCTTGTCTTTGTCTATCACAAGACAGGATTGGGCGATAAATCATTGACATTTGTGACCACGCCTGCTGAAAACTCTGGAAGCGTCGGAAATTATAATAAAATGAATGAATAAAAATTTCATTTAAATATGTGATACTCGCGTTAATAATAGGCAATATTAACATTTTCGATACGTACATACGAGTAAGATATATACGTATAATATTACGCAACGTTTATACACATCGACGTGTAACTACGTTGTGGTATAATAAATTGTAACAATCGTCAATATACGTTTACATACTAGTGTAACGTTAGTACGTCGCTGCTCTGTTACATGTGAATTATATCTTCCTGTTATTTTCTACGTATACGCAAGTTGCGTATACTTGTATGGGGATAATGTGTGTCCTATCACTTGAAATTATCAGACCGAAGCTGTCCATGAAAGTGTTATTAGTTACCCTGTTCAAGCATTTTAACACTTTGTTTATATCGCCAAATACCGGTTCTGACTACGACCAACACAATAATCTTGTAAATTGTAAAAGATTTCTAAGCCGCCACTTACTATATACCCAAAACCCAATAGCGACTGGTAGTATAACCAATATGAACGCTTGATGTACTGTAACATGTGTTGGTGTAATAAACATTCCTCTAATAAATACGCTGTCAGGAGATATCGTAAAGAACTCGTAAAACATGTGGTTTTGCGACAGTCACTTTTTATTTTGTGAAACCGTGGAAGACCTAGTGCAAACGCTTGATTTTTTTAAAAGACGAAAATATGAAGTTGTTACTACCGTTTTTCAGATGACAATAACAATATAACTAGAGAAAAATCAGTCATTATTTACAATAGCTTGCAAAAAATATCTTGAAAAATACGTTTAAACATCAAATAACTGTATATACAACCTTGACTTTATTTCCATTTTACGTTCTGTTGCCATTACCAAAGTTCCATCACAATATACGATGGATTTAGCTGAATAATAATAAAAAAGCCTTTTAATTCACTACGCTATTGTGGAATGAGTTGTTGCCAGCGATTTTTCCGAACCGGAACGACTTGGGGACCTTCAAGAAGAGAGCCAATTCCTACCTTAAAGGCCGGCAACGCAACTGCAAGTCCTCTGGTGTTGCAGATGTTCATGGGCAGCGGTGTTCACTTTCCATCAGGTGAGCCGCAACTCGTTTGCCCCTATATTATTAAAAAAAAAAAAAATCCTTACAGACCGCGCACACACGACCACTGGTAGCGACCACAGATAGCCTACGACGAAAATCATACAACACAACACAATCATATTTAAATTAAGAGTGAATAATATTTCTTAGTTAATTTTAAATTAAGTTTAGTACATTACTAAGTTTTTTTTTATGTTAGACATCGACAAACGAGCATGAGGTTCACTTGATGGTAGGTGATACCTCAGTCAATGATGCGCTGTCGACCTACTTTTTACTTCGAGCATTCGGAAATTCATAGACTGAAACCGAAACGCGCAATGTGCACTTCACGGATTTTCCATCTATGAACGGTGGTTCGTTACTTACCCGGTCGGAATTTCGATTTCCTTCCGATAAATAAATACAGTCTGTGTAACTTGGTGAAGATGTAATTTTCTAACGGTGAAAGAATTTTAAAAATCGGTCGAGTTGTTTTTGAATTAAATCGTAACAAACAAGCAAATCTTTCCTCTTTATAATATTAGTATAGATCTACTAGATGACCCGGCAATCGTTGTTTTGTCATGTAAATAATTTCTAAAAAGCAGGGGTTGGTGATAAAAAAGTAAAAATTTAGGGTTGTATGTATTTTTTAATGCCACATTATAATAAAATAAAAACAAAAAATTTCGTCCAAAAATTAAAAAAAAAATTTAGGGGTGGATTACCCTTAACATTTAGGGGGATGAAAAATAGATGTTGATTGAATATCCACCCTGGCCGATATGCACGCTAAGGATCACGAAAATCGGTCGAGCCGTTTCGGATGAGTTCGGTCCCGCACACCGTGACACGAGAATTTTATATATTAGAGATAGAATGTAGTGATAGGGATTATATCGAGCCAGATATTTTTAAGTTATAATAGAATTAAGTGTAGTAGTAATAAGTGGTGTATATTCTGAGTAGTGACCAATTTAATTAAAAAAAATAATAACTTTAATTAAAACTTCTCCATTATAAATATGAACTTAATAAAACTACATATATATATCCAAAAAGTATTAACGTAAACGTTATAAAGAGAAAACCACATGACGTGTAAGGTAATGTACACGAAACTTGGCTATAAAAACTTAGTTTAGGAAATTTTAAGTGACTTCCTTTTATGGATTGTTTCCATTTGTCACGGATATATTTTGTGTATCTTTTCTATAATAAGTTAAGTGTATTTGGAGTATACTAACCATAGTTATATCAAAAAGAGTTTTCTTGAAATTAAGAACTACTGTATATATTTGAATAAGAATAATAAAAAACTCAGGTTAGTTAGTTATTCGACTAATCTAACTTTATAATTTCAAGTTTTTTTGTAAATGAAATTATAAAATAACGCTGCTAAACAATGTTTAGCGGTTTTAGCTAAATGCGTTCACTAAACACCAGAATTTATAACAATAATATATTTTACACACATATACACATAAACGAAATGTTACGCTATTTGAACGCTAATAAGCAACCT
The DNA here is from genome assembly GCA_905404175.1 of Anthocharis cardamines. Lineage (NCBI taxonomy): Eukaryota > Metazoa > Arthropoda > Insecta > Lepidoptera > Pieridae > Anthocharis > Anthocharis cardamines. Next base: position 5,159,889 of record FR989975.1, read on the forward strand.
ACAAAATGCTAACAATGTAAATTTTGCTACCAGTCGCATCCTACGTGTTGAAGTGCATATTTCAAAAGAGTTATATATGTATATCATTTAAATCGTTTTAATAGTACAAATATTGAAAAAACTAAACTAACAATAATGCACTAAATTCTATAACTTTGATTTCCACCAAGAAAAACAATATACCTACACTTATTGTAATAATAATAATTACAAAAATATCTACTATTTCTGTTATTTTTTAAAAGAATCTTATTTTTTAGAGATTTTTGTATGAGATTCAAATCGCCATTTCCAGTATTTAAATAAAATTTTAGATACAAAATACATTCCCCGAGTGTATTCTCAGCTTAAACTCCCATTATAAACCTCAGAATACACAATACCGAGCTATGAAAACGTAGTTACCCAACATTCATAAAGATTAAAGTGAAAACAAAAGTTTTACGGGCAATTTGAGCTGAAAAATAGCTTAGAATTGTTGCTGTAAGTAATAAGATCCTCGCTTTGCGGTAATCCGCTACCGCGGTTTGATCTTTAGTTACGATCTAGGTTAGTGGTAAACAAGTTCAATTATCACTTGAAGGCTAATTACAACACAATTTATAACACACGTAGAACCTACCTTGCGTTCTGCCGGCCTAGCATGACAATCGCGACAAAATTTTATCGACCGTTTTCTCGTGTTTTAATCGATTATCTCTTTATTTCTTCCGGGTCTAACATGATAATTACACTAAAAACTCGACTTTTAATATCAAAAATAGATATATTAGTCGATAGAGATATCATTACTATCAAAATTGTCGATGTCCAGATATAATATATATCCGCGAGATATCTCGTGGCGGTCATGCTAGGCCGGCTGATGAGTCGCGGGTTATAATCCCGCCGGGACAACATGTTTATAGTTTTCTGTAAGCATGTCTTCCCCATGTTAGGTAACTTCGGGCACTGATCGGGTGGGAGGAATATCGAAATTCCGAACGGGTAACGAACCACCGTTCGTAGATGGAAAACCGTGAAGTGCACATTGCGCGTTTCGGTTTCAGTCTATGGATTTCCGAATGCTCGAAGTAAAAAGGTCAACAGCGAATCATTGACTGTTCTGTGGCTGAGGTATCACCAACCATCAAGTGATCCTCATGCTCGCCTGTCGATATCTAACATAAAAAAAAGTCATAGGAAGTCAATGAATAATGCGCATCTGTTGCCCAAATATTCTTTGAATATTCCGAAAAACACCTAATTTGTATAATAACATACTGCATTATCGATACAAGTTTAAAATGTATGCAGTATTGGCTCATAAATTATGGTAATTAGTGATTTTGCATATACAAATACGTGTATTTATTTACATACCGTTGCATTTACAGCTGGGCCACCTGCAGAACTTTATATTTAATAATACATTTAAATATATTTATTCAGTATATATGAATAAAAATGAAAGAATACTAACAAAACCTTTATTATACCGGTATAACTCCCATAGTAAATTAACCGGCATTCAGTCCCTGATATTTATCTCCTAATAATACTTACTTAATTAATTATACTTGGGTTTTGTTCAATCCTTTATAATAATTTAAACCTACACAATCATTTGATCTACAAAGCATAAAACTTACTGAAAAAAAAAGGATTATGAAAACACGTTCTTGTATTATTTTTATGTTACATATCGACAAACGAGCATCACTTGATGGTAGATGTTATCTCAGCCACAGAACATCAGTCAATAATTCGCTGTCGACCTACTTTTTACTTCGAGCATTCGGAAGTTCATAGACTGAAACCGAAACGCACAATTTGCACTTCACGGCTTTTCCATCTATAAACGATGGTTCATTACCCGGTCGGAATTTCGATATTCCTCCCACCCGCTCAATGCACTAAGTTACCAGACGTGGGGAAGACATGCGTCCAGAAAATTACAAACATATCCCGGTGGGATTCGAACCAACGACCCATTGATGCGCACAGCAGACCAGGTGTTCTATCGAACGCGCCACCAAGTCCGTCTAAACAAGTCCTCGAAGACAAATAATAATATTCAATACAATATTATAAGTTACTAGCGACCCGCCCCGGCTTCGCACGGGTCAAGATTTTTTGACAAAAAAGCAGGGGTTGTATGTATTTTTAATGCCACATTATAAAAAAATAAAAAATTTCGTCAAAAAAATAAAAAAAAAATGTATGGGTGGATTACCCTTAACATTTAGGGGGATGAAAAATAGATGTTGTCCGATTCTCATACCTACCCAATATGCACACAAAATTTCATGAGAATCGGTCGAGCCGTTTCGGAGGAGTATGGCAACGAAAACTGTGACACGAGAATTTTATTATAAGTTATGACCTGTCATGACCGGTTTAAAATCTCACTAAAAACTACATCATTATGTCATGTGGTTAAGTCACATATGGGAGTGTCCAATATTATTTTTGAACTAACAGATGTGTAACCGAACACATAATATAACCAGATATGATCTTCCAAACACGTGATTTATAAGGAAACATAAATAAATAAGAAATATCAATGACAGAAAGGACTAACTAGAAATATAAGTAAAAAATTTATTACTATATAATAAGCAGTGGTTTCAAAAAAGGTCAAGCCCAAAAATAAGACTCCTAAAAAAATCACATAATATTATTTTTCATTTTATTTTACCTTTTTTGTGGCGATCTATCCCAAATCCCAAACTTTCTTATAACTTGCTGATTTTCACAACACAGAATGCTACTACTTGACAGATTGAGATTGATAAATAGTAAATACACAAGTTGGGCGATGGTTTCGGCCAAGTAATTAGCTTTATTTTTCTTCAAATGTTTACGATTTTACTTTGTCTTGGTCCTTTTTAAGTCCCACACACTTCAAATCCTCAAACTCAACACATTTCACTTCGTCATTACTCAAATTTAATAAGAATTAAAAGAAAAAACAATAAAATAAAATGCACCGCGCACGCAATTTTACTTGGTCAAAGTAAAACAAATAACAATCATAGCATGATTGAAGTTGAAAGCCGGGATTTTGGGCTTGTATGGTGGTAAAAGCTTAAGTTCAGCCATAGACTACAGTCAATTTAACAATTAAAACATAGAATTAATCTTAATTACAGCAATATCGAAAAAATTCTTCTAATCCTATAATCTCAGGGAATCCGCTCTGGTCATAATATATACGGGGATTACAAATACGAATTGGGTTAGCCAACGGCTTTGGATTTCCAAAATTTATTGGTTTACCACGTTAAGTATTTTATCTTAATTGAAACGAGAATTCCCTATGTATTTGTTTTGGTTCTACGTTCTGTCCATAATCTATAGCTTTGTACAACTGTTCATTAAACTTCTTTCTTTAACAATTCATTTACTGTGCAAGCTGTTAACCTATGGAATTCTTTTTCCACTGAAATCAGAAAGGCCCAAACTCTTCAATCTTTCAAAACTATGCGCTTTTATTTATCACTGTGACAAATTTATTACTTTTATCTTGAACCTATTCACTAATTATCTACTATATGCTTATGTTAAAATTATGTATGTATACCACCTACTGTTACCTTATCAGATAAATTTATTCCAGTTTAGCCAGCACAGGTTGCCTAGAAGAAATCGCTTTTAAGCGATAAGGCCGCCTATTGCTTTGATATGTTATTTCTATTTGTATTATATTTGATTTTTTGTGGTGTGCAATAAAGTTATATTTCATTTTCATTTCATTTCTACATTATATCTGTTCTAGGTTATTATGTTGTGATACGTGCCTTATTTGAAGTTGTTGCAGTAGCTAATATATTTTGATAGCATTTTATATCAACAAAAATCTCATCATATAAATTTCAACAGTACCCGTGTTGTCTCCCCTCCATTTTAATCTCTTATTTGCTCTAGAGCTTACGTGTGGAAAGACATTATACGACTTGATGTTGATCGTTTTCACATAAAAATCCTCATTCAAATGGTAAATATATTTTTCAATACGTGACATTTACGAAAGTCACAAACAAAAGAACGCAAATGTGTAATAAAACATATTTTATGAACATTAACTGTATGTACTTTTAATATTTTTATGAATATTTTTTTTATTGTTTAAACGGACACATATTGAGAGAGACATAATTCTATATAGAACTAAAATTTTGTTGGTTTTATTATTTATTTAAGATTTATTATTTTTTGATCGGAGTTTATATGCACATAGAAAAATGAAATAAATATATCACATATATGTATATAATTAAAAATTTCATAGTTATTGGGTTAGCACTCTACCCTGTTATAGGAAGTTATTTCAAAACTTCTCCTCTTAGTATAAACTCTAAAGTATTCAAATTGTAATATGTATAATTCAAGCACAAGCTCTATGTAATATCTATCTCATGAACGTTCATATTCATAACCCAAATTTTTGTAGTCGCGCTAAAGTAACTTCCATGGCCAGCCATAAATCCATTTCCTCTATCTCGTTACATCAAAGATCCTTTTATTCTCTATCGAGGTCAACACCCCTGACCCCTGTGTGGATAAATAGTAAGCTCGAGTGACAAATTTATTACAATTCTCGCCATAATACCATGGAACTCGTTTTATTAAAGTTATATACTGACAGAGCGAGAGGCTCACTTGATTATAGGTACTAAGCAACAGCACATCAGTCAATGATGCGCTATCGACCTACTGAGTTTTGGGGTTTCATAGACTGAAACCGGAATGGGTTACATTAACATAAATCCCTGTAGTGTTTACAGAAAATTATAAAAATGTCATCCCAGTGGGATTCGAACCCACAACCAACCAAAGAACGTAAAGTATACTACCCAAAAACACACGCAAAACGTACCTAGACATTGACAACTCTTCTTGAACATTAAAAAGTTCAAAAGCTTCATAGCCAAGACAAATATAAAATGTCCAACTAGTTTTAGTTTTAAGTTGAAAGACCCTGTTGACTCCAGACTTCAGAACGTCATCACTACCGCATATAAACTACTAGCAACGCGCCCCGGCTTTACACGGGTGTAATCTACATGTACTTTACACCCGTGTTCCTATGTTCCTCGCTGATAATTCTATTAGTGAAAGATCTTTTAAAATCGGTCCAGTATTTTAAAAAAATAAAAATCAAAAAGACAAATCTTTCCTCTTTATAATATTAGTGTAGATTGCCATATCAGCGCGAAAGAATGCTTTGTAAATTACCAAATAATTTGGATGTCTCAAACAATTAAATTTCTTAAAGCTATAGACATGTTTAAGTTGGTTTAGCTAAGAGGAGCTAGACTAGCTTATACTTTTTCCTTTCAATTATTATTAATTTTTTTGTTGAAACTGTAAGACTGAATAACATTGTTATAAGTAACTATAGTTCATATTTATGTAAGAAATGTAATTTTGTTTTGTGTAAAATTTGATATGTAGCTGATTTGTATGTGGTCGTCAAAGGCCTTGATGTTATAAGGCGACCTTAAATAAACAAATATAAAAAAAATACCAAAGGGCTATTGTGGATATTTTTTCAGATCCTTTTACCTTTTACTCCCGTTATCCACCTCTCTACTTGTAACTCACTGCTTACTGCCGGCCTAGCATGACAACCACGACAAAAATTATCCGATTTCTCGTGTTTTAATCCATTATCTCTTTATGTCTTCCGGGTCTAGCATGACAATTACACTTAAAACTCGGCTTCTAAAGTCAAAAGTTCGAAAACGATCAAGATTTCTTGTCTATCAAAGTTGTCGATGTCGAGATATCTTATATCTTAGTTTGTCTTCTAGCCATGTGTCGTTCACGAATGAATCCTTCAATTGGACTAGTTCATTTATATATATCCTTCTTTCTCTAGTTCAGTTACAATTCATCTAGTTCAGTAGTTCAGTTAGTTCACTAATTCTGCGAACGACGCAGAATGGGTGGAACCGAACTTTCCCGACAAAACACGAATTCGTACCTTCGCGTTATATTAGAATCACTTCTCACGTTCGAGCTCCGTTGTACTGAAATAATTTTCTGTTTCACTCACTCTGATTCTAACTACCGGTGATACATTTAGTGAAATGATATGAGACATTTTAGTTCAACAGTACACACCGGTAATAGTGAGCAACTGAACTAGACTGAACTACTGAACTAAAAGAGTGATATTCACGGTGACGAAAAGATATATACATATCTTTTCATTTCAGTGACACATTCTGCGCATGGCTATTGTCTTCACTCGTCCGCGAGATATCTCTTGATGGTCATGCCAGACGGCCTGATAAGCATGTGGCAATCCGCCTTACATTTTGTCCTTCTGTACCACACAATACTGAATTACTGCCTTTGACAGCAAAGCATTAAACTGGCACTAATTATATCAAGCGACGCTAATATCAATGGCTATTTCCAACTAACACCTCCCACGATCATGACCGTGACACAATTATGCACCAGTTTCATATCGAATATGCGACCTATTACTTTATCAGTTCATAACAACGTGCGTCATACGGTGTTTTTGAAGTTTTTTAAATTAAGAATACAGAGACAAAAACGACCGGTAAAGTGCCTAAAGAAAAATGTATAGTCTACCAAAAACTTACGGTCTATTTAAATAAAATACTGTATATCGGATTAAAATGATTGTAAAACAAAACATTTGTAAAACAAAAACTTGGCGATTAAAAAGAGTGGCGGCGAGTTTCTTGCCAGTTCTTCTCGTCCGCTCTACGCCCTTGATTTGTGAACTGGTAGTAAATGTAAAATTAGAAGCATTTAATATTAGTAATTTAATATGTATTATTTTTTATTCACGTTCATAGGTGTACATTGTGTTACCTAAAATAATAGATTATTTTTGAATTAAATATGGCAACTTTGTGACATTTCAAATACCAGACAACTGTCATCTTTCTGTCTCCCCGCGACCACGGTTGCTGAAAAGCATCCGAAACGTCGGGATCAATAATTTAAACAATATAAATAATAATTCGCGTTTTAATCCGGTATACAGTATTTTATTTAAATGTGTGATACTCGCGTTAATAAAAGACAATATTAACTTACGGTCTTATTCATAAACGTAGTATGATATAGTTAAAACGTGTTTTGTCTCGCTCTATGGAATATAAAAAGACTCCAGAACGAAAGAAACAAAACATACCTTAAATATATCAAAAGCAGTCTCCCGTGACCACGGTTGCTGAAAAGCATCCGAAACGTCGGGATAAATAATTTAAATAATAAATCGCGTTTTAATCCGGTATACAGTATTTTATTTAAATATCAAAAGCTTATAATACGTTTATGAATACTACCGTTAATTACTTAATACTACAACCTTACTTACACGGACTTTAATAAACGGATTTACATGTGCGTTGCCGGCCTTTAAGAAATGTGAAAATCTCTCATAAAAGTTAAATTTAAAATCTCGTTTCAGAAGAGACCTATGAAACCCAAAGTATTCTATTCTATATTCTATAGGGGGTCTATAACTATACACTACGGTTAGAAATTTAATTATTTCTAAGTAAGAAGCACTATACTAGCTGTCTAATATTTATATGTATACAGTACATTCGATATTGATGAATTTGTAAAGTACTTCGCAATAGAAAGATTTAAATTTAAAACTGTATCGTGACCCCTGAAGTCGATATACATATATACCACTGGGTATCATAGGTCTAGTAACTAAAGGCGGGTCGTTGACGGTTTTTGTACTAACGAAATGAAACTGTTAATTACAAACTGATAAACTCGTAAAAAAGCAGCTGATTTTATTAACAGTTAATAATACAAAAGCTTTTAAATAAAATACAATATAAATAATAAATCGCGTTTTAATCCGGTATACAGTATTTTATTTAAATGTGTGATACTCACGTTAATAAAAGACAATATTAATACAAAAGCTGCTTCGGATGATGTTAGCGACTAGCGTTGAATGTTCGTTGAGCTAATCCGCGCGTCGCGTTCGTTAATCGTTGAATTCTTCGATCAACAATACACTATGTCAATAGTTGAATTACACAGTTAATATATTTAACGGCTTTTGCGGTAAACAAAAAGCAGCTAATTCGTTAACATTAGAAAAGCGGTTTAAAAAAGCTGCTTGTTGAATTAACGCCCACTTCTACTAGTAACTAAAACATGATTTGCTGTACAAACAACACAAGCAAAAAAACATGTGTGATTCCTAATAAATCCCATCTGGTGTGGTCTCGGACCGAGATCTTAAAGGAATCGATTAGTCACTGAGGACAAAGAATCTCTTGAGATGAGAACTCACTCGGAATAAAACTGTTATTTTATAAAACATGTTTAGATTTCGCACGACTGCATATGCGGGGGTGTAGACGTGAGCGTGTGAATGTACCTTATTTTTTTTAATAAGAATAAATTTATTAGGTACAAAACAAACAAACAATAAGAAAAAAGAAAAATTTGTTTGCTAGCTACCTAAATGGTGAAGTTACTCGGCTTGTGCTATGTCAATACTATTGGCATAGCACTGGTTTTCAGAACCTCACCAATGTTGAGGCATCAGCCAAAAATGACAAATAGTACACCTAAACTTTACCTAAGAGATAACAATTAAAAACATTAAATAAAAAGTAAAAATAAAGAAAAAACCTAACTAATTGCCTAGTCTAACCTAAATAGAATAGAATAGAATAGAAAAGTTTTAAATATATAAATAAACTACTTTTAACGGATTATTATTTAAATTATGTATCCCGGCGTTTCAGATGCTTTTCAGAAACCATGATCACGGGCAGACAATATTATGTACCTTATTTTTCTACTATTTCAAAATCTGGAACATAAAGGCACATTTACACGATGCAAGTTTCTTGAATACCATTGAATTGACGCAATGACTTGCATGGACTAATGCATTATTCAAGTTTTATTTCAATAGCTCTTTTGATGTAAACAGAACATAATATCAGCGTGTAAACAGTGGCTTCCATTCTTGGATGTCCATTATCGCATTTAATTTTCGCTCGTGTATATACAAGAAAATGGTATCATGTAAATAAGCCTTAAATGTAGTCCTTGCCGACCAATGAGGCTCAGAGTCGCAACCTTCATTCGCATAATTTATAATACATACGAGATTGCTTTAACATAACTACATAATATAATATGTTAAGAAGTTATCGAACCGTAGATCCATACTTACCTTAGTACATTTATTATAACATTATTTCGTGGAATCCTTGGGCTAAAACGTACAATTAAAACAACATATTTTTGCGTTTTATACAAAAAAATACGAATTCTTAGCGTCGATAATATTACCGTATGACATCAAAAGATATCTCGCGAACGAGTGAAGACACACTAAGATATAAGATATATCTCAATATATCATAATATATAATATCTCGACTTCGAAAACTACGAAACTCGATCGACAAATATATCTACTTTTGACATATTTGTCGATCGAGTTTCGTAGTTTTAAGGACAAGGAAGGAAGGACCCGAAAGACAAAGAGATAATCGTTTAAACACGAGAAAACGGTCGACAAAATTTTGTCGTGGTTGCCATGCGTGGCCGGGAGAAAAAGTAAAATAGAATAGACTATACTTTAGTACACACAAAACCAATCATACAAACAAAACAAAAATAAACTAAAGCTAAACAAGAGAATGCGCAATAATATGCGATATTTTCCAGGCAAGGAGGTATAAAATAGAATGGAAAAATCTTTTATATTAATGTCCTGTTATATTAATTCTTTTAATGTCCTTCCTACCGCATTTTCTATGATGATCTATGGTTGTCATATTGTTTACAATTCGTGAGTGCAATGTCCTTGCGCCCATGATTCATCTGTCAAGTGCATTGGATGCGCGCGCGCCGAACTACCGAATTAGACCACATAATTTCGTTACAAGTGGTTGAAACGCTTTCTCCTGTTTTGCGATTAACTTGAAAGCTAGACGAAATTCAAATAAAACGAATACGATTTCATTAGAACGTTTTCGCGGTTTTTTGAAACGTTACGCTGTAGCCAGTACTTCCGGCCTAGCATGACCGCCACGAGATATGTCGCGGACGAGAGAAGACAAACTAAGATTTAAGATATCTCGACATCGACAATTTTGATAGAAAATATCGACAAATATATCTATTTTTGATAATAAAAGTCGAGTTTTAAGTGTAATTGTCATGTTAGACCCGGAAGAAATTAAGAGATAATCGACTAAAACACGAGAAAACGGTCGACAAAATTTTGTCGCGGTTATCATGCTAGGCCGGCTGGTAGATTTTGTAATCTCGATTTTGCCGATGCTCATCTTGTGCTGAGCATCGGCCTTTTCTTTCGCCACACAGTATATTTAGTTTAAGTTAGGATTAAGATTATAATTGTTTATAATTTAATTTGTGGCATGGAATATTTATTTTATTCTTAAGATATCAATAAAACTTTACTAATACTCAAGAACAAAGTCAAAATTCGCCAAACACAAACACGATTCGATGATTCGTTACTGAAGGCAAGAATATGTAAAAATAAACCTATCGCGACGATTTTAGAATATCAAGATACGACGCGTAACGAATGCGGTGGGAGCGCTTTTCTAAATATGGGTCCGACTTGAGTACCAACGGGGAGCGACAAATTTGTTTCGCAAAACGATGACGCACTTCATCCTATTAACTTTTTAATTATTAGCGACGAGGAGTTTTTGGCTTTACACGATAGTCATCTATACATATAATAAAACTGTAGAGGTCAAATGTCTGTACATAGAAAAATAAATGCTCAAAACCGAGTCGGGGGGATGTAAGAAGAGAAATAGAAATAATATCAATAAAAAATGTGCATAAAAGGAAAAATTAATTGAAGAAAGAAGCATACTAAAAATTCATGCAAAATCGGAGATCTATATGGCCCGTCATAGGAAGTCACAACGGAAAAACGTAAATCTAGGGGTCCTGTCAATACCACCCAGAATGAAAATTACCGAAAGCGTGGCACTTTACTGCACTCCAAAATTTATCTCTCTATGTCTCTCAAAATCTCTCGTGTTTGTTTATGAAACCTAATAAAAAATATGTCTTCCATAAGTGCTCTATTACTTAACGTACTGTGGTAGTCGCAGAATATAAAAATTGTGGAAAAGGAAACTGGCAAAGATCACTCTAAAAACCGGTAAAGTGCGAGTCGGATTCGCGCACCGAGGGTTTCATACAAACTATAAGTTTATTCCCAATAAAAAAGTACAAATTTACGTTTTTTTCCTTAACTTCATGCCTTTCATAATTCTAGGTCAACGGGAAGTGCCCTATATGTTTTGATTCCTATGCGAGTATCAAAATATGCGGCATAAACGGAGCATAAAAGGCCATATCTACTGATTGCGTCGACTTAGAAGTTTCACTGCTGCAAGGGAATTGCAGACCTGAGTATTTGATATTAATTCCAACTTGATACCTCCACGCTTTCCTGAGAAAAAGGATCTTGACAGACGGACAGACAGACAGACGGACGAACAGTACGGAACCCTAAAAAAATAAAAGTTTTTGCAAAAGTTCCTTAAGGTTCACTAACTAATTACTTGTTTCTTATCTATTGTACATTATCTCTTTTCCTGTTTGTATGTTTTCTTTTTAGAGCACTACCCTTTTTTCTTTTTTTTTTTGTGGTGATAATGTGTTGACACACCCCCGACGCTGGGCGGTTCATAGGCGCGGGGAGTGTGGAGTTCCGTTGTGTCTGCTCCGAGGCCTTAAGCTTCCTCGGAGACAAGATCGGTTTTCGGTTACCCACTAAAAACACCACGGCCCACTTTCCGCCTTTACGGGATCCCTGGGTTCGCAGAGCATATCTCCAGGGGTTTAGAGCACTACCCTAATCTATGTTATGTTCATTTAATATTTTAATTTCTCTGGTTGCCTTGAAGAGATCGTTTCTCAGCGATAAGGCCGCCTTTTGTACGCGACACATTTTTAAATTTTGTATCTTTATTATTATTTTCACGTGTGGTGTTCAATAAAGTGTTTTGATTTGATTTGATAATCAGCTGATTGGGAATCATTTCGGTGGCATTGTCTGGCACACGCGATGTTATATCACGATGGAGGTCAATGCCGGCTTCAGATCAGACAATAACGCTTTGTTCCTTTCCATTTCGGTCTTAAGTGGCTCTTGACACGAATAATTACTATTGTTTTAATGTATAATATGGCCTTTTATGGACATTATTAATTTCATGTTTTTAGCAATATTATTACGATTTTTAAATAGTCTTTCATATTGTCTTTTATTAGCGCGAGTACCACAAGTACTCGCGTACTACCAGAATTTCAATAATATGACTTTTACCGGATTAAAACGTGATTTATTGATAACATTATTTATCAGTCTGTGTGAGTGAGAAAAGCATTCGAATATTTATTTTATAAAATATATTGTCATAAGACACTCTGTAGGCATTTTTGGTATACAGGGTATTTGAGTAATTTATGGCGATTGGCAACGCGAAATATCAGCAATTATAATTTTAATTACTTAATTAAACAGCATAACAGTTTAAAAAAATCCTTTCAAGAGCTGGACTTCTGGTCTTCCAATGATATTATTACTTAGCTGTAACCACGATTTGGGAATATAGGTTTTTACTTGAAATGGCCGGCAATAACATATATGTATATACATATATCTATACTGCTATACTAATATTATAAAGAGGAAATATTTGTATTTTTGTATGTTATGTATAAACTCATAAACTACAGGACCGTTTTTAAAAATTCTTTCACCAAGCTACATTATCAGCGAATAACATAGGCTTTTTTGTGTATTGTACATCTGCATTGCACCCGTGTGAAGCCGGGGCGCGTTGCTAGTGTTACATACAATGAAAATATGATTCTAAAGTACTTTTAACTTCCTTTATTAAACCATAGTTTATATGAAATCATTTCTTAATTAAAATGCTTTTAAATCTAATTCTATCGTTTAGAGGGTAAACCCTTCGTGAACTCAATTACGTTAATGCGTTCCTAGGTGTGGTCATTGTTTTGATTCCAGGACAGTAATTTTATATGTTTCATAGTATGAGTTTTCGGAAAAAACTTCAAACACTGTTAAAAGCCTTACGTTTTTAACAAAACATAAAATATATTAATAAATCTATTCTTATTCTTATTCTAATGGATAAATATCTATGAATATATTAACGATTCAATCCTTAATATTTCCTCTTTTTCTTATATTACGAGTATATGCTACAAAAATTGTTTTTTTTTTATAAATCTCTTTGTATACTTATATTCGTGCATAGTTTTGAAATATTTTCCATGTAAGTGACTTTTTGTCTTAATGAAAAATAAAGTTTATTTAAACCTAAAGGCGGCGATGATCATTTGTAGTCTCTCTCGCTCTTAAAAAGAAATCAAAAGAAAAAAAGCATGATAGAAAAAATTATCTCTTATACAAACTAGTATTATATATAGTACCAACAATACTCGAAAAATAATCGAAATTAAAACAATCACAACATATATATGTATATATAATATATGACAGTAAAGCTTCGTAAAATTCCAAGTACTAATAATCGTGCTATCTCACTAGAACAAAAAATTGAAATTAAAGAACACATACACATATATATGTATATATGTGTATCTTATGCAGACTTGTGCATGCGAACTAATGACCAATTAGTAATTTCTCCAAAGACGATTTCTTTTTACTTCATCAAGAGGTAAGCTTCCGTTTGACTAAAATAAAAGACCTGTTACGACCCTCTGCTTGGAAAATTATAGCGTATTGCATGCAGCATTATAATATATGTATAGTTAAATTGAATTAAAAGTAAAAAACAGAAGTATTCGCTATTGTAAATTCAAAAATCATTTAAAAATATTTATACAAATATCCATTTGTGTAAAATTTACCACTTTTTAGACAGTCATACGACATGGAATTTTATAGTTAACTAGTAACACGCTCCGGCTTCGCACGGGTAATATGTAGCGGTAAAAATGTTACTCAATATTGTCTTTTATTAACGCGAGTATCACACATTTAAATAAAATACTGTATACCGGATTAAAACGCGATTTATTATTTACTAGCGACCCGCCCCGGCTTCGCACCGGTGCAATGCTGATACTAAATACACTACAGAAAAACTGTTATTATTATACATATAAACCCTCCTCTTCAATGACTATATCTATTAAAAAAAACCGCATCAAAATCCGTTGCGTAGTTTTAAAGATTTAAGCATACAAAGGGACAGAGAAAGCGACTTTGTTTTATACTATGTAGTGATATTGTATTGGCAGACCTGCCGGTGACCACGGTTGCTGAAAAGCATCCGAAACGTCGGGATAAATAATTTAAACAATATAAATAATAAATCGCGTTTTAATCCGGTATACAGTATTTTATTTACAAAATTGTTACTCGCTGATAAAGTTCCTTTCTATTGGTGAAAGAATTTTGTAAATCGGTCTCGTAGTTTTCGAGTTAAATCATAACAAACAAACAAACAAATCTTTATACTTCGAGCATGAAAAAATCACTTCTCAACTCCTATTCTAATATTTGCCTCACACTCGAGTCTATGTTAAATGTCAATAAACAGAAGTCCTGCTGTTTATTTATTTTCGGCATCGCGTAGCAATGACAGAATATAACTGTCTAGGAAGTCTGACACTATCGGTAGCTTTCATGAAAGTCGGGAATCAAAAGGAACTAGTATTGTCTTTTATTAACGCGAGTATCACACATTTAAATAAAATACTGTATACCGGATTAAAACGCGATTTATTATTTAAATTGTTTAAATTATATATCCCGACGTTTCGGATGCTTTTCAGCAACCGTGGTCACGGGCAGACAGACTAATAAGACATCAAATTCAAATTCAAAATCATTTATTCATTTAGGTAACATAATGTACACTTATGAACGTCAATAAAAAATACATATTTAATGCTTCTAATTTTACATTTACCGCCAGTTCTCAAATCAAGGGCGTCGAACGGAAGAGAAGAACTGGCAAGAAACTCTTCGTCACTCTTTTTAATCGCCAAGTTTTTGTTTTACAAAATATTTGTAAGGCGCTGCAACCATTACACCATGTTCCACATGACATCTTTGTGTAATTAAATATAATAATAAAAAAAAATGTAAACCAGAAAAAAAAAACAAAGATTTGTCCTCTATCGATAGATAATTTTAATCCGGTATACAGTATTTTATTTAAATCAAAAGGAACTCTTTCCCAGTGGCGTAGCGTAGTAAGGAACCCTAAAAATGAAGGAACGCCAAGAATGATAATGAAAAACTTATATGGTTAAATGTAAAATACATACATATTGAAATGTAATTATTTAATAAGTAACATATTTCTTTGAAGAATTGATATCTCAGCAGCGAACACGAGACGTTGGTTATTCATCCGGCAACATTGCGATGTTAATTATTGGACGATGTTCAAGAATCCATTAATTGGTATAAAAACGCTCATTACCCAGAAACCTATAATGCGTGTTACATTTTTACAAATAATTGCAACGTGACCATTTTAAGCTACTCGTATTTTATTGAGAAAATGTAATATATTTAAATAAAATACTGTATACCGGATTAAAACGCGGTTTATTATTTATATTGTTTAAATTATTTATCCCGATTTAACCTTTGGTAGAAATAGTGTTAAAATGATGTGATAAAATATCCAACTTATCGCAAAAAAATGAAACGCTCGCACATAACAGCATCCTTTATGAAATACTTGAGCTACTTAAGTTATCTAAGCACAATTTCCACTCCCGATAAGTTTCCGACCTCAATTTACCGCGTCGCCAAGTCAACAATTACTGGCACGGAAAATTGTGGAGACAACTTTTTGTAACTGAAAATTTAATGTTAAAACACTCGCCATTATAAATTTACGAGAAACTGAAATGTTTCAAGATTCGTTTTACGGCGTTTTCTTGAAATTACATTACCTACTTTGCATGTTGAATGTAGCTTCAATCAAAAGAATATACATATCATTTAAATAAAATACTGTATACCGGATTAAAACGCGATTTATTATTTAAATTATTTATCCCGACGTTTCGATATTAACGCCATCTATTCCTACGGAGTTGATATTTACTGTAATTTTCTATATTATGACAATATTCACTAACCGTGTCCTCTTGTTTTTTAGTATGATTGATTTGATATCAACTCCGTAGGCATGGATGGCGTTAAGGGGCAGGGTAAGGCGAAAGACCTTGCTAGTGTAGGCGGAGCGAGCGATTTCTCCCCGCGCAAGCATGCTACCCCCTCATCAAAAGATCGCGACTTTACTGCGCGGCCGCGGCGGCGCGGGCGAATAATGAACAAGCTTGCTCCGCGCCGTCGCGGTCCGGCCGGCACAGAATAACGATAACAGTAGGATCAACGTAATATCTTTACATATTATAAAAATATTGATAGGTGTTTTGTTAATATGTAATTAATAATTATGTAACCGATAATAATAAATTTACTAATACTTATTATAAATGCTAAAGTTTGAGTGGTAGTGTATGTTTGAATCCACGTAGTTCTTAAAAATTTTAGTATTTACTATTTAGGACCTGGGCTACATAGACATAGAAGAATGAAACTAACTAGAATAAGACTACTTTTCATCAGACATCAACACATTCTGACCTTTCTTTTTATTTAAATTATTTTGGAGTTGAGATAAAAAGTATTTGTAGGCCCAATTTTAATAAATATTCCTTATTATCGGATACATGCAAATAAAGTCGAGTGAAATAGTTAACAATATATCTATTAGATATAAAAGAAAGTCGTGTTAGTTACACCATTTATAACTCAAGAACGGCTGCACCGATTTTAGTGAAATTTTATTTGTTGGATTCGTCTATCTTCTGAATAACAGAATAACTATTAAAATATTGAAAAAAATTAGGTAAAAATAGATGCAGTAAATTAACTTTAAAATAAATTAGGTTCGGACCTCCGCCATCTTTCACAATGCTTATTTAATTATCATATTATTTCTTTATTTATATTATTATTTCTTATTATAATTGATGTCTACTGCAAATCTGTATAATAAAAAATGAAATATATTTTATATTATTCTTATATATTGTTAGAGCGCCTCCGTGGCTCAGTGGTAAGCGCGATGCGTTTAGCACCGGAGGTCCTGGGTTCGAATCCCGGGGAAACAAGATTTTAAAAAAAAGTGTTTCGGTCGGGCAGGGCACAGAAGGCTGATCACCTACTTACCTATAAAGATAAATGATCAGTGAAACAGACACAGAAATGGATCTGCCCCATGCCCCATTAGGGGACTCGCGAATTTACTTTTTATATATAGTTGTATTTGATGGGTTCGTTGGCGCGTTCTGTAGAACACCTGCCGTGCGCATCGATGGGTCGTGGGTTCGAATCCCACCGGGACGACTTGTTTATAATTTTCTATAATCATGTCTTTCACACGTCTGGTAACTTCGGGCATTGATCGGGTGGGAGAAAATTCGACCGGGTAACGAACCACCATTCATAGATGGAAAAACCGCGTATTGCGCGTTTCGGTTCATTTTATAGATTTCCGAATGCTCGAAGTTATAATTTGGTCGACAGCGCAACATTGACTGAAGTTCTGTGGCTGAGGTATCACCTAACATCCAGTGACCTTCATGCTCGTCTGTCGATATGTGACATAAAAAAGAATTCACAGATAAAAGAATTTGTTTGTCTTATTTTGTAATAAAACTCCTCCGAAACGGCTTGACCAATTTTTATGAAATTTTGGGTGTATATTCAGTAGGTCTGAAATAGGGCGTATATTTTATACATACATGTTTCATAGTGTAAGGGTGAAACATGTATGTGTAAAAGTGTCAAGGGTGGTCCACCCCAAAAAATATTTTTTATTGCTGGTCAAAAAAAAATTTTTTTTATGTAATTTGGAATGGAACCCTAAATTTTCACTTTTCACATTTTTTGGAGTTGAGATAAAAAGTATTTGTAGGCCCAATTTTAATAAATATTCCTTATTATCGGATACATGCAAATAAAGTCGAGTGAAATAGTTAACAATATATCTATTAGATATAAAAGAAAGTCGTGTTAGTTACACCATTTATAACTCAAGAACGGCTGCACCGATTTTAGTGAAATTTTATTTGTTGGATTCGTCTATCTTCTGAATAACAGAATAACTATTAAAATATTTAAAAAAAATTGGTAAAAATAGATGCAGTAAATTAACTTTAAAATAAATTAGGTTCGGACCTCCGCCATCTTTCACAATGCTTATTTAATTATCATATTATTTCTTTATTTATATTATTATTTCTTATTATAATTGATGTCTACTGCAAATCTATATAATAAAAAATGAAATATATTTTATATTATTCTTATATATTGTTAGAGCGCCTCCGTGGCCCAGTGGTAAGCGCGATGCGTTTAGCACCGGAGGTCCTGGGTTCGAATCCCGGGGAAACAAGATTTTAAAAAAAAGTGTTTCGGTCGGGCAGGGCACAGAAGGCTGATCACCTACTTACCTATAAAGATAAATGATCAGTGAAACAGACACAGAAATGGATCTGCCCCATGCCCCATTAGGGGACTCGCGAATTTACTTTTTATATATTGTTGTATTTGATGGGTTCGTTGGCGTGTTCTGTAGAACACCTGCCGTGCGCATCGATGGGTCGTGGGTTCGAATCCCACCGGGACGACTTGCTTATAATTTTCTATAATCATGTCTTTCCCACGTCTGGTAACTTCGGGCATTGATCGGGTGGGAGAAATTTCGACCGGGTAACGAACCACCATTCATAGATGGAAAAACCGCGTATTGCGCGTTTCGGTTTTATTTTATACATTTCCGAATGCTCGAAGTAATAATTTGGTCGACAGCGCAACATTGACTGAATTTTGAAGTTTTGAAAAAAAAAAGTTTTTTTTATGTAATTTGGAATGGAACCCTAAATTTTCACCATTCTTTAATTGAAACCCCTATTCTTTAATTGAGATTGTATGAACATTTTTGCATGAACAATATCCAAATAATACTGACATCATATCAGTATCTACATTGTATCCGTGCAAATTTTACATTTATACTTACAATAATTATAAATATTGATTTTATCATAAAAAATATATAATATGGCGTAAGTTTATGAAAAAACATAATAATGATACATAAAAAAATTAAATAATTTTATGCAACATTGTGATAATTTGTTAAAAAATGAGGGTTGCCGGGTCTCGAACCCGGTGCCATAGAATTTTCGGTTTCTAACTGACAACGAGCCTAGCACAGAGTCCTCTAAGAGAAAGAGAGAGAGGGACAAATCGATAAACTAATGAAAAATTACATAATATGGCGTAAGATTATGAAAAAAACATAATAATTTTACATAAAAAGCGTAAAAATATTAAATTATTTTAAGCAAAATTGTGATATTTTTAAAAAAAGAGATTGCTGGGTCTCGAACCCGGTACCATGGGATCGATGGACGAGAACGCTGCCACGAGGCTACGGCTAACTTGTGATTTGAGCGTGAATTTAAAGTATTACTTGATTTATGTTTGTTGGTTTGTCACCGATTTCAAAAACTAAAGTAAATACTTACCCAGATATTTATTAATTTTCTTATCTTTTTACTAGGTATTAATTAGTTTTTGGCAGAAATTTGCTTTACGCGGTAGGAATAGAGACGAGATAGGGGTGGCGTAAGTATTTAAAAAAAAATTAAGCTTTTCAGTGGGTCGGTTTTTTAAAGGACGTTTCGTTAGGCTATAACAAAGAATCCCTACTATAATTTCAAAAAAAATAAATTAATAAATGTTAGTTTAGAAGAAACTTTAAAATATTATTAATCATCAAAACTTGTATGAACACATACAAGATTTAAAAAAATATATTAAAATTATGTTAAAATTAAATAAAATAAACATACATGATATTGCTTCAGCTGGGATTTGAACTTGGTTCCGTCGCGTGCCACTGCGATCGCAAAACAATCATTTTGCTTTAGTACTTAACAATTAGGTGAAATTGGCAAACGTTACACGTAACCCATAGCCTAACATACATACATAGGATTCTACAGAACGACAACTTAACAGCATAAAAAAAAATTTTATGAATAAGACTAAGAATTTTTTAATATTTTTATTTTATTTTTTTATATATTTTTAACGATAAGCGGCGCTTGTTATACCCTTGGGCCCCTCTACCAACCCCACCAAAAACTATTGAAATCCCCGATCCAGTCGTCTGAGTTTAGTAGGTACTTAGTACTTACGCCATACCTACTAAACTAGTAAACTTACAAACAAATTTATTTAGGTATGTAGGGAATTACCTAGTCGCACATTACAGTATAAAAAGTATAAAACAGTAGGCACGTAAAACTTTTATATTATTACTAGCGACCCACCCCGGCTTTGCACGGATACAATGTAGATACTGATATGATGTCAGTATTATTTGGATATTGTTCATGCAAAAATGTTCATACAATCTCAATTAAAGAATAGGGGTTTCAATTAAAGAATGGTGAAAATTTAGGGTTCCATTCCAAATTACATAAAAAAAAGTTTTTTTTTCAAAACTTCAAAATTCAGTCAATGTTGCGCTGTCGACCAAATTATTACTTCGAGCATTCGGAAATCTATAAAATAAAACCGAAACGCGCAATACGCGGTTTTTCCATCTATGAATGGTGGTTCGTTACCCGGTCGAAATTTCTCCCACCCGATCAATGCCCGAAGTTACCAGACGTGGGAAAGACATGATTATAGAAAATTATAAGCAAGTCGTCCCGGTGGGATTCGAACCCACGACCCATCGATGCGCACGGCAGGTGTTCTACAGAACACGCCAACGAACCCATCAAATACAACAATATATAAAAAGTAAATTCGCGAGTCCCCTAATGGGGCATGGGGCAGATCCATTTCTGTGTCTGTTTCACTGATCATTTATCTTTATAGGTAAGTAGGTGATCAGCCTTCTGTGCCCTGCCCGACCGAAACACTTTTTTTTAAAATCTTGTTTCCCCGGGATTCGAACCCAGGACCTCCGGTGCTAAACGCATCGCGCTTACCACTGAGCCACGGAGGCGTTTTAACAATATATAAGAATAATATAAAATATATTTCATTTTTTATTATATAGATTTGCAGTAGACATCAATTATAATAAGAAATAATAATATAAATAAAGAAATAATATGATAATTAAATAAACATTGTGAAAGATGGCGGAGGTCCGAACCTAATTTATTTTAAAGTTAATTTACTGCATCTATTTTTACCTATTTTTTTTAAATATTTTAATAGTTATTCTGTTATTCAGAAGATAGACGAATCCAACAAATAAAATTTCACTAAAATCGGTGCAGCCGTTCTTGAGTTATAAATGGTGTAACTAACACGACTTTCTTTTATATCTAATAGATATATTGTTAACTATTTCACTCGACTTTATTTGCATGTATCCGATAATAAGGAATATTTATTAAAATTGGGCCTACAAATACTTTTTATCTCAACTCCAAAAAATGTGAAAAGTGAAAATTTAGGGTTCCATTCCAAATTACATAAAAAAAATTTTTTTTTGACCAGCAATAAAAAATATTTTTTGGGGTGGACCACCCTTGACACTTTTACACATACATGTTTCACCCTTACACTATGAAACATGTATGTATAAAATATACGCCCTATTTCAGACCTACTGAATATACACCCAAAATTTCATAAAAATTGGTCAAGCCGTTTCGGAGGAGTTTTATTACAAAATAAGACAAACAAATTCTTTTATCTGTGAATTCTTTTTTATGTCACATATCGACAGACGAGCATGAAGGTCACTGGATGTTAGGTGATACCTCAGCCACAGAACTTCAGTCAATGTTGCGCTGTCGACCAAATTATAACTTCGAGCATTCGGAAATCTATAAAATGAACCGAAACGCGCAATACGCGGTTTTTCCATCTATGAATGGTGGTTCGTTACCCGGTCGAAATTTCGATATTTCTCCCACCCGATCAATGCCCGAAGTTACCAGACGTGGGAAAGACATGATTATAGAACATTATAAACAAGTCGTCCCGATGGGATTCGAACCCACGACCCATCGATGCGCACGGCAGGTGTTCTACAGAAAGGGCCAACGAGCCCGACAAATACAACAATATATAAAAAGTGAATTCGCGAATCCCCTAATGGGGCATGGGGCAGACCCATTTTTGTGTCTGTTTCACTGATCATTTGTCTTTATAGGTAAGTAGGTGATCAGCCTTCTGTGCCTTACCTGACCGAAAGACTTTTTTTTAAATCTTGTTTCCCCGGGATTCGAACCCAGGACCTCCGGTGCTAAACGCTTACCACTGAACCACGGAGGCGGTCTAACAATATATAAGAATAATATAAATAATGTTTATAACATAGTTATTTCTCTTATAATTTTTTTATAAAATGCTAAGACGTATGCATGGTAATATATTTTGGCGGCAAGACCACGAACAATCCACCCTATTTTCTTGGCATGCTATTTTTACAAAAAATACGAAATACTTTAGATCACTATATTTTTAATTTCAGGACTAGCGGACCTGACAGACATTGTACTGCCAGAATGTTCTTCAAAAAATTTATAACTAGATTTGAATATGCTATATTTTCACTTCTATTATTCTATTATATATATCATAAATTATTACAAATAAGCTATAATAAGCTTGCGCGACGTGAACTGAGTATGAATTGAGAAAATGAAGTTCTGACATAATTTATTTTAAAATTAATTTTATGCATATATTTTTATCCTGGATTATTCCAATATTTTAATAGTTATTCTGTTATTCGGGAAATAAATGAACCCAACAAATAAGATATCATTAAAATCGGTACAGACGGTCTTGAGTTAATGATAAGACTTTGTTTTATGTGTCTCGATACTAGAAAATGCTGAATATATGATAGGTTGTACGAAGCGGCACAGGTCCGTCGTCCAGTAAAGCCTGAGCGGCACTGATTCACGCCCACCAGTACGTCCCTCTCACCGCGCAAGAGCCCCGCAATTGCTTGAAAGTAAAAGTCGTATGCGCCAAAAGTATTTTTTCTAATTATATAGAATACCGTTCAAGTAATTCATATTTTTTTCTGGCGAAAATGTTGCCCGTACTTTGTTATATTTTACATATAAATATCAAGCCAATAAGTCATATGGCTTCAGAGGAGAAGGCAAATATATGTTAAAATCAAGGTATTTTAGATATTTTTTTTCATCGAATAAAATATAAGTATTCAAAAAACTGTCATGGCGCTTCGGTTCTTAATGAAATGGAGAATAAGGTGTTAAAATATAAGAATCCTAGGTTTCATATTAGAACAGCAGTATGGTCTCAAAAATGCCGGAAATGTTGATTTTTTTGAGAGACAAGCCTTAATATGGCAACTTTGTGACATTTCAAAAATCAGACAACTGTCATCTTTCTGTCTCCCCGTGACCACGGTTGCTGAAAAGCATCCGAAACGTCGATATAAATAATTTAAACAATATAAATATTAAATCACGTTTTAATCCGGTATACAGTTTTTTATTTAATTGTGTGATACTCGCGTTAATAAAAGACAATACTATATATAATTTATTTGTATTATTGTCAATGTCACACTAATTTTATTTCTATTTGAAGATTACGTGAATGCACATCAACCATTACCTTGGCATATTTAAAAAAATATATGAAGCAAAATGTACTTTCCAAGCGAAATATGTGCATCAATGATTTTTTACCCGTTCGAGACTTCCTGTCGTTTCTATAGAGTTTTATCGACTTGTATGATTTTTTTGAGTTTAAAAACTTACGTTATGAAAGAGCCAGAAATTGCTGCTATATTCCGGAGCAGTAAATTCTGAATAAAATTTTATATTTAAAGTAGAAACTTTTCAACCAAATCTAACAAACTTTTTGATCAAAAATTATTTGAGCTACATAACAAGGAAGTCATAATTTAAGATATAAAGAAGATAATTCATTAAATGTTTTTTGGTACCCTACCACCGCGCCGCACTAAACCTAAAAGTAAGCGTCACAACATGGTAATTTTACCAAAACAAATACCAAAAAGAATATTAATCAACCAATCAATCAAATGCAACCAAACAAGGGTCCATCGCGTCTGTGCTTATCAAACAAACATGGAATTTGCTGACCTGCAGGCTGCAGTCAAACGTCAATGGCAAACAACCAAACAATTGAATAACCGATGACGCAACAATCATTACCGCATTTACTATGTTATTGTATGAAAGATGCGACCAGTTAAATTGACCCCTGCACTTAGGTAACGCGTGTTACGTCTTACGCTGGACGCGGTTCACGGTTAATTGGATACACAACGCACCTGAACCAAATAAAGCTGGCCTTTGGTATCCCCCATGTTCTCTACAAATATCTACGGCTTTAAACATTAAGCGGAGGTCGCACATGTCTGGATATTGTTTCACCGTTCATGCTGGCCCGGTTCGCAGATGTGTGTACTAGGGGCTACGTTATCTGTATTATATCTGTTGTGTTTTGTACGTATACATGAGCTTAATTTTTATGTTTAGTTAATTTAAAATTGTTCTAAACAAATTATGTTGAATGAAAAAGTTAGTGTTTCTTCAAGTTCCGTCCGTCGTAATAGCCGTAATAGTTTACTACGAGAATACGAGCTCTTTGGTGTTTTTGGAACATCTACGGGTCGCGGAACATTTTGAGCATTAAATGGGTGGGAGGAATATAGAAATTCCGACCGGGTAACGTACCACCATTCATAGACGGAAAAACCGTGAAGTGCACATTGCGCGTCTCAGTCTACGGATCTCCGAATTCACGAAGTTAAAAGTAGGTCGATAGCGCATCATTGACAGATGTTCTGTGGCTGATATCACCTACCATCAAGTGATGCTCATCTGTCGATATCAAACATAAAAAATATATTAAAGGTTGTCTTATTTCTTCAACGTAATAACTGCAAAAGAAAGCGACTACTGACTACGACATACTGGTATTTTTTGTCATGTATATAATTGTAAGATACAAGAAGGACCTTCATCTATTCTTCTTGCCTACGCTACTTTTGAAGATATGAACCTTAGAACATACAGTAAAAAAGCTAGCTAGAGTCTTTTATATCAAAATAGGTTCGTGTCTTTTCAGTAAAAGCAAAACCTGCAGATTATTAACGCATACTTTATTTTAAAACTTAATTATGTCCAGCACAGTACGGCCCTCATTATGTACATCTCCATTATAAATATCTAAAAAAAGCCCAAGAGTTTTTACCGTAAACATAGTGAAGTGATGGACGTTAAACAAAGAAAACCGCATGACGTGTAAGGTAATGTATACGAAACTTGGGTATAGAAACTTAGTTTAGGAAATTTTAAGTGACTTCCTTTTATGGATCTTTTTCCATTTGTCACGGATATATTTTGTGTATACTTTCGCGATTGAAGTGTATTATACATTAATAAAGTGGTTCAGGAACTTGTGAACTGTCTTTAAGTATTATTTAGTTCAATTGCGGGAGGTTACCATTTTTTTTTAATATCAGTGAGCATACTATTATTGGTACTTCAAAAACATTGATGTAGCAGACGTTTTTTGGTACGATTTCATAAAATACATAAAATTTTAAAGAAATAAAACGGTCTCGTTACAATTAATTACCGTGTAAGTGCAATTTTAGTTGCTCATTAATAATATTGTTGCCATTATACGTCCTGTCTCCACGAGTTTTTGCTGTAGGTACTTATATATACACTTTCAATCTTTATATATATCTTCTGTACTTGTGTATGTCACTGCAGTCTTCCTAAGCCGCTGGACCGATATTCGTGATTTTTTGTGTTTTGCAGTAATTTTGCACTAATGAGTTAATGACAGATGGATGGATATTAGATTCACACTTGGAACTGGTAGGTGGCGCTCCGATAGGGTTGAACGGTCGTGCAGTACAAAATCTTTAGGGTCAACTAGTTTATCAACAAAATTTAAAAATTCATGTGAGTGTACTTTAAGCATCGCTATATTAAACAGAAAGAAAATACTAACATGTTAAAAAACATCGATGATCTGTTGAGAACTAGTGAATTGTGTCAATAATCAGGGAATCGGATCGGGGATGTTCTTCAAGAGGGCCAGGTTATAAATACTCGAAGCCGACGAGCGTGTATGAAAATACTGATGAAATTGGAAGAGTGGTGTGCAAAG
The DNA here is from genome assembly GCA_905404175.1 of Anthocharis cardamines. NCBI lineage: Eukaryota > Metazoa > Arthropoda > Insecta > Lepidoptera > Pieridae > Anthocharis > Anthocharis cardamines. Next base: position 5,186,188 of record FR989975.1, read on the forward strand.
ATCAGAGCATATGGAATTCCCTGATCTCTGCCTACCTCAGTGGAAAAGAGGCGTGATGTATGTGTATGTATGTATATTTCAACAATATAAAGCGGTTATTTAAAAAACAATTAAAAAGCCAACTCTTAAAAGTATTTACCACGTTTAATTATACGGTTGTTCGCGGCATAAGCGAAGCGTAAATGGACAGTTATAATGTGGCTTCTTTTCTCTCATGGGTATGTTTGAATTAAACAGTTCTTAGTTACGTCACTTTATAATTGGGCCATATATTCAAAAAAATAAATCTATTTTTATAACCAGCTGTACCTACCCGACAACCGTTGCAATGCCACGTAAAGTTTTTGGTTTTTTTTTGGTTTAAGAACCTTCGCGAGCGTATGCAGAACAACTCAGCAAAATTTCATCATAATCGAATTAATAGTACATGGAAGATTAACATACTTATATTTATTTTTATGTATATAGATAACAAATGAAAAGCCTATCGAAGTATTGTAAGTTAGGGACGCTAAGGTGGTCTAAAATAATTGCAAGACATTTTTATGGATCAGGGTAGTTTTTTTATATTAGGGTAGTAGGAAATCCTTTGTCCCATGAACCACCCCTATGCGATCAACCGATTTCCACGAAATTAGCAACAAATATTTGGGAAAAACACAGAAAATTCGACCAAATAAATGACCCGTTCACGTATTATCCCTAGAGGCGGCTCAAGGGCCGCATGTGGCTCTTTGGCTCCTTAAGTGCGGCTCTGGCATAAATACCCACGGAAGGCGCAATAATATTTTCATTTAAAAACACTTATTTTTTAAGTATGAAATTTAGTTTTATTTAGTTTACTGCTTATTTAGTGTAATTTGTTTACTAAACACGAATATTTAACTCACAATTTTTTTTTAAATTGTTGTAATGTTCATATTTGGCTCTTTGGCTCAGGGACTGAAACCGGTTAATTTTTATTTTCCAAAATATGTGTCTGACTGAGATACCATGATGTTAGTTTTAAAGAGTAATACGCACTAAACTTACTACAGTAATTTTTTTCAGTAAATATGAATAAAAACGAAAGAATATTAACAAAAACCTTTATTATACCGGTATAACTCCCATAGTTAATTAACCGGTATTCAGTCCTTGCTTTGGCTAATAAGTTTGACGACCACTGCCCTAGAGTATCCACTGACAAAAAGCCAGTTGGATACTCTCGAAATGGGAATATTGAAACAGTCTGTTGCGGGAAAACATTGATAAATCGTGATACAAACCTATTGATGAATTGATGAGTATTTTAACTCCTCTAGTGAACCATCACAAAACGATAATTTAAAAAGTGGGTGAACCATTGTATTTAGAACTGGGCTTTGTTTAAATCTAAACTCCATTTTATTTATTCTGGTTATTTATGTATGGTTTTAAGATATCTTGTATAATTCAAATCATTTATTCATTAAGGTAACATAATGTACACTTATGAACGACAATAAAAATAAAAAAATAATTTAAATAACTGCTTCTAATTTTACATTTACTGCCAGTTCTCAAATCAAGGGCGTAGAACGGACGAGAAGAACTGGCAATAAACTCTCCGCCACTCTTTTTAATCGCCAAGTTTTTTTGTTTTACAATGTGTTTGTAAGGAGCTGCAACCACTACACCAAGTTCCACACGACATATTGAAGTAATTAGCTATAATTATAAAAATTAAACGAAAAAAAAAACAAAAAAAAAACAAAGATTTGTTCTCTATCAGCAGCAGGCATGGTGAAATAGGAGCACGCACATACGTTATCGTGGGAACAACACGCAACATTATGTTTGTTTTGAGGTAATGGTTATTGTAGCATTCCAAGAAATAGGTTTTGCTAATTTTGAGTTTTAATCTAATTGGAAAAAATAAATTAGCATAATATCGTACATAATGTCAATTAAAAAAAATGTTTGTTCATATCAAGTAAACAATATGTTATGTTAAGGAATTCCCAAGCTATAAGTGTAAGTCCTTAGTAACAAAGTGTTGGACCATTCATTTTAACTGGAGAGTGAACCCGCGACCATCAAGACCTCTTAAAATAACCATGACGGCCACCCAAGTACTCCCCTCAAAACCTAAAAAGATTAAGGCAGCTTTAACAGCATTTAAGAATGAGGTGAATTCGCGTGGGATACTCTACGTGGGCTGGCTTTAATTAAAATATGAATAGATAAGGTTATTAAATGCTATATAAGGAGGCACTTTAATACAGAAATCAATGAGACCCTGGGGTCTAGACGAGTGACAATGTCGTAAGAGTATATAAATGACATTTGCTTAACGTGAGAGACGTGAACAGCAAATGTCACGTGTCAGCGTGATAATGCTTGTTAGATACATTGCCACCTGAAACCCTTGACAATGTAAAACTAGATAATTGCTAGTAAATAATAACTAGACAATCCACCCCGGCTTGTACTGCACGGCATTGCACTGGTGCAATGTATAAAAAAAAAAACATAACCTATTTTCCTCGCTGATAATGTAACTTTCTATTGGCGTAAGATTTTTTAAAATCGGTTAGTAGTTTTTGAGTTAATCGTAACAAACAAACAAACACAAAATTCCTCTTTAAAATATTAGTATCGATATAGATGGTATACTGCTTGAACATTAGTCTTTGTGTTTTAAACTCTCAAGTTAAAAATAGTCTGTATTATAGGTACTTAGTACTTACCTTTATTTCCAAATTTATTATTAGAGGCCCAGAGACTGAGGAATATTACTGATTAAAAAGGCCATATCCATTAGAACCGTATTCTGCATCTGACTTTTGACCCAACTAATGAGCGAGATCCATGTTATTGTTTTTTTTATGTTATATATATTGACAGAGTATGTTCACTTGATGGTAGGTGAATTCTCTATATATCAGACTAGCAATTGCCCCCGCAACCCCCCTTGTGGGTTGAATTTCGTAAAATCCGTTCTTAGCTGACCTCTACTCGGCGAAAGGAATATTCCTACCATATTTCAAGTTGCTACGCCTTATGGTTCCAGAGATATCGTGATGAGTATCTATATAGGTGGGAATCTCTTTTATATATATAGATAACTAGCAATTGCCCCCGCAACCCCCCTTGTGGGTTGAATTTCGTAAAATCCGTTCTTAGCTGACCTCTACTCGGCGAAAGGAATATTCCTACCATATTTCAAGTCGCTACGCCTTATGGTTCCAGAGATATCGTGATGAGTGACTATATAGGTGGAAATCTCTTTTATATATATAAGATGTGTAATTCTCGGTTTTTCAATCTTTCAACGGTGATTCGCTACCCGATCGGAATTCCGCTATTTCTGCCATCAGTTTAATGCCCGAAGGCACTAGACGCGGAGAAGACATCCTTATAGAAAATTATAAATATCCCGGTGGGATTCGAACCCACGACCCATCGAAGCGCAATGTTGGTGTTCTGCCAAACAATTACATATGTTATTCTTATAACGATAAGTTATCAGCTATTATTTATGGTTAATGATCTCGCTATTCTGAAGCTACGAACGAGACTTGGTGAAATGAGATTTGCCTGCGACGCAATACTTCTTCAAACTACGTCGCAATAGAAATGTACTTTGCTTCTTACGTAGTACCGTTTACTTATTCAATTTATTTGGTTGAAAATGGAATCCCACCAAAAACATTTTGCTGTAAAGCAACGCCAAGACGAGTAGAGATATTTGCTGGCACTGTAAAAATGTTATCATCCGGCCTAGCATGACCGCCACGAGATATCTCGCGGACGAGAGAAGACAAACTAAGATGTAAGATATCTCGACATCGATAATTTTGATAGAAAATATATCTTGATCGACAAATATATCTATTTTTGATATTAAAAGTCGAGTTTTAAGTATAATTGTCATGTTAGACCCGGAAGAAATAAAGAGATAATCGATTAAAACACGAGAAAACGGTAGACAAAATTTTGTCGCGGTTGTCATGCTAGGCCGGCAGATCTTATAGAGAACCAAACTCTAAAGTTTTCTACAAACCCTACACCTTAGTCAAAATGTGTTTTGGCCCTACGCTTCCGTTGTCTCATCTTGGCATCAGATAATATTGTTGTTGGTTTATTATAATTATTATAATAAACCAACAACACAAATTGCTTTTTAAATCATCTAAGCTACTTACATTTTAGGTCAGTAGGTATAGTTAAGTGACCAAATATGTTTCAGTAAAAATAAAAAACCTGTTTAACGACAATTAAAAATAGAGGAATATTTTTAAGAGAATAAATTCCATAATATTTAATTAACATAACGTTGTGCAAAACTAGGGCGCAAAAATTCATAACGGTCTCTTATTGAAACGAAGGTTTTTAATTACATAGACTGTTAGTATATTTAATTCCTTATTTAATTGCAAGAGAGTATGGTACTTATGAAGTACTTATTTAGTTATTTTGAAGATACCTTATTTAATATGTAATATTGGCGGGCAAAAATCTCATTTTTTTTTAATCCGTGGGTTTATTGTATAGGCAATGCCTCACAGATTAATAAACTTTTTTATGTTTTTGTTTTCAGCCACGGTGAAGGCAATAACTGCAGCAGTGGAGAACTTTTTTAGTAACTTGGGAAATAGCCAATTACTCGTAATTTTTTTTTTTTGTGTATTTTCATTTATTATGTATTGAAATATATCCTCAAATATTTAAAACATTTGAAGCAGTAGTTTTCTTCTCAAAGAGCAAGAGCTTAATATCTATGGAATTCAAAGAACCTCGTTGAATAGTTAAAACAGGCTTAGAACCGATTATCGAATAACGTCGACGTTATTATCATGAATATACACTAAAAACAACATACAAAATAAAGTATTTTTAAGGAGATAAGATTGTAAAACACCTATGATGAAATTGATTGTTATCATTGAACTTTCGCTGATTTTGCCCCGAGTTAATTAATTAATTCAACCACAGAGCATACATGAATCTTAATTTTGGCGGCCATTATGGACTCCACTATTTTAGAAAAATGTTACTGGTAAGTTTCGATGCAACAGCAAGTAATAAACTCATAAGCAAGTCAAATTTTAAACTAGCCCAAGTTCTATTCGTTTATATTAAACCTAATTGATTATAATATATTATGTTTTCATATTATATATAGCATGACATGATTGATGAATATTACAGTTTTAATAATGAAATTAGTCTTGGCTTTTGTATTTCCAGGAAGAGTGTAAGTATCCTCTTTTTGAAATGGCCTGAATGCCGTCTGTAAAATCGTATTCCAATTGACTCGTAGTAAAATTATTGTTAACACAAGTAAAGTAATTTAACTGATTTAATACCTCGTTTATTTTTATTTGTAATTTAAGCAATTTTTTCGCGCTGAGATAAGTATGACCTAAAAACGTTTCCAACACAACTGCTCATACCAGAGCCAGCACGTAAATATGCATATAAAATCGTGACGTATACATGTATAAATTCCAGATGCGAGAATCATTGTTTCATCGGTTTGGTCGCATGTGGGCCTCGCCTTTATAACCACATAAGGGCATTGCTCTGGACAAATAAGGAAGGTTATCTTAGATGAGAGTTATTTTCTACACGGTAAAAGTTATAATTAGGTGAAAATGTTTAGAATAACCTCTAGTTTAATGTAAGAAAATGTGCTGTAGCCACATCTATAATCTGCTACAATCAGTACGATGACGAATAATGCCTGAATCGCGCTATCAAAATTTACTTTGTATATATACATCACTTAAGGCCGAATTCTCGAACGCTAATCAACATTGAGGTGTACTTAAAAGTATCTCTAACTCTTTCATTACGAAGGTAAAATGAAAGACAGAAACATTTTAAGAAGCTCTCAAATTTTGATGATCGTTTCAGTATTCCGCGGTTTGTATCAACCACTGGAGCCTTAGGGTCGGCAAGTCAATTGTTAGACTGGCCGAGGATCCTCCCTTTAAGTTGAAGGAAGAGCACGCATTCCATCCTCCACAGTGCAAAGGTTTCTAATGATCAAGGCCCAAGCGTATTCCATCTTAGGGCGCGCCACCACTCTCCATCAGGTGAAACAGCGAAACGCTTGGTCATAATAATAATAATTTTTATTTGTTTAACATTAGACCAACTAGGTCAAACCTATATCTTGTGATCCTGCATAATGATTAGTGAGATGAGGGTAAGATTTACAAAAAACATCTACAATATGAGTTAAAAACAACCCTCAGATTAAATATCTGAGAAACAACCTATCATTTTAATTTAAAATTTTGTTTTTACGATTTTTTTTTAAAGCGAAAGTTGTGCCACTAATACACTACTTTAGCGGTTGAACCATTCCGGACACAAAAAAACATTTAATTTTTTTTCTAGTAATGAATATAGCCTATGTTTGAGTTAAATCGTAACAAACAAACAAATCTTTCCGATTTATACCATTATATTATTAATAGACCCAGTCTTTCAGCTTTCTATACTGTAAGAGGTGTTGTAGAAATAAGTGTTTTTATTACCTAACTACACTCCAGAAAGTGCACAGTTACACTTTATTTATTGTAATAATTTATTTTATTTGAAATGCAAATTAAGTCAGTGAAATATGGATTATAAACAAATATTTAGCATATGATATTATACTCGTTTTAGACCCAACGATAGCATCGCACGGCGTGGGTGACAAGACGACATTTTATAGCCGACTACAGCAAAGATTGCTGTTAACTTTTGCTTTTAAGCGATACTCAACTTCAATTTCAAACTATTATGCCTTAATGCATGGCTTTTATCTGCAATGCAGTTTAAAATCTAAGCGATTTAGAAAATAGTTATTTTTAATACTTGCTATAATTAATAACTACTTAATAACACACTTTTACACAATTTGGCGGGCTTGTTGTACACTTGTATTCTGATGACTAACGGCTTTGAATTCCGACATGTTTTAGATTTTCTGTAAACATGTTAAATGGCCTGACTCAGGACTCTTCTTTATAGAAATTTGTGCCAGCTGAATTTCTTAAATAATCCAGTGTGAGGTATTACTACAAATTAATAAAGACTATTTACAAAATTTTAAAATTCCAAGTCATATCTAATAACTATACATATATCGATACCTCCAACCACAGATCACTCCTTGTGCCTCCCACGTAAGTTGTGGTAACATACAAAGTTTGACGTTTTTTAAACTATACTCTCTGGTTTCATATTTTTATACTGATACAACTTTATGCGTCTTGTAAGAATATAATAAAGTAAAAAAAAAATGTTTTATTGCAGACACAGAAAATAATTGAATACAAACAGAATATGGTTTAAAAAACTTATATTTCGATATATTATTACTGTATGTATTAATTATAATTATATATGTATATCATTGTTTTTATATTGAGTACGGGTAGACTTTGCTTAACATTATGAATAAATACAGGTTTAAGTAAATGAGGGTAGCATTAGAAAACTCTTAGTAATTACCTAAGACATTACCTAGCACAATAAACATGATTCGTAATTAATAGTTTTATTTGACATAATAAGTGATATATGTATAAAACTGTTTGCAAAACAATACCTTATCTGCTGCCTTTTGCTTTTATGTTTTTTCCTAGTTATGTTTTATTTTGAAACTATGTGGTTTGCAATAAGGATATTATATTTCATTTCAACTATCACTTTATCTTTATATGCTAGTGATTGTGTATTATTGAAGGTCACATAAAAATACAATCAATTTTGTTATTGTGATATTTACATTTGACTGCTTCAGTGGCTAATGCCAGCTGAGTTAAGCACTGAATGTAGGTTCGAATATTGGGAAACCATGATACCTAAAGACATAAATTGTTTCGGTTGGACAGGGCACAGAAGACTAAATACATGTCAGTAAATAAAAATGATCAGTGAAACAGGAATGGAGATTTGTCTACCCAATTCCCCACTAAGACTTAATAAAATGGTAATTACCAATTTTTTTTATATTTACTAACATTAATAACAAGAACAATAGTTTCCCCCGATTAAAAGTACTCGTAAAACAAACCTACCTATATTCAAGTTAATATCAAGTGATCTATATTTTAAAAGTAATTCAACAAATACAACCATTTAGCATTTAAAAGGTCTCTTGCTCTGAAATCTAGAAAGTCATGGCTGCAAAACAATTCATTTAATAATACTGAATTGAGCCTTGGTTATTCTGCACTTAATTTACTGAAAACAGCAGCAAAATGATGTAATCATGCAAATTGAAAGGTCAACATGCTAATTCCTCTCGACTATGGTCTCATACACACGGAAATGACATAATTTTTATGCATTTAAATTAAGTCTGAATTGAATTTATCATAGTTTGTGTATAGAGAAAAAATTACTACTTGTTATGAATTTTATGAATTTGTTTATATTTACATCACATCTCTATTCAATTTATAAATTTTAATATTTATAGAAGGAAAAAGACTTCAATATGTATTACAGCACTATGTAATCACTTCAAAGTGTGATTAGTTATCAAAAATATGCAGCAGTGATAATTAAACTACAAACCTCGAATGGATTTTATTTGAATCTCATTAAAGTGAAAATATATTTTATTTATGTCCTAATTAAAATATGATTTTTCATCTCCCTAAAAGTGATCATAAATGCATACCACATTTACTACCATTCCACCTGCATCTATTACCAGATTTACTAGATAAATTGTTAAAATAACTTTGAAAAGTTAGTCACTAAGGGGATATGATAAATATTTTATTTGATTCTTAAATACTTTTTATAACTATCAGTTACATATGGTTTACAAGATGACAGGTATAGGAAAATGATGAGCAATTTAACCTGTTTTTCTACATCAAGCATTCAGAAAGACAGACATTGATGCAAACACTAAGCACACCTTTAAATTCTGTTCTATGTATAAATGTGGTTTGTGTGCCCAGATGGAATGTTGGTTCTTTCACCTTCTCAAATCTGCCAATGACAGTGAATTACTTCATTCTTATATGAAATGCAAATTCCTATAAGCCGAAACCGCGACACAACAAACGCGAGGTTTATCGCGCCAAACCTCGTCAAATTTAGATTTTTTCACATAAAACTAAGAAATTATAATATCTTAACATACAGAATATTCTAATTAGTAACTAAATGAACGATTCTACTTTAAATGCATATATATAAGAAAATAGAAACATTTCCGCTTTAATCATATATCAACGAAAAATTAGATAAATAAGAGAAATATTCACTCCTAATTAATACAACATTAAAGAAAACTCCAATAACAAAAGGCAAATGATACATTCCTATATGAAAAAACAAAATATTATCGAAAGTTTCATCTCATGTTGGGCAAGCACTTTAGCTGTCTTTGTCCTTTATAATAGAGAAAACAAACTAAATTGTTATAACCTGAAGAGCATTCTCATAAACATAGCTTTAGTTTGATTATATTCCAAATTTTCTAGGTGACAGAGATCCGATCATGCAAAAAGGGGGCAAAATATTGATTGTAATTTGTACTTCTACTCGTACTCACCACAACAAGCCGGCAAAGTAGAAATATATTACAGAATTTTTCCACTTTCACACGAATCTGTTTCATAAAAGCATAACCAATCACTCATAAACACTACACCATTTGTAAACGCAGTAATTTCGAAAAATATCATTCACAACATATTGAAAACACAATTTTCACACGATATAATACTAGCTCTCCGCCAACCAATTTATGATTACACGCGTCGAATCGGCATACTAAGTAGTAAGTACTAACAGCGATTGACGATTCGTTACTGAAACTTGACAGTTGACACTTGACGCCAGTTGAAGTTTGACGGAACGTCAGCTTACAAAAATGTCACGGGCTACAAAAAAGCACCAATAAAGGCTCATAAAGGTCTAAAATACATACATAATATATTTTATCATATGTAGTATTTTTATTCGTTTCATTTCGTTCGAAAATTAAATATGTCTGTTTATTTGCAATATATAAATTTCATGTCTTGGTTATTGACATGTTAATCTAAGGTGTGACACTGTATTGCTTAATAGCGTCCAATTATGCCAAAACTGTGGAGGGTAGAGATAAGGAGGAATCTCTCATATGGGGGCTGGGGCTGAAACTTCCAAAAGTGTCCAAGATAAGCTGTTAGATTATAGTTCCAAAACCAACTAAAAACTTAAAAAGGCGCTGATGACCACTGATGGTTCGATGTGAATTGGCGATTATTAATGAAGTGAAGTATGCCAAACGGAAATAGTAAAGTACAGAAGTAGTTGTACTGAATAGAGTAGTTTATAAAAATAAAGTACCTAAATGAGTATGCAATTGAAAACGTCATTATTCAAATTTTTAAAATTATTGTTATACAGGTTGTCCCAAGAAGTAGTGTCAAGCGGTAGTCCCGAGATAGAACACCCCTTGGAGCATCCGAAACACCCCCATGCATACATGGGGGTGTTTCGGATGCTCCAAGGGGTGTTCACTAATTAACTAAAATTTACTGCGGGAACGCTAGGAACGCTCCTCATTAGTAATCGCTTGACGAACTTTGTTTTCTTTACGGACTTTGTATTTGAATGTGATATGGGTGAAAACCCTCTTGCTGCAGTATTCGATGTGCCTGTGACTTTGAGATTCCAATTCGACGTTCTAGGGTTCTAACACTAACTGATGGATCTGGTGCCACTTCTTCGAGGACTGATTCGACGGTATCGGGGTCTTGGAATTCACGTGCACGTCCGGATCTTGTGCCTAGTAGACGCCCTTCTATGTAAGAGTTATAGACTCTTAAAATCATTCGATGATCAGGCCAATTTTCAGGCTGTGGTCCACCTCCTCTTGCAAAGCCGTAATGGTAATGCATGAGAGCATAATCTCTTGATGTAAAAGGCATGGCTCACTAAATTAATGAGCTCGAAAAGTCCATTGAGAAAGCCAAAGTCGTCAAATTCCGTATCAAAAGTCCGTAAAGAAAGCAAAGTTCGTCAAGCGATTACAAATGAGGAGCGTACACAGCGAGCGTATCGTTAGGCGCAAAGGCAGGTAAACGACTGGACGGAAGTAGGCATTGCATTTTTTTAAATAACAATAGGACATCCAAATGTTAACATTTAGCGTTCCCGCAGTAAATTTTAGTTAATTAACAATCTAATTAACTTTAGGAATGATAAAATGCCAAAAAAAAACTTCAATGCCACATGGCTAATTTGAAGATTTTTTTCATCCTTCTGTCTTTGAAGTCTGATTTTAGCAAAAGTAGCCCCTTAAGTACATTTTTTTTTTAATAATTGTAAAAGCTGAGAGACCGGCGCAGTTTTTAAACTTACTTAAGAGCCATGTAACTACCTATTAATATTTTAAATTTAAAGATAAATTTTAAGACATAATTCACTGAACGTAATTTTTTCACTTTGTGCCATCATTTTTTTAACTTCCATCAAAGTTACGAAGACAAATGTTTTAATTATAAAAGTACAATTCATGCTAATTGAGTTGCAAAAAAAATATCTCGAAAAAGTCTTATCCATTTTTTTAAATTAATTTTTAAGTTATTTAGGTCAACAATTCTCAAAATTTTAGTAAAAAATTCATAACTCGAAAACTATAAAAAATCGCGGAACATACATGGGGGTGTTTCGGATGCTCCAAGGGGTGTTCTATCTCGGGACTACCGCTTGACACTACTTCTTGGGACACCCTGTATATTTAATCAATGTAAGAAATTACTTTACTATCTTTTGAAAGTCGTTACGGACCGGATATATATCTTTCTTCGTTTCATTCTGTCCTACTCTAACAGTTTTAGGCGCTTTCTTTCAAATGCAGTTATCAGCTTACAGCAGCGCCACCTTAATATCACATGACTTTATGGACACTTCTAATATACTTACAGATGCCTCCTTAGTCCTTATCTCTACCCTCCATAGTTTTGGCTATATTCTAATGCCGGTTTGTACTGTCAAATTGTCACCAAAATCACTTTTCATCGGTAAGTTATGATATTTAACCACTGTATATTAAGGCTATTATTTCTTCCTTTGAATACAGTAAAATTATTATAATATATACATTTATATAAAGCCAAAGTTATATACAATAAGGAGCATATGGAAAACCATATTCTCTACCTCAATGGCAAAAATTTGTATTCATATATATTGTTCAATTTATTAATAGTTACATAGGCAAAAAAAGAAAAAATCTTGTATTATTTTAAGAAACCCATTTATTTCTACATCCACTGACGTAATTATGTTTCTACAATAAAAAATACACTTTACAAAAAGTACTCTTACGCCAGCTAAATAAATAAAAATAATTTTGACAATAATAAAAAAATATCAATATAAAATCATTAATATATAACATCTTACATTAATTAATTAATCTCAGCCATTACGCCACATAAAATGAAATATTAACGGCCTTATTATAACGTATTATAAGCTATAGTTAAAATATGTTTTGTCTCGCTCTATCGATTATAAAAAGACTACAGAACGAAAGAAACAAAACATATTTTAACTATATCTAATAATACGTTATGAATAAGGCAGTAAGAATACATTTAATAGAGAGTGATTTCATGATGATTAACATAGCTATTACAAAAAAGGTACAAATGTTTTTGCACTGGTTTTATACAATGAAATTATGTATTCCCACGAAAAAAGAGTACACATTACTATGATTTAGTTACCTTCAATACAAATCAGGCTTACTCTTTAAAATAAAATTACCAGTATAGGTAAATAAATGTATTAAAAATATTCATTTAAGAAACGGTTATTTCATTTACGTACTGTTTATGACTAAAATAGTGCTAAATTCTTTACAATAAAACACAATTGGTCTCTGCTTTTCAGTGCGTAAAAATAATCACAATATTCTTATATTTAAAAATTCTTTAAAATAATTATATTTATAATCTACGTGAAATACACAATACAGAGTACTTAAAATTATTCTAAATCACAAAATCACTATCACATTTCTTCATACCGTATTAAGGTAACAGTCACTGTATTCAAAACACATCTTCAGACACATTATACAAATCAAAGGCAATATATCTTTACTAGCGACCCGCCCCGGTTTCGCACGGATACAATATAAATACTTATAAGGTGTCAGTATTATTTGGATATTCTTCTTTAAAAAATACAACAATCGCGTTGGCGAAAAACGGGGGGTTGGTGGTAGAAGGGTGAAAATTTAGGTTTTTATGTATTTTATAATAAATAAAAAAAATTGACAGTTTTTTTGGATAGACCACCCTTATCACTTAGGGTTATGAAAAATAGTTTACATCCTATTCCCAGACCTATTATACACACAAAATTTCATAAGAATTGGTCAAGCCGTTACGGAGTTTTGTTACAAACACTGTGACACGAGAATTTTATATATTAGATATCAGTATAAAAAAAACATCATAAAAAAATTATATGATATTTTATTTAATCTATCCCACCATTCATTGCCCACTTTCAAATATCTACATTCACTTTGGCATGGCTTTTAAGTTCGTATTCACTGATATAACTGATGATTGGCGCCGGTTTTCTATAAACTAATAGATAACAATAGATAGATTACTATCTAGATTACTATAGTAATCTTCTACGAACATCCTTTTATTGAAAAAAGTCCGGTTTCTCAAAAGTTAACAAGTTACTAGATATATTTCCAACTGAATGGCTGTATCTTAAATGAACTTCGTCACTAGATGGCGCTTATATAAAAACCACAAGCCATCCTCTGGGACCAAATCAATATGGCGCTGATTCAACACTCTCTCAGCGCTTCGGATTCAGTATTGGTATTTGATTTGGCTTCAATAGCAGGTAGTACAACGGGAGTGACGGCGGGGACATCTTTTTCCAAGGGTCTAAACGACCAGCTGCCTGCACCGTCGAATTCTAACACGTGGGTGTGGTATTTCCTGTTAAAAATAGTTTAATTAGAGATTTGTAGATTTTATGAAGAACATCCTACTAATATTGTTTGTTATTATTATAGGAGAGATGTTTGTTACCCTTTCACACAAACTACTGAACGGGTTTTGATGAAACTTTGCAGTATTATTGTTTATACGTCAGAATAGCATATAAGTTATAATGATATTGAGTTAATTGGCCATATAAACGAAAAAATACTAGGTGGGATAGCAGTGTATTGCAGTAAGTAGAAAAGGCCCAAAACCAGATAATACTGAGTCTGCGCGGACGAAGTCGCGGGAAGATTCTAGTCTCATAAAACTAAATATGTATAGTTGTATGAGATGTTCTCCTTTAATGACAAATTGAATTGTTAGTATGGTTATTTTTCTAATAAAAATATTGGTCAATTTCAAGACAATGACCAGCCTTTCAAATATCGGAGCCGTATACATAGTAAAATATCTCACCAAACGCTGGGTCTATGCGTAATTGAGAGCAATGTGATTCCCTCCTTGATAGCCTCCTCGTACATGACCACCTCCGTTTCCATGGAAACCGCACTCGTACACTCATCCAGCAATGCATAAACTGGTCTGGAATAAATAAATATATCTATATGAACACTAATATAGTAGGTAGAGTCAAAAGAACATAGATGTACATAGCAGCACAGGCCTTTTTTATATCAGATATCGACAGACGAGCATTCACTTGATGGTAAGTCATCTCACCTCAGCCACAGAACATCAGTCAATGACGCGCTGTCGATCTCATTTTTTTTTACTTCGAGCATTCGGAAATCCATAGACTGAAACCGAAACGCGCAATGTGCACCTCACGGTTTTTCCATCTATGAACGGTGGTTCGTTACTCGGTCAGAATTTCGATATTTTTTCCAACCGATCAATACCCGAAATTACCAGACGTAGGGAAAACATGCTTTCAGAAAACTATAAACATGTCGTTTCGGTGAGATTCGAACTCACGACCCATCGATGCGCACTGCAGGTGTTCTACCGAACGCGCCAATGAGCCCGCCCGACAGTAGATTAAAATTTCAAATCCGACAACAATAATCTTTCAGTCTGCCGCGACCACGGTTGCTGAAAAGCATTCGAAACGTCGGCATAAATAATATAAATAAAAAATCGCGTTTTAATCCGTTAAAAAGTGTTTTATTTGAAATAAAAATAATAAAATATTAAAAATTTATCACGTCACGCTGCTACTACTAGGCTTCGATCAGCAATATACAATTTCAATGACAAGAGGTGAAATGCGGAAGATGCGGGGCCGGATCGCGCCACAAGCTGTTATCCAAAAAGCAGTATAAATTGGTTTAAGCCAAGCAAAGGACGGGCCGCGCTTTAAGCCGTCATGTCATCACACCTACACTATCTACGCAAATAATGCACTCACACAAACGCAAAGCTCAGCTTACACCTCGCGAACTGTACCTGTGGTAGAACATCCTCGCGCACGCCATGCGCTGCTTCTCGCCGCCGGAGAGCGTGGCGCGCCAGTCGCACACCGCGCGCAGCCCGCCGTGCCGCGCCGCGCACGCGTCCAGCCGCACCGCGCGCAGGGTGTGCGTCACGACTCGTGCCGCTAACTGTACTGTACCTGTGGTAGAACATCCTCGCGCACGCCATGCGCTGCTTCTCGCCGCCGGAGAGCGTGGCGCGCCAGTCGCACACCGCGCGCAGCCCGCCGTGCCGCGCCGCGCACGCGTCCAGCCGCACCACGCGCAGGATGTGCGCCGCGCGCGCCTCCGCCGCCGCGTCGCCCTCCGCCGCGCGCGACGGGTACGTGATCTGGTCGATCAGCGAGCCCATGGACATGTACGGCCTGCGGGGGACGATATGATAGATTCCAACCCAAAGTTGAATGGAAGCGTTCAGGGACTGAATACCGATTAATTTACTTTGGGAGTTATACCGGTATTATAAGGGTTATCGTTAATATTCTTTCGTTTTTATCCATATTTACTGGAAAAAATTACTGTGGTAAGTTGAGTGTGTATTACTCTTTAAAACTAATATCATGGTATCTCAGTCAGACACGTATTCAAGTCAGTCCCTGCGTTCAAGTATAACCAAAGAACATAAGATGTACATAGAAGTACAGGCCTTGGCCACGCTTGGCACGGTTTTTCTGCACTGCGCCACTAGCTGGTGCTGCTAGTATCCGTGTAAACGCACACTCTGACGCTGGAGCCATAGCGCGCACTCTCGGACCCAGCCGCTTGTAGAGCGTTATTGCCGTTCGTACTTAAGAGCAAGCGAGACAACGCGAGGGGAGGAGTCAGCGGACTTAAATGTGTGTGGCACACTACTACATTGCACGCTCTCTACAGGTTATAAGTAGAATTACTTTTTCTGTGCCAAAACTTAGTATGGATCTGTTCTTCTATATACATCTATGTTCTTTGGTAGAACGTAACGCAAATTTTGAGCATTAGTTTGTATACAGTCGATTTCTCGTAAAACATCAACGAAAAGGGTTGTTAACTTGAGAGATTTAATACCCTAGTTTTTTTTATTTAAACAAAAAACAATGTTACGTAACGCGTTGTTCAAACTCCATTTTTGTTATAATTGATGTCCACTGCAAATCTATATAAAAAAATGGGAAAGTAGCATTTAACATAGCTCAGGGGAATATTTTTTTTTTATGTTTGAAGCCAACACTTTAGCAGGACAACGTATTAGTATAGATTTCACTAATCGAAAGCTACATTATCAGCGAGTAACATAGGCTTTTGTTTTTTCCATCTACATTGCACCCGCGTCAAGCCAGGGCGGATCGCTACAATATTATAAAGAGGAAATATTAGTATTTTTGGATTTTTGTATGTTTGTAATGAATAAACTCAAAAACTACTGAACCGAGCAATTTTTTGTGTATAATACATCTACACTGCACCGGTGCGAAGCCGAGGCGTGTTGCCAGTTATAAACAAAAAATAGTACCTCTGGGGGATGTAAAACATGACGGGTCTCGACACGCAGTGCGCAGGCGCGTTGGGCTCGCCCGCGCAGTGTGCGCACGCGCAAGGCCGAGGCACGCTCAGCTCCCCGCCGAAGACTGGCCACAGACCAGATATTATACGGAATAAACTGGAAAATTGACAACAAAATCTATATTAATCTGTAATGGATACGATAATAAAACATATAAGTACATTTAAGGCCGGCAACGCAACTGCAAGTCCTCTGATGTTGCAAATGTTCATGGGCGGCGGTGTTCACTTTGCATCAGGTGAGCCGCAGGCTCGCTTGCCCCCTATATTATTAAAAAAAAAATATATCTTTATAATTTTCTGTAAGCATGTTTTCCCCACGTCTGGTTACTTCGGGCATCGATCGGGTGGGAGGATAATCGAAATTCCAACCGGGTAACGAACCACCGTTCATAGATGGAAAAACCGTGAAGTGCAGATTGCGCGTTTCTCTTTATTTTATACAAGTGAAACAAGTTACCTAGACTTCCCGCAGCCGTTGGGCCCGACGATCAGCAGGTGCGTGCCGGGCGTCAGGTCGAGCGAGACGCCGCTCGCCACCACGTCGCACGCGGGCGTCACTATCGGCACGTTGCGGACGCGGATCGACAGGTCGCTCGTATACGACACCTTGCCTGAGGAACAATTATCTTCTATATATGTATATATAAGCAACTTTTTTTTTCTTTGTTATCGATAAACTTGAAAACTACTGGACCGATCGGCATGATACCATGACCATTCGACGCGGAATTAATTGTAGAAGGTTTTAGGCTATTCATTTTTTGAATTCCATCAACCCTTTACCATTTTTTTTTCAAATTTATGTGGATAGTTCATATTCGTCTATCCTTTACAATTCACCCAGCTAAGCGGGCGGGCGGGGACGGCTAGTATTTTATATAGCAGTTGATCTACTCAAAATAAACACAGAACATTAACTGGCACAACGAACTGACAGCGGAAAAATAAAACTAATATGATTTTCTCCGCTTAATAAGGTAAAAACCAAAATTCGTTCAGCACCTAAATCTTAGATGTATTTTTTTTAAATAGTGGTGTGTCAACAAGTTTGACTAAAAATTCCGCGGGACGAATTCCTCCCATGTTGAGCATGGGAAGGATGCACAAGCGGGACGAGGAGGGGGGCCGTTTTTCCTGATCGGCGGGTGCTCGCGGCAGTACGCTATCGCGATCCCGTGGGCCCCATTATGGCGGCTTGAGGGGTGAGGAGTTTTTTTTTTCGACTAGACTATCAATAAAGCTATATCGACTAATTGGACGTTGTATCATGCATGGTCAGTGAGTCTCACCCATGGGCACGGGCTGCTTGTCCCGGAAGGTCACTTGGAAGCCGTGCGCGGAGGGCGCGGTGACGTGCACTGCGCGCACGCACTTGCCGCGCGCCACCTCCCCGAACACCACGAGCATGTCCGACACGCGTGTCGCGTAGCCGGCTAATGTTACTATTTCCTGAAATTATAAATTTTGCTATTCTTTATATTGTAAGTAAGTTAATCCTTTATTGGACACAAAATAAAAAGTTTTCCTAAATAATAATAATAATAAAGCTTAATAATTGTAATAGTAACTGTGTAGTAAAATAACCTATTTTATATTATTTTTAATACTCAAATTATTTGATCAGAAATCGAAAATTTATTTGCAAAGGGCCTAGCACGAACAACTTGCGAAAACGAGCTGTCAAATCTTCGATCAACAATATACTAGATATCGGGTCGACGCAAAAAATCCGTGCCGGTAAATATCGGCTCACTTGAAATGTGAGAGTCTATTTTGTTTAGTTCTCTTCAAGCACGGCCAATATTAAGACGTTTCACAATGACGCAGCTTGTCTTCAAAAATTGCGAAAATAATTCCCGAAAAAAGAATTTTACGGACGGAGTCTTATTTTTGGTTAGTACATATAAAATAAGATATATTTTAAGCTTTCAAACTATCAAATAATTGAAAATTTGAACAAAATTATCTGTTTTAAATGAACGCCACAAATGTTTGGCCAAGGTTGGCCAACACATGCGTAAACTATTGTGTAACAGAATAGTGGATGCATGGAGTAGATAAGTATTAAAATAATTCTTACTATCTAAGGATAAGCATCTTTAGTAAAATTATAAATGCGAAAGTGTTTTTTTGTTTGTTACGCTTTCACGCTAAAACGGAAAAGAAAATATTCCAATCTGTATACATTCGGAACATTTTGCGGAAATTATTATTTAACATACGAATTACTATTTATATAAATCATTATATTATTGTTTATCAAATATATTATAGTTTTTGTACCCTACTAGATACATGATAATTTACACATTGGTGTTTCATAAACTATACTAATAATACCAAAGTCTTCGAAGTTAGTCAAGTGTGTATGTATAATACATAGATATGTATATACTATATATATATTTTGGTAACTAATATAATCATATATAATCATCGACTTCACTGTTTTCTTTGTTCCCATTGAGCAGTGTCATTTTTTCAAAATTTGACAAGGGGTGTGGCTTAAATAATCGGGATACTTTTTTCGTGAATTTTGTATGCGACCTGAAGTCTATTTAATACTATGTCAATGTGTCAAATGTATGAAATTATAAATGATTTTTCATACAACTGACAAATGGACGATTCGAATATTTTCTCTATAGTCGTTCGTGCTAGGCACTCTGTTATTTTTAGCATCTTAACTAACACGGACGCCAACGTTCTAAGCATACTCATATGCAATTTTGATTTAATACAATATTATAATTTAAATTAAAAATTATTAAATAAAAATGGTTACAATGGCCAAGGTCATAAATGAAGTGATATTTGAAAAAGCGTGGGGTGCTTTTTAAGATATTATCAAAATGATAATCACTCTACTCATATCTGTCAATAAAATATTTATAACTATTGACACCATGCACCCCACGCTTTTTTTAAAATAAAATATATTTTTTTATTCACACTATTATTTTTGTTATTATTATATTATTTATTGAAAATTTTAACCCGGTTTTCTATAAAAAGCGTGTTTTTTAGTTTTTTTAATTTTAGATATTTTTAAAATAGTTAATTCGCAGAAGTAGTTTATATTAAATTTAATCTCAGAAATTATATGTTAAATTATTAATTAATCAATTTATACTTTGGCTTTGATCCAAAAAAAGACGTACATTGCTTAAAAAAATCATTAGCACACAAATGAAATAATTGTGGAGTCGTAGATTTGTCTGGCTTAAAAATAAAAAAAAATGATGAATCTCACCTTATAACTAGACATGAGCCTCTCTATGGCGTCTGCGGCCGAATTCAACAGGTTCCGTGACGTCGTCATATACTCTGTTCGAGCGCTGATACCATCTCCCAATGTGCCTAGTATTACAATAACAAAATGAAAAAAAATTCGTTCTAATAAGAACGACATCTTTACTAATATTATAAAGAGGAAATATTTTTGTTAGTGATTTAATTCAAAAACTACTCAACTGATTTTTTTATTTCGCCAATAGAAAGCTTCATCATCACCGAGTTATAACAGGCAATATTTATTTCAAGAAATAATTAGGGACCCTACTAAAACTTGAGTAATGTAACCCAAGGTGTAAAAAAAAGAATGGATGAAAATGGAAAAAATCTCTGGATCTACAGAACTGATCTCAAAAATTATTTCACCAATATTAAAATACATACAAGCGAGTAACATAGGCTATATTTTTTGTGTATAGTACATCTACATTGCACCCGTGTGACGTGAATTCGGGCGTGTTTCTAGTATATAATAAAGTTCCATAAGCATCGAAGACCATTCACAATCACAGCCGCTTTTCTATAAAAAAGTTCTATAGACGTTGAAGACCATTCACTGTCTAAGCTACTTGCCCCCCTTCTACAAAAATTTATACTTAATATTGACTTTTATTAAGGCGAATATCACACATTTAAATAAAATACCGTATACCGGATTAAAACGCGATTTATTATTTAAATTATTTATCCCGACGTTTTGGATGCTTTTCAGCAACTGTGGTCGCGGCAGACTGAAAGATGACAGCTGTCTGATTTTTTAAATGTCACAAAGTTGCCATACTAACGTCATCTATTTCTACGGAGTTGACATTTACTGTCATTTTCTATATTATGACAATATTGACTAACGGTGTCCTTTTAAACGTAATTTATTATTTATATTGTTTAAATTATTTATCCCGATGTTTCGGATGCTTTTCAGCAACCGTGGTCACGGGCAGACAGTCAAAAAAACGAAGAAACGTAGGGATTAATAATTTAAACAATATAAAATAAATAAATCGCTTTTTAACCTGGTTTACAGTATTTTATTTAAATGTGTGGTAATATTATAAAGAGGAAAGATTTGTATTTTTGTATGTTATGAGTAAACTCAAAAACGACTGTACCGATTTTGAAAATACTTTCACCAATAGAAAGCTACATTATCAGCGAGTAACATAGGCTATGTTTTGTGTATAGTACATCTACATTGCACCCGTGTGAAGCCGGGGCGCGTTGCTAGTGTGTGATACTCGCGTTAATAAAAGACAATATTAAGTGTCCTCTTGTTTCAAACTCCACTTACCATCCAACCTCTTCCCGGTAAGTATGGGCAGTGCCAGCATGACCATGCCGGTGCCAGACCACACGTACTTCATGCAGAACTGCTCCAGCATCACGTACCAGAGCTTCTTGTTGAACACTGACGTCATCTGCGTCACCAACTCCTTGTAGGCGGACTGGAGTTGGCCTAGCTCCACCTGAAGGTATAACCTTAGATTAATAATTGGCCGTATTTCCATGAAAACGATCCAACCCGCAACTTTGCTCTAAATGACTTAAGTATACCAAAAAGGCCCTAATGTCAAATACTCTAACATTACGAAAACAGCCTGAGCAAAATGTAGAAGCCAAATGTTTTTTCTGCATTTTGTACCACCCCACGTGTCAAGCAGACGACGAGAAACGACTTCAAAAATAACTGTTGATAAATATTAAATAAATATTAATATAAGTTCTATTTAATATTTAAACAATAATTTTGTTGATTGTCCATTAACACTCTTGCTTTGAAGTAATTAGAATATTATTTTTTACTTTTTAGTTTAACTTTGTACATCTAGGTATAGTTTTGAAGTCGGTTTTGTATTTTTTTAATAATTTTATTTGTATGTTAGATATCGACAGACGAGCTTGAGGTTCACTTTATGGTAGGTGATAGATGATAAACTGAAACCGTAATGCGCAATATGCACCGTGAAAGAGAAACCGTGTTCTTCCACCTATGAACGGTGGTTCGTTACCGTTCGGAAGATCGATATTCCTCCCACCCTTTTAATGCCCGAAGTGACCTGAAGGGAAGACATGCTTATAATTGTAATCATGTAGTCCCGGCGAATCATGTGTTTGTTTGTTACGATTTAATTTAAAAAATTCTCGACCGATTTTAAAAATTCATTCACCAATAGAAAGCTACATTCATCGAGTAACCTAGGCTATATTTTGTATAGTACATCTACATTGCACCCGTGCGAATCCGGGGCATGTTACTATTAAAAACTAAATTACATTATGTCCTCCATAGAAGGCAACTTCCTCAGCGTGAGCGATCAGCCTAGAATGCACGTGACGCAGGTTTGCCTTCATTCTTGCTTCTTCACCCGCCAGGGCACCGAACCTTGGACTCAGCAGTCGTAGCAGCTGACCTGTCAGGCATATCACTACTGTGGCTATGCCAGGTCCTGAAAATGTGCAAAAAAATGTTTAGAGGTTAGTTAAAGGAATTACTCAAATCGTTTCTGTTTGCTAATTTTAATACATAATCCAAACCCTCAATTATCCGAACGATGACTAAATTTATCCAAAAGCTCAATTATCCGAACGTGAACAATGTATGTACTGTTTTTATGTAGAAAGATTTTGTCTATAATCTCGTGCCAAAAAACGTTTCGAATATCCGAACTTTTGTGCATCCAACCTAGTATCGATCCCAAATTGGTTCTATCCGAACCAATAGGTTCTACTGTCCTGGTTGAATAATAATTCTACCACAAGAATTGTGTATTACTTGGGGTTTTTTTTTATCCACAATATCTATATAAATTTCAAATCGCACATACCAATAGCTAATTGGGAAATCTACATTGAAACCAGTGCTTCGATTTTCTTCGAGTCTGACTTATTTTTTTTGACGTGTGGTTCTTTCGTGAACGATGTCGCTGAGATATGGATACCATCAAATTAGCTATGCCATCCTAATTGTATTTTTATTTTATTTTATTCAGCAACACAAACACACATAACAATACATTAACTTACAATAAAAGTATTTAACTCATTGTTAGCGCCCGTAGTGTTGACAAAGTGTTCATTGAAAAATAACTAAACGTATAACTATGATGATATAAAACTTAAAAAGAAAAAAATATAAAACTAACGGCCTTATTAATAAACGTATTATAAGCTTGATATAGTTAAAATATGTTTTGTTTCTTTCGTTCTGTAGTCTTTTAATATTCGATAGAGCGAGACAAAACATATTTTAACGATATCAAGCTTATAATACGTTTATTAATAAGGCCGTAAGACTACATTTGTCGCGCAGTAGTATACTACTCCCCACGATATCCAGTTCGGAGTGTCCTTCGCATAATCTGTTATATTGAGTGCAGATTCAATTCAAAGCAGGGACTGAAACCGGTCAATTTTATCTTCCAAAATACGTGTCTGTCTGAGATACCATGATATTAGTTTTAAAGAGTAATAAACACTAAACTTACCACAGTAATTTTTTTCAATAAATATGAATAAAAACGAAAGAATATTAACAAAAACCTTTACTATACCGGTATAACTCCCATCGTAAATTAACCGGTATTCAGTCCCTGATTCAAAGTACTAAAATTTGCTCTTTGTGTATGCTGTATGCTGATCAATCTGACTTAGTGTTTGTAAAATTACACACTGACACACAGTCATATAATCTATATATATAAAAGAGATTTCCACCTATATAGTCACTCATCACGATATCTCTGGAACCATAAGGCGTAGCGACTTGAAATATGGTAGGAATATTCCTTTCGCCGAGTAGAGGTCAGCTAAGAACGGATTTTACGAAATTCAACCCACAAGGGGGGTTGCGGGGGCAATTGCTAGTACACATATATAGAGCTACCACAAAGTTTATATATACCCTGTCTCTGGCGCACCACGTCAGTATCACGAGAGCCGTGAGCGAGAGTGGACGCGTTGTGTGCGTGCCGAGCCTGTGACACCATGCTGTTGGACTCAAACAGCAAACACTACACTGACGATAGAAGAATCTCACCTAAGAATATGTTTCCCTTCATCTTGCTCGAGTAGCTGGCGAGCGTTAGTACGATGAGCAGGAGGTCGAAGCACGGCTTCGTGAGGGAGCTGTACAGGTGCGCCACAGACTGAGCGAACACTGACACGTCTTCTGTTAATCTGTTATAAGAAGAATTATTTTAATACAGCATTTTTTTTATATATTTGAATAGTATTTTGCAATAAAGTACTGTTTCTCCAGCAGTTGCATGGGGACCACTGAAAATCAGTGCTGTGTCCATCATGACCACAGCTTATGCTGAGTAGAGTCCTATTTGACACCGCATTGCAGCATTTATTTTAAAAATTATATTACATATTAAAACCAGTTATTTTCATTTTTTTTTAATTTGTAAGGTATGTATGTAATTTTTTTTTTGCGTGTGTGTGTGTCAAATAAAGGATATTATTATTTAGATTATGTTATTGTTATTATTCCGTGATCTCTCCCTACCCCAATGAAAGGAGGCGTGATGTATACGTATGTATGTATGTATGTAATATGTATGTATTTGTTAAAGTAGTTTGCAGGGATCGAAACATGTGGAGTTCTGTGATCTCTGCCTACCGCAACGGGAAAGGCGTGCTGTACATATTTAAATCCAGCACTTTAAATACTTCAACCCGGACATATTTATCCTTACACAGCAATGCTTATAATTTTCCAAAGTGACATTCAATGAAATGGATATATCGCAATTATGGTGCTAAAATCCAATATATATGAAATTTTAAATTTTGAGTTAAATTCAATTTCAAACACCTGGGATCTAATAATTAAAAATCTAAAACCAAGTCAAACATACAAGAGGACACTATTAATCAATATTACCATAATATAGAAAATTACAGGTAATACTAACTCCGTAGGAATAGAATGGAGTTAATATGTCAATTTTGTGATATTACAAATCAGACAGCTGTCACCTTTCAGTCTGCCCGTTACCACGGTTGCAGAAAAGCATCCGAAATGTCATATAAATAATAATTAATCACGTTTTAATCCAGTAGAAAGTATTACATTTAAATGTGTGATACTCGCGTTAAAAAGTAACAATATTAACTCCAATTGAGTCGTATAGAATCAATGGCGGCTATCTGACTTATGACTGATTGTTAGCAATTTAAAAAATAAAACGTTTTTCTCCTTTATTTTTGTATTAGGTATCATTCATTGCATGTTTAAGGTATCTATTAATATTAATAATTAAAGATAAAACCAAATATATATAAAAAAACATAACAGTCTAAACGACAAGAACTTATTTTATTTTGGTAGATTGCCAGACCAAAAATGTCAGATAGTCTTTGATTCTATACGACTCAATTATGAATGCTCTAAGGTCAAGGCCACTTACCTATGATCAGCGTTTTCTATTCTAGCGTCCAAGTTAGCCACTCTGTAGTAAGTTTGGTTCTTGAAGTAAAGCTCATACGCGTGGTTCACGAGTCTAGTTCTGAACGCTAGAGCCAATCTGCCCTCCAGATATCGTATCATAGAGTTAATGAATGTCGCTGGAACGGCAATGCCGAACCATTGGAGAAGTAATGCGGCGAACGATCGCATATCTTTTTGGACTATGTGTTTAACTGAAAAAAAAAACGATTACAATCAGTTTTTAGTAACAGTTTTTTGATATATTTATAATTTTCGCACGTCTTCCCCACGTCTGGTAACTTCGGGCATTGATTGGGTGGGAGGAATAACGAAATTACGACCGGGTAACGAACCATCGTTCATAGATAATTCTATCTATTATTATAAATATATATCTATTATTAGTTATTCAACCGTGAAGTGCATATTGCGCGTTTCGATTTCAGTCTATGGATTTCCGAATGCTCGAAGTAAAAAGTAGGTCGACAGCGCATCATTGACTGATGTTCCGTGGCTGAGGACCTACCATCAAGTGAAGCTCATGCTCATCTGTCGATATCTAACATAATAAAAACTCCCCGGTGTGTGGGAAACTCAGAGATTTTGAACTATTTGAACAGTAAATACTAGTCGTGTAATTAAGTATAATTAGCCATCTGCACCTAATTAAACTGGTGATAATAATAATAAAAAAGCAGATAAATATCTCTAAACGACAGAAAGTGAAGTCGAATGCCTTGCAATAGAATTGCAGCTGAAACTTTCTCTTCACTGGTTCTACGACCTAGGCTATTAACATTTTGACCGCTTGTGTCGGTTTTATGCGACAAATGTTTCCGTGTCCCTACCGCCCGTGTCGTATTTGTGCGACAGAGAACATTCGAACTTTTTCTTTTCTAATTTTGTTCTATGAACTGCGTGGTACAACTAAAACGATTATTCAATAGTTCGTAGTCGGGCGCTAGGGGCAATTGATATTACGCCTAAAAGGTTTAAGACGGAGGATGTGGGAAAGCTCATAATATGGCTGAGACTTATGTACATTTCAATAATAAACTTAGTTTCACTTAAATTTACGTAACGAATATCAAATACGATTACTATTCTTCTCAACAATGGGGTATTTCTAATGTACATTTTTTGTTAAAATATTAGATGACTATTTTGCGGGGTATTACCTTATGTCCCGCAAATTACAATGAAACCATAATATAAAATGCTCTCAATGAAACAATTTACAATAGAATAAATTATTTTTCACACATTCAACAATTTGGAATCTGTGGGAAAAAAATATTTTGTTTAAAATGATATAATAATAGGTATCTACTTAATACTTATCTATAAGGAGACGAAAAGCAGTTTATTTTACCGAAATAATAACTTTTTAAGCGTTGGAAAAACCTTATATAAATTGGTTTATTGATCCATATCACAAGACTTTCAGCACTACACAATATGACTGAGCGAATTTATTGTTATATATTTTCTTACAAGTTTATAACATGCCAGGACGAGTGTAAGATATTTTTTATATTAGAGTAGGCAATCTTGAGGATGCTTTGCCGGCCTTTAAGGTGAGAGTAGGCTCGTTTCTTGAAGGTTCCCAAGTCGTATGGGTTCGGAAAAACCGCCGGCGAGAGCTGATACCACGGAGTGGTTATGTGAATCGCACAGTTGTTGATCGCCAGTCATCGAGGTGGTGAGGGTAGAATTTAACGTTCTGACGCGATGACCGATAAAGATTTTTTTAAATGTTAAATATCGACATCAGTCAATGATGCGCTGTCAACCTAATTTTTACTTCGAGCATTCAGAAATCCATAGACTCAAATCGAAACGGGTTTGCCCTCTATGAATGGTGGTTCGTTAACCGGTCGGAATTTCGATATTCCTCCCACCCGTTCAACGAAAACAGAAAATTTACAGAAAATTATTAACAAGTCGTCCCGGTGGGATTCGAACCCACGACTCGAACGACGACACGGGAATACATAGATTCTCAAATATAACGCTATAACGTATGAGCAGTAAGTTCGATTGCTTTTATCAATGAAAATATAATTCATAACCTACCAATAGAACCTTCCAGCGACGCCACATATATGGAGAGGAATGTTCTAGAGAACAAGCACAGTGTATGCACACTGAGTAGCGCCACCTCGTGGCTGCGGAACCCTGGTACCATGATCTTGGCGAGGGACATCAGCTGTCTGAGGAACTCTATGTTTAGACCTGGGACGTGCTCTTCTATCGATTGGGTCTCATCGGCATCCTCCTGAAAAAGGTCAAATTGGAATTAAAGGCCTAGTCTTTAGGTGGAAATTCAGGGTAACGGTAAAAAATGACTTCCTTCAACGTTCTTTTTTTAAATTTTTTTGTCAGTAATAACAGAGTATCTCTTTAGGTTAGTGTTATTCAATAAGAGTATAATTTTCACCACGTTCCAATTTTATATAATCTATATATATATAAGCAACTTTTTTTTTCTTTGTTATCGATAAACTTGAAAACTACTGGACCGATCGGCATGATACCATGACCATTCGACGCGGAATTAATTGTAGAAGGTTTTAGGCTATTCATTTTTTGAATTCCATCAACCCTTTACCATTTTTTTTCAAATTTATGTGGATAGTTCATATTCGTCTATCCTTTACAATTCGCCCAGCGAAGCGGGCGGGCGGGGACGGCTAGTCAATTATAATAATAATGAGGCAGCGAATTTGGGATCCGTACTGGGTCATGGGTGCTAGTAACCTATGCTACGCCACTGGTTAAATGGACACCATCTTATATTGTTTAGGTACTTACAATGTTCTGTTTATTGTCAGTGTCGACATCCCCTCGACACAGGGCGCACTGTTCCGCGCCACAGTGCCCCCCACAGGTTTGCGTCTCAGCACTACCATTTTCCACTGAGTGTAGCTTGCCATTTTTCGCAACCTGAAAATGTTTTCAAATAATTTTTAGTACGGTATATTATATACCATATTAAATTCATATTGTAATCAAAATCAAATGTTAATCTTATGGATTGCGTCGCGTCTTTTTTCAGTAAAAATCACGCAACATTGCTACTTTTACAAAATACGTATAATGTGTGTTTTCGAGAAAGCATTTCGATATTAGCTACACACTATCGAATGGTGTAATAACACAGCGTCTGTGTTCTTTTTTTTTCAAAATCAACGGGTTCGATTCCTAACTAGGAAAATCGATTTTTCAAAAATCCGATGTTGCAGTTTTATTAGTTTTCATTAAAATTTTCTTAGTATCGGATTCTGCCATGCATACCCATTTAAAAAATTCCTCCTGTATATTATATTATTTAAATAAGGGCATTGTTAGGTACGGATAGGATATAAGAGATCAAAACGATTTGAAGTTTATCATAACATAAATGTTTTTTTAGTTTTCATGAAAATTCTCTTAGTTTTGAATTGTTAGTTGGCCATGCATGTATAGTATCTATATATATATAAAAGAAAGTTGTGTTAGTTACACCATTTATAACTCAAGAACAGTTGCACTGATTTCAATGACCTCTTTTTTGTTGGATTCGTCTATATCCCGAATAAGATAATAGCTATTAAAATATTGGAAAAATTAAGGAAAAAATTATATGCAGAAAATTAATTAGGTTCGGAACTCCGCCATCTTGACAGCTCACGTCATGCATGCTTAGCTTTTTTGGAATAACAGAT
The DNA here is from genome assembly GCA_905404175.1 of Anthocharis cardamines. Classification (NCBI taxonomy): domain Eukaryota; kingdom Metazoa; phylum Arthropoda; class Insecta; order Lepidoptera; family Pieridae; genus Anthocharis; species Anthocharis cardamines. The sequence continues at coordinate 5,215,601 of FR989975.1, forward strand.
GTCCACTGCAAATCAGTGACATATTAGACAATTATATAAAAAAGTGGGCAAATGGGCATATTCAAATCTAAGAATAATTGTATAATTTCGAAGCCAGCATTGTGGCAGATCAACGTCTGCCGGGCCCACTAGTATAATATAAATAAAGGCTTTGTTAGGTACGGAACATAGAGATCAAAACGACATGAAGTTTATCTTTGCATAAATTAAGCTATAAAAAATAAATAAATTATAACACCAGAGAAAAAAATATATACACGTGCGTTTAAATTTCTGTTCACCAGAGCGAAACCACAGACTCGCATTAGCCTTGCATATAACAACCATTGCGTAATGTTTATGATTTAAATGCAAACCTTAGAGGTTAAGATGATATTTTAATCTATATATTTCTTTCATCTGCAGCTGTTAGACGGTGCCTGCTATGCTAATATTAATAATTATTATCCTTGCAAAATATGAGAATATGAATAATTTTTAGTGGTTTGTATATTTAAAATTTATTCGTAAATTATAACATTTTTTGTTTCAAAATTACTCATTTGACACATCTTACCCTAATTTCACACTTATATAGTTTGAAAAAAAAAAAGAACTCATTACTATAAAACTCCAACCCGAAACTTTTAAAGCCAATTATTTCTTCAAAAATTAAACAGGACTCACAACCTTTTGTAGAAGAAAAAGATTTTGTTTTTGCGACAAGTAGTTCAGGGGTTCGTTTTTTTCCTTATTTGGTAATGATAAGTGCTGATCAATACAAACGTTAGGCCGAAGTATGGCCGCTCATTGACAGTGTAAAGCCTCCAAGGTTCATATATTCAACTAACGGGTGACCTTAGTAAATAATTAATATACATAATATAGCAATTTTGTTTATTTGTCGAAAACTTTATAATTTATTTTGGCATATAATTATCGTAGCAATATTTATCTATGGAATTCATTTAATTGAATATATGAAGCTCAAAGAGAGAAATGAATAATACTTATTGTTGTTGGATTTTAGACGTAATTATAAATTCAAAACAGAGAGGCAAAACATTGTGTCATTTCAAGGAGTTTCATTTATAATAATTATTATTCACTTCTCAACAATAAAGTTCCTAATTTATGAGTATAATATAAACATTTCATGCATTATTATTTCAGTAGGGTTTATTTTGATTGCGAGATAGATCGTATTATATTATTTTACTAATACTTAGTCTAATTTACTCTCCATTCTATGAACGATTGCTATTGCAAAAGACAATCTAATGTACCTTTAAACACATAGAAATTCTGTAAAGGATACTCGTAAGGTATAATAAATTTTTAATAAAAAAGTAAAAGAGAGGCTGAAATGAATCATACAGCGCGAAATATTCATAGAATAAGATAAACACGCGCGTATTTGTTTATTTACATAGCTGTAAACTAAAATGAGTAACTTCAAGGGGCATACATATATGTATGTCGAGAGTGATCGACCTAGTCGAACATACCTCGATGATCGGAGATGTTCTTCAAAAGGTCAAAAGTACTCGAAAACGACGAGCGTGTATGAAAGCATTGATGAAAGTGGAAGAAGCGAAAGTGGTATGCAAGGATCGGAGCATATGGAATTCCGTGATCTCTGCCTACCCCGATGGGAGAGGCGTGATGTATAAGTAATATGTACTATGCGATTAAAATAAGAATAAGAACGTCAATGACCTCTAACTGTCAAATGTCACTTGAAAATTACGGTTTTCAAAAAAAAAAATATTTGCAAATCTACGCTTTATTTTACTTTGTTTAACTGAGTCTTACTTAAATCAAATTAAAAAAAACCGTTATTGCTTTACGTAAATTAGCTAAATATAATATTTAATTAAATTCATGAAGAGTTTTTTTAAACCATCCTTTTTTCTTTCTTATTTTCTTTGTTGACAAGAATTCGTGTGAAAGTGAAGAGAACGCATGGTGCAAAGAACCAGAAGCTATGATGAAATTATTTTAAAAAATAGGAAAGAGAACGCCAGTTGCCATCTTTAGTAGTTGGTGTGCTTTGTCATGCAACTGAAAGCATCTTCTTGTTGACTGATAATGTTTATTTTGTTAATTCTGTTTTATTCGCTCAAGATTTGTAAATAAATTTTATTTTTAAAAAATCTTGTTTTCCTCACCCTACCTAACTGGTTTCAATTGACAGCTATGGCGTCACAATATGGCGCAAAGTCGATCCTATTCTTATTTGAATCGCATAGTATGGTTAAGTAATGTCACCCTCCGACTAGCCAAGCTCACCTTATAATTATTATTATTATTGTTGCACGGTGGAGCCTGTTTCTTTTCCCTCGTTCCGTAGACAGCGCACGCGGCGAGCGCTACCCCAACACCGACGCCCACGGCGATGGTCGGTTGAACTCTGAACGCTTGTTCGCGGATTTTCGTCAATATCGCCGGCATTTTGATTTCCTTATCTCAATAGATTCTTCGCTTGTGAGTGAAATATATTGAACTTCATAAAATCTTCGAGATCATTTACGTAACAACGACGCTATAGTATTATGTTGTGTTTACTGGCTGATATAATTGTATATGGTCCATGTTTCTGTAACAAACATTAGTAACATTAGTAAAAAAAACCGTATCATTGTCATCTGAAAATAATATAAACGTAAATGCCGTATAAAATGCATTCCCGTGTCACCTATTGGGGCATCGGGCAGCCTAGTGTCTGTTCCACAAATCTTTACAGGCAAGGAGGTGATCAGCCTTCTGTGCCCTGCCCGACCGATTTTTTTTTATCTTGTTTCCCCGGGATTGGAACCCAGGAACTCCGGTGCTAAAAGCGTCGCGCTTATCATTGAGCCACGGAGGCGGTCAAGCAACGTTTTGCTTAGTCTTAATTGTAACCAAAGTTGTCCAGCATAAAAATAATGTTTCAATCAAATTCATAAAGTTGAACTAATAGCATAATATTATTATATATTATTATTTACATTTTGTTGATGCGAGATAACCCTAATAACTGGACAAGTCCGTAGTTCAAATGTATATCTATATCCTGCATAATGACCTAAGTACAACAACATACATAATATATATAATATATAACAACTAAGATAAGTACATAACTAAATAACTAATTATTGATTTATGATGATTGTTTTCTAATCGATTATTGCATTGTGATTTTCCTTTTTTGATTAATGATATAAATCTCACAATCATTTATATTCAACTGTCTCGTATCGTGTACAAACACCCTTTTTCCTTCAGTCCAGTCGCCTTGAAATTCATTACGCGGGGATTTTTGGGGTCGCTGATGACGAATTTTAGCTCCAAATTTAAAAATTCAAGATGGCGGATAAAAAATCGCGAAACGGTGCAAATATATAATCTTGGATTTTTCCGGTCGCTGATTATAATTATGCATGCCTTATCAAATCTCCAAAATTCAACATAACGTATCCAATATGGCATTATGAAATTTGAAAAATAAGAAAATGTCAATCCGGTGACTTGGTAGGTTCATCATTTCGTATTTATAGTTAGGTTTGCGAAATTTATTATAACAGAAATAATATTCGACTCGACTCCGTAAACCAGTGCTTATTTAGCGTTCAAGCTTTAGAAAGGTGTGTTATTTAATTATTATATTTTATTTTTTTCTCGTTTTTTAAAAAAAAATAATGTCTTAAACCTTATTCAGCGTAAAAAAGATAAAAAAGATGGCACTCTGTCACCATGGCAAGGGTTAAAAAAGCCGAAGGTAATTTCCTTATTGTCAGAAGTTACTCATGAAGTCATTAGTTAACCTTAACGACGTAAGTTTTCATATCCATATTTGGACGATGATAATCAATACAGTGTCAACAGTGGCGTAGCTAAGTGGATAAGGGCCCCGGTGCGAGAGAAAAAATCGCAATCCCCCGGGCTATATTTCTTCAGCAGCTGCACATAATTAATTATGGGTATCATTTAAGCTACATATCACCAATTTAATTAGTTTTGTGTTTCTTAAATAATAGGGTTTGTCCTCAAAATAGTAGATCTGTCACCAAAATGTAGTCACCAAACAATGCAAAATCAGTTCCACAATAAATCACCTAAAATCCTGAGATATAAGGTCTAGTACCAAATAAATGTTTTTGTATGTATTATAATAGGTGTGTCCTAATAAGTATTTAAGCAAACTAATTTAAAGAGATCACCAATAAATCATATTATGTTACTAGAAAATGGAGAAGACTCTAAAACGGAGAATAGGAATCGGTTCTGGCGCGGTGGTCACTATACCAACATAACCTAACCTAGATGGTGGTTCCTTGTAGCCAAGTTATTTGGTGACAGATCTACCATTCTGAGCACAGAGCTATTATTTAAGGCGATACAATCAAAAAAACGCTCTTTTTTGGCGAAATATTTCTGAATGAATGCTTTGGTTACAGATCTAGTTTTTTAATATGTTATTTTTGATTATATTACTAATTGTATGACTAAAGCCAAAACACAATTAAAGTCAATTTTCTCGATAGAAAAAATTTTCAAAGTAGACCCTTACGCAATTATTTTTTTAATTCTACTGCAAAACGGTGCTATATCGGAACGAAATTTTTTGTTCCTTAGAATTGTATTCTAATATAAAAGTGAATCATTAGAAAATATTGTTATATTATTTCTTAATATTCACACAAATTGAAGAAACGTCATATGGCGCTTATATTGTTTAATTCTGGGATGCGCGTGAACTTGCTATCCCTTTTACTCGGTTACGATTTATAATTACTTTTCCTTTTTGCCATCGCTCATTCAGTCTGCCGTGATCTTTGATGAGGAAGGACGTGTACTCGTTATTCCCAGTTCACATTATCATAACGTAAATTTCGCTGTATTATAATCTATACTAATATTATAAAGAAGAAAGATTTGTATATTATGAATAAACTCAAAAACTACTGGACCGATTTTAAAAAATATTTCACCAATGGAAAGCTACATAATCAGCGAGTAACATATTTTTTATATATAGTACATCTACATTGCACCTGTGTGAAGCCGGGGCGCGTTGCTAGTATATAATATTTTGTTATAATTAACATTCATTTTTATGTTTATTATAATAATAGTGTATATATTTAGTAAGTTTGTAACATGGACAACAAACAGAACTAAAGGAATTGTAGTAAACGTAAATGTCTGAACCAAAGAGATGCATATCAGAAAAATAATAAAATAAGTACATATATGTATTTTTTTTTAAATCAAACAAAAATTATTACTAAAGCGTAAACTAAAATTACAGAGAAAATACATCTTGTCAACTTGACCGTATCCAGTCTAGTCAAAGTGAACAAAGTGTAATGGAGGCGCCGTTACTTATAAATTTAGCTTCTGTTCCAGACTTTGAAATTAGTTAAGATTGATTTTAAACTTACATTATTTTCTTGTGTCACTTGCAAAAATTATAAATAAAATCTACCAATAGATAAAGGTGAGGGACTTTTGATATGTGTCTGCCTGTTATTTAACATACATAATTATATTTATATATTTAAGTATGTATAAATGTATGTATGTAGGTGTGTATGAAAGTATGCAGGTAGGTATGTATGTATGTATGTAATAAAGATAATACTAGCAAAACGCCCCGGCTTCGCACGGGTGCAATGTAGATGAAAAAAGCAAAGCCTTTGTTACTTACTGATAATATAGCATTATATTGGTGAAAGAATTTTTAAAATTTGCTCGATGCGCTGCGTGGAGCACCGGCGCGATGGCGTGTATTTTTTGTTTATATTGATATTTTTAATTTCGTAATATCTTTTGAATGGAATGTCCGATTTCAATATTTCAAAAAGTAAGCAACAGGAATTGAAACAGTCTTAAATACGAATTTATTAGGATAAGAATTAATACAAAGTTATGGATAGCATGGTCTGATTTTGATCGGCATTTCTATCAACTTTTAAAATGTAAAATGTAGTTGTAGTAACATAACTACAATAGTTAGACATAATATGATCTCGCGAATTTTTTTGTAAATATTTATATATTCTATAATACTGTAGAACTTTCTTTTGTTCTATCATCAATACTTTCCGCAGCGCATGCGACGAACAATATTTTTTATCAAATTTTTTCACACCTCAGGTTGGTTTTAGTAGGAATTTCTAAGGATCTCTATTTTTTTTCTAATAATAGATATAGCCTATGTTACTCAGCGATAATGTAGTTAGTGAAAGAAATTTTGATCGGTCCAGTAGTTTTTAAGTTTATTCTATACATACAAAAATACAAGTCTTTCCTCTTTATAATATTAGTATAGAAAAAAAGTCATAGATACAATTTATTTTGTCATAAATTATAATACTTTCACTAGTTGATTGAAGTATGCGATAGGAAATTTTTCAGACCCAAATAAATTCATAGCTGATGATGAAAGTAGTACTTATGCGACAATTATAGAATCTCGGGCATATGCATCATAAATAGTTGAAAAAATTAGCAGCAGAAATCTTATTTTCCGTTTTTGTTGAAATCTAAAGTTTTAAATATGGAAAATAGAAGACGCCTGCACTTCGCAGCTCTGCTTTTCAATGTGGTCACATCGAAGGCTCCCACGTATTTATATAAAAAGCTGAACTGGTTGAGTGATACGTACACCTTGTACCACACCAGAGCGGCCCTATACGGTCTCCTGTCTTTTAGTCGGCATCACACTGCTGCTTTCAGGGGCAGTTTTAGTTATAACGCAACTAAGTGCTGGAATAATATACCACCACCCTTTAAAGCTTCTTTGTCATTAATTACGTTTAAATTAAAAATGAAAGGATATCTTTTTAATGAACAATGAAGCCAGTATTCCAGCCTTAGTTGTTGAACACAACACACACTCTTTGAACAGGAGACTAGGAGCCTTTTGTTTGTTTTATTTTTTATTGTTTTTTGTTTGTTTTATCATCACTTTTTATAAACCATATGTCTTTACTTGTTTTTAAATTTAATTTAGTTGTAGTTTAATAACATAATTTTAATTCTATTAGGCGAGGTGTCAAACTTGAGGTAGTGTGTCACGTGGGGCTACAGAAGATCAGCGTTGCAACACATCTGTGTTGGAACACATGCTGAGTGGCTCTCTTTTTAGATACCACACATACAATTTTTTTTTTTAATTTTGTTTTCAATTTCTTTTTATTTGTGTGTGTATTTTAAATAAATGTTTTTTCTTCTTATTTTAAGGAATTTTTGTACAGAAATGCAACTCTTAAAAACAAACACAAAATATTCGAAAACAGAAAGGTAAATTAATATCCAATAGTAAGATTATAAGTGGACGAAAATATACAGCATAATTTGTAAAACACCAGCAACCTCGCAGGACTAAATAACATTTTTTTTTGAAAATTCGTTAGATTTTACTTTCATAAAAAAAAAATATTAATAATGTTGTATGAGATTCACTTTTATTTAATAAATACTCATACTACTATACAAATATTTAGTGTGTAATTATCACTTATCACATACACTACCACAACCGTGATTTCTTATATTGTGAAGTTCTGAAAAACTTTTTTACTTTTTGTATAAAGCCAAAAAATAACGTTTTGAGAAATATCCACAAGATAAAAACAAACTTTCATATTAATACTGCTACTACGAACTACTACTACTACGAACAGTATAATTTTTATAACAACAGTAATTGTTTACAAACGTTTACAAACGTCATATAAAATATAACAATAATATTTATTAGAAAATGTATCAGTTACAATAACCACCTCCACGGTTTCTATGTTCTAGTAACCGCGCGAGTACGTTGTCGCGAAGTTCGCTAGCGGGGGTGCTCCCCAACCGCAGCGGCTTAGCCACGCCTTTAATGAAACAATTTATTTTGGATGTAGGCCCTTAAGTAACAAAACTGTTATTATAAGAACGAAGTTTATATTCATGTAATGCAATATAATTTTATTGGTTATCGATCTCTTATTTTACACATATATTAACATTAATTTGATAATTCATACCTGGGAACAATTTTTGTTTATCTGAGAACGAAAATATTTCGTGGCGATAGATCTATTTATTAGGTGATACAACTTGATGACAAATATAAATTTTGGTGATAGAAAATATAGTTCCCATTAATTATTTGCAAATTATTACTAATCAAGGACGCTCGGCGCTTCCAGTGTTATAAATTCTCATTAAAAATCTTAAAAACAAATACAGAGCAGGCTTGAATTTCTAGCTTCAAGAGCTGCCTCCACCTCTTTCCAAAGCTCAGGGGGCCCTCTCAGCTTCGGGGCCCTGGTGCACTGCACCACTTTGCCACATGATAGCTACGCCACTGAGTGTCAACCCACATGGTTGCCATTTTGAGAAAATGGAGTTTGAAGTTTTAATTAGGTTTTATTGAATTTCTCTTTAAAAGCAACAGAAATAATAGATTTGTTTGTAATTATTATTATTACACTAAATGTATATAGATTGTCTTCGTAGAAACCAAAGTAATAGAATTAAGTGCATTATTGTTAAATATTCTAAGCATGTTAGGGTTTCGTGCCTAACAGTTTTTTTTCAATATTTTTGCTATTAAATCGATTTAAATGATATATAACTCTTAAGCTCATAAGAAAGCAATTGGTATCAAAATTTATATTTTTATTATTATTATTACTGTATTGCTTATCAGCATCCATTTATACTGATAAAAAATGCAAAAGTGTCTGTCTGTATCGTATACACGGCTAAACGATTGATGTGAATTTAATGATACACCAAAATTACAATTCAGAGAAAAAAATCGCAATTTATCATGTGTACTTAAAAACAGTGTTATTCACGCAATTATTTTTGCCGTGGTCTTTGGCACGTTGGGTAATAACCTACCATCCGTTATGTCACGGGTTCGAATCCCACCGGGATGACGTGTTTATAATTTTCTATATTAACATTTTTTCTGTGTTTAGTACATCTACGTTGCATCCGTGCGAAGCCAAGGTGGATTAGTGTATTATATTTATGTAATCTATGATCGCTAGTATATCTATACTAATACTAATAATAATATTATAAAGAGGAAAGATTTGTATTTTTGTATGTTATGAATAAACTCAAAAACTACTGGACCGATTTTGAAAATTCTTTCACCAATAGAAGGCTACATTATCAGCGAGTAACATAGGCTATGTTATGTGTATAGTACATCTACATTGCACCCGTGTGAAGCCGGGGCGCGTTGCTAGTTATATATATTTTACACTAGACCAACAAACGTGTAGTCTCAATACTTGGCAAGCAGACAGTTTTTTTACACGTACATGATTGATGTACTCGTAGCTTAAACAATCTATCCTCGTCTCAAAATCTTTGATTATTTAATATAAATAATCTAAGCTCAAAATATACAAAAAAAAAAAACATTGCTTCGTGTTGGCTTCAAGTTTTTGTAATTCCAACAGATACGAAGTGCTATTGTGAATTATAATGTCGTTAGGAAAAAAATAATTAGCAGCTCTCGTGAATACAAAAGATATCATTGACGTATGAATTTATAATAGAAGAAATAACTATTGCTAAGCGACAACCGAACAACTTACAGCCATCTAATCAGTTTTAACATTCAAGTAGTGTTTTTATTGTTTGACGTGACGTGAACAGAGCGATCTAAAATTTCTTAGTTATTGTCTATCTTCTAATATAAAATTCTCGTGTCACAATGTTCGTTCCCATACTCCTCCGAATCGGCTCGACCGATTCTTATGAAATTTTTATGCATATTCAGTAAGTCTGAGAATCGGCTACTATCTATTTTTCATACCCCTAAGTGATAAGGGTTAAAAAAAATGAAATTTTTGGACGAAATTTTTTGTTTTATTTTTTTATAATGTGGCATTAAAAATACATACAACCCTAAATTTTTACTTTTTTCACCAACCCCTGCTTTTTAGAAATTATTTACATGGCAAATCAACGTTTGCCGGGTCGGCTAGTATTCATATAAATTTATCTTAATTCAATGAATGTTTAGATTCGGATTATATTACAGTAGAATATATTTTCGCGCTTCACTATTTCTACCAAAGGTGTCAAAAGACACCTTTTTATATTTTCATTCAAATTCAAGTTTCGATTTTTCGTATAATAATTGTAAAATGTATTTAGGGGAATAATTTTCCTTATATACAAACGCAAAGGTGTCAAACACCTTTTGGTCGAAAAATAGCTACACAAAATCGTGGTCGAAATAGTGTAATTTTCCTTATATACAAACGCAAAGGTGTCAAACACCTTTTGGTCGAAAAATAGCATTAATACTATTTACACCACAAAGTCGTGGTGTAAATAGTGTTTATTAATCTGTTTATATTATATAAAAATGGATTTTTGTATAAATGAAATAAATTAAACGCTTAAACTCCAATGAGATTATCGATCACCATGAATATTGGCATGTATGTATATTTTTCATGGATAAAGTTTTTATGCTATTGTAACTCGCCACAAGTCAGCTAGTGTAGTATACAAATAAAGATTCGAAGAGCTTAGTCGTCTATTTATACGAAATAATTACCATCTAGGTACCATGTTGTCCTTTACTAAAAATTTGCTAAGGTTTCGTATCTGCTTCTACGCTAATATACTTTATAGAGGTAATTTTGTTGGTAGAAAATCTTTGAAACAAATCCCTGCCATCAATTTAAAAAAAAACTTTGACTAATGAAGCCCGACACAAGAAGTAAAACAGGCTTTATTGTAATAACATTCGGTTTTTAATTCAAAATTATATTTTCGAAATAATTTCGAATATAGGCTTTTGTCGGGTTTATTTATATACACTGAATACATATTTCTGTTAAGTAAATAAACGTGCGTTTTAATTACGTAGTTGTAAAATTTAAATAAAAAAAAGGTTAAATAAATTTAAAAACAAATCTTGTTACCCGAGTACCTATTACAATTAAAAAAAAAAACACTAAGAAACTTGGAGTATTGACATATGAGTAAGAGAATTAATATGCACGTTATGACAATTAATTATTTAACAACTTTATTGCAGCAAAATACAAAGGACAAATAAAAACATAATTCAATTACAAAAGGCGGTAAAAATAAAAAGTGTGTAGTGCACACGTGAAGTATTAATAATATTATTTATAGGTTATTAAACTAGTCTACACCGGGCATTAATTAACACTAGAAGTAGGTACCGACAGTTGCTATATACCAATTTCTACCAAACCGGTCAAAATGACCGGTCGGTAATATAGTTATTTCAGTGGCGTAGCATGGGAGGGGCGGAGGGCGAGGTCCGCCCCGGGCGGCACTTTGGCGGGGGCGACATTTCACAGGTAACGGTAAAAAAATTATATCCTTGAACGTTTTTTTTCGTAAATTGTTTGTTGTTGTTTGTACTTCAACGTAATGACAGAGTTTCTCTTTAGGTACGTGCAATTCAATAAGAGTAACATTTTTACCATGCTCCAATTTTTGTATAGGTACCTAATCAATTGGAAAAATCAGGGGGCGGCAAATTTGGGATCCGCACCGGGTTACCTATATGCTACGCCACTGAGGTATTTCACATACCTACTTCACTTTCACTATGAGGTACCCAAGTAAATCTCAAAAATAAAAGTGGCTGATCAAAATAATTTATAATTATATGATATGCATAAATTTACAAAAAAATCATAATATTATGTCATATAATTAAATAAAATGAAATTTAAAGATAAAATCTTGTAAACAATTGATAGCTAATACTGGTCATTTTGACCCGTCGGTAGTTCTAGTGTTAATGAATTATATAATACAATTCCACATCCTGTTACAATATCAACGAGTTATCACTGTTCAATTATAGTATATTTTTATTGATAATATGCATATTCGATTCGCTCTTTGTGTTGTTATCTTTAAAACATAATTAACATTATTAAATCTAATTAGATTAGATATTTTGTAATCAACTACAATGTCATTTGTAAATTACATATTTTACACCTAATAATATAATTGGAAAAACATCGTAAGTTTATTGTAATTTTAGCGTTAATTTTTTTTTTAATTTCGGTAGACTTACATCGATTTATACAGCACACTGGCGTTAACACAAATACAGTAAAATAGTAATAAGTACACATTTAAATAAATAAATACTTAAATCATGTGTTACCGCTTATATCAGTGACCAATGCTTGTTTTTTCCCCAATTTATCAGTACAAATATTCCACATGCATACTGAAATTAGCTTTAATATTGAGTAATGTTAACCTACCTTCACAAGGGCACCAGATTATCATATTTCAATAAAAGAAAAGTAGTGATAGTACTACATACATATACATCACGCCTCTTTCCCATTGGGGTAGGCAGAGATGACGGAATTCCATATGCTCCGATCCTTACATACCACTTTCGCTTCTTCCACTTCCATCAATGCCTTCATACTCACTCGTCGGTTTTTGACCTGGCCGCATATTAATTAGCATATCATGAACTTTTGACCTCGATACCCTTATCATCAAAATTTTGTTCAACATAACTATAATATATAACTGTCAATATAAAAGATATAATATAATACTTGACGTTTTTATAAATCTACGTTCGAACAATAGTGTTTTTATCACTTTTAACAACCGTTTAGTCACGCTGTTAAATAAATAGAATAATTAATTATAACCAAAACAAAATGTCTTGCTCTATAAGTCTTTCTTGTATAGAAACTTCCTAAAGTTAAAAATATTGTCCTTTAAAAAGCATAGATAATTGTCGTATAATTTAAGATGTAAGACACAGATTTGAACCTTGCGAAACCTCAGACCTACGTCGAGTGGAAATAATAGATTTTCCTTGACCCTGCGACTCTGTCATACGTCATCTACATAAAATATACCTCGTAATTACCAACATAAATCTTAAAAGCCTTGAACTTAGAGTTCTATGGAAAATACAATTCTCATACTGAATACAATGCTCGGATGTGTACGTCTAATTTCTCCTAATATACTCGTAGCTAGAGCAAAAACGGCAGACGATAAACGAACTCGTGATCAGAACATAAACCTAACACGTTAATTTTTAATTGTTTTTCTGAAAACCATATAACAGGTAAATGATAATATTTATTTTTCAAGAAAAATTAAAATATATTATAATTTTAGCTCATTAAACGTTTTATTACTTCAACAAGTTTTAGGTAGTGTAAAATGTTGGTATTAAAAATCTGCGAATTTTTATTATTAACCTTCATCAATCAAGTATAGCAATAGCGTTTGAAAGATTCGTGACAAAAATTATAATCAAAGCGTTCACAATGATTTATTTAATTTATCCAACTTGATACACCGCAAGTTCCAATCGGAGAATACTAACTAAACATTTGTACTAGGGATGTTGCTTTTATCGGGACTGAATTCGGAATCGGAGTTTTTAAATTTGGTCTGTTGGAACCGGATATAGGCAAAAGAGGGATGTGTAATAAAATCAAATTAAAAACATTATTCATCAATTTCATTCAACGGAGTTTTTAAATTTGGTCTGTTGCAACCGGAATTAGGGGTATAGGCAAAAGAGGGATGTATAATAAAATCAAATTAAAAACATTATTCATCAGTTTCATTCATATCAGTTGAACAAATATTAAACACCTTCCACCACCACAAAATGGGTTGCCAGGTCCCAAAACCGAAAAGCCGGACAAGACCTGACTTTTAGTATAACACGTAAATTTTTTTAAAGTGTTTGCAACAAATGAAAACTCTAATGTTCTGAATTAAATTTAAAAGCCTTACAAAAGCCGGATAGGCCGGAAACGCTACCAAAAAGTACCCGAACTACTACCGGACACCTGGCAACGCTAACCACAAATAAAAAAAAAGATTTTTCTTACATTGAGAACAGTAGTAAATTAAATCAAATGGCACTGTCAGCGGCCACAGCCACCGCTGTGCTTCGATTGAAATTTATCGGGCCCGAAATCAAAATCTCGGGGTAATCTCTGAACCGATTTTAAAAATTAGTTTACCAATAGAAAGATACAATATCAGCGAGTAACATTTTGTTACCGGGGCATGTTATTCAAGATCGGAACGTCATTAAAAAATAATATTGTAAATAAAATAGTTCCAAGAAGGAATAATTTGTATGCAATTTCTTATACAGTAAAATGTGAAACCTTAATTAAAAATATAACATTAATAAGATACAAAACGTCCTATTAATTATAAGTCTTGTTAATAATAGTATTATTGACTGAACAAAAATTAACAAAATACGATTAATATAATACTTTAAAAATCTCAAGATATTTATAGTGTAAGTTAATTTTTATTATATGTACATATATTTATAATCTATGGATTAGACATTTTATTGCGAAAGTTACTTTTTTGTCTCTAATCTATCTTAAATTACGTTTCTGATTTTAGACATCGACAGACGAGTGTAAAGCTCACTTGATGGTATATACTTCTGCCTTAGACTCAATCACTGATGCACTGTAGACTTATATTAACATTGAGCATTTGGAAATTCGTGGGAAATTCACACCGAACTTGCACATCACGGTTTTTCCTTCAATGAACGGTGATTCGTTATCCGGTCGGAATTTCGATATTCCTGCCACTTATTTAATACTCAAAGGTTGTTTTTGTTATCAGAAATTTATAAACATGTTATCCTACCGGGATTCGAACACGCGATCAATCAGAACGCGCCATCGAGCTATAACGTCGAAGCCGAGATATATTGAACCATACAACTACGGTCGCTATAACTGGTTGTTTTTGTAAGCAATATACATAAGTAGATATATTATTTGAATATATACACACCGGCACAATTAGCGGAACAGAAAAAAAAGTGAGACTATGAGATAATAACGCATATATTTGACGAAAATGTAATTAGACACAAAATAACAAATTGCTTAACATCTTTTAACAACGACTTTGAAAAGTCTTCGTTATTTTTTATTGAAAAATAAAGAAATTTGAAATAAGTGAAATTTTTAGATGATTATGAACCATCACAAAAAATAAAAAAAAGTAAGCATTAAATGATTTAACAATAAAATTAAAGCAAAATTAATAACGAGTGTTTCCCCCTCTTGCTCTGATTACGGTTTCCATTCGTCTGGGCATGCTACAGATTATGTTATCGATGATTTCTTGAGGCAACCGCTCCCACTCCTCAAGTAATGCGTTTCCAAGTTCATTCAGATTGTTGAGGGGTGGCATTCTGGATTTAACCCTTCTTTTTAGCCATTCCCAGACATGCTCTATCGGATTCATATCGGGGGAATTTGTCATCGAGGCGAGATGACAGTTTTTTACAACTTGGAGTTCGTAGGAATACGCGATTAATGGCTGTACAAGCTCGAAATGAACTGGAAGACGTTCGAGGAGTACGAGTAAGTGAGCGTACAGTTCGCAGGAGATTTGAAGAAGTAGGTTTAGGGTCGTATATACCTGCCAAAGGCCCAAAACTTGAGAGACGTCACCGCGTAAACCGATTAAGCTATGCGCGAGAACATCGTCATTGGGATTTAAACGAATGGCAGCAGGTTCTCTTTACTGATGAGTGCAGAGTTCTTTTAAAACAGATCGATGGGAGACAGCGAATATGGAGACGCAAAGGAGAACGCCACATACAGTCTAATTATGAACACACAGTGGCTTATGGTGGCGGCTCGATTATGGTTTGGGGAGGGATATGTTTGGGAGCTCGCACGGAGTTAGTGATAGTCACAGGAGGGACCATGACAGCAGATCGATACATCAGAGACATTTTAGAAGAACATGTTGTACCATTTGCCCCATTTATTGGTGACGACTTTATTCTAATGCAAGATAATGCTCGTGCTCATAGTGCACAATCGGTACAGGCATATCTGAGCCACGTAGGTATACCGGTGATGCAGTGGCCAGCAAATTCCCCCGATATGAATCCGATAGAGTATGTCTGGGACTTGCTAAAAAGAAGGGTTAAATCCAGAATGCCACCCCCCAACAATCTGAATGAACTTGGAAACGCATTACTTGAGGAGTGGGAGCGGTTGCCTCAAGAAATCATCGATAACATAATCTGTAGCATGCCCAGACGAATGGAAACCGTAATCAGAGCAAGAGGGGGAAACACTCGTTATTTATTTTGCTTTAATTTTATTGTTAAATCATTTAATGCTTACTTTTTTTATTTTTTGTGATGGTTCATAATCATCTAAAAATTTCACTAATTTCAAATTTCTTTATTTTTCAATAAAAAATAACGAAGACTTTTCAAAGTCGTTGTTAAAAGATGTTATGCAATTTGTTATTTTGTGTCTAATTACATTTTCGTCAAATATATGCGTTATTATCTCATAGTCTCACTTTTTTTTCTGTTCCGCTAATTGTGCCGGTGTGTATATATAAATGTACATAATTAATTTATACATACGCAATAAATAAGTATGCATTTTATTCAAATAAAATGTCAATAAGATGAACAAAATATTAATTTTAATAATGACTTTGTAAAAGTCGTTATATCCGGTTAACACTGTATTCCAAGTTGTATAGATTAGCTGGTAATATTAGGTGACTGATTAAACAAAGGATTTACTACAAGTAGGGTATATAAGATTACAGCCCCAATATAAACATACATATCTCCTCCTTGAATCGGTTAAGTCATGTTCACCGTGATAACCAAATACCTTGACCCTTCCTCAAGGCTGCCCCAACCAGTTCCAATATAGTTTAAATCTGTATATTTCTCCGAAACATGTATTACTATAACTTTGAATACAAGAAAATAAAACTTACGCGCGCTACACTTGCTTCTTTGACATAAGTATAGAACCAGTGGCGGCGTAAGGCGTGGGCGACGTGGGCCACAGCCCTCGGCCTCGCGGCCCAGGGGGCCTCGCGCCTCGAAAATTTATGCATTACATACTTAAAAGCCGCGAACATGCCAAAAAAATTTGCCAAAAAAAGCCATTTTTTGCGCTGGCAGAGGGCCTCGCAAAATGAATCTTGCCCACATAGAATTTAGGTCTTACGCCGCCACTGTATAGAACCATTATCAAAGTTAAGTACTCGTACAAAAGGACAAGTTTAATTAAATAATAAGTACTATATTGATATTTATATCATACTATATTTTAAAACTGGAATATACAATGTGCTACATTAACTTATCGCTATATTCTGTACTAATATTTAAAAAATATTCTGTTAATTATAACTGAATATCCTGTATACCTAATATTTGGTTAGTCTTGATTTCCTACTAAAAAATAACAAATTCCACTCAAAAAAACAGCCAAAATAAAGAGTATTAAGAATGATGTCAGCATATTACGACCAAGGTTCCTTCGAGGAAATTTAGACAGGCAAGAGAACAGGAAAATACCACGTAAGGCTGTGATCCTAAGAGAAGGAAAATATTGATCGTGCGTATTAATATTTGATATCATAAGTTATTGGGTTTAGTATAAGCTTGAAATAGTTGTTGTTTGTCTTCTCGCTCTATCAAATACTAAATGACTTATGAACGAAAGAAACAAATAGGGTTTAGCAAATGCATTCATATACATACATATACCTACATCACGCCTCTTTCCCATCGGGGTAGGCAGAGATCACGGAATTCCATATGCTCCGATCCTTACATACCACTTTCGCTTCTTCCACTTTAATCAATGCTTTCATACACACACGTCGGTTACGAGTAATTTTGACTGTGCCCTTTTGCAGAACGTCCCGATCTGATCTAGGTACGTTCGCCTCGGTCGACCACTCCCGACTCTACCACTCGCACAAAATGCATACAAAAACAAATGCATTCCCCTCGAAAAAACCGCACAGGTACCATAGAATAAAACAAAAATGACGATTTCAGACTATCTTAAAAAGCCTTTTGTATTTTCGAGTTAGTCTAAGTTAATATTGTCTTTTATTATCGCGAGTATCACACATTTAAATAAAATACTGTATACCGGATTAAAACGCGATTTATTATTTATATTGTTTAAATTAAATTAAAGTGTAAATATAAAATTAGAAGCATTTAATATGTAATTTTTATTGACGTTCATAAGTGTACATTGTGTTACCTAAATTAATAAATTATATATAATAGTTGCTGAAAAGCATCCGAAACGTCGGGATAAATAAAAATAATAAATCGCGTTTTAATCCGGTATACAGTATTTTTTTTAATTATTAGTCTAAGTTTACAGCTCTCCTATGGCATAACAAATAAAAACGTTTTAGAATTCAAATAGTCTACGAAATATTCTTCAGAGTGACCTCATGTATATATTATTTCAATTTATTACAATTGTTACAATCAAACACCAATAAATATAAATATCTTTCAATGTATAGTTATTTTACAAAATTCTTGTAAAGCTCTGCCAAGAGACATTTTGCTTTCAGTAAAACAATTGATAATTTAATTGACTTTGAACCTTAATATCTAAAATAGATAACAAAACGGATATTAAATAATCTCGTTAATGATAATGAAAATAATGCTTGTTCTGTATATTTTATTTAACCCAATGTAGGTGATTTGGTTACGCTAAATATCTAAATGAATATATCAAAATACATTATTAAGTTCAAGGTGCGTCTTAGAAGGTCGAAGTTATAATATTATCCAATGCGAAATCAATAAAAACTTTTATTAAATAATAATCGATAAAAAATTAATTTGCATAACTATTCGTCACGACAATAAATACATTTGCAATTCATATTATACGTTAATGTCTGTTTATTTCTGAACTTAATATAATATTATATATTATTTTTAATAATTTTAATACATAAAACTCCATTCCATTTTTTTATTACAACAAGGAACAATTTTTATATTTTGATCTTTTTTCCATATAATATCTTCAGTTAAAAAATATCAGAGACGAATATTACGTATATAAATTAATCGTCCGCGTCCTATACTATATACCTAGGTCATAACTGTCATAAAGTTGACATATTTCTGTGTCTGTTTCACTGATAATTTTTCTTTACAGGCAAATAATTCCGAATGCTCGAAGTAAAAAATATGTGTTTGTCCATAGCTGATGTTCTGTGGCTGAGGTATCACCTACTATCAAGTGAACCTCATGTTTCTCTGTCGATATCTAACATAAAAAGGGAGTAATGAAATGTAACTACCAAGCAGCCGGCCTAGCATGACAGCCACGACAAAATTTTGTCAACCGTTTTCTCGTGTTCTAATCGTAAGAGATAATTCTCTTTATGTCTTCCGGGTCTTACATGAAACTTACACTTAAAACTCGACTTCAAATGTCAAAAGTGGAGAAAGTGGAGCTATAACTTTTCTATCAAAGTTGTAGATGTCGAGATATAATATATCGAGATATCTTATACCTTAGTTTGTCTTTACTCGCCCGCGAGATATCTCTTGATAGTCATGCAAGGCGGACTGCCGGCCTAGCATGACCGCCACGAGATATGTCGCGGACGAGAGAAGACAAATATATCTATTTTTGATATTAAAAGTCGAATTTTAAGTCTAATTGTCATGTTAGACCCGGAAGAAATAAAGAGATAAAACGGTCGACAAAATTTTGTCACGGTTGTCATGCTAGGCCGGCGGGTCACATAGGAGTGCTATAAAGTAAATAAGAATAGTCTTATTTACTTTATATCCCTGAGATCGCTGATCCGAATCTTAACGCAGGCACCACTCAGTCACGGTGGCGATCATTCCCCCTTATGGGCCAATAACCTTGTCCGCATTAACATAGCTCTATGGAGTTATTACTTAATATTAGGAATGTATGTATGTATGAAAATAGGAATACATAACAATCATACCGGTTTCAGATACGGTTTCGTATATGAAATTATTTATCCTTTAGTTCTGCATAGTTTACGGATATTAGATTTTACAATATCGTTCGGGTATTCCGTTACAACATAATCCCACAATAACTGATCAGTTAAAACTAAGTTATGGATACAATAATGCAAGGGACGTGTGCGGCTAGTGTAGCGGCTCGGCTAAAAAATCCTGTCATAAGATGTCAGATTTAGTCCACCCCTATGTGAATTTATTCGAAACTCATAGACGATTTGGGTACGATTACGGATAGATATTTATATCGGAAATCGAAAGTTTTGGTTACGGTTACGAAGCTCCATAACATCATATACATACCTCTATACAAATTTTATAAAGAGGAAAGATTTGTTTGTTTGTTACTTTAACTCAAAAACTACTGGACAGATTTTAAAAATTGTTTCATCATTAGAAAGCTACATTAGCTAGCTACACAAGCTAGCTCTATTTTTTTTCTTTACGTATAATACATCGCATTGCACCCGGTTAAGAAACTGAAAAGAAACTCGTATTTTGTGAAAAATCTTGAATTGTAGACAGGTTGTGCATCAGGAAACACACAGAACAATTATCAAGTCCAACTCGCTCATTAGATATTAAGCATTAACTATTTACGCAATGTTCTAACAACATAATATAATAATAACTATTGTACATAGGAAATTCAATAGGATTATGTAAACACGCCACTTATCGTCAAAACAAAGGAACCGAGACAATGCAATGTTATATTTTAACTTGACAATCCTAAGATCGGTGGCCAGACGCTGTTTTTAAACTTTTGAATCCACATTTCATAACTAAGGATCGATCGATCGTAGATTCGGTATTTCTTTGCTAGTCACTACGGTTGGCGGGTATTATGCAAACAAGTAATACTAACCTAATACTACATAGATTGTCTTTTATTAACGCGAGTATCACACATTTAAATAAAACACTGTATACCGGATTAAAACGCGTTTTATCTATACTAATATTATGAAGAGAAAAGATTTATATTTTTGTATGTTATGAATATAAACTACTCGACAGATTTTAAAAATTCTCTCACCAATAGAAAGCTACATTATCATATATAACGTTAAGAATAATCTTTATATAATCCATAATGTTGTTTCTACAATAAATGTACATATAATTTCGAGATTTTTTTCGATAAATCAAACTAGTAACCCTGATTTTAATCTCTCAAGACTACGCTCAAGTAAATGTTGTTAGTACTTACAAATTCTTTGAATCATATCCATGAGAGAGTTTGTGTCACTTATTTCTTACTACTTTTTACCTTTCACTACACAATTTAGGCCGCGTCATAGTTTAGTTATTTGGTTTAAAAGATTTCTTCGAGTTGTTAAAAAATGGCTTCTTTGTATATTTTTTTTTAATCTTGAAGATGACCCGGCAGATGTTGGCCTGCGCGAATATTGGCTTTAAAATATTAAAAAAAAAACCCTGGAAAAAATCGCAGCCCCACCTACTACTACTACCATCTACCACTAAAGCGGTGAATTGTGAATCTAAATCACCCAGAGACCCACTCAATCATCCTTTTTTTTTTATCAAAATCGGTCCAGTCGTTTTGGACATACAGTGACATAAACTAATATGTATACAGAAGAATTATTATATACTAGCAAAACGCCTCGGCTTTGCACGGGTGCGATGTTGATGTACTATACAAACAAATTAATATATTACTCGCTGATAATGTAGCTTTCTATTGGTGAAAGAATTTTTAAAATCGGTCGAGTTGTTTTTGAGTTAAATCGTAACAAACAAAAAAACTTTCCTCTTTATAAAATTAGTTTAAACATTTATATGCATATAAAGATGTTTGCGCTTAAACCTCAGAAATGGACCGAGATCCTCTTAGGAAATCCTGCATAGTTACTACAACATGAACGTCTATTATAATAATCGACTCAATTACGTGACCTTCTACATAAAAACAATGAATTATCTTTGAGGATGTCACTTTTTATTTTCTCATTGTGTCATACGCTGTTGTGGGATGTAAATACACTGTGAAGTTGGTTAGTATCGTCTAGAATGTACGGTCTACTGTTTCATTATGTCAAACTAGCGGATCCGACAGAAGTTGTCCTGCCAGAATGTTGGCTTCTAGATTTGAATATGCTATTTTCCCACTTTTATTATATGTCATTGATTCGCAGTGGACATCAATTATTATAAACAAGCGTGCGTGACGTGAGCTGTCAATTGCGGAAAATGGCGGAGATTCGAACCTAATTTATTTTCTGCATATATTTTTTATCTAAACTTTTACGATATATTAATAGTTATTCTGTTTTCGAGACATGTACAATAGATTTCTTTTGTGTTAGATATCGACAGACGAGCATGTGATTGATGGTAGGTGATACCTTAGCCGCAAAACATCAGTCAATGATGCACTGTCTATCTATTTTTTCGCCGCAATCGGTAGAACACTTGGGTGCGCATCGATGGGTCGTGGGTTCGAATCCCACCGGGACGACATGTTGACAATTTTCTGTAAGCAAGCACGGCTGGTAACTTCGGGTATGGAAGGGGTAGGAAGAATATCGAAATTCCGACCAGGCAACGAACCATCGTTCATAGAAAACCGCGTGTTTATGCGTGAAAAAAAAAGTGCATATTGCGCGTTTCGGTTTCCGAAGTAAAAAGTAGGTCGACGGCGCATAATTGACTGATGTTCTGTGGCTGAAGTATCACCTACCATCAAGTGAAACTAATGCTTATTTGTCGATAGCTAACATAAAAGTTCCAAAAACGTGTCAAACAGTCAACGTTTAATAATATGCACTAAAATTCATGTAAGCTTTCAAAAAGAGAAAGTTCAATACGAATAATTAAATGTTGCATGAGTTCCTTTCATAATAACAGTGTACGACGTGTAGATACTTTGCAAGCTGCAGGAAAGTGGAGACGATCTGCATTTTTCCTAAACCTATGACTCCGAAAGCGGTCTATAGCGGACTATACTATAGTTAGAACTTTTTATTTCTAAGAAAAGCACTATACCAGCTGTCTAATGTACACTAAATGTTGATGAATATGCAAAAATATATAGCATGTAACTAGTGTGGTCTAAATAATATACATACATTTAATCCGTTATAAATTATTTTATTTAAATATGTGATACTCGCGTTAATAAGAGACAACATTAGTGAGGTCAACTTAACCTTCAAGCGGTCACGCGAATTTCAACGGTTAAGATTTTGTTTATATCTTCGAATATTTTCATCACAAATATTTCGTATATGTTTTTCTTTTATTTAAATACTATCCTGACCGAAATATAACTATAAAAAGTAAATAATTATTTGTTATTTCAATTTCGTCCGGACGTCTTTTCGGTTACGCGCGACCGCTTGAAGGTTAAAACGGAAAAGCAGGGTAAAGGGGATTTCGGACCTTCGATATAAACGAAGATGTATCACAGAAATAAAACTACCCTCGCCGGTGCGTGCGACGTTATCGGAAGTGGGATAATGTTAAACAACCAAAGGCTTTATTGCATCATAAACAAAAAATCGAAAATCATTATCGTACTGTCATACATTTAAAATTATGCACATACAACTATTTTAATACGGTTGCTGTTTCGTCCAGCTGTGTTTTTGAATTGACCTTCTTTCTCGCAAAGGTCGAGGAAACAGATTGACTTTATTTACATCGGCTGCTTTTATTTGTCTAAAATTTTCCACGCGAACGAAACCGCATATCCTTCCGGGAAAGATAATTCTTCAACGACACATTAACACACACACACACACAAATATTACATAAATAAACACACTTTTGGTTATTTGTTTATTTTTTCTTTAAACTTCTTTAATTTTTTAGTTTATTATAATAAATATAAATTTTGTATGGAAGAGCGGGACATCCTAGCACAGGTAGTATATTTTTTTATCTATAATATAGGGGGCAAAAAGGCTTGCGGCTCACCTGCAAAAAGGATTTCCCAACAACGGTCAACCTTTTTGTAAAAACTTATTGGTTAATAATAAATATTTTTTAATTTTATTTTTTTTCATTTTCAAACTATATTGTATAAGACCTTAAAACCTTCCCATTTTTACCAGACCTCAGTGTTCCATGGAATGAAATGCGCAAGCGTTCCCGTAAGCCCCAAAGCGGGACTTGAGGGTCAAGAGGGGGTTTAGTGGTTATGGGTCACCGGACTCTCTGATTTTAAGTTGATCAGATCCCCAGTGGTGGCCATTGGAAACTGTTTAGCCCTAGCATGCCATCAAGAGATATCTCGCAGACGAGTGAAGACAAACTAAGATCTAAGATATCTCGATATATTATATCTCGACATCGACAATGTTGATAGACAAGATAACTTGATCGATAAATATCTCCACTTTTGACATTTGAAGTCGAGTTTTAAGTGTAAGTGTCATGTTAGAACCCGGAAAACATAAAGAAAAAAAAAAAAATTTGCAGCAGGAGCAAAATTTATAATATGTTTTACAACAGACTTTGACTTCCTTGTGAATTTTGTTTTCTTAATTAGCCATAATAACGTTGTTATAATTGTTCCGTTGTTTTGTTTTCTAAGTACTTAAATGTTAATATTAATTTTCTCTAATAAGTGAACATTCTGTAAGTTCTTCGAGAAAATAAATTCTTTAAACCCAGATAATCGATTAAAATACGAGAAAACGGGTCGACAAAATTTAGTCGTGGTTGTCATTTTAGGCGGGCAGATGGTGAAAAAATGGACACCACAACATCCACAGTTAAGTTCCCAGCGTTATAATGGACTAATAGAAACAGCTACTTCAATTTATACTTATTGTGAATACTTGTCCTTTTATTTTCCAGTATCATCCGGTAACTGAGAAACATTTTTGATATAGGAAAAAAATCGTGAATATACTTAGTCTATAGTCACATATATTTCATCTATAGTAACATTGTATCTTTAATATATTCAAAACATTATATTATAAAAACAGAATAGGTTTAATTGGCGCCGGACGTGGGTCAGGCAGATGCGTTGCCGGCCTTTAAATGATCTTATTAAAGCGACGTTGGATCAATCGTCAATTTTACCTTGAAACATTTTAAACAGTAAAAAGGTTTAACATTATTTTGTGTAATTTTTAACTTTATTTTACACAGCTATATATAAAGTTATGAACATTTTTATGGGATACAATTTACCGGCATATAAAACTATAAATTACACTACAAAAATTTTTTACATAAGCGATATCAAATAAAAATATTATATCAAAATGTATGAGTTGTTACTTTATTACAGAGTATGTTTGAACAGAGGTATCAAAGTAACCAAATGTATCGGTTCTTTTTTTGTTCGGCTTTAGAGAAAAATACTCGACAATTGATTTCATTAAAAACAATACCGTAAACTTATAAATCATAGTGTATGTCATAAGGGTCAATAAAAAAATCTACATAAAATCCAGACGAGTTGAAAATAGAGTTAAGAAGAGTTAAGTTGAAAATAGAGTTAAGAGAAAGAATTTTTAAAATCGGTCGAGTAGTTTTTGAGTTAAATCGTATAAAAAAAACAAAAAAAAATCTTTCCTCTTTATAATATTAGTATAGTTATATAAGTATAGATAATTAATAAGCGAGACAGCATTAACTTGTCTATATCAACCTACAGTAGTGTTCTTCTATATATTAAGATAACCTTATAAATTATTATTATTACGGAATAGTTTTATGCTATATACTTTTTCACTTAGAAATATTCTCTAGGTAAACAAAAACGATAACTTTCACTCGCTCAGTTTACAAAGCACTCTCACTTTTAAAACCAATAAAGAAAGTAGTCAAGCATGTATTGTCAGTCGATAAGTAGACTTTTTTCGTTCAATGAAAATGTTTAATAAGTGTTCTTATATAGCTTACGGCCAAGTATTGGAGGCTTCCGTTCTAAAATGTATCCCATTAACTATTTTATTGTTTTTTTGATGAACATCAAAAAACAACAAGCCTACTTTATTTGTTTAAATATAAACATGTATTCGCTCTGTAGATTTGAAAAAAATAGGCAGACAGACTATCCATTTTTCTCACAATGTGTCCCAAAACGCCCCAACTCAGCATAAAATATGAAACTCTAAATATAAAAATAATTTAATCACGAATAAGTTAAAATGAATTCCATGTTAAAGAAAACGAAAACAATGTCACCGCTGCAGTCAAAGCTCCGTTTAAAAAAAAATAATAAATTCTAAAAATACTTGATTATTACAATCTGGATCATAATAATATGCAATATTTTAAAACAAAAACTTTGTAGGTCAAATTAATTTTATTTTATTTAATTGCAAAGCAATGTCACCGTTGCAGTCAAAGCTCCGTTTAAAAAAAAATAATAATAATTAATTCTAAAAAAAAATGATTATTACAATCTGTATCATAATAATATGCAATATTTTAAAACAAAAACTTTGTAGGTCAAATTAATTTTATTTTAATTTATTTAATTGCTAGCCTCGACTGTTTGTACTGCACAGTTACAACTATAATAACATTCGTTTGTTTAGTAAAAAAAAGTTAAATTACATAAAATTATTATTACTTACCGACTACAAATTATTAAAAGCACATCACAAGCACAACCACTGAAACACTTATATCCTTATTATAATTATTAATTAAATAAATACAGACACATGCGTTTCACACAGCACTCCTTCACTGACTGCTTTTGCAGTAACTACGCCTGGGTAAGTCAGTTTAGAATCGCGCGATCGTCTTAAACGGTAGGTAAAGCGTCGACTGCTGAATCACACTTTATAAATATAATAAAACAGTAAACAATTTATCATATTATATGATAATAACAGATATTTAATTTAATAACGAGTTTTTACAAGTGAGTCGCGTGACACTTGCGGCGTCTGTGGAGGCAATGTAGATAGCTTTTGTTTTATTCGGATTTTATGTATGCCGTGAAGTTGCGTAGTGTAATTTCTGATAGCTATCAATGATCGACGTCAATACGGCACGTAGTTGTTATTATCATCTGTTTTATAGGTCATTATGGGCACTTTTTGGCGACAGTGGAAAGAAACTGGCAATTTTTTTTTACTTCTCAGTGATAACCTGTGGCTGAGGTATCACAAAACTCTGAACTAAAAAACTGGTCAAGCGGGAGTGGGATTTGCGCACCGGGGGTTCCGTACAAACTATTAGTTAAGTTAAGAATTTCCTAATAAAAAAAAACTACAAATTTACGGTTTTCGGATTTTTTCCCTTTTCTAGGTCAACTGAAAGTATCCTATAGGTTTTGATTCCCTTGCGAGTGTAAAAATTTGCGGCATAAACGGAGCATAAAAGGCCGTATCTTTTGATTGAAGTTTTTTTTAGCCTTAGAAGTTTGATTTTTTTCACTGCTGCAAGGGATTGCTGACTGCGTATTTGATATTAACTTGATACCTCTACGGTTCCTGAGAAAAAGGGTCTTGACAGACGGAAAACGAAGTGATCCTATAAGGGTCATTTGGTACGGAGTACGGAACCCTAAAAAAAAAAGTAAAAACTGACTTCAAAAATAAAATCCAAACAGCAATTTTAAATGCAGAAATAAAAAAGAAACACTAGACTTAAATACAAATTAGCATGAAACAATAAAAATGCAATAAACTACCGTATACATCGCCTTATCTTGCTGTATATAAGATATTTATATACTGACAATAAAATGAATTAATTCAATGGTTAAATTATTTTAACGTGTTTTCTTGCTGAATAAAATGAAAAATTAAAAAAAAAATCATTCTAAATTTATATCCATTCATTTCATGTTCATTTTATGATGTTTTCGTCGTATAGAATCAAAGGCGGATATCTGACATTTTTGGTCCGGCAATCTACCAAATTAAAATAAGTTCTTGTCGTTTAGACTGTTATGTTTTTTGATATGTTTGGTTTTATCTTTAATTGTTAATATTAGTAGTTACCTTAAACATGCAATGAACCTAATACAAAAATAAAGGAGAAAAACGTTTTCTTTTTTAAATTGCTAACAATCAGCCATAAGTCAGATAGCCGCTTTAGATTCTTTACGACTCATATAATATGTAGATAGAAGAAGTGTTATACGTAATACGGAATCAAACCAACTTCTCGCTACCTTACTGTATACAAAACCATAAATTATTATGAATAATAACAACAATATGAAATATGTTACAATATATTAATCTATCATATAAAGAGGTAATATTTATTTGTTTGTTTGTTACGACTTAACTCAAAAAATACTCTACCGATTTTGAAAATTCTTTCACTAATATAAAACTACATTATCAGCGAGTAGGTAACATAGGCGGGACGGATAGCTAGTCAAAAATAAAGAGAATTCACGACCATTTCTATAGCTCGATAATACCTTTAATAAAAACGTTTATTCCTTGATGCGAACTTAATGCAGTGCATTCTAATAATACATTCCCAAAATAAATAAAGCCAAGGACAGGAATATTTCTTAAAATAAAGCTATTTCAATCTCACAGAAAACACAAAATATTTAATCTAAAATTATGAGTTGAGATAACAATGTTTAACAAAGCCAGAATCGGTCAAGATTCAAGAACATCGTATAATCTCCTTTGTTTTCGCGTAATAAATCAGTTTATACTTGTATTTATAGCTAAACTGATAAATTGCTGTTATTCAGTCCATTCGATTAGTATTTCTTATCACCTGAAACTGTATCGAGTTTTTTCATAATTTTGTTTTTTTTTTATTTTCATTCTTTATGCCATTTATTTGAAGCCTTCGCAATGTCAGTTTTTCCATCCCTATCGATTTCGTACGGGCCCGGCTTCGTACGGGCACAATGAAGATGTACTATACAAAAACAAAGCCTATGTTACTCGCTGATAATGTAGCTTTTTTATGCTAGATATCGACAGACGAGCATACAGGTGGCAGGTACTACCCCAGCCACAGAACATCAGTCAATGATGCGCTGTCGATTTACTTTTTACTTCGAGCATACGGAAATCCGTAAAGTCTATTGGTGAATGATTTTTTTAAATCGGTAGATACAGAGATTACTCCCTACAACCTTTATTTTACACCTTGGCTTACATTATTCAATAATCTAATTATTTCTTCAAATAAATACTCGGTAACGCTGTAGCTTTCTAGAGGTGAAATAATTTTTAAAATCAGTCGAGATGTTTTTGAGTAAAAACGTAACAAACAAACAAATCTTTCCTCTTTATAATAATAAAAGTATATTTAAAAATATATTTGTATTAGATATTTGTTTAATATCAACATTAGAAATATGTCTATATACCAACTGGTATAGTTGAGTATTCTCTGTGAGCTGAAGTGAAATGACCTATTGACTAAGAACACGTAACAACAAATAAAGGTAAGCAAAAGCTTTACGAATTATGTTTCATAACTTGACGGAGACTTCTAGTGATGCGCGAGTGTGAACGGTATCGACTATACAGCTCAGAAATTTATATTACCGGTACCTAAGGTTCGTTCCTAGATTTGAAGACTAAAAACATAGACAGAATAGACACAGTATATAGAACATCGCCGTATTCTATTGTATATATTATTGTATCTGTCTTTTTTGCTCGGCTTCGCGTTCCGGCTTCACAGACTTGTACCACCCGTAGAAACCCTCCGAGGATAGTCTTCAAACAATCATGATTTTTTTTATGTTAGATATCGACAGACGAACATGAGGTTCACTTGATGGCAGGTGATACCTCAGCCACAGAACATCAGTCAATGATACGCTGTCGACCTACTTTTTACTTCGAGCATTCGGAAATCCATAGACTGAAACCGAAACGCGCAATGTGAACTTCACGGCTTTTTCATCATCTATGAACGGTGGTTTGTTACCCGGTCGGAATTTCGATATTCCTCCCACCCGATCAATGCCCGAAGTTACCAGACGTGGAAAAAACATGCTTACAGCAAATTATAAACAATATGTTGGCCCGGTTTCGAGCCCACGACCCATCGATGCGCACGGCAGGTGTTTTACCGAACGCGCCAACGAGCCCGTCAAATTATCAGATGAGGCTTGAATTTATGCGGCCCGCAAAATCCTTATTTCTTTTTGTATTGTTTCAAATAACAAAAATTAGATTTTTTTTTAATTTTAGATTTTTTGTAAATTGTAAATATGTTGCCGGCTGCGGCCCCTCAACCTATTTAGTGATTTTTATCGGTTCTAGATCCCATTTAGTTTGGACAGTCCTAATGTAGATAAGATTTGACGGGCTCGTTGGCGCGTTCGGTAGAACACCTGCCGTGCGCATCGATGGGTCGTGGGTTCGAATCCCACCGGGAGCACATGCTTATAATTTTCTGTAAGCATGTTTTCCCCACGTCTGGTAACTTCGGGCATTGATCGGGTGGGAGGAATATCTAAATTCCGACCGGGTAACGAACCACCGTTCATAGATGGAAAAGCCGTGAAGTGCATATTGCGCGTTTCGGTTTCAGTCTATGGATTTCCGAATGCTCGAAGTAAAAATTGGGTCGACAGCGCATCTGACTGATGTTCTGTGGCTGGGGTGTCACCTAACATCAAGTGAACCTCATGCTCGTCTGTCGATATCTGACATAAAAAAAAATAAAAAAAGATAATTCAAACAGAAAAACAAACATAAGTAGCTCCTTCGATTCTGTAATGATATTGAAATCACAAATAACAATCGTACATAAAACAAAAAAATACAAATTATTTCTGTATCATGACTCACTAAATAAAACTTAAATAACTCAATTTATTTTTTTCTCGCAAAATAAATCATAAGACGATTTTAATGACGCGCTCAGTTGACTCACGAATTACGGTGATGGCTTCATATTATGCAAAAGGATAAATGTCAGTACATACATACATATTCCTGTTGTGTTTTTTGCAAGCTTT
Organism: Anthocharis cardamines; assembly: GCA_905404175.1. Classification (NCBI taxonomy): domain Eukaryota; kingdom Metazoa; phylum Arthropoda; class Insecta; order Lepidoptera; family Pieridae; genus Anthocharis; species Anthocharis cardamines. The sequence goes on from FR989975.1 coordinate 5,246,371, forward strand.
TGACGTAGGTAACTCGTACACACGTATCCTCTGACGATGAGCAGGTGACACATTGGAGTTTCGATGTCATAACGTAATCGAGGTTGTTATTTAGTTCAGGCAATTCTTGAATTGTTTTTCTGCATATCAGTAGGTTTGTTTGTTTAACGTGTAAGTTGCGTCATTGAGCTTTTGGTACAGTATCGTAATGGCCGTTCGTTTTACACATGATTTTCAAGTTAAAAGTTTCTTGCCAGTTCTTCTCGTCCGCTCTACGCCCTTGATTTGTGAACTGGTAGTAAATGTAAAATTAGAAGCATTTAATATGTATTTTTTATTGACGTTCATAAGTGTACATTGTGTTACCTAAATTAATAAATTATTTTTGAATTTAATTGAATTAAATATGGCAACTTTGTGACATTTCAAATATCAGAAAACTGTCATCTTTCTGTCTCCCCGCGACCACGGTTGCTGAAAAGCATCCGAAACGTCGGGATAAATAATTTAAACAATATAAATAATAAATCGCGTTTTAATCCGGTAAACAGTATTTTATTTAAATGTGTGATACTCGCGTTAATAAAAGACAATATTAAGTTAAAAGTTTATAGGAAAACTAATTTATTTAGTTTGCGGATAAAACCATCGAATGAGGCAAGCTAGTGTTGCAAATAAAACAATTTACAAACTAATAATTCATACAAAAAAATAAATATTTTTTATTATTAGTGATTAATATGATTTATGATTAAAATTATCTGTATGTACAGAGGATTTTCAAATAGGAAATAACTACTACAATACATTTTAATGTAATAATTTAATGTATGAACGTATGTTCAGCCTGGAGACAGACGGACAGATGAACGGACAGCGAAGTCTTAGTAATAGGGTCCGTTTTACCGTAAAAACTTTTACTACGTTATTTTTAATGACTGCCATTTTTTTATTTTGCCTGAATTTTATTTAAAGGAGCAAACACCATAATGTGGTATATTATGACTTTAGATATACATAATATGTATTACAAGAACGTTATCTTTTTTCGAAATCAATGTAATAAACAGGAAACAAATGCATTACTAATATGTTTTAAAAGTCGGAATGCGACGGGAAACTTGCAGAATCCGGTTCTAGGCTATACCGGTAGGTTCCGTTCTAGGGTCGTACCGCCACCTCTTAAGGCTATCTGGAAAAAAATATGGGAACTTTGAAACCCTACTGCTGTTCTAATATGTAATCTAGGATTCTTATACTTGTATATACCTTATCGACCATTTCATTCTGTAGCAAAGCGCCATGACAGATTTATGATTACTTAAATTCGATGAAAAAAAATATCTAAAATACCTTCCTCTGAATCTGAATAATTTACTGACTTGATACTTACAGTTTTGCAAAACAAAATATTTGAATTAACTGAACATTATTCAATTAATTAGAAAATAATGGTTTTGGCGCTTACGACTTTTACTTTCAAGCAATTGAAAGGTGAGCGATATATTACTAATATTATAAATGCGGCTCGATCGACGGGCTCGTTGGCGCGTTCGGTAGAACACCTGCCGTGCGCATCGATGGGTCGTGGGTTCGAATCCCACCGGGAGCACATGCTTACAATTTTCTGTAAGCATGTTTTCCCCACGTCTGGTAACTTCGGGCATTGATCGGGTGGGAGGAATATCTAAATTCCGACCGGGTAACGAACCACCGTTCATAGATGGAAAAACCGTGAAGTGGATATTGCGCGTTTCGGTTTCAGTCTATGGATTTCCGAATGCTCGAAGTAAAAATTAGGTCGACAGCGCATCGTTGACTGATGTTCTGTGGCTGAGGTATCACCTACCATCAAGTGAACCTCATGCTCGTCTGTCGATATCTGACATAAAAAAAAAAAAAAAAAAAAAATGCGAAAGTTTGTGAGGCTGGATGGATGGATGTTTGTTACTCTTTCACGCAAAAACTACCGAACGGATTTCGATGAAACTTTACAGTAATATAGCTTATATATCAGAATAACACATAGGCTATAATTTATAAACAGTTTTTGTATATTGGCCATAATATTATACGATAACTATCAAGTAACTCGGAAAAATTCCTGCATTCTGTAGGGTTATTCACGATCATTCGAAAACTTTCCGTTCCGATATTACAAGATTTCGTACCGATATATCAAGCTTTCTATCATTTTATACTAAGATTCTAATCGGAAACTCCCGAAGAATGCCGATGCTCAATCCTATGGGAATAGTGAATACCATTTTCATATCCGGTAAATACGAAACAACTTTCAGTGGGAGAGCGTAGCTTTCCGGGCGGATCGATTTCGAATGATCGTGAATAGCCCTACTGAGAGCTATCTTGGCGTGCGCTGCCTTAAGGTTGAACAAGTCGCGGGCTCGAACTCACTGGTGGGCGTCGCCAAAAAGCATGCTGTTCTCCCGCACCGCACCGGGGCAGTCATTATTAAGTGAGATGCACGATAATTCATAGTAAAAGGGGCGTCTAAAAAAATACGAAAAAGCCTTTGGAAAATCGAGTTTTATGAAAAAACCACTGCATAAATCAATTACAAATAAAAGTTATTGTATTCTTCGATAATCGTGTTTTGTTTGTAGCGACTTTGTTTTGAAAATTTGATACTTCTTTTATTACTAATTTAAGCCCAAAGTTGTGTTAAAAAATGGCAATAAAAACGAATCTTTGGTAGCTCGTAACTTTTTAATGGTTTTTTATTTTACCATTCTGTTTCTGCACAGACAAAATTAATAATGAGACAAAACGATATCATGTATAACTTTTCATATACGGTGCTAAATAGTGGAGTAATACCCCCCCGAAATTTCTATGGAAAAAATGTCGACTAGTTTCACCTTAACCGTTGGAGTTACAAGAATAAAATGTATGGTGGGATTGTTTGTTTTAAATAGTTCTAAATAAAAGTCCGCATATATCTACCTTTTATGTGGAAGCCAATATACCCTAAACTATGAGCCATAAATACATTTAAATTTGATTCATTTTTTCAATTGCAATTTTTAGAGAATTAAGCTAATTCTTATCAAAACACTTATCAACATTTTGAAACATTTATCGCTTTCAGTATTTAATATAGATGAACTTTGTGTTTAACACCAAGTAATTTGGACGAACGGTTTAAAAAATATCACGATATTATTGACTTGAGTGCAGCGTCATTAAGCGGAGATTGATTAAAAAACAGCTCGGTTCAAAAATAAGCTACCCTTAGTACTAATTCTACGCAGACGAAGTCGCGGCAGACGCTAGTAGTACATATTTTCTTGTGTGAAACCTCTGCAGTAAATAAAGCCATGCTTTTAACACCCAAAACTGTAAAGGTTTTCCAAATAAGTATTAAAAGTAAAAATTTGTTCCTTCTACTTTTATTGGTAAAAGTTTTTCTAAAGCTTTTGTAGGTTTTATATTATTTTATCGACATCACAACAACACTATAAACGGGGACGGCCGGAACGAAAGTTGCTACTATTGTGCGCAGACGCAGCCGGACGTAACGCACTCGACTCAGGCTTCTATGTCAGTGTTACGCAACTGATCTGGGGCATATTTATCGGCAGACTGGAAGACGTAACTCAAGTTTTATTCTTGTTTTGAGATGTCAAACCATTTACATATATAGAAATATACTAGCAATCCGCCCCGGCTTCGCACGGGTGAGAGAAAAAATAATAGCCTATGTAAAATTGCGACTATAATTAAAGATCTAAGCTATACTATCTCTTGCACCAGACTGCACACGGTGTGCCAATTTAATTTAAAATCGGTTAAGTTGGTCTAAGAGCCCGTGGGAGATCGTCCTTCACCGATCTGATAACCAGATGAGACGTATTTTTTATTAAATATTTTTTATAAACAAATATGCCTATAATTGCTTGCCTATCGAAAAGTGGTCATGGCTATTTTTAATTAAATTAACTTTTATCGATTTTTTTTTCATCACCTTCATACTTTTTAAATGTTTTATGTTTGTTTTTATATTTATAAGTTAACTGTATAAATTACAACTTATAAAACTGTCACAAATACAAAACAATAAGATAATACCATTAATTCGATTTAAATAAAAAAAATCATGATTATTATTTATTATATTGTATGCATAATAAATAATAATTTATTTCCGTATAAATGGTATATTTAACCCTTAACCACCGACAAGTGTCTCGCGGGCACTATTTTACGTTCTGTTACTCATAAAACCTAATAGGGCTCACTAAATAAATCAAGGCTATTTAAAAGAAAAGAGAGATAATTCTTCTTAACTTAAAAAAAGTTTAAGTATTTTTATTTTACATATAAATTTCTAACCGTCTTTTAACAATTTAGGGTTTAGGGTTAGATTAGATAAAACGGTTTTTCATAAAAATAAATCTCTCGAACTGCAATACTTTTCATAATTTTTTTATTTTATTTTCAAGGTTTAACAATCGAATTAATGTCTGGCAAATTAATTTCAAGCTTTTATTATCTTTAAATAACATAATATTAAAATTACAGACATTCTAAAATACTTTGAAATTTTTATAAAAAATAAATAAAAAATCGCGTATGGCACATAATTAGCAACGTCAGAAATGTCTGGCAATAAAAAAAGTATGTCAGGTAGACTTATTTAAAAACAAAAAATTAAAAATTACGCGTCTTAAAATGCTTTTAAAATCCAGGATTATCACCTGACAGGTAGGATGCTACGCGGTCGTACGCGTCGCGCGTCGGCCCGCGTAGCTGTCGGCGCTGACGATCGCACGAGCGCCTCTGCTTTCAGTGAGCGTTCTAGTGTCGAGCGGAGCGAACGTCGTCAGCGCATTTTGGTCGTCGTCTGTACAGTAAGGCGGTCAGCATGATACTAAATCGAGCCACGCTGGTCGCTGAGCCTCAGCGCTGACAAACTACGCGCTGAGCTATGAGCGCTGACGGTGAGCGTGAGACTAAAATCAGCCTAACCGAAAAAGCAAGATGAACGACATATCACAAAATCAGCTGACCTAAAATTCTTACTTTCCAAACGTTGCAGGCTCCCGGACCATTACACTTGGATATTATATGCTGTTTACACCAAGAAAGGTTTGAAATAAAACTTGTATGACAGATCAAGAATGTTAGGTATTGTTTAGAGTTTAGACCATGCAAGTCATTTGTTGCTTCAATTTAATTGTTTGCAACAGGCAAGAAAATTGCATCGTGTAAATGAGCCTTAATTCTCAATTTAATATTACAAACGATCCTCTCAATACTGAATAAGGGTCCATCATCAAACTGCATTCTGACACCTATTACAAGACTTTAAAAGTACATCGATATTTCGTCTAGTCTTGCAAGCATCTTGTCGCAAGACTTGCGCAAAACTCATATTACAAGCTTTCATAATGGCCACTTTTATGTATGATATTAAGTGCTCATTATTGTCATAAATTGACAGATATGTACAGAATTTGAATAAGATCTATGAAAGACTAGTGGGTCAAGGCGTAAGATAATATAATAATAATTGGGTTGGACAGAGAATAGAATATATTCTAATAAATTAGAAGTCTTCGAGATAGTTAAATATCAAATGTCTGCAATACAACTGATCTATTCTATATTATAATAAGATAAAAAGAAATATTTTATATAGCAGGTATCTTTTATATACTTGAGGTACACACTAAGAAAGGCTTTTTTGAAAATTTAACTTCTAAGGAGGTAAAAAAAGGGACCAGAAATTCCGAGATCCCAGCGAACCAAGTCAAGGGCGAACACTAACGTTCTATATAAACTTCTTTCTAAAGGAACATTGTAAAATCTACATATTGGTTAGAATGAACATGAGGTTCACTTGATATTAGGTGATACCTCAGCCACAGAACATGCCGCATCATTGCGCTGTCGACCTAATTTTTACGGAAATCCATAAACTGAAACCCAAACGCGCAATATGCAGTTCACGGTTTTTCCATCTATTATATATTACCCGGTCGGAATTTCGATATTCCTCCCACCCGATCAATGCCCGAAGTTACCAGCAGTGGGAAAAACATGCTTACAGAAATTTATAAACATGCCGTCCTGGTGGGATTCGAACCCACGACTCATCGATGCGCACGGCAGAATATGTTCTACCGAACGCGCCAACGAGCTTGTCAAAGTGTTTAATTATTTACCAAAATCTATATTGTATATATAAAACCGTTTAAAAAGAAAGTTGTGCTAGTTACACCGTTTATAACTCAAGAACGGCTGTACCGATTTTAACGATATCTTATTTGTTGGATTCCTCTATGTCGGGAATAAGATATAGGCTATTAAAATATTGGAAAAAATCTGGAAAAAAATATATGCATAAAATTAATTATAAAATAAATTCGAAACTCCGCCATCTTGACAGCTCACGTCATGCATTCTTAGCTTTTTTGGAATTACAGATGTACTGCAAATCAGTGACATATTAGACAATTATAGTGAGTAAATGGGCATATTCAAATTTAAGAATCATTATATAATTTCGAAGCCAAAATTGTGGCAGAACAACGTCTGCGGGGTCCACTAGTATGATATAAGCCTTTATACGAGTATTATGTTTTTAATTACTTTAAAGCATAAGAATTCAAACTATGGCTTTCTTACCTTACTATTCTATATAAAATACTGTTTATGCCCACGTCTACACCTGTTCCACGAAATAGGATAAATAATATACATTTATGTACAAATAAACTGATGGTATGTGTATTGTGTATCCAAGCATAACATGCGCGCGCAATCTTCCGTTCACCGCTAGCCTCTACAGCTAATGCAATAGATGTTTGAATTTGTAATTAATATTATCGATAAATAAATGTAATTATATGTATGTCTATATGTTACCGTGATTATATGAAGCAATCTCAAGATTAAGGATATAATATATATATATATATATATATATTAATAACTAGCAAAACGCCCCGGCTTCGCACGGGCGCATTGTTGCTTAAATATTTATTTTTACCCGTAAAAAATATTTATTTTTAAATAAAAGCCGCATTATCGATAATGCGGCTGAATTTTAGATTTATAAATATAAGTGTACAAAAAATGGCAACTCTATGTCTGTAAGTTCGTAATAATTCTTATATGAAAAAATAATAAGTTTTCTGATCTGGTGAATAATTTTGATCCCAAATTGATTTTGGTTACTACGTTTATGCTTTCTAGCGTCGATTTTTTTGATATTTTGTTTATAACTTCTCAAACTCTGCTCTACCAAACCTGAAAGTGTCTATTACCATGCTATTACAAAATATCTTAAAGAAATACCGGATCACTTGCTGATATTATTATAAACTATCATTTTATGCAGAATCAATCACATTTTACTTAGCATATTTATATTAGCAAGTGCAATTGTGAAATTTTCGACCTCAAATAAAAGTCAAGAAGGCAATTGTATGTTGTTAGCCTACGTTGAAGAACTTCGATTTTGACATACGAATAACATCACTGAGATTCAAGTAAATATATCGTTTCTTCATAACCATCTTTTACCAATGGTTTAGCCCCTTTTAACATAATACCAGTTGTCTAAGAAGAGCATAGTACAGCAAAAGTAATATCAGGTATTCAGCCGGTCTAGCATGACCGCCACGAGATATGTCGCGGACGAGAGAAGACAAACTAAGATGTAAGATATCTCGATGTATTATAACTCAACATCGACAATATTGATAGAAAAGATATCTCGATCGACAAATATATCTATTTTTGATATTAAAAGTCGAGTTTTAAGTGTAATTGTCATGTTAGACACGAAAGAAATAGAGCGATAATTAATCGATTTAAACACGAGAAAACGGTCGACAAAATTTTGTCGGGGTTGTCATGCTAGGCTGGCTGTGGAGTCTACTTATAAGGGAAAAACACCTTCATAACTATGCTAAGGTAACTGGAAATAATATCTAAAAACCTTGAATCTATCTAAAAAAAAAATTGAGTAAATTATAATAAACTCTTATGTAATCCGATATTTTGGATACTTATCCTAGACTTCTTTTGACGTCTAGTTACTTAGGTATAGATCAATTAAACACGCCATCGTCATACCTGCGTAACTTCGGCACGAACTAGTTTTATTTCGTAATAAAGCGCAATATAATGCTGATAACGCTAGAGCCATATGCAGTCCAGAAATATTATTTTATGTATTTGTAATAAAATGGTACAATCACACGCAACGTCGATTGCAATAGCATTGTTTACGAAATTATTAAAATGTTTTTCGTTCATTTCCGACTAGCTGGTTACCGCGACTTCGTTTTATGACAGACATCGACCGACGAGCATAAGGTTCACTTGATGGTAGGTGATACCTCAGCCACAGAACATCAGTCAATGATGCGTTGTCGAACTACTTTTTACTTTCGAGCATTCAGAAATCCACTTCACGGTTTTTCCATCTATGAACGGTAGTTCGTTACCCGGTCGGAATTTCGATATTCCTCCCACCCGTTACGAGACGTGGGGAAGAGATACTTACAGAAGAGAGTCATGTACATAAATATAAATAATATTAACAATATATTTCTTAAAAACTACAGACCTACAGTGCCCAAAAAAGAAACATACAAAAACTATGAAAAGAATCGCGTGAAACGTGTTGATTACATGATATTTTAACTATAAACTAGTATGTAATTAAATTAAATTATACTTAATTAAACTAAAATTATAATCATGTCGTCCCGGTGGGATTCGAACCCACGACCTATCGATGCACACGGCAGGTGTTCTATCGAACGCGCCAACGAGCCCGTCAAACGTTCGTTCGTCTAAGGAAGCTTAGATCCGATGCAACAAAATTTTGATGTAGCTCAATCTACATGAAAGTCTGTTTTTATATATACTCTTCCCTTTTTTTAATCGTTCCCTCTCAATTTCTGGTTAAAAAATTCATTTAACAGAAATTATGATTCTTCTGCTTTTTTTTTAAATTTACAATATGTATAAATATAGAATAGATATCCACTGTTTGGGACCACTTGATAGTAGGTAACCTCAGCTACGAAACGTCAATCAATGATGCGCAGTCGAACTATTTTCACTTCGAGCTATCCAAATATCCAAAAAAAAATTCGAATATGTAATAATGAAAAATCTTGTTATTTTATACAAAAGCAATAGTTACCTTCAAGGTCTTGGTCAACCGTATTCATTAGTATTACAATAATAATCAAAAGTTTTGTAATTATTAGGTCACTAAAAAAATAAACAAACTAGTTTTTAATCACACAGTGTATTTACGTGAAAATTTACATAAAATAATTGAGGAATATTATATATTTTCTATAAGTTTATTCTAGTTATTTTTGATACCGTTAATATAGGAACTTGCTCAAAATATTATATTCTAACATGTAGTTTTTTGTACAATCGTAATCATTTGCTGAAGCCACAGGTATTTATACCAATCTATACACTGTGGATGAAGGAAGGTGCGTTCTTCCTCCAACCTAAAGGGAGGATCCTCGACCAGTCTAACCACTGACTACCGTAAGGCTCCAGTTGTTGATATTGGTGTTATCTACTCAGCGCTCAGCTAAACATTGATAGCGCGATTCAGGATTAATGACGTCTTCGTACTGATTGTAAATTGTCACTACAACACATTTAATAAAACAGTACAATCGTCGAGTATTTATCGAAATGGTATTTTTGTTCTATTTTTTCATTTTTGTCCGTCCCTGTTTGTTCACGGTAATCTTCAAAACTACTGAACGAACAATTTTCAGGTATTACGCTGAGTGTACAGCAACACAATGACTTTGTTTCATCGAAATCATTTCTTGAGAAAGTTATAGTCATTTACGAAGTACCGAAAGAATGAAGAACGAGTTCACACGGTACCTACCAGCTATTAAAATGTAAACAACTCAGAAATTACAGCAACATTACCAAAACTTATTTTGAAGTGAGAGGTAACACATCTGTCAAATAACTGTAGGTCCATTGGCCTTAGAACTTTATAACTGTGTTAATTGCGACTTAAGCAAGCATTTAACACATTAAATAAATGTTATGACAAGATATATATTTGAACATAATACTTCTTCATTAAATTCAAATTCAAATTCAAAATCATTTATTCATTTAGGTAACATAATGTACACTTATGAACGTCAATAAAAAATACATATTAAATGCTTCTAATTTTACATTTACCGCCAGTTCTCAAATCAAGGGCGTAGAACGGAAGAGAAGAACAGGCAAGAAACTCTTCGTCACTCTTTTTAATCGCCAAGTTTTTGTTTAACAAAATATTTGTAAGGCGCTGCAACCATTACACCATGTTCCACATGACTTCCGTGTGTAATTAACTATAATAATAAAAAAATATAAACCAGAAAAAAAAACAAAGATTTGTCCTCTATCAGCAGTAGGCATGGTGAAATAGGAGCACGCACTTACATTCTCGTGGGAACAACACGCAAACACATAGTCGAAATAACTAATATTAAATAAGATTTATAAAAAGAGCATCGTAAATAACTTCAAAAACATCCAAAAGCGGACAAATATAACACTAACTTATGTTTTATTAATTGACTATATTTATATACATCCTAATGTTTTCAGAACTAAGTTAACATCTAAATCGATTTGGATAAAAATTGGTAAAATGAAAACTTGACGCCATAATCTTTCCACGCCACATAAGCCTATTATGAATGTGAAAGTTTGTGAGAATGTTTGTCACTCTTTCACGCAAAAACTGTCGAATGGATTTTGAAGAAACTTTACAGTATTATTGTTTATACATCATAATAACATATAGGCTATAATTTATAACGATATTGAGTTAATTGGCCAAATTATAACGATAAGTGTCAAGTAAGTCGGAGAAAATCCTGCTATCTCAGCTATTTCGCCAGGGTGAGCACATTATGGTGGAAAAAAATTACAATTTATAGAAAATTACCACTTTCTATCAAGGATAATGTCAAACTACTCAATAAGCAATTTAGGTTGGAAGTTAAAAAGTAGTGACATATTAAATAATAGAAAAGGTAAAAAGTGAAGACTGTTGTAAACAAGTATTGTCAGAGTAAAAAATTAAAAACAAATAGAAAGGCAAAAATGTCTAGAGTTGGTATCGTTAATAAATAAAATACAATTCAATACTGTGTCAGTGTGTCAGGCGCGTGTCTTGAGACTTTGAGAGCTGCACACGATATCGCAATCAGATATTCAAGAAAATATATATCTATAAAAAAAGTGATATGATACGCATGATCGTAATCTTACACCATAATTGAACTGATGTTTTTTAAATATTAGATATCGACAGACGAGCATGAGGTTTACTTGATGTGGCACAAAGCGCTTCTTTCGAAGCTTCCTTCCTATGGGCTTCCCGAGAAACTGTGCAACTGGATCACTAGCTTTTTGGCAGATCGAAGCATAAAGGTCGTTGTCGACGGTGCATGCTCGGATCTCAAATCTGTCAATGCTGGTGTTCCACAAGGCTGCGTGCTATCTCCAACCCTGTTTCTTCTTCATATCAATGACATGCTGCATATCAGTAGTATTCATTGTTATGCCGATGACAGCACAGGAGATGCCGTATACACCGGCCGCGCCAATATTTCTCGGGAACACGTCAATAAAAGCCGGAACAAACTAGTGTCTGAAGTCGAGTCTTTACTATCTAAAGTCTCGGATTGGGGCCGACTAAACCTTGTCCAATTCAACCCTCAGAAGACACAAGTTTGCGCGTTTACTGCTAAGAAATCACCATTTGTCGTATCTCCTCGTTTTGAGAACACTTCACTATCGGCCGCAGCCAGTATCGGGATTCTCGGCGTCGACATATCGAGCGACGTTCAGTTTCGTGGTCATCTGGAAGGGAAGGCTAAATTAGCCTCAAAGAAGCTTGGTGTGCTCAATAAGGCGAAACAATACTTCATGCCGGCCCATCGCCTACAACTTTATAAGGCGCAAATTCGGCCTCACATGGAGTATTGTTCTCACCTTTGGGCGGGGGCTCCCCAGTACCAGCTCCTTCCATTTGACCGCATTCAACGTAGAGCGGCTCGAATCGTCGACGATGAGACTCTATCCGAACGGCTTGATCCTTTGGCGCTGCGTAGAGATGTTGGATCACTCTGCATCTTCTATCGCATATATCATGGGGAGTGTTCCGAGGAATTGTTTGGATTAATCCCGGCTGCTGAATTCCAACATCGGACATCGCGACAAAACACGAAGTTCCATCCTCACCACCTCGATGTCTGGCGATCCACAACTGCGCGTTTCCTTAGGCACTTTTTGCCACGCACTACCACTTTGTGGAACCAGCTCTCGCCGGCGGTTTTTCCGAACCGATACGACTTGGTAACCTTCAAGAAACGAGCATATACTTTTCTTAAAGGCCGGCAACGCGTCCTCAAGACCCCTGGTGTTGCGGATGTCTATGGGCGGCGGTAGTCACTTACCATCAGGTGAGCCGCCTGCCCGTTTGCCTCCTCTAATATAAAAAAAAAAAAAAAAAAAAGGTTGGTCAGCCACAGAACATCAGTCAATGATGCGCTGTCCACCTTCGTTTTACTTCGAGCATTCGGAAATCCTTACACTGAAACCGCACTTCACGGTTTTTCCATCTACGAATGGTGATTCGTTACCCGGTCGGAATTTCGATATTCTATCAATTCAATACCCGAAGTTACCAGACGTAGGGAAGACATGCTTACAGAAAATTATAAATATGTCGTCCCGGTGGGATTCGAACCCACGACCCATCGATGAGCACGGCAGGTGTACTACCGAACGCGCCAACGAGCCCGTCAAAATACGATACGCATGATAATTTTACACCAGCTGGGCTTGATAACAACGATGCATATTAAAAGGCTAGTCTGAAACTGGAACTGGAACGGGAACTTCGCTGGCTTTGGCTGGTCTCCAGGAGCGGATTTGCAGGTCTGGAGGTCTTGGGGCAACAAAGGCTTGAAGGCCCCATGGCCCCAAATAAAATGAACATTTTTTTTGTTTATTCAAAGTACAGTAGGTATAACTGCGAAAAAACAAATTAAAAAAGGTATGTGTGTACTTATGTATACGCGTTAGAAGTTATACTTCTTTGGCGTCTGAAGAAAAATTTTAAAAAACAAAACTGCAGTAAATATCGAAGCAAAATGTTAAAATCAATCAAATTCTATTCTGTAGCCAACTTCATCATGTCGTTTTTTTGGGACATCGTGCGCGCGCAGGTCATCTGTAGCCAACTTCATCATGTTAATTTTGTGTCACAGATGCGCGCGCATCTTAAAATTTCACTCTCATCATTTTTTCATAACGCGCCTAAAGAAGTATAACTTCAAAAAGTTGTTTATTAGTGTTTACTCGTCGGAATATGGATGATTTTTTTTCGAAGTCTATTGAAGGGGGGCTATTCAATAGAGACTTCTTTTGGAGGCCTAAACCTTGCTCTGCTGGTCTCAGATATCTTAACTATATCTTCGGTGAAACTGTGAGCGAGTCCTTACTAAGTTACCACACGTTGGTTATTTGAAAGCATCAATTAATAGAGTGGAAAATGTTGATGTACGACTCCAAATTAAACCTTGAGCGATCACACATTTCAATAAACCAATATTATACCATTTTAACCGCTAGAATCAAGTGTAACTTATCAAATCTATACATTTAAATCGATGACTAGAAACATTTAATATATTTACAAGAAATTAAAAGACGATGATAAAAGCATCTGTCTGTTTGTTCACGCTAATCTCCGATATGGCTAAAAGGATTTTGAGTTCACCGGAATTATGTATAGTCAGCCACAAATAGGCGAAATTGGATGTCGCGAAGAAAAGTTATCGTCATGTTAAGATAATTGTGTGCGAACGAAGTCGCGGGCACCAGTTAGTACCTACTAGATTATAACTGGAATGCTAAAACATCCAACTATCGATAGTTAACAAATCAATGCTATTTCGATTTCCTGAACGTCTATGACGTCATACCGTGTTAATTAAAGAACGTTTTTCGATAATCTTTTAATACATTCTATAAATGTAGGATCTTAGCCAAAATATTATGATTTATGACGAAAATAGACATTAATTAACATAAGAGTTACAGATTTCTCAGATTGAAAAAAATATGCGCATAATATTTTAGCGAACGTGTCTTCCTCGTGCGTACATCGTAGTTCTTGTAATCGTTTTTTTTTTCTTGTATAGAAAAGAGGGCATCCGAGCTACCGACATGACAACCGCGACAAAATCTTCTCGACCGTTTTCTCGTGTTTTAATCGATTATCTCTTTATTTCTTCCGGGTCTAACATGACAATTACACTTAAAACTAGACTTTTAATATAAAAAATAGATATATTAGTCGATCGAGATATATTTTTTATGAAAATTGTTGATGTCGAGATATAATATATCGAGATATCTTACATCTTAGTTTGTCTTCTCTCGTCCGCAAGATATCTCGTGGCGGTCATGCTAGGCCGGCAGAACTCACAATAATTAAAAGGTATTTTAAAAAATCCAAATTTTGAGACGATTTTGAGCGAGGGATAACTCTCAAAAATGGTCGTACAGAAAATAAAAAATGGAAATTCTAGCTTCAAGTGTCTACTTTTCAGATGTGGGCAGTAATTTTTTTTAGCTCCGGCAGTTTTCAAGTCATCTTCTGAAAAGTAAAGAATAAAAAAAACTCTTTTTTGCATGTTTTCAAAATGGTATGAGGGACTTAAATAATTTTCTTTTCATCATGAAAAATGAAAAAAAATATATTATTAAACAATAAGTTTTTACAAAAAAGTTGACCGTTGTTGGGACATCCTTTTAAGTGAATTTTAGACCTGTGCCAGGATGTAAAAACCAGTACGGTTATGTAAAAAGCCAATCAGTTACAAGAGTTTTTAGTTCGAAAGTATTTAGTGTATATATTTTTATCAAATTATTCACTTTGCGATTATAAAAGTCTTTTGGGCAATTCGATCAGCTTAAATTTGGATAAAATGCATAAACGAAAGATCTCGTCGGTAATTTTTAAACCTTGAAGTGTCCCCAAAAATCTCTCAGAGTTGCAGAGAGCTGCAGAGTTGTTTTCTTTGTGTTTTTTCTAAGGTCGGACCGCTGGTTTACAAATTAAAGAAAACGTCGACAGCGTAGCGTTCATCACTGAATCCTATGGCTGAAGTGACCATCGAGTGAGGTTAACGTTTGTTTAACAATGTCTTAAAAAAAAGAAACTGCAAAATAAATATGTAATGAAAGTTTACTGAACTTTCAATACATATTTATACAATACTGCGACCCGCCCCGGCTTCGCACAGGTCTAGATTTTTTGACAAAAAAAAGTAGGGGTTGGTAATAAAAGAGTAAAAATATAGATTTGTATGTATTTTTTAATGCCACATTATAAAAAAATAAAAACAAAAAATTTCGTTCAAAAAAAAAAAAAGTTAAGAGTGAACATATCATATCATATATCACTAAGGGTATGAAAAATAGATAGTAGCCGATTCTCAGACCTACTGAATACGCATATAAAATTTGGTAAAAATCGGTAAAGCCGTTTCGGAGGAGTACGGTAACTAACATTGTGACATGGAATTTTTATATATTAGATAAAACTACACTTTTAAATAAATCAAGACCTTTGTCAGCGGAAATATCCAGAAAAGCGATAAATACTTGTAATCATGATGCATCTCGGTAGAATAGAAAGTAGTAGCTATCCCGTTATGACCTTGCTGTGTAATTGCACTTACCGCTTACCATGTTGTAAATAGCATGAATAGAACGTTTTAGCTTATGCTTATATTTTCTATGAACGATAGGCATTTGATCACTATACCACCTAGGTGAGTGGTGACACTAAGATAAAGTATGGCGACCTCGGAGAAGCCTATTCGCGCCTTAAAAATCCATATCTATTGTCTTTTATTAACGCGAGTATCACACATTTAAATAAAATACTGTATACCGGATTAAAACGCGATTTATTATTTATATTGTTTAAATTATTTATCCCGACGTTTCGGATGCTTTTCAGCAACCGTGGTCGCGGGGAGACAGAAAGATGACAGTTGTCTGATTTTTGAAATGTCACAATAAATAATTTAAACAATATAAATAATAAATCGCGTTTTATTCCGGTATACAGTATTTTATTTAAAAGATCCATATCTGCCAACCAAAGAATCCCGTACCGTAATCGTCGTTAAAAATGCCGAGAAACCAGAATAAATATACGTGTATGTTATGAAAAAAAAATTAAGGGCATAGATCGCTGGTTGTGATAAGCTGCGAAAGAAATATAACCCTACATGAAATAAAAACAGAAACATAAATATGATTACGGAAATTTAATATAAGGATTTTATTTTTTTTAATATAACATAATATAACTACAATATAATTAATAACATGCCCGGCTTCGCACGGGTGCAATGTAGATGTACCGTACACAAAATAAGTAGTCTATGTTACTCGCTGATAATGTAGCTTTCTATTGGTGAAATAATTTTTAAAATCGTTTCAATAGATCCAGAGATTACTCCCTACTACCTTTTTTTACACCTTGGGTTACATTATTCAAGATTACTAGGGATCCCTAATTAAGTCTGAAAATAAATAAAGCCCATGTTACTCGGTGAAAATGTAGCTCTCTAATAGTGAAAGAATTTTTAAAATCGGTCGAGTAGTTTTTGATTTAAATCGTAACAATCAAGCAAACAAATATTTCCTCTTTATAATATTAGTGTAGATAAATAATGAATCATTATACTTTAATGTATTTATTCCATACTTTTCAATAATATTTTTTTAGTAACGAGTACTAATAATAACAAAGTAGAAAATATATTCGGAAACTCTTGATAGTGTAGTTGTTGACGGTACAATAAAACCAAGTTAATCTTAAGGGCCATACCTCACCGAGATGCCATGGCGACGTGGCCAGCGACGTCGCCAACTAGTTTTTATTGAAATGTATGCCGGCTAACTCACTTGGCGACCGACTGGCGACGTTCCCAAGTAGCCAGCATAGCCAGAGTCGACCGCTCCGCATGCGGCGACTGGCGACGCTGGCCACCTAGCGACGTCGCCAGTTGTTTGCACGTGTGCGTGGAGCAACGCTCGCGCTGACATTACTTATGACATGGATAATACCGCTATTATGTGCCCTTATAAAACACACAGCGTCATAGTGAAGAAGCTGTCTATGGTCTTGTTACTTATCTGTTTAATTCCTACCTTAATTATCTGTGGTTTTACCTGTTTGTTTCTTATATTTCTCACCAGAGGCGCCACTGTCCTTATAAAGGCTATGGTGACGCTCTTTGTTGACATAGCGTTTATGGTTTTGTAACGAATCGGTTTGTACAAGTTGAAAAGTAAAGTTTTTTTAATAGTACAAGAGAATAATTCATATTCCAATACTTACATAGTTATAAATTTAGTGTATTGTGTTCAATTCTTGTGTAATTTGAACAAGATGAATGCTGAGTGTGACAAGATCAGTGGCGCAAGTGATTATGAGTCGAAGTGCGCTGCTACAAACGCAAAGCGTGAAAAGACTCGAGTTCTCATAGATCAGAAGATACTTTTTTGATAGTCGCATTGCTACCCTTCCATCTAACAGCAGTCGGTGGCGTGAGTATAAACAGCATTCATATGATGACTCACAAGTTAAATTGTTAATTTGTCAGTTTGCTTGCATATCTCAATATCTCAAACAATTACCTAAGTATTAAATAAGTACTGTGTAGTGTGTACCTCGTTACAGATACTATAATTTCACAGCAAAGCTTTTTAAATAACCCAGGTCAGTCTAACAATAATTTAACCTTGGGATCTTTCTGTTGAGTATAAGAGCAGATTATTTACTCCTGCCAACAATAATTGCCTCACATAATTCTATTTCTAAGTTTAAAACTGAAGTGTGGAAAACTATTAGATATAAAAAAGTTTAACAAGCCCTGATTTTGTAGCTTGACAATTAATAATGATTTAATAAACAAAGAGATTACTTATTTCACTAAGAACTTGTTGGTTGGATTGTCTAATGCTGTGTTAGAGCAGTATCATCCAATGAGAGGTTGTTAATTGGGTTACTGCTAGTCCTAAAGACTTTACCCCCAATTCATAATATAACATGGTAACTGTCAGTTTCGGCCACTTCCATAAAAAGTGTTTACTATCAGGCAGATTATATGTGGTATTAGGACTGAGTGTATATATGGGAAAGAATTTTTAAAAGAAATAAATAATACAAGTCTGTGCGATACATTACAGAATATTCCACTAAACTTAAAATACTTATTTGATAAGAAAAAAATTACATTTGTTTATTCAGTTGTGGTACTTAGATGTACTTGATGACTCCCATAAAGGTACATTTACCTTTTAGGGACAATTTTAAGGACTATTATTATAAACCTTAAAATTCTGCCTCATCCTACTTTGATCAACCTCCACATGAAAGAGATAGATCAGTCTGTAATAAAAAAGTCCAATTGGATATTGAACATACCACCTATAATAAATTCAGGGTACTTTTCCAAACTTTTTGAGAAGGAGGTTTCATTGTAGGAGGGGGGGGGAGTAAAACCTATTTGACCTCGGGGGTCTCAATAGTGATATGTATTTCCATAAAAACTTTCTTTTTCATTTCATCAGATGTCAACAATTTCCTTCAAGAAAAGGAAAGACTTGCAAGATAAACCTTTAGCAAGCTTATTTTTACAAGTGGTTTTTGAGAATGAGATACAAAGAGGAGATTTTACAAACTGCTCTCCCCTTTGGCCTTGCTTCCGCTACCCAAACTTTTGCAGCCCTATCAATTGGATTGCAGAAATCATTCGGGCCCGGGGTATTGGATTGCTAGTGTACCTAAACAATAACCTCTTTGTACATTAGGGTAATTATAAGTTGTCAGGTCGCGGAGACTGTGACACTTCCTTAATAAAGATTATTATTACTTCTACAAACTTTAGGCTGGCACATCAACCACCTAAAGTGTGTCCTAGACTCAGTTCAAGAGTACTGTTATCTATTATGGGACACTCAAGGGAGCATATTAAGTGCAATAAGGGTAGTTTTAACAAAGTTATTGAGTCTGAAAAGTTGCACATTAAAATAGGCTCAGAGCCTACTAGGTCAGCTAAATTTTTCCAACCAAGCTGTTCCAAGAGATTGCTTGCACTGCGGAAACCTTCAGATAATTCTAAGAAGTTTCAAGCAGTTGTGTACTCTTACGAAAGTAATACACTTCCTAACTATGAATGCAGGCTGTGGTGCCCAAACTATTAATAGGCAGTTGGACAGTGGAGCAAAAATGTGTGGCATTCCAACGTCAAAGAGTTGTATGTTGTATTTGCTACCAGTGACTGAATACCAGTTAATTTACTATGGCAGTTATACCGGTATAATAAATATTTTTGTTAATATTCTTTCGTTTTTATTCATATTTACTGTAAAGATTATTGTGGTGTGTATTACACTTTAAAGCTAATATCATGGTATCTCAGTCAGATACGTATTTTGGAAAATAAAAATTAAACGGTTTCAGTCCCTGTTTGCTGTCATTCAGTCATAGCAAAAATATCATTTAAATGTCCACTTTTGGAACTGACCAACCAGCTCATTGTGACGCTGTTGGCAGTAGATCTCACGGCGAGACTATACTCGATTGCCGATGTTTGGCAAATATTAAGTACTTGTTCCATTGCTATGTTATAATTGATAACACCACTTAGAACTAACCGACTAGCTCATTGTGACGCTGTCGGCAGTATGTCTCCCGGGGAGACTAAACTCAATTGTCAACCATTTGGCAAAAAGGGTCGCCCAGTACCAGCTGGCACCTCTAACCCCAAGCCACGGAGGCGATATTAATAAAGTGGGTTATTTCCGAAGTAGACCTGTTCACCTCAAAAGAAACCGTAAGGGTCTCTCTTTTATGTCACCTTTGACTCAAACAATAGCTCAGCTATGTTTTGCGATGCCTTCAGCCGCCAGTGAGAGCACAACCTGAGCTGAATATTTCTCAACCAATTATCATACCGAGGGTACTAGCTTATTTAAATACATCAAAGGGCTCAAAGGACATTCCGACTATCACGTTGGCGCGTTTGGTACAACACCGACCTCGCGTTCCGATGGGTCGTGGATTCGAATTCCGCCAGGACGACATGTTTATAATTTTCTAAAAGCATGTCTTCCCCACGTCTGGTCACTTTGGGCATTATACGGATAGGAGGATTATCGGAATTCCAGCCGGGTAACGAACCACCTTTCATAAATGGAAAAACCGTGAAGTGCAAATTGCGCGTTTCGGTCTCAGTCTATGGATTTCTGAATGCTCCAAGTAAAACGTAGGTTGCCAGCTCATCATTGACTAATGTTATTGGCTGAGGTATAACCTACTATACATACGACTATACATATTTAATTATAACACCAGATTAACACTAGTGCTTTTGGCTTGAGCTACGGTCTCAAACCTTGATGAAGCCAGTTCTAAATACATACCTGCGGAAGGTACTCATAGATCCACATGTCTTATCTCAGGTGGTTCAATCAAAACTCCAGGCTTGTATGGTTAAAGTGGTCCAATCAAGTTCTAGCCTGGGATGCTAAAGAACAAGAGCTGTTACAGGGCAGTTATAGCATCTTCCAATTCAAATTATCATTTATTCATTTGGGTGACAAGTGTACACTTATGAATGTCAATAAAAGGAATGGAATGTTTCTAATTTTACAATTGCTGCTAGTTCTCAAATGACTAGCATAGAGCAGATGAGAAAGACTGGCAATAGACTCTCTGCCACTCTTTTACTTATAAAGTTCCAATAAGAAGATAGATTCCTTGGTACAGATTCCAACTTCAACCAAGTTGCTTGATTCGTAGCAGATCTATATAAAAAAAAAAAAAAATAAATATATATATATAATGCTTTGGCTATTCTCAATTATTGCAGGAAATCCACAGAGAACCTGAATAAACTAAAAATAGTCCATCAGATATTAAAGGCCGTTTCCTTTGCAGATCCAAAGCCTACAAAACCTCCAATTTTTGACATAGGTTTACTATAAAGAGTGGATTCAGAAGTTCTTGAGATCCATTCTCACATATAGTTTCTTGCCGGTTCTTCTCCATGAGACCCACTTTTTGGAACCGTGCAACTAGACGTTTCATAAGAGCCTGCAAAGGCCTATTTGAAATAAAAAACTTTTGATTTGATTTGATTTGATCATAGCAAGACATACAGTGACATAGAATTAATGATTTGACATTATTATTATATTGTATGTGTGCATGATAACAGTTTTAAATTTGAGTCTCAAACAGACACTGAGACTCATCAGCAGTCAGGATCAGGATGGTTATTATAACAACATCAAAATTTTAAAGTAGGTCCTGTGTATCTTTTTCAAAATTTTAGAGATAACCTGTAATAAACCTAAAGGATTCAATAAAAAATTAAAAATAATAATATATCATCAAAATAAGAGATCTTAAATTCTATAGCTGTGCCTCCTACTACAACCAGCCACTATTAAGTATTGCTGATTGGATGATTCATTTTCAAAATGAGTTTCCATAAATGCATTTCTGGTAAAGATAATAAGCAGTTCTTCTAGAAGGTGGATTGTAAACAGGCTTTTTGAGATTTGGTCCAAGATATTTTGGACCGAGGAAACTGGAAAAGCATTTCTATATTTACGATATTTACTAATCATTATTGCCATCCAGTGCAATGCTCTTCTTGGCAATCAGGGCATTGGTTATTTTCAAATTTGTATACAATTTAAGTAACTTTATCTTATTATTAAGAATTAAGTTAAGTAAGTATTCTTTGACTTTAAATCGAGCTGATCTTATTAATTGAGTAAGAATTTTCATTTTTTATGTTGTAATGGTTAACCATAAATACTTTTAAAACTATTACACTTTAAATGTAATACTAGTTATATTTGTCTTCATTAAATTATGTCTAAAAGATTCAATAATATCAAAAGACAAATTTTTTCACATAGCGTTTATGTTTTTTCTAGTTATTACTTCTCACCAGCAGATAACAAACAGGTCTTCACTATGACGCTGTGTGTTTTATAAGGGCACATAATAGAACTGTTTTGCATTACAACAAAACAGATATTATGTGTCAGATAAAACACACAGCGTCGAGCAAGCAGCTTGCAGGTGAGTGAAGACATCTATGACAACAAAGAGCGTCACCATAGCCTTTATAAGGACAGTGGCGCCTCTGGTGAGAAATATAAGAAACAAACAGGTAAAACCACAGATAATTAAGGTAGGAATTAAACAGATAAGTAACAAGACCATAGACAGCTTCTTCACTATGACGCTGTGTGTTTTATCTGACACATAATATCTGTTTTGTTGTAATGCAAAACAGTTCTAATTTGCTTCCAAATCAAGGCAAAATAGCTATTACATCCATTTCTATTTCTCAGAGCTATAAATAGTGCCTGGCACGCGATTGACCGAATCTTCTTAAATGGCCAGAAACGAGGTTAATCGAAATTTAATAAGGCGTCTTTTATTATCTTATTCGTCTTACTTGCGAAGTTGCGAGTCAGTGCTTAGCGTTATAATGACTTCATCCCTCTTCATCATTCTTATTGTGTAATCATAATCAGCAATTTATATGATATTATTGTTTTTATTTTGTCAGAGGGCGAACTCAAAGAAATCGCGTAGGATTTATGTACGCGGTAGTGGTACGTTTGCGGTTTGACATTTCAATGTCAGCGAAAAGCCGTTTTGCCGCGAAACTTTATGACTTTTGACATCTAATATTTTCGCCCATAGGGCAGGCTAGTCTTTCGACCATACCGCCTAGTCTTACGTTATCTTTTCCTTATATTATCTTTCTTTAACTATGTCTTACGTTACTTCCCGCCATTTTTCTTATCTGACATTTGAACTTAGGCGTATAGAATTTTTTTTTTTTAAATTCAATTAAAGGCAATAGCATTCTTATCCACCTGTCATTTGGAATGCTTCTGAATGTAATCAGAAATCACAAATCACAATCTGTGTTCGATGCTGCCGATATTCTGAAATACATACATATATTTATTCTAGTTGTACTGGGGCTACATCTTCAGATCTTCGGGCTAGGGCATGTATGTACCAACAACAATAACAAGTTAAAAATTAGAAACTTGAACGAAGCAATTTTAACATTTGATTAGAAGATAACTGTAGACATCCGGTCCGACGAGTAATAGGGGTATAATGATAGAAAATCATGGGACCGTAATAACGGAAACACAATGTAGTGAGTACCTACTTAATATCAAGTATAGATATTATTTGGGCTTCTGATTTTTTTCATAAATCCATTTTTTTGTAATATTTATTGCTTCATTTTTCCGTGGTCATGTTTACATTATTGTTTACGAGATAAGTAGAAAATAGAAAACCTTTAGTCACTCTACTCGAAGGCGAAATGGGCTGTGGAACTAACTGTAGTTCATGCATAAAGTAAGCATCTCTAAAACTGTGGCCATGATCATTTTCTTCCATTATATTAGGCGAAATATTCAATCCATTATCAATTCCGCAATATACATATTATATTATTAATTTCACTCGGCGAGGGCCCGGACAAAAACTAGTATTACCATCGTCGCGTCCGATTTGAATAATAAAACGCAATAGCTATTTTTAAACTTAACTGGAAACTTGTAAAATAAACTTAATAATAAATAACATTTTAATATCTTCTATGTGACAATAAGATACTATATAGAACAGATGTACATATAATAATAACAGATGTAATAGAATAACTCACAAATTATTCAGTGTGCATTCATAAAGGAACTAAAATTTCTAAATATAATTTATGTATTTACTAGCGGACCCGACAGACATTGTCCTGTCCTGTCCTTTTGCCAATTCTATTAATGTCTAATAATGTCTTTGATTTGCAGAGGACATCAATAATAATAATTATATATAATTAAATAATACAAAAAAGCTAAATAATAAGCGTGCGTGACGTGATATCTATGTCAATCGCCGCAGATGGCGGAGTTCCGAACCTAATTTATTTTAAAATTAATTTTCTGCGTATATTTTTTTCCTGAATGTTTCCGATATTTTAATACTTATTCTGTTATTCGAAACATAGATTTACAGAGCGGACAACCAAGCCCATACTGATCCTGATGGAAAATAATCGGTAATTTATGGACGTATTTTATTTGAACATATATGATACTTTATTATTATTTATTTACTAGCGACCCGCCCCGGCTTCGCACGGGTCTAGATTTTTTGACAAAAAATATTTCTTAATGCCACATTATAAAAAAATAAAAACAAAAAATTTCGTCCAAAAAATAAAAAATAAAAATTAGGGGTGGACTACCCCTAACATTTAGGGGGATGAAAAATAGATGTTGGCCGATTCTCAGACCTACTGAATACGCATATAAAATTTGGTAAAAATCGGTCAAGCCGTTTCGGAGCAGTATGGCAACGAAAATTGTGACACGAGAATTTTATATATTAGATGTAGCGTGCACTGTATCTCCAAACTTAAACGGGCACCGCTGAAAATCAGTGCTGTGTCATAGCTGCGGCTGTGTCAGATAATACTGAGTCGGTGAACCATTTCCTGCACTGCACAGGAACTCTTTAGTGTTAAATTAATCATACATTCATACATATACTCGTACATCACGCCTCTTGTCCATAGGAGATCACGGAATTCCATATGCTCCGATCCTTACATACCACTTTCGCTTCTTCTACTTTCATACTTTCCTCAATGCTTTCATACACACTCGTCGGTTACGAGTTAAGTTAATCAATACGCTGTATCGTTTTGTTTTTTGTACCTTTATTTTATTTTTATTAAGTGTATCCTGAGTTATGAAATGTTTTTTCTTTCTTTCTTATATTAACACCGCGTTTTGACATTCGCGACTCAAATTCTATAAGCAATAACGATGTTAATGCTCTTATGTTATCCTTAATGGCTTAATTTGCAAAATATAAAACAGCTAATTAAGTAGACTGTAGCAACATAATTACAATCGTAAATGGCATTACTTTTACGATTACTTTCTCGAAAGCGGTATGAACAAAAATGGTCTCGACTCACTCATTGTATTTATACAATAATCGGCGGATTCTTCGTGATAATTACACCTCTGGCAAAATATTGTCTTGAAAATTTCGGCTCGAGTGACGTCATCAAGTAGGAAATTACATTTATAAGAAAATATATAATTTTATACCTAAAATGAAATGTTAATATGCTTTCTTTTCATTCGTGGTTTTGAGGTGGTTAATAAACTAAGCAACACTGGATAAATAGTGATTATATATCTACATCCATAGGAATATTGAATTTCCGAATTTCCGAAGTAAATGTTCGGGTCGACAGCGCATCGATGATCACCTACCGTTAGACTCACAATCAGACTACTGTGTCGATAATCGATGTGTCGTTAAAATAATAGCGCAAATTACGAGCTTACGGATATGTATATATGTACCTAAATATAATTCATAAATCTAAACACAATCACCGATCGAAGTTCGACCGAAACCATTGTCTGATGACATTGAGATAATAATTTTGATACCTTATGTAATCAGATAATATTAATGAATATCAAGTTTATCTTATGATAAACTAGCGGATCCAACGACTATACACAAAAAAAATGCAAAACAAACAATAGATACAGTTTAGATAGATAAGAACCACTTGATTCTGGTCGTCCCACGTCTGGTCACTTCCGGCATTAAACGAGTCTTTGAAATATCAAAATTCCGACCGGGTAACGAACCACCATTCTTGGAAAACGGTGTAGTCCATATTGCGCGTTTTGGTCTCAATCTGTGGATTTTTTTTAATTATTTTTTTTATGTTAGATATCGACAGACGAGCATGAGGTTCACTCGAGCGTTCGGAAATCCATAGACTGAAACCGAAACGCGCAATGTGCACTTCACGGTTTTTCCATCTATGAACGATTTCCGAATACTCTAAGTAAAAATTAGGTCGACAGCGCATCATTGACTGATGTTCTGTGGCTGTGGTATCACCTACCATCAACTGAACCTCATGCTTGTCTGTCGATACCTAAGATAAAAACAAAATCGTTGAATAATGTGATACTCAAATTCATACATTTATTTCACATCTTACATTAAATTATAATGCTAAAAGGTTAAATACACTAGCCATGTTGAAGGGAAACACACTCAGCATATTATGCTCCGACAACAATTTTATGTCGTCGGAGCGCTGGTTTTCAGTATGCCCCCGGAGCGACCTCTGGTAACTACCAGCTTTTCCGCAAAAATAACAAAAAAAGTAGATAAAAAAATAGCTACCTAGTACTTACAAGAAAATTACAATTTAATAGCCTACACCATGGAAATGTTTTAATTCGCTACTGGGAACTCATTCAATTTCATCAATTATAAATATTATCACTGATGGTATGATGTCGACATAAAAAAAAATTCATACTAGCAACACGCCCCGGCTTCACACGGGTGCAATGAAGATGTACTATACACAAAACATAGCCTATGGTATGTATAACTACTCGCTGATAATGTAGCTTTCTATTGGTGAAAGAATTTTCAAAAATCGGTCGAGTAGTTTTTGAGTTTATTCATAACATACAAAAATACAAATCTTTCCTCTTTATAATATTAGTATAGAAATATAGATATAGACAAACATCAGTTTCTCATATTATACGTTATAACAGTGACTGGCTCAACTGACTATTTACAGAAGAGGAAATAATCGGAATGACGGCTGAGTGACCCTCATGGGTCACTGCAACAACGGCTTGTACGAGTAGCTTTGCTGGTGCGTTGCCGGCCTTTTTTTACTGCTACTCTCTATGTCTATCTATACTAATATTATTAAGAGGAAAGATTTGTTTGTAACGATTTAACTCAAAAACCTCTTTTTAAAATCAAAAATTCTTTCACCAATAGAAAGATACATTATTATCAGCGAGTAATATGTTACGATAGCCTATAGCTATAGTAGCTTTTTTGTGTATATTAAATCTATATAGTGATAATATAAAAGGATGTTTAGCCATGAGGAATATCTTCAACTTAAAAACCGTTTAACAAGGTATGTTTCAATAATATTTTAATCATTATTCAGCATTTTGATCTGTATTCTGTAGTCAAGTGGAAACTCTTGAGACCGTTCTAAGAATTATTTTAAAATAAACCTCGCATATTTCTTCGATTAACAAGAGCTTTAACAACATCTTGAAATAAAAAATTAACAAACGTTTGGACGAATGTATATAATAACTATAACATATGCAAGAATTTAAGGGAAAAGTATAAAAAGACTGGGAAATCGGACAAAGAAGACAACCGCTATCGGTCTATTTTATGTATTTACTTGCCTCATTCACGACTTGTATTTCGTACTCCGGAAGTGTTTTTCTAACAATTTATATTTGGTCTATAATTTCTCTTTGTCTAAGATGCATGACCTCATGATTACCAGATATGGTTTTAGCTTAAATCTTTAATCTTAGCCCCATATTCCATGACATTATCACATTACTCAAGTCGAAATATTTTCTTGAACAGCTGTTAAATCTCTACAGGGAAAAATGGTTTGATAAGTACTAAAATTAGATTCAAATCTGATTCACGGCTTGGAATACGGGCATGAATCAATCATCATCTCTATAATATATCTATCAATTGATTATCCAATGACTCGAGACATAAGAACTATATCGAGTCTCCCAACCATTCTGGTCATTGGCAGAATCCGTCTTTGATGGAAATTGCCACTAATTTAAAGAACTCTCTCTCTCTCGAATATTATTTTTCAAATGCCACAACACTCATATATAGAAAACCGTGAAGTACATACCGCGCATTTCAGTTTCAATTGTATTTCGGAATGATCGAAGTGAAAGAATAGGTCATCAGCCCATCATTGACAAGTCTTGAAGCTGGTGGTATCATCTACCATCGTCTGTCGATTTATGAAATAAAAAAGGTGTCTGTGAAAAACATTTTCGTCATTATACAGCCCACTAAACGTTTCGTCAGTCGCGCAAAAAACAGCATTGCGTAAACTAATGGCAGACCTTCAACGATTCCCTTCACTAGCATCTAGATAACCAAAACTATCAAAACCTAGAATCAAGAACGTGTATTTCGAAATAGAACCTAAACCGGTTCTGTTTAGACCAGAAACGTGATTTATTGCACATGTAATTTACGTCTATGGATTTCCGACTGCTCGAAGTGAAAACAGGTGGACAGCGCGTCATTGACTGATATAATCTATGGTTGAGGTATCACCTGTCAAGTGAACCTCATGTTCATCTGTTGATATCTAGCTAGCTGCTGCTGCTAGCTGTATGTAATTACGAGTTATTCAAGTAGCCACAGAAAATAACAACTAAGATCATAAGTCGATAACCTTTGATTGTAAGCAGTTGTTCACGTTACGCTATAGTTTCGCTGGAATATTTTCGCAATTCCTAAGGCCCTTTTATTTCAATTTTTTTTTTGATCCAGGTGGTATATATGTAAGAGTGGATAATATACGTGTATTTATGTATGTGTAGGTATAAAGTCAAGTTATTTTTCCTTGTTACTATTATACTATTATTTTTTTGTAGTAACCATTTCTTCAAGTTTGTCTCACTTGCCATATGGTTGCCTGGAAGAAATAGCTGCTTAGGTATAAGGCCGCCCTATAATATAAAACATTTCCCCTTCGTAAAATCTTTACCGGTCTGGTCTTTCTACGCATTTCCCCTATAATCCTAGGATATATCAGAGTATTCTTGACACATCTTGTGATGAACATGATACACCAAACATGTATTTCCTTACCCTGTCACTTAATGACTTATGATTTCAAAAAAGAACCGCTTAAATCAATGTTAACATAGCCTTGATGATTCATATCATATTGACAAAGAAATTCTTTGTTTCACTCATATTCAGTTAATAATACTGGTAAATGTAAATGATTTTTCTCTGTCAAGAATTATTTCGATGCCACCCACGTAAGTTTCTTTGGCACAATCATCATTACTCCCGATTAGGCATGTCGATACCTCTGGGCTCAAAGGGCGTAAAGCACATTTTGGGGCAAATGGAGTTAATAATACCATCTTATTCAGTTTTTCATTCTCTATCGATTGGTATATACGAAGTTGCCAAATTCGCACAAAAATGTTCTTTACAACCCATCTATTTTGGGCTGCTAAACCAAATTTAAACAGGAAATCGGGCTGTAAATTACATTACTGCGCATTTATTCTCATTATTGTTCTTTACAACCATTCAACATAACAGCAACTGTACTATACTACCACAAAATATTTATAAATATTTCCTGAAGTTTAGGGTGTAAAGCACATTATTCTATTATTCCAGACTCAAAAGGCGTAAAACTAATTTTGGGGTTCATGGAGTTCATAATAATTGTATTCAGTTTTTCATTCTTTATCGACTAATAAGTATTTTTCACACACTCTTTGCCTCGAGCCAGTCTCCCGCGACCACGGTTGCTGAAATGCATCCGAAACGTCGGGAAAAATAATTTAAATAATAAATCGCGTTTTAATCCGGTATACAGTATTTTATTTAAATGTGTGAAACTCGCGTTAATAAAAGACAATATTAGATAATAGATATCTTAGCCCAGTCACAAAAAAACAATGAAGCAGATTAGTAACCCTAATAAGAAGATACAAGTACTTTCGTGTAAAATTATAAAAAAGCCCACTGAAGATGATTCTATTAATATGCAGTTGCCTCTTCAGCAGTCACCAATATCTCCTACTCGAGTTCTAGCATCTGACGCCGTAATGACTTCTACATCTGAAATGATAAACCCAGAACAAGATTATAATATTTCGCACTTACCTCTCCAGCAGCCACCGATATCCTCAGCTATAGTTGTAGCATCTGACGCCGTAATGATTTCTACATCTGAAATTAAAAAACCAAGAACAAGATTATGATACTACACACATCACTTACATTCAGCAGTCACCGATATCTCCTTCTGCAATTGCATATGACGCCTTTAACTCCTGAAACTTACAGAAAAACTTTAATAATTCGGATATTTATACTTGCCAAACAGCCAGAAAATGGAGTAAAATATTTTATGAATTTCCTGTCAGATGAGGACAAGTTAGATTATTCTTCAGGTTCTTCTTCGAACAATTGGTCAAGAAAAGAATCAGAAAGTAGTAGTGAAGAAGAAATTGAAATAAGGAAGATGTAGAAATTAATAAGAAAGAAAGGTCAGAAAATAAACGTAAGATCCTCAAGAAATTAAAGGTAGAGGGAAAGTCTTACGAAAACAGTAGTGGGAAATTCGTTCCTGAAAAAGTAATTAAACATAATCCATGTATAAAGAGTAAATGCAGCAGAGGATGCTATGATATACCAGAAGAGAGACGTCGGTCCCACAAAATCGATGCTGCTAAGCTTAAAGTGAAGGAATTTATTGAATCGCTACCTGCAGTGCCATCCCATTACAATAGACAAAGAACAAACAGAGTGTATCTACCTCAAGAATTAAAGAACGTGTCTAATTTAGATATATAAAAAAGGATAAACAGTGACCAAGACACTGTTAGTGAAAATATTTCATGAAGAATATAGAAAGCTTCCATGGAGCTCTAATGTTTGTGATATATTAAATCAGTTTCACTGATGAAGAAGATAAAGAAGATGAAAATAATACTGAAAAAGAAAATAATTCTCAAAAATTGCTTAAAACTTACTTGTTTGCTATTTTATTACGTATTATAAAAACTATAATATTAACAATAACTCTTTAATTTTTAAAAAGGGATTATGGGAATAATCCATCAGGACGGGATGGGGTACCCCCCACACCGTTTAACCCTTTTTATTATGAAAGCTGTACAATTTTAAATTCAAACTTTGTGATTTACAACACAATTAAATATTGCTATTGTCATTTACTACATAATATTATACAACTTTTTTACGTAAGGTTAGATTTACTGCCTAAGTTAATAATATTAGCTGTTTTTTAATGGGCTTAAAGGACATTTTGTAGTTTTTTTTAGGTAGTAAAGCAAAACTATTTTGGAAACTATTATACTTAGGCTTAATTTAATAATATTTACTTAAAATATAGGAAAATATAAGCATCTTTCTCATAGATTGTTTTTATATAATCATTGAGACAAAAAAGTTATAGCTAATTTTGTTTTATTTTTTCGGTTTTTTGGCTCTCCTGAAAAGTAGCTGTTTTGTGCTATACGCCCTTTGAGCCCAGAGGTATCGATGTGTCGTTGGTTCGATCGCAAAGAACTATCGTAAATCAATACTGTGCCGTTGACAAAATGATATGGTTCGTTCGAACCGTTCAATCAATTGATTTGTTCAATTTCAAATGAACGAACATAGCAAATCAAGCAATAGTAAATATTGATTGAGACCTGTGATCACTGTTTGTTCGTTTCTCTCACTCTGCCTTGCCATGCCTGAACGAATCGAACGAACGAATCATTTCCAACAAAGTGACCCATTCGATTACGCAGATTTGAAGATCTGGTTCTTTTGGATCATTCAATCGCGTACGACACATACTTACTCCCAATCCTCGTTTAAGCAGATACGTGCTATCCGGACCTTACCGAAGTACAACTTGGCACCCTCGAGCGCCTTCAGAATTTGTGCATGAGTTTCATCTTTGGTCTTAGAAAATTTTACCATATTTTTGATATGAAATGGGTACCGATCCATCAATGCCGACATGCTCATATCCTGCATAATTTTATAATGTTCTTTTCGACCCCAAAACGCCCGCTTATCTTAAAGATAAAATTTAATTTCGTGAACTCTGACTTGTTTTGTCTTCATCTAATTATTTAACTATAAATATGCATCACACTGATTTCTTCAGTGGCGGCGTAAGGCGTGGGCGACGTGGCCCACCGCCTACGGCCTCGCGAACCACGGGGCCTCGCGCCCCGAAAATTATTATGCAATACTTAAAAGCCGCGAACGCGCCAAAAAATTTTTTTGCCAAAA
This sequence comes from Anthocharis cardamines, assembly GCA_905404175.1. Taxonomy (NCBI): domain Eukaryota; kingdom Metazoa; phylum Arthropoda; class Insecta; order Lepidoptera; family Pieridae; genus Anthocharis; species Anthocharis cardamines. Next base: position 5,278,472 of record FR989975.1, read on the forward strand.
AAAGCCATTTTTTGTCCTGGCAGAGGGCCTCGCAAAATGACTCTTGCCCACACAAAATTTAGGTCTTACGCCGCCACTGGATTTCTTCCATTATTCTTTCACCGCTCGTGCTATAACTCTGGAATTCCATACCTCTTCCTATTTTCAAACGAAAACTGAAATAAATCTCTCTTTTCCAGCATCGTAACTGTTCATTATTATTTTTAGATCCGTTTTTTTACTTCCTGCTATTGTATATATATCTATCTTTTATCTTTAATATCTCTTCCCAAAAAGACTACGTTTCGCTAGCGAAACCTATGGCTAGTTTTTCAATAGCTATATTTTTATGAAGTTTTGAATGTTAACAGGATGTAGTCTGTATATCATTTTGTTGATTATTAAAAGTTGATACTTAGTAGATAAAATATCTATTTTATCATAATTGTATAATGATTTATCACAGTAATTTTGTAATTAATTTGATAAGTTTCTTGGCAATGAACAAAGTCCATATTAAAAATCATTTATCAAAATACATAATACGTACGTATTATTGTCTAGAAAAGTCACAATAAACAAATTCAAGAAACAGCAATTTTAAATGTAAATCTAATCGAAAAAATAATCAGACATGTAAAAATATGTATATAAAATACAAGAATTGCGGTTTCTTAAAAGAAATACTAGTAATACCAATAATAATATACCAATAATGACATAGCTTGTCATAAACTGTATTATTTTTTTCTACCAAAATTTTAATTATTACACAATATATTTTTAACATTTATTTTAATTAAATTCAAATTCAAAAATCATTTATTCATTTAGGCAACATAATGTACACTTATGAACGTCAATAAAAAATACATATTAAATGCTTCTAATTTTACATTTACCGCCAGTTCTCCAATCAAGGGCGTAGAACGGAAGAGAAGAACTGGCAAGAAACTCTTCGTCACTCACACAATAACTTGTACAAGGTTAAAACGCGATTAATTCATTATATTTTGTCACATTTCAATCTGCTGATGACCATGCTTACTAAAAAGCACTTGAAAATTTGGGATAAATAATAAAATGAATAAATCTCGATTGAATCAGGTAAAAGTTTAATTTAATTTACCCAGTTAAGCGGGGAATTTAGTTATACAAAACCACTCACTGAGTGCGGAAATAAAATCAGACAATGACGTCTATACACGTCGAACGTAGGTCAAAGTGGTCCTATTATACATTTTACGAAAAACGAGGAAGAACTACATTTTACTATATTTAACTTACATTTTTAAAATAAATAAATAAAAAAATAAATTTTTATTAATTAAAAACTTAACAATTTACTTCTAAAGCTTATTGTGAAATTTCTCGAAGCACCGTACACAAAGTGGCACTTCGGTGGTTTCCATTTTTCGAATGGAAATCTTCGGAGGAGAATAACTTTCGATGAAGTAGCTGATAGTAAAAGTGGGGAAATCACTTATAATTTGGCTGACCCCCTCCATATAAAATACTTAGCTGTTCTATTTGTACGATAAAGGACATACCACTAAATAATAGTCAGTGTCCATTTTTATTTTTCACGACAATTATACACTTCCAACGCACCATAATAGAGTTTTGGTTTAACACTTAACTGGTTAAATTTGTGATAAGTTCATTTAAATGTTTTATAAAAAACAATATTAATTTAGTTCATGCTCACGGTTTTTTCGATTTTTTTCATAAACTTAGCGTAGGTATTATTCCTTAAAGGTCGGCAACACATCTGAAAGCCCCCTGACGTTGCAGATGTCTTTAGACAGCAGTGATCATTTACCATCACATGTGGCAACTGCTAGTTTGCCTCTTATTGTATAAATTATATACAATTAAGTATAAAAAAAATATATATAATCAAATAAAATACTAAAATATATTCATATAAATATTTAAAAAATATGATTCAATAGTGATTCATACACATTATGTATGAATCATCAGTAACAAATTATTTTTTGAATAAATTGCTTTAATAATGATTAATTATTTATTATTAATTAAGAAAAGGCAATATTTTCTTAAGACAATAAAAATAAATCTCAAGAAATTATATTACTTTTTCATTTAAAGAGAATGTAAAATTACAGTTACTTAAAACACAATTGTTGCCATTAACTTCTAGACTACTAGACTTGTTTCCAGAAGGCAGTTTGTTGTAGACAGTTGCTATTAAAAGAAAAATATATTCACTGAGAATCTATTTCAACGTCACATCTTTAAATGTGATTACTGAAGCTAAGACAAACTTATGCTATGTTTAGGGATGTGTTATGAACTGAACATTATTTTAAGTTAAATAATATCCCTTCTATACAAAGAAAATCAGATAACACAACTGCAGGAATAATTAATTGAAAACATTACCATCATAAAGATAGTCATCTTGATAATATAATTTGTCTAATCTGTCACAAACAACAAATTAGACATTCATAATCTAATGTTAAAATCCATCACATCTACTAACTTCATCTAAAGAAACACTTTAAATTTATTAGTCTAATAAAAAATGTTCTTAGAAAAGTTGAGTAATAAGGTACATAAATTGTATATACCAACCTATGTCAGTTAAAGTACTCACAAAGGTATTATAAAATAATATCAAACCATATTATTACTTAAATAGCGAAGATGTTATAAAATCACAAAGAGAAACAATAGCGAAACAAAGAGCATTATTCGAGTTTGATTTTGGTTGCTTCAAATTCACATTAATTATCATTAATAAATAAGTTTAAATGTATGGAAACACTTACCGATTTGATGGCCTCGTATTTAAAGCTCTGCAGTCTAGAATCACAACAAATCGTCTAACTCTTCAAAATTCTAAATAAAGTTAGGATTTTAAGAACTGTGAACCGAACTAATGTACATAGGAGGAATTTTCATAATTATTCTTAAAAATGATTAATATACACTCGTACGGTACTTATTAGCGCAATGCGTTATAACTTGTTTAGGTTGCAAAACAGCTGTCTATTAACCAAACAAACAATCAGCCTTTGAATCATTCAGCCCAATAGAATCGAATACAAATTACAAAATCGAATAGTCCGACTGACGGAAATCGGAATATGACTTATGAGAATACAGTGTTGCCATCTGCTATAACCCTTGACATAACAACTGACTTATATATTATAAGTTATCACTCCAGTCCCGTTCACACATTTTATTTTAGTTACATTTACTAATAATCTCTAACTACAAAATAAACTATATTTTATTTTTGAGATACTTCTATTATAGATTTTGTATATAATTTTACATTTAAAGCGTTATGTGGTCTGTGGTTATGTGGGACACTCCCTCATACAATGACCACAGATTTATTAACATAAAAATTCAATTTATATCTTATATCTGTGATAACAATGCGCTCAAGTAATCGGATTAGGAACGCAAAGATTATGAACAGAGTTATTACCGAAATTGAAAGTAGGTAATTTGAAAAAGGATCACTTTTAAGTGTGTACCAAGGACTTGATAATATATAGAAAGTCCTTGGTTGTCGCATAATGCGGCGTATCGTTTTCATTCATATGTATTATATTCAGTTAGAGCGCTAGTAGGTGTCAAAGGAAGAAACAACCTTAACATCCTTAACATTATAAAATTATTATTAAATTCTAGGCACGCATTTTGATTAGGTATAAATTTTGGTGACTCTTGCGTGTATGTTTATTTGGATAATCTCTGGAATTACTGAAGCAATCGTGTTCGCGTCTGTCGAAGCTTATAAATTATTATTAAATATTTCTAATTTCTATACTATATCATTCCGCATATGTTGACTGAAGACTATTCAAAACATTTAAACAAAAATTGGTAAAAAATACTAAACAAAAACATTACTACAAAATCAATTATATATTTTAGAAAAAATAAAAACTTGTGAACTTGGCTACATAAGAAAATAATAATAGTACTAATTGTTGAATGATAATGCGTGATAATATATGAAATCGTATAATTTCTTCTTACAAAGATATGCTATAACAAGATCGTGCGCTGATTTTCTTTGTTCGTGTTCTTCCTTGTAACTATGGAGGGTAGAGTCAAGGAGGATTTTCTCATATGGGGCTTTACTTTCAAATGTGTCCATGATAAGCTGTTAGATTATAGTTCCAAAACCAACTAAAAACTTTAGAGGGCGCTGATGACCACGATGTGATTGGCGATTATTAATGAAGTGAAGTATGCCAAACGGAAACAGTAAAGTACAGAAGTAGTTGTACTGAATAGAGTAGTTTATAAAAATAAAGTAAATGAGTATGTAATTCTTTCAAATGCAGTCATTAGCTTACAGCAGCGCCACCTTAATTTCACATGACTTTATGGACACTTCTAATATACAGAGAAATTCCTCCTTGACTCTACCCTCCATACTTGTAACGGTCGACATCGAATGTGAAAATTAACGGTCAAACTTGACAATGTAGTAAGAAATGTCAAGTATGACATGTGATGTTTAAACATATTCCCGGCCTTGTAGACCAGGGTCAATAATTTTTGAAACCAAAAAAAATTACAGTAGGATGAAACCCATTAGAAAAGGAGGGAAATATGATCAAAATGAAAGGAAAAATAAATTACGGTCGATCAGAGTTCGGGAAGTGGAAGTGGGGGGTGGTTTAAGGGTAAAAAACGGTTTATCTCGTTTTCCGGCAAAACTACAAGTCCTATGGAAAAAAGTCAAATGGCAAAGTTGTAGATAATAAAAAGATCTACAACTTTTGTTTTTACACTTTTTTCGTATAACCTCAAAATTTAGGTGAAAAATTCAAAAAACCAAGTTTTTGGTTTTTTATTTATATCTTTTTTAAAAATTATTTTTTTTCTACGAAATTTGGTGAAAACTTACCTTATTATGTCCCAAATATACTGTAATTTATTTGATTTAAAATATTTATTTTTTCGCCTTATTTTAACTTAATATCAAAAAAGCACCTTAATTTTCAATCGAAAATTCTGCTGTCATAATATCAGCTTTTTTCAAAAAGTCGGTGCGCTTTTTGTTCCTTGAAATCTCTACTTTCTGATGGTTTAAAAAAATATTAGGGTGCTTTTTTGATATTAAGTTAAAATAAGGCGAAAAAATAAATATTTTAAATCAAATAAATTACAGTGTATTTGGGACATAATAAGGTAAGTTTTCACCAAATTTCGTAGAAAAAAAATAATTTTTGAAAAAGATATAAATAAAAAACCAAAAACTTGTTTTTTGAAATTTTTCACCTAAATTTTGAGGTTATGTGAAAAAAGTGTAAATACAAAAGTTGTAGATCTATTTATTATCTACAACTTTGCCATTTGACTTTTTTCCATAGGACTTGTAGTTTTGCCGGAAAACGAGATAAACCGTTTTTTACCCTTAAACCCCCCCCCCCCCCCCCCCCCACTTCCACTTCCCGAACTCGGATCGACCGTAATTTATTTTTCCTTTCATTTTGATCATATTCCCCTCCTTTTCTAATAGGTTTCATCCTACTGCAATTTTTTTTCACTTTTTACCATTTTTAAAGGCTTCGGCACTGGTCTATTGGAAGTCCTTGGAATTTCAACATTGTGGCAAGGGACAAATCTTCGAGAACGCGCGTCTGTACACTCCTTCGGCCACTCTGGATATCCCATCCGCTCTAGGATATGTGGCCTTGATGCGACCTAAAGCCCACTTTAACGGTGGCAGATTGTCGTTTATTCTGACATAATTTCGTTTTGCTCCCACTTTACATTAAAACAGTCGTGAATGTTGACGATCGCCCCCGAGTCTGGAAATGTAGCCGAGAGGAGATTCAGTCGCGTTACTTCTTTATACTGGAGCAAATCATATCCAAGCACTAGGATCGTTTAAATATTCATTTATATTATAATAAGCCTTAGCAAGTAGCATTACTTTAACGTACGATTTGAATATATTAAATGACAACACTTGTATCTCTCTAGGGATTTTGTTGACAAAACGTATACAATTGCCTTGGAAAGAATTACTTCTTTTATGCAGCCTTGTGGTTGGTGCACTAGTTTTGTCTTTATTACGAGTACTATAATTATTGAAGCTACTATTATTTTTAAAGATATCTATATTTTTACGCACATATAAGATATTCTCATAAATGTATTGACTTGCCAAAGTCAAAATATTTAATTCTTTAAACTTCCTTCGGACTGACTCCCGTGAGGATAATCCGCAGATCGCTCTTATAGCCCGCTTTTGCACTACAAATATTGATTTAATATCAGCTGCATTACCCCACAAAATAACACCATATGATATAATACTATGAAAATAGCTGAAATAAACGAGCTTTACTGTATTCTCGTCAGTAAGATCGCGTATCTTTTTCACTGCGAACGCTGCAGAACTTAGGCTATTCGAAAGACCTTCTATGTGTGGGCCCCACTGGAGTTTACTATCTACAGTAATTCCCAAGAACACGGTATTATCAACAAAGTCTATTTCCTCATCCTTAATAATTATTATTTGAGCATTACAACTTTTTTACATTTGTAGTTACAAATTTAATATATTTTGTCTTCTTTTCGTTTAGCTTAAGATTATTTGTATTAAACCAGTGAACTACACTGGAGATGAGCGTCATCAGCAAACAGTACTATCTCGTGAAGCTCCTTTACAAGAAATGGTAGGTCATTTATATAGACGAGGAATAAGAAAGGCCCAAGTATGGAGCCTTGCGGTACACCCATAGTAACAGACCTCTCTACTCACCGTAAGTGATATTTAACTGTAGAGATATGTAATTTTATACATGATATGGGTAGTTTGGGGGGGAGACATTACATGATTATGATTTTTAAATGAATCACGAGACCTCAGAAAAAAAAAATTGAGTACTACACTAGCAATTTATTAAGTACGACTGTGTTGGAGAATTATTTATATTTTCTTACAGTACACAGAACACACTACGTTACAGTATTATTAACATACCTACTACTTACCTACAAGGAAATAATGAAACATAAAATAAAAATAATAATTATGAGTAGGTACATATTCTTAATTATTATGCATTATAATGATTTATTATACTATTTAAAAACAAATCAATAAATAAAGTAAAACATGATGAAAACAACGAAAATTTTAGCTAATTTCAATGGATTTCGATTATTGGAACACATCAATTATGTTTAGATACGAAGGGAATCACTACATAACATGACTAAATGAACATGATAAAATAGTAGGTACTACCTATAGACGAAAATGCTTATTAAAGTAACGAACTCTTAATTTTTTTTTAATAAAGATGACACCTTATCGATACGTGAATTACGAGTACAGCTTTGATTATTATATAAATAATCTAAGGAGTACAGCTTTAGCCATTCAAGCTCAGTCATATAAAGTGAAAACTTCGGACGATCAATTAGTCGAATATTTGTTGATTATACTAAGTATTCTGCTGAATATTTAGTTGTCCTGTTGAATTCGGAATAATTATTGTTGGAATGAACATAATCCTTATTTTAAAAAAAACAGAATAACAATCAACAAGTCCTTTTTTACGCAATTATTTTTCAATTTCATTATGGGTACTTATTTAGGTTTAATTGAAGACTAAAAGTAAACTTAAAAGTTTACTTTTAGTCTTCAATTAAAATTAGCTAAAGTAAACGGCAGTAGGCACAAGAGCATAGGTAGTTATTATCTATTATCTACCTGTAGCTTAGGTATCTACCCAATAAATTGAATTTTGAAATGACCGCCATTTGAATCTCACGCCCAGTTTGACGTCACGCAACGGGGTTCTCAAAAGCACCTTACCGCACCCTACGTTAAATAAATAGAAAGGAAGTAAGTCCACAATTCGTTTTGAATTTACAGCCATATCCGGTTGCAATAATGTTCAATTTGGTTTACATTATCACTTAGTTGCTTATTTCATTTCCAGATGGCGCAATAGTATCCGTCGACATTAGCGCAGAACAGACCAATAGGATAAAACGAACTTTGACGCAATTTGCAAATGGCCGTGAAAAGGATTGAGCTCGAGGGTGTATGAAACACTAAATGGTGGAAAAGTCCGTGAAAAAAACTTGTGAATCGCTCCAGGATTAGTGTAGTGTTGTTGTTAAGTACAAAATGTGCCAAAAGGATAGAAACCAGTCTTAATAGTGGTTTTAGGAAGCGCCTGAAAACCACTGGTGGATTTAGAGAAAAGATTTGCTGACTGTGGGGTAAAGTCCTTGTTTTATTTATCATTTGGTACGCTTATTTTGTACTTTGGTTTCATGTTATTGACTAAGATCAGCTCCAGGTGTTAGGGTGTGTCGTGTTCAGAACAAGCGATATCTACAATGGTCGCCGGCGTATGCGTGGTATACAGTACACCCATGTCTGAAGCATTATCTAGGGTAAACTAATCAATTCTTAGTGAGAGCAAAGCGTGATTGCTGCAGGACCCGCGTTAAAGGAGGACGTCCTGGGTTTAAGAGGAAACGGGCGTAGCAAACTAGGTATATAACTTAATATGTATATGTCAGGGGAGGCACGGCCCTGTTGCTAGAGCATCGATTTTGACGCTAGCCTTATCAATACCTAGGTAATTTACACCTGTTTTAGATGTAAATACTTAACAGTTACGATGATTATGTAAATGAGAAAATTCGTTCTTTTATTGATATGGATTTGTGTTCATTGGAATTATTACGTGTCGCATCACTGAAAATCAATGCTTGCTAGCACAACCAAAAAAGTTTATCAAGTCTAACATTTAACAAAATGTTTTATGAAAATAGCATACCCATGACACATATTGTGCCAATACATCTGTAAAAAAAAAGGTTCTAAATTGCATTTATCTATAAAAGATTATGAAATTGTAATATACTACCTAACAGTAAAACATTTAACATAATACAAATTAAATGATTTTTTTTATTTTAGGTTTGGTATATATAAATAAATATATACTAGGAAGTATTAAGTCAAATTCTAAGTATCATATTAAATAACAATCATATCTTTTTAATATAAAACATTCTTCAAGACAGAAGCACACAAATCTGTATTACCATACACATTTTATATTGAAGCTTTCAGAGGCAACCATATGTTATACTCTGGAACATTTTAAATGTAAAAAGTTCCATTTATAACTCCGGAATGTGTGTGAAAGAAGTTGAAACTACGATAGTACTAATTTAGTTTAATCAAGTTGTAAGTGTAAGACAATAATTTATTTTTATGATCAATATATTACACAAGTCAATATTTATGGAGTGCTGTTAAAATGTCAACTTTCTATTGATGATTTGATGAGTACTAAAACTAGATTCAGACCATAGAAATATCTTTGAATCAAGTATTCAGGTAGATTCATAAAAAAGGCAGAATTTATCACTATCTAATTGTATTTGTATACAAAGCTATAAAATGTAATTTTAATTGTAAACTTGTAAAATAACATGGTATTTGAACTTTTTAAAGTAATTTAAAAAAAAAATAGTACATAATAATCATTAAAGTGCAAAAGCAAACTTTTAAAAAAGTAATTTTTGAGTCATTATAGATAGTAGACAAACAGAAAATAGTAATTAATTAAGCCAGTTATGACTCCCAAGATTTTGTTTTGTTCATTTTCCTATGTTAATGATTTATTATGGTTGTTTTATTACTTTGAGCAGTGGCTCAAAGTAGTGCCTTATTATAATTCATTATTTTATGTAAGTATGTGATGCTTTTTGCTTTGTTTGCGTTATTTTCAACTTGTGTTGCTATGGCTTTGGGAATTCCTGTATTTCATTTATGATGGAAGGATTACTTGATGCCATAAATATGTGTATAGTGAGATTTATTGAATATTATTTTGCAAATGATACTTTTCTAACCGACTATTTAATACAAAATACAACATTTTTTTTTGTTAAACTTGCAAATTCCACTTATCTGTTATTCAATGTCTCTAACTTGTTTCTTATGATTTAAGCAGTATATAGTTTTATGTCAATAAGACTTGTTTTTTTAAGAAAAGCATATACATTCTATAGTACCTACATATACTTAGCCTATTGAAAATGTATATGGTATACTTTAAATGAATTAATTCATATGAAAGTGGATTATTTTCCTGTTTGGACTTTGATACTTTATAATATGTTACTTAGAGCTATAGTCATAAGATTATAGACAGAAGTAAACCATAAATAATTTTAAAACAATCAAGGGCAAATGTTGTTTAAAAATAAGAATCTTGACTGTGTGATGGCTATATGTGACAAAGAAGTATTTTGTCAGGCTGAGATATTTTGACTATTTGTATAAAATTTTCACTCTCTCATCAGATAGATGATACCTGTCCAGTTTTAGTTTCTCTCCAAGGTTTACAGACCAAATATTACAATATTTCTTATAAACATGTTCTCTATGGTTTGCTTTTTCGAGCATTGAACTGGTAATGTTGTCCAGGTGTCTATCTATAAACCACCATTTGAAGTTCAAATTGCACAATTCAACAGTCTTTCCGAAACCAATACTAAAATTAAACAGATGGTGTATCAATAATAATTGGCGTTCATTGGCTGAGAGCCACTTGCCATCAAGTGGGCCTCAGGCACTGCCTGTTGATATCAAACATAAAAGAGAATACTAATTAAGGCTTCACCAATTTACCCATTCTTTACTTTTAAGTGTGCTATTAATGGAATTTTAACTGATGTTTATTTAATGTTTGATTCATTTACTTTAAAATTGGTTTAGAAAATTTTAAAATCAGTATTAGAATCACCAAATACCTTTAATTTTGATTTTTTAATATAAAATTTAATTTTCAGTTAAATCATTCATCATTGTCGTAAAATCATTTATTAATACTTATAGATCTAATAGGCTACCATTTAAATGATTAATAACATAATCAATATTTTTTCAGTAATGTTTATAATGGATGTAAAAGGAAAACAAAATCTATTTCCTCTAATCACTCACAGTAATAAATAATATATTGTATGTGTGCCTCCAATACTAACAGTCTAATTGAATGTATCGAATTGTTGCTTGCCAATCACTGTACCTTTTCCCATGAGAATGGGATAAAATTGTTTCTATTCTCTTTTCAAAATTCAAGCTGAGAATTTGAGATTTCAAATCATTTTTATCATGAAACCTTAATAAAAATACAATACCCAATATCAATACAGTAGAATTAGAATTATTTATTTGTAAAAACATTCATAGAATCTCACTATTTCAATAGACCGACACATCCAATAATTCGGCACCATGCCCGCGCCAAACAACAACAAACAAAACAGACTACAATTAAGGATTGTTTTAATATTGTGTAATTAGTTAATTGTGAGATAGGTTAGTTATAAAAAACACATGTAAAACATATTTTGTATCATCCCATCCCATTATGAAATGCTTTACATATTTTATTTATTATGAATTTTTCAGTACAATCCTGTAATCTGAACATTCCAATAATCTGGCACCCTGTTTTTTATAGTGCCAGATTATTGAGGTTCTACAGTACTAATACTACATGCATTAAAACAGGTAAAAAGAAATGTAAATTCTACATTTACTATATATGTTATATTGTGCATTGTGCCCATGTATGGCTATCTAATCGTAAGTGATGCTAGTACCTAAATTAAAGGCGGTGATAGTTTTTCCAAATCTATCTAAATTGATTAACCATTACAAATGTATTTGTTCCTTAAAGACTGATTCAATAAGTTGCAAATGCTTATTGCACCAGTAATTAATAAAGTCCCATTTTTTACATGTAAAAATGTTGGGGTCGCGTTCTTGTCTTCTGTACTTCTGGTCCTTCTGGTACAGAAGTTGTACTGTAACTATGTTAAAGAGTGTGGTGATTTCTTGAAGACTTCGAGGTTATTTTATGAGTTAGTCATTATTGCTTGCTAGTTTCACAGCAGAAAGGTGTCCACATGGTTGGGAAAGAAACTAGGATGAGCATAGATTGCTTCGAATCTCGGTAGAATAGCTAATTATAATTAAGCAGGACACTCAGTGGCAGATTTAAACATTTACAGGGTAAAGGCTGGTAAATTTAGCTGCCTTTACCAGTTCCTAACCTATATAATAATATGAAAGGTAGGAGTGAAATGTCTTCAGCATGATGTCTTATAGATTGCAAGACATCAGTAAACCGTCTTACATAAAACTTTGATTTCTACTATAAGACAGGTTAAAGGTGAAAAAAAGTCGATCCCCTTTGCCGCCCTACGCTCGAGCCTGCTAGTAAATCCGCCACTGAGGACAGAATATTATATTTGACTCTTTTCTAAATCTTAAGTAATATTGTATAATTTACTAGTTTGTATTTCATTGCCTTCTTACATTTGCATTTCATTTTCATACTAGAAGAGTAGAAGACTAATTTATTAAAAGTAAAAAAAAAATCATCAGTAAGTTTTCCTACGCGGAGTTTTAATGAAACCTCTTATTCTTTTAAAAAAATGAACGTGTGGCGAATGTGTATGGAAAATTGCGTGCCTTAAGGTTCTAGCTTAATTTATATTGTGCGTATTTTAAATTAAAGTCACGATGGTTCAATATTACATCGTGAAAATACAGTATCAATATGGTACGACATTACATACTTGAAATTGAGCGATACATCGACCTTGTTTACGTAAGCGAGGTGTGAAATGCGTTGAAAATCAACCAGAAGATTTGTTAGTTCGGCATACTTCGCTACGCCTGTTACCGACTCGGATAGACAGCTCGACTGGATATTCATTTATGCGTTACCTTCCAAGCTCTCTTGTTACTACTCCGTTTCCAAGATGGAGTAACGATTGCACATGCGTAGAATTGCAACAACTTTATTGTTTATATTAGATATCGACGGATTCGTGTCGAATAGTTGAGAAGGAACGAATCGCGAGGAAGATTTCCTATCGTCAATCTGTTAGTTATATGAAAAATTATTAAAAATTAGCTGACCCTAAGAACTTCGTATTGGCTTCGATATGAATATGCTATTTTCCCCACTTCTGTTATATAGATTTGTAGTGGATATAAATAATTATAATTACAAAAAATTATAAGCGTGCGTGATGTGAGCTATCAATTACGGAAGATGGCGGAGTTCCGAACCTAATTTATCCTTTTTCCTGAATTTTTCCCATATTTTAATAGTTATTCTGTTATTCGGGACTTTCTTTTATATTATATATTTAATATAAGATAGATATAGATATGACAAATCGATGATACGAATACTTTCTCGCAAGTTGTTCGTGCTAGGCCATCTTATATACGAATCATCTCTTAATAATAGGTAGAACGAATTAATGATTATTAATTTTTTTGTCATTGATTACTCTTATATTTCTACATTGTCCGCCACAGGTAATAATTTGTAGATTACCTGCCCTAAACGATCCCTTAGTGACCTTTGTAAACTACTAATATAACACTCGATAATTATCGTTTGGCGGAGTACAAGCTACTTATTAACACTAACAAACTTTGCAGACGTTTACTTTTATCGCATATGATATTATTGTCTAGGAACAACTACTGATTTTATAATTTGTTTTACGATTCTTACATTATACTGTCTGTTTTCATTAATTTTCGGATTTCATATATTCTGTGAGTATACAGAAATACATATAAAGTTGTATCATTATATCAAGGTGGATGAAAACGGTACGGTAAAATATTATAACCTTTAAATGATGATAAATTTTCTTTCCGACAACCGATTTCGATGAAATAAAGCCTTTTTGTTGCCCCGGGATTTGCTTAATATACTTGAGCAAAATTGCATGAAAATCGGTTCAGTAACTTCGGAGATTATTTAAAAATCTAGGTTTGTTTTATTTCTCTTCTTACATCCCCCTGACTCGGTTTTTAGCATTATGTACAGACATTTGACCTCTACTGTTTTATTATATGTATAGATAACGAGTGCTCAAACGTACCTTATGTCTTATTATATAAATATAACACGCCCCGGCTACGGACGGGTGCAATGTAGATGTACTATACATAAAATAATGATAATGTAGCTTTCTATTAGTGAAATAATTTTTATAATTGGTTCAGTAGTTTCAGAGATTACCCACTACAACCTCACATACTCACAAACTTTACTTCTTTATAATAATAGTTAACGAGCTTCAAAAAGCCCCTACATTTTCCGCAGTGAATGTGTTCACAATTCACATTGGCTTTTAATTACATCCTCATTTCTTTGTACATAATCACTTGCGATTTGTAAAATGCATTTTTTTTATTATTTTACGTCACTAAAAGGTCAGCAGTTGTAAAGGTCGACATAAGTTATTTGGCCCTATTATTAAGTCTTATATATCAGGAAAATTAACGTTATTATACGAAATAATATAATATTGTCGATTGCTAAAAGCATCCGAAACGTCGGCATAAATAATATAAATAATAAACCGCGTTTTAATCCTTTATAAAATATTTTATTTAAACGAAATCCTTACTCTATACTTCTATAATAATATTATATAGAGGAAAGATTTGTATTTTTGAATTTTTGTATGTTATGAATTAACTCAAAAATAGGGTCCGATTTTAAAAATTCTTTCACCAATATAAAGCTGCATTATCAGCGAGTAATATAGGCAATTTTGTATAGTACATCTACATTGCCCCGACTGAAGCCAGGGCGCGTAAATAATATAAAGAAGCGCTCCGGCCGCCAGATTAATATCGAATTATCTTATAATTATATCGATTAATAAGGAAGTGTAAACAGATGGTAAATACGTCATAATTACGATAGGTTAGCAATGACAGTTAATACATATTAATTTATGCATTAACTGTTTATTTCAACAGATAATAATAATAATTGTGTCAAATTGAGTAACTTCATTTGAGGAATTGTACTGTTTTTATATTGGGGATGCTCTCAGAAGAATTAATTTCTATTTATTTGTAGTATTAATGCTAATAGTTATTAGTGTACATTAATTATGTATTTAAACATTTTGTGAGTTCAAGGGTTTATATCAAAGTGGTAAAGTGATTTCTGTAGTGTGTCCTAAAATAAGAAGAAAAAATGTAATAAGCATTATGGCTACTATTCCTTATCATCGCCTTAGGTTTTTATGTGCATTGTACCTTTTCTTGTGTATAGTACATCTACATAGCTAGTATTTTATAATATTGTTGTATCAATTAGAAAAAAGGTTTTTGAATCGTCTTATTTGCGCGTAAACATAATATTAATTTTCCTTCTTAAATAAAGGGAAAATGCCTAGTAAAAAGCAGTGACGGGACCACCAAACAAGCCCAATAGCCCGGCTTGCCGACTTTAACGTAATACGTGTTTATAAATTAGAGTTATATAATTACGTTAAGGGCATTATTATATTCCTTTTTATGGTTGCATTAACAGAGCAAGCCGGGCTTTTGGGATTGTATGGTATCTAATTTATATAACTTGCAAATTATTAGGTATATGAGGTTTTATGAAAAAGAAGTAAAAAAAGAATAGAATGTCAAAAATGTGTTAGAGAAAAAAATATGTTTTACAATTTTGTTATTATTCTAAACATTTATGTTTTACAAATATTTTAAGTTTCCTTTTCAAAATGCTATTACTAGTGATGTGTTATTATTAATTTATTAATACATTTACATGAATTTGTGTATGTGATGTGTTATTGACTGTGAATCCAACGAAGGTAAAATTGTACATTATATTGTCCCGCCCACAGAACAGAAGATTTTTCCCTGTTCTGTGGTCCCGCCACTAGTAAAAAGATAATTTCGCAAGGTGCTACGTTTTACAGTTCGGTTGTTGTACAGCGGCAGGAGTGTATTCACATACGTATTGACGGTTAACGCATCAATACCCCCATTGTGCCGTATACGGCGCAGTTATCGACTACGAATTAATAACTAGTTTATTAACTGCAACTTTCGCAATGTGGATTGTAAAAACCATTGGCATTATGCGTCTAGAGGAAATTCAATGGTGAATGGAGTCAACTCGTTTTAATTGCTAAGCTGTCGAGTCAAAGTTTTTAACGAGATGCTTCTATCGTTAATGCGATATTTAACTGTCTGTATAATGTAAATTGAACTCTATTGAGAAAAATATCGCATTCTAAAAGACTACCTTCGTAGCTGATTACTGGATTATAAATATTAAGTTTATGTAAGAAGCATTTGTTAGTCGATAGATAGATATATTTGATTGTATCTAAATTTTGTTTGTAGGTTTGTTTGTTACGATTTAACTCAAAAACTATTGGTTCGATTTTAAAAATTCTTCCACCAATAGAAGGCTACATTATCAGCGAGTAACATGGGCATTTGTGTATAGTACATCTACATTGCACCCGTGCGTTACTATCTCTTATTATAATATATTTCTTTCAATTGACAGGCTGGTGCAGTGCGTTGGAGGCGCGCAAGAGTAGCTGGGTAGTTAAGAAAGGTCTCAAAACTGGGCGGCACAATGAATGAATTAGACAACTTACGCCAGGAGGCAGAAACCCTCAAAAATTCCATACGGGTGAGTTAAAAACCAGGTTCAATATTTACTTAAAGCAAACTGCTACTGTATAGTGTAGTTTTGTAAAGGTTAATATAGGCCACGCTATCGCACATCTTGTCCACATCCAAGATACAGGCTTTGCTTAGTTTGGATCTCAAATCTACTGTCTTAGCCCAACCTCGTGTGAAGCCAAAGGATTATTTCGCTAGCTAATAAGGACTTCGTTGGTAGAAGCTTCAGCGGGAAATGTACAGTAAAAATAGTCAAGCCCAATAGGTTCGCATACCGAGTGTTTCTTTTTTCATATCCATTCGATAATCAGATAGGATCCTGACTAACTTTTACCTTCAAGCGGTCGCGCAGAAAAGACGTCCGGACGAAATTTAGGGATTTGAAATAACAAATAATTAAATAATTATTTACTTTTTATTACTATTTCGGTCAGGATAGTATTTAAATAAAATAAAAACATAAATACGAAATTTTGTGATGGAAAAATTCGAAGATATAAACAAAATCTTAACCGTTGAAATTCGCGCGACCGCTTGAGTGTTAATATAGGTGATAATCTCAGCCACCAGACATCGACTGCTCCATCTCGTCGTCTCGTCCATCGCGTAATCAGTAATTATTGCACCGGTGCAGTCGCTAAAACTTACTAGTGGTAGTGCCACGCTGTGCACCTTCAGCCCGCCTAGCATGACCATCAAGAGATATAATATTGTCTTTTATTAACGCGAGTATCACACATTTAAATAAAATACTGTATACCGGATTAAAACAGACCCCCCCACTGTCTCCCCGTGACCACGGTTGCTGAAAAGCATCCGAAACGTCGGGATAAATAATTTAAACAATATAAATAATAAATCGCGTTTTAATCCGGTATACAGTATTTTATTTAAACATCAAGAGATATCTCGCGGACGAATGAAGACAAAAGTTGTCAATTTTGAGATATATATTGTCCCATTAAAAAATAATAAAAAAACAATATTCGTTAAAAATAGCAACACTTCTTTGTCTTCTCGACAATATTTATGTATTTTACAAGAAAATTGTAGATCGTGGTGCGCATGTATGGCTCGAAAGTCATAAAGAGATAATAGATTAAAACACGAGAAAACAGGTCGACAAAATTTTGTCGTGGTTGTCATGCTATGCCAGCAGGTCACAGTCGGAAAGGTCTACTCTATATTCTACCATCATTCGAAATCTTTGAAAAAATACAATTCAACCATTTTCGACAGCTATCTTCAAAAAGATGGGTTTTTAAATTTTTGATTTTACTAATAAATTATATAGGTCAGTTTAGCCTTACAAATCGCCGGATCCGGAGAACAAAATGATAACTGCTTTAGATTTATATGGTATTTATCATTTTGTTCTCCGGAATCGGCGAAATACATAAAGGTAGTATTTGGTATCATAATCATATTCGAGTTTGTTCTCCGGTAGGTCAATATAATGACACATCATTCAAAATTCAATAATAACGGAACTAAAATAAGAAGCAATATGGTTGGCTTAATATTATAATATTTTTAGCGCAGATTATTGGGATATTCCTATATACAAAACAAGTCAATAGGGTATAAGACGTAAATTAAACTTTTCTGGATTAGTACTGACAAATGTGTCGTAAATTACTTATGTGTTTAGACTGATACTATAGAGAGCAATACAGAAATGATTTTCCTTATTAACCATTTTGTAAAATGATGTTGTTGCGGTTTTATGAGTTGACCTAAGTTTGATGCTATGGTATTAAAAACAAAAATAAGATTGTAAATAAGTAATTTGAATTGTGAATCCTGCTTATATATACATTATACATACATACATAGGCAGAAATCACGGAATTCCATATGCTCCGATCCTTGCATACCACTTTCGATTCTTACAATTTCATCAAACCTTAATTAACAAGCTTTCCTGCTTATAATCGATACATGTTAATTCATACCAAAAATATATTATTCAGGATGCTCGCAAAGCGGCTTGCGACACGTCGCTCGCGCAGGCGACGGCGAACTTGGATGCCATTGGCCGGATCCAGATGCGTACGCGCAGGACATTGCGCGGCCATCTCGCCAAGATCTACGCTATGCACTGGGGAAGCGACTCCAGGTAATGGGAATATCATGTAACACTATAATACATACTATGTTCTACTCATACCTCCGAACGTATAACTGCGTAAGTGTGTAGGTTGTTTTGTTAAGGGTCTATGTCGATGAGGCTCGCAGGTCGACAAATCGCTCTATTGAATGTGAGCGAGCGAGATTGAAATAATTACTTAAGACATGTAAAGAAAAGAGATAGCTGTAGCTTGAAAGCGCTCGGAATAAAACAACGTATGTGCTAAAACTAATTAATTTCATAACTTTACAATACTTTATTTGATTAAAAAACGGTTTTGAGCATTCTTAAAGACATTTATTCTACATCCTTTAAAATAAATTATATTAAATAACTCTTTGAAAAGTGTAAAAATAGACGTAACTTCAAATTTTTTTTCTATCGAGAAAATTTAATTGAAACATGTTTTCCTTTTGAGCGACACTGCAAAGTATAGTCAAAAAACAAATTCCAAAATTTCATATCAATAATCCACAGCCTGAAAAGTTACACGTAATAGAAAAACAGCATTTTTCTCAACATATCCTCTTAAGGGAGTTGAAGTCACTGGGAGGGATTTCGGAGCAAAACGAAAGAACTAGGAGCGGGCGTTAATACAACAAGCAGCTTTTTTAGGCCGCTTTTTTAATGTTAACGAATTAGCTGCTATTCGTTTACCGCAAAAGCCGTTAAATATATGAACTGTTAAATTCAACTATTGTCAAACGCAACGCACGGATTAGCTCAACGAACATTCAATGCGTAGTCGCTAACAACATCCGAAGAGGATTTTTTATTTAACGCAAAACCTGTTGAATTTATTACCTGTTAATTTATTTATTAACTAATAATTGCTACGTAAAATCTGTTGACATAAGGTACTGCAAACCAGCTAATAAAATTAGCTGTTTTTTTAACAGGTTATCAGTTTGTAATTAACAGTTTTATTTCGTTAACACAAAGAACGTCAACGTCCCACCCCTAGAAAGAACAGGCAACTTAGTATATAATAACTTATTAAGAAAATATTTTCAATTCTATTTTTTGCGATTATAGTTACTATCATAGTAATGTCCAAGGAAAGGCATAATAATTTGTAATTGCGAGCCACGGATCGATCATCGGATCCGAAAGATTTTCGTAACAGGAAAATGCACGATCCGTGGGAGTACGCCACTTGAAACTTACTAAGGCGTCAACGTTAGGAAAAACCATTTAACGAAGACGTCACGTCACGTAAAACCTTCAATATAACTAAAGAGAAGTATCTATGTTTCTTTTAATTTTCCAAGTGTAATGAAATTTAAAATGTTCAAAGGGTTTTTGTGTAAATGATTTCATGTACTTGGTTATATTCGAATGCGAGTGGAGTACACGCTTAATCAAAATTATGTTAATTAGTTGTAAGAAAATCTAAGTTTTTTTTTACAATTTAAACAATAATTATTGCATGAATAGTTTTACTTTATTTATCCATATTATATTTGCTACAAGAAAATTGACTTCTAGACAAAATAAAATCGTATAGCAATATTTCTTGATATTTTCCGACGTTATACATACCTACTACTAGCGAATTACCCCGGATTCCCACGTGTGCAATGTAAATGTACTAAAAAAATGGCTTTGTTACTCGTTGATAATCTAGCTTAAAATCGGCCCAGTAGTTTTTGAGTTAAATCGTAACAAACAAACACTCTTGATGTCCTCAAAGCCAGAGTGAATAGGCTTCTTCTAACCAAGCATGCTCCCATTTAGGCTGATTTTAGTTTCACGCTGACCGTCAGCGCTCATAGCTCAGCGCGTAGTTTGTCAGCGCTGAGGCTCAGCGTGGCTCGATTTAGTATCATGCTGACCGCCTTACTGTACAGACGACGACCAAAATGCGCTGACGACGTCCGCTCCGCTCGACACTAGAACGCTCACTGAAAGCAGAGGCGCTCGTGCGATCGTCAGCGCCGACAGCTACGCGGGCTGACGCGCGACGCGTACGGCCGCGTAGCTGTCGGCGCTGACCACCGTGCGCGCTGACAGCTACGCGTAATTCAAAAACGCTTCCTAGAAGTTCATATATCTCGGCCATCAGCGCTGACGGTGCGCGTGCCGTCGGCGTAAGACTAAAACCAGCCTTAGATCGCTTACCATCAGGTAGGATGGCGGTCAAATGCTTACTTATTCTTCTTAAAAAAAAAACAAAAAAAACAAATATTTCCTCGAACTAATATATAGATTAATTATTGTCGAATGTCAAGACGTCAACGAATAATAGTTATTTAGCTTATACAACAGGAAAACTTATCCTTTTGTAAGTATCCTACCCACTGCATGTGGTACAAAACTAAACGGAATAATTAAATATGTTTTATAATACAAATAATGTATTCAAACGTTAGATTAAAATGAATCAACATAACTACATCAGAGTTTCAACTTTGACCTTCAGAAAACCTATTATTTTAGTATTGAAATACTAATTAAATTGTTAAAGTCACATTTAACTGTGTTTATAAAAAGTATTTACTTGATCAAATATAGTTATTAAATATTATAATATACCCTATTTATTCTTGGCGTTTATTGATAGAACTTTCACATATAATTTTATTCAAGTATGGAAATCAACTTCACCTATCAGCCTTAGGGTTGCAGGTAATTATTGTAAAAAAACCTACCGTTACCTACCGTTATTTAACCAAATCTTTGGTTAATAATGCATAAAATGTAGTAATTAACGGTTCATTATTCGACTGCGATCTATAAAGTTGATTGTATTTGTACTTTTTACACGACTGCCCCGAAAAAGCAGTATCATATTTTTTTAAGTTAATGTAGGAGAGTTTCTTTACGACTAATTGCCCTATAAATGAATTTTAAACATTTTTAATCTGAAAAGTAGTCAAATTAAGCTTGTATTATGACTATAGTTTGTTTGTATCTAATTCCTTTAGAAATAATCACTTATTTTCACTGAATTACTTATGTCTGAAATAATCTAATCCAACATATTGATTGCAATTCGTTTCTATGGGGATTTAAATAAAATACTGTATACCGGATTAAAACGCGATTTATTATTTATATTGTTTAAATTATTTATCCCGACGTTTCGGATGCTTTTCAGCAACCGTGGTCGCGGGGAGACAGAAAGATGACAGTTGTCTGATGTCTCCGGTATACAGTATTTTATTTAAATGTGTGATACTCGCGTTAATAAAAGACAATATTCTATGGGGATGTCAGCGCCATCTTTTGTTACTCTTTTAATATAATGGGGTTATACCCTTGGGATATTCGATGAGAACGTCTTATCGTTATTATTTATTGGAATTAATCTTGAATAGTATTAATATATTAACGTGCGTTTCTTCGTAGTATGCACTGATGAGAAGCTCATATCATCATGCCATAATCAATTCTCACTTTACATGTGATTTAAATGAACTCTTACTTCTACTGGACTTATTTGCATTTGAAAAAATGTGAAGCACCACCTATTTTCAAGTTTAATTTAATTTATCTGGACGGAAATTGTATTTTTTTTAAAATAATCAATTAGAGACGTAATTATTTTCTTATAATACATAAACACTTGAAAAATATAAACGAAAATTGAGCATGGACCTCGAATCCCAAACTATAATAATCTACTGATTCTGAATATTAAAAAAAACGCGATTTATTGTGGTCACGGGCAGACTGACCGAAAATTTATTGTTTGCTGGAAAGCATTCGTAACGTTTGGATAAATAATAAATCGCATTCTAATTATATGAAAGTATTCGCGTTAATAAAATATAATATTAATATATAAAAAACAGCCTTTATTATTATTATACTATATATACATGGTACACCATTGGATTGATGAATAAAATATTTTATTTGAATAGAGAATAAAAATTATCAAATATCTACAATAATTAATATTTCAAAGTATTCGCCTCTTTGTCGTATTTTCTTCTAGACAATCCAGCTCGATATTGTTTATTGTTTCTTCGTGAACACTATTAATATTATATGTAAATAATTTAATTAGAAAAAAATAAGTGTATTTTTTCCATATGACAGCAGTGTGTAAAAAGGGTAAAGTAGTAAGAGGAATAATATTGTCTTTTAGTAAGAGGAACTTAAATTGGGTTTTCTTGCTGATAAAGACTTCAGATCGTTTTCCTAGTTACCCGTCTCGTGTTATATCGCGTAGCATAAAATCTATTTCGCTAAAATCCTAAAATAATTCATGACTTACGGCACAGTTTCTGTGAAGTGTGTACATGACGTATTATTTGATTGCGTGTTATATTGTTTTCGTTGAAAATTACACTCATATTGGTGGCTATTGCAGTTTTATCGATATATTCGTGTATGATATTAGTAATAATTTGATTAGAATATAGGTATTTAGAAATGAATTTACGAAATTAAAAATGTCTCAATTCCTTAATAGAAATACATACATGACTTTTTATTTATGAAATTGAAAAGAATGGGATTCTCCGAACCTATGAGTGTTGCTGAGTCAACGAGTCTAGCGGAGGAAATAAATAATTATATATGAATCAATCAAATACATATAAAGTAATAAAGTTTTGGAATGCGAAAAGCATCACGATAAAATACATATATCAAAATGAATCGCTTAGGCTAAGTTTTTGTAGATTTCCATCCGTTAAAGTTATTTCTCTGTTTTTTTAATAAGTACAGACACCCGTTGTGATTCTCTGACTACTAAGTTCAAAGAAGTGATGTGAATTTTTGTCTAATATTAAAGCTACGAGTACCATTAGTTCGGAATGTCTTTTTACTGAGAAGTGCTGGCAGGAAATTCGATAAATAAAATAAATAAAATAATTATAATTATTATTAATAATAACGCTAAGGTTGGTACTGAAAATCAGCGTGACAAGTTTCCTGAGTGCCCGCCGCCTATGTGCCGATACCCTCGATTGTAAATTTACATGACAAAAAGTATTTCTTTAAGTATTATAGATTAGACTCTCTTTAAGTATTATAGATTTACAATTGTATCGAATTTGCAGGAATCTAGTGTCCGCCAGCCAGGACGGCAAGTTGATCGTGTGGGACAGCCACACCACCAACAAAGTGCACGCGATACCGCTGCGCTCCTCGTGGGTGATGACCTGCGCGTACGCACCGTCCGGCTCGTACGTCGCCTGCGGTGGACTCGATAACATCTGCTCCATTTATAGGTAAGACTCTTGTAGCTCTTGATTTTTATTCACCTAAGCGTACAGCGTCTTCGCCGGCGAAGGCGAGGAGCCTTGTTCCGCGTATCCCTCACTCGGGTGAACTACCGTCCAGCCCTTCAGGCTCCCTCCTCTCCTATGGCAGCCCAAGCCTAGGTACGTGTCTCGCAGGAGACGCCCTTAGGCGTGTCGTAGCAATCCCCCTAATTTCAAGGCTGAGCCACTTGTCCGTGTTAAGCAGTAAAGGCCAATAGGGCCAACAGGGCCAACAGTGAGATTCCATACAAAAAAAGCCCTTGAACATCTGAGGACCTACCACGAACAACTTGCGAAAAAGTATTCGTATCGTTGGTCTGTCATATGTATGAAATTTCAAATGAGTTCTCATGCAACTGGTCAGATCGACGATTCGAATTCTTTTTCGATAGTCGTTCGTGCTCGGCTCTCTGAATGTTTTCTTTTTTTATGTTAGATCTCGATAGTCGAGCATGAGGTTCACTTGATAGTAGGTGATACCTCAGCCACAGAACATCATTTCAATGATGCGCTGTCGACCTACATTTTACTTCGAGCATTCGGAAATCCATAGACTGAGACCAAAATGCGCAATGTGCACTTCACGCTTTTTACATCTGTGAATGGTGGGACCTTACCCGGTCAGGATTTCGATATTCCCTCCACCCTTTTAATGTCCGAAGTGACCAGATGTGGACATGCTTATAGAAAATTATAAACCCGTCGAAATATTATTTCAAATTGAAATAATTTATTCATTTAGCTAACACTATGTAAAACACTTATGAACGTCAATAAAAAAAATGTTTCTAATTTTACATTTACTGCCAGTTCTCAAATCAAGGGCGTAGAACGGCCGAGAAGAAGAATTTCATATTAAAAACCTTGTAAAACTCATATAAAATTTATTAAACATAATATAATTGCAGCCTGAAGACCCGTGAGGGCAACGTGCGCGTGTCCCGCGAGCTGCCGGGCCATTCGGGCTACCTGTCCTGCTGCCGGTTCCTCGACGACAACCAGATCCTCACCAGCTCGGGGGATATGACCTGGTCAGTACTGATATACATCCTCACTCAATTCATCTCGTCTCTATGATACCATGAAAATGGATTGGGATGATATGTAGATGTCATTCCTCTGAGTAGTATAACTCTATGGGACGATTTTGTTAAACATAAATATGTAGTTTAATAGATCCCTCAATGTACTAATACATATTTTGGTTTTCTTAGTGTATTTTTTTTCTTCTTAGAATCTCACTAATCTGGCATTATTTAAAACCAGAGGGTGACGGATTATTGGGATGTTTGGATTACTGGATTGTATATAAAAAAAATCATAAAGGGAATACAACGAATTTGTGTTCATGTTCTATTCATTGTTTTTATAACTGAAACATATCTCACAATTAACTAATTACATACAAGAGGCATTTAATGTTCTCGGTGTGAGCATGAAGGAAAAAGCAGAAAATTTTGAATAAAATATATATTTCAATATAAGTCCCATCACCTTGTATTGACACTTATTTGAGTGGGAAAGTAACTTTTCAGTACCCTCTAAAAATCTTTTTCTACCTTGTCTGAAAAATGTTCTTCAATTGCCGCCTTCAACTCATTGAAGTAATCACTGTTGGTCGGATGATTTCTTCAAATTTGCAATCCCGCACAGCAGCCTTCGCAAAACGCTCTTTTTGAACAGGCGCGTTTTTTGTTAATATTCTCTCGTTTTTATTCATATTTACTGAAAAAAATACTACTGTGGTAAGTTAAGTGTGTATTACTCTTTAAAACTAGTATTATGGTATCTCAGTCAGACACGTATGGCTTAGATGTGTGTGTCACACCGGTACATTGCCGCTGTCCCTGTGCTTCTATGTAGCAAATTCAAATTCAAAATCATTTATTCATTTAGGTAACACAATGTACACTTATGAACGTCAATAAAAATACATATTAAATGCTTCTAATTTTACATTTACCGCCAGTTCTCAAATCAAGGGCGTAGAACGGAAGAGAAGAACTGGCAAGAAACTCTTCGTCACTCTTTTTAATATACACAGCTTATAGTAATAGTAACGCAAGCGGTGACTTCCAGCGCCCTGTGGGACATCGAGACGGGCCAGCAGTGCGGGCAGTTCACGGGGCACACGGGCGACGTGATGTCGCTGTCGCTGGCGCCCGACCAGCGCACGTTCGTGTCGGGCGCGTGCGACGCCTCCGCCAAGCTGTGGGACATCCGCGACTGCCAGTGCAAGCAGACCTTCCCGGGGCACGAGAGCGACATCAACGCTGTCACCGTGAGTCAACTTTTTTTTTTAGACAACCGAGCAGGTGGGCTACCTGATGGTAAGTAATCACCACCGCCCATGGACATCTACGACTTGAAGGTCTCAGATGCGTTGTCGGCCTTAAAACTGTCAACTTGATGGCGGGAAATTAATGTTATGCTATGTTCGTCCGGATATCCGGCTTCACGATTGGCCGTATACCGGTTACCGTTTCATCTTTAAAACTCGTTTACGGAAAATTCGACTAAAATAATTCGTCTCAAACAATTCGACTAAAGCAATTTGTCTAAAAAACAATTCGACTAGTAACAATACGTCTAAAACAATTCGATCGACGTAATTCATCGAGTGGTTCACTATCCCTAAAAAGGAGCCACCACCTAGGTTAGGTTATGTTGGTATGGTGACCACCGCGCACGTGTCACTGTGCCGCGGCAGCGGCCGACGAGTGCCAGAACCGAATCCTACTCATATCACTTAGTCGAAATTTCCGCAAATCCTAAAAGTATCTCACCGCACTCGCAGTTCTTCCCGTCGGGCTTCGCGTTCGCGACGGGCTCGGACGACGCGACGTGCCGCATGTTCGACATCCGCGCGGACCAGGAGCTCGCGATGTACTCGCACGACAACATCATCTGCGGCATCACCTCCGTCGCCTTCTCCAAGTCGGGCCGGCTGCTGCTCGCCGGGTACGACGACTTCAACTGCAACGTGTGGGACTCGATGAAGAGCGAGCGCGCCGGTGAGCTATTGACAATATTGAACTACCCTCATTTTGTTTACTGAGCACAGCGACGTCTATGGAGGGTAGAGATAAGGAATTTCTATGTATATTAGAAGTGTCCATAAAGTCATGTGATATTATGGTGGCGCTGCTGTAAGCTGATGACTGCATTTGAAAGAAAGCGCCTAAAACTGTTAGACTAGGACAGAATGAAACGAATAAAGATATATATCCGGTCCGTAAAGACTCAAAAATTTAGTTGTAAAGTAATTTCATACATTGATTAAATATATAACAATAATTTTAAAAATTTCAGAATTCTTTTGAATAATGACGCTTTCAATTGCATACTCATTTACTATATTTTTATAAACTACTCTATTCAGTACAACTACTTCTGTACTTTACTATTTCCGTTTGGCATACTTCACTTCATTACTATCACATTATCACACTGACCTGACCTCAAGTACAATGTAAAAAAGACGGAAATGTTGATATTTAGATCGGGAAAGGGGCCTGATAACATTCCACCTGTCTGCATAAATAGTCAGCGTATACAAATTGTAGATAAATTTAAGTATCTTGGCCACATAGTGACATCCTATAGAAAAGATGACGCCGATATAGAACGACAACGACGTGCACTTTGTGTTGTCGGCAATATGATAGCAAGGAAGTTCCGCAAAGCTTCCGAATCAGTAAAATTAATACTGTTTAAGACATACTGTCAGTCTCTATACACCTGTCAACTCTGGACTAATTACACTAAAAAATCACACGATGGCATTAGAGTTGAGTACAATAACATATTTCGGTATCTCATGGGGTTAAAACGTTATTGTAGCGCCTCTGAGATGTACACTCAATATCGGGTTAACTCATTTAATGCCGTTCAGAGAAACCGCATTGCATCTTTCATGGCCAGAGTTGTCAGGTGTAATAATAGCATTGTACGAAGTGTGGCGGAGAGACTGGTAACAAGTACAAGTTATAGAACATGGTTGACTATAGCCACATAGCTATTTCTTTAGTAAATAATTTGTATTACTATTAATCAATATTATGTAACATAAATATTTTTAATATGTTTTATATCTTGTAAAATATGGATCTACATTGATCTGAATTAAATATATTATTATTATTATTATTACTAATCGCCAATCACATCGAGGTCATCAGCGCCTTTTTAAGTTTTTAGTTGGTTTTGGAACTATAATCTAACAGCTTATCATGGACACTTTTGAAAGTAAAGCCCCATATGAGATATTCCTCCTTGTCTCTACCCTCCATAGCGACGTCGAACGTCAGCTGGGAGCTACTGAGTACTGTGGCAAATTGTCACGTGTATCCTCATTTGATGCACTAATCCAGTGGTCGGCAAACTTATTAGCCAAAGAGCCAAATATGAACAATACAACAATTTTAAAAAAAATTGGGGACAATATAATTATGCTTCTTATTTCTAAATCAATTTTAGTAATAAGTTGTGGTGAAATTAGATTTTTATCAGCTCATCATAAAATATTTATTTATAACTTAATTGCACACAAAAATAATAAATCTACAAAACTACATTTACAAAAATAAAAGGTACAATAGGTGGTCTTATTGCTAGAGTAGCAATCTCTTCTAGACTACCTTTGGGCAGTGGCGTAGCATAGGTAACTAGCACCCGGTGCGGATCCCGCCGCCCCTTTATTTTTGTATTGATTATGAAAAATAGGGCGTGTGAAAATGGTACTCTTATTGAATAACAATAACCTAAAGAGAAACTGTTATTAAGGTGATATACTGACAAAAAAATAAATAAAAAAGTAAACATCGAAGGAAGTAATTTTTTTACCGTTACCTGTGAAATGCCGTCCCCGTCAAAGTGCCGACCGCACCCCCATGCTACGCCACTGCCTTTGGGTGACATAAATAACTTAAAGCAAGCCTCGGAAACCGGTTAATTTACTATGGGAGCTTAACCTAAATAATAAAGGTTTTTGTTAATATTCTTTTGTGTTTAGTTATAGTTTAGCTATAATTTATAGAGTAATACACACTAAACTAACTACACTAATTTTTTCAGTAAATATAACTAAACACAAAAGAATATTAACAATAACCTTTATTATTTAGGTTTTATTAAAACTAATATCATGTTATCTCAGTCAGACACCTATTTTGGAAAATGAAAATTAACTGGTTCCGAACCCTGACTTAAATGTATTTAATTATATAAAAATATTATAATTATATTGAATAATAAGCCAATTTTTCTCCCACAGGTATCCTAGCCGGCCACGACAACCGCGTTTCCTGCCTCGGCGTGACTGAGAACGGGATGGCCGTCGCCACCGGCTCTTGGGACTCCTTCCTGCGTATCTGGAACTAGGCGATCCCATTCCTTTCCTCCCCCTTATCCCCAAACACCCCCCAACCGATACTTGTAACCAGAGGCGCGTTTAGATCAAGCGAGCGACTTTTAAATGAATTCTCTTAAAATATCAATTATAATAAGATTCAAAGTTGGAAATTAAGGTATCTTGTTTTCCAGTTTCGAATTGAAATATAAATCGTTTATAAAACATGTTTCTGAACTTCGTTTAAAAATATACTAAACA
Organism: Anthocharis cardamines; assembly: GCA_905404175.1. Classification (NCBI taxonomy): domain Eukaryota; kingdom Metazoa; phylum Arthropoda; class Insecta; order Lepidoptera; family Pieridae; genus Anthocharis; species Anthocharis cardamines. Next base: position 5,307,958 of record FR989975.1, read on the forward strand.
AACAATTTTAGTATACAATGCTCGTTTGATCTAAGCCCATCTCGACCACGCACCCCATGCGACCTATAATGGAAATCAATGATTCGAAAAATCCATAAAATCCTAACATTTTCGTACACTATTCCACTAAACTAAGTTATATGACAGTTGACACTTGACAGTCGTATCTCCAAGATGGCGGCCAAATCAAAATGGCGCTTTAAAGAGGTTTACACTAGCAATAGAACTCGAGTCGACGTGAGCGTTTATTAACTTGTCAATATTTCTTTAGTGGTATTTACACGGTGATAAAGCTCACAAAAATCGATTTTGATACATTTTTTGCTAGCGTAAGTCCCGTTTCATTTCAAGTGCGTTTTCATCTAGGGGGTGCGTGTTTTCGATCTATAAACCCTGTTAGAAAAAATATTTAAAGACAGGGATAAAACGCACTTATTGCTTTATTTATTTTGTATACATAGATGATAATCTCTTAACAAAATGGAAGCATTTAACTACTGGTGGGTAGTGATGAGTATGTCTGCACTGTTTATGATATATTTATATGTAATGTAATAATATATGACTATTATTATTAGCGTAGCCTTTTGGAGCCAGTCTGAAGACGGCGAGCGCTGCGGCTTTATTTTTCTGTGAATCGGTGAGTTCTTCTTGAGATTATGTTGAAATAGTAATCACAGTGAATATTTTCAAAATAGTGAGGATTCAAGGGGTATCTTTAAAAAATACCTCACTAACTTCGGTCAAATCCAGGAAATGGATATAAATATATGCATTAAGTTACTAATGTTACCATAAAGATTTGCATAAAATGTCTGCTTTAGCTGCACAAATTGGAAAAGTCCAACTTATAGAACAATAGGAGATACCATTTAAACAATACATACATAATACAAATACATACACAATAATGTTTTTTTTAATTTTGATTACTGCAGTGTTCAAAAATTAATATCGAATAAATTTCCGTTTCAGATATAATTTCATCGCACTACAGTATGTCTAAAAAGTTAATTGTAATTGAAAGAGAAATCCTAAAGAACCAAATATTAATTATAAATGTAACAATGTGTAATTTATTGAATGCGAACTTCTTTTGTTAATCGTCGTTATCTGATAATGGTAATAATAAAAACTTGTGCTAAAATATGGGTTTGTCGTATTGTACTTCCTCGCTAAGTCACGTGGTGTTCTGCGGTATCTTGGAGTCGGGGCAATTTGTTCGTATTAAAAAAGCATGTTTAAAAAAACTCGTAATTTTTGTCTGTCACTATGTGTTTGAGATTGGTCACATTTGACGGAAATTATAAGATTTTTTTTTATTACATGTAACACTGAAGAATCTTTAAAAGCCTTGTATCACTTCGATCTACAAAAAAACAACGCAAAATCTATGGAGGTTACTTAATTTTATTCTTGAATTATTCTGAACAATCAGTATTCAATTTGAGCGAACGAATTGCGTCGTCTCAAAATGCGTATCTTGAGATTGCCATATAAAGATGGACGATGATAGAACATTAATTAACTTATTGTTTTTTAAACATTTTTTAATTTATTGTAACATGATGTAAAAATATTTCGTATCGTTACCAGGAATATAATAACGTATTGTACACGATATGATTCGGCTTATATCACAAGATTTACCTAAATCGCTTATGACTATCGAATATGAAATATTAAAAAGTTATCTCAGAGTTCAGCCGATTTTTTTTTTAAAGAATTTGTAATCATCAAGAGTTGTTTGTTTAAAATTTATCAATATTTGCGTCTGGTACATTACATCGAAGTACTTACGTTCGCGCAACATCATTGGGAATTTTTTTTTTAAACATCCTGATGTGTACAATCGTCAGCATTAACTTCATTCAGCGGGACCTGGCAACACCATCGCACGTCCCTAGTTCATTTTCCTAGATTAAGCTACATTTAGGAAATAAGGGTTTAAAATATTAAGGCATTTGTAACTTCAACATTCTATGTTGCTATTTATTGTAAAACAGTCAACTCATGTTTTGTTGTGGTTCACACTTGGTGAGTATAATGTAACCTTTTTGTGGCAGTATTGTATTTTTTTTTTTAAATTAAGCACAAAGGTTTTATTATGACGGCTTCTTTGTTTCGTCGATGGATGGTTGTCGCGCTATTGTTTTTTTAACTTAAGCCTTTGTCTTAGATAGGTTACAATATAATATGTAGGTGTTTATATTTAAGGCAGACGCGATAAGATAAAAATCCTCAATGACTTTCGAACTCTGTTTACTTGCTTTTATATTGAATATGGCACAAAAGCTGATACTTACATATAGTTTTAAATTCATGCTCAATACATTGTTCGCACAAATCAACGCATCAACGTGAGCTAAACAAAAAATTAGCATTTTTTAAAATGTTTTACAGTCGCAGATTTTGTAATATACGGGCATATCAATAACTTTCAGATATATTTTGAATCCAAGCACAAGTTTAGTTTTTGGATTTGAGTTTTGACCCTTTGTCATTGAGCAAATCTATCTACACACGCATCTTTTTACCAGCCGGCCTAGCATGAACACCGCGAGATAATTTTGTCGACAGTTTTCTCGTGTTTTAATCGATTATGTCTTTATTTCTTCCGGGTCTAACATGACACTTACACTTAAAACTCGACTTTTAATATTAAAAATAGATATATTTGTCGAATCGAGATTTCTTTTCTATCAAAATTGTCGATGTCAAGATATAATATATCTCCATATCTTACATCTTAGTTTGTCTTCTCTCGTCCGCGACATATCTCGTGGCGGTCATGCTAGGCCGGCAGTCCTGTGTACGAGTGTTTTGCATTGTGAGTGTTGTGTTATCTGCCCAAAGTTTGCAACTGTCAGAATTTTGGCGGGAAACCAATGTGTCTGACAAGATTGTCACCGCACTGGACAGATAAACAATTGTCAAATGGAATAGCCGTCTGTGGTCTGCTAGATGTACGCCTAGTATATAAGACTTTTTTAAAAATAAAAGTTGTTTTCTACTGTAACGGCTTCTTTTCAGATCGGTGTACTATAACATACGGTTTTGCATTATTATGTATGATATATTATAATTAATATGGTATGATATTTAATAAATAGTTTAATGATGGCTCCTATTTGGTTTATATTTTGTATTCAGACCAATTTTTCTCACTTTTACATGGACTGCCATAGTATATTAACCTATAACTATATAACTTATTGTAATCGTTACGTAAATACGAAGTTGCGGAAATTGATTAATAATTCACGATTTACGGTTGAATGTTAGAAGGTTTTCAGTAAACATACCAGAAGTTAGTTCTATAATCTGGTTGAACGGAATTGTTTATTGAAAAATTTCAGTGTTCATTGTAGAAATTAAAGTTTTCAAAAGTGTATCCTCGTCTCAACAATAAGGAAATTGGTAAATATGATTGAATCGTAAAACAGTCTCCTTTGAAATACACTGTAAAGAATTTGTATAAGTTAACTTTTATTTGCTAGTCCACATCTTTGATATGTTTAAAAATAATTATTCTTAGTGGTGTAATACTAATTATAATGTATTGTGTAAAATATTTTTTTTAGTTATTATTATCAATAAATTAAAATTTGTTTATTTTAATGACTGTTTTATTTCATTCACCTTGAACTATTTTATTGTTTCCAATGGATTCTTGTACCGATATCTTTTTTAAAAAACAAGTAGCTTATCGCTACCAGGGTCTCCCGGAAAACAACGTGACGTGATTATATGAAACAAATTGGAAATAAAAAATTATTTAGAACAATCTAAAAAACAAAATAAACATTCTATCAAACTGACACAAATATGGGCTGTGGTAAGAAACTGCTGTGTCACATGTGTGCCGCTTGGTCTACAATCCATAGCCATATCCATTTAGACGAAAGAGGCAACATACGCTTTAGTTCCGCTATTCGCCACTAGCTGTCTTCGATTCTTCTGTGTTCTTAGCACAGAACAGGGAAAAATAAGTAGAATTGCTAAGTAGGCGTGGTATGCGTGTCACTATTGAGTGATATTTCCCTTAACCCATCACAGTCGTGTCATAACACTGCGATGAGTCGGTCGTGTCATAAAATTACTTTTTTTCGTAAATATGCCGTACTGTTCTATTTTAGAGTGTAAGAATGATAGCAGAAGGAAAAGTCTTAGTAACGGAGGTGTTTCTTACCATCACTTAGTACAAATTTATATATTTTTTCAATAAATCTTAAAATTTCAATTGACCATAAATTTTATAGAAAAAAAAGCTAAAATCATCCTTATACCTTTCATATAAAGTTCAGTTTAGATCGTTTGTCATATCAAGTGTCAACGCTATTCTCGAATGTTCTATCGCTACTCACTTAGTAGTGATGTCGAATGTTTTTATCGATATACAACGCGTCAGTAATAATTTTATAAAATATTAAAATTTATCATTTTTATTTTTAATAGCACGATAGTTAAATCGCAGTCCTAAATACCTTAATTAATAAATTATTAAAAAAATCGAAAGTGTTTTTATTTCTTGTTTGCCCTTCCTTCGAGTTGAAATTAACCAACGGATTGACCGAAAATTTTGAAGAAAAACTACTTCTCTTCCTTGCAAGAGCAAGTAGACCCTTTCCCAGACTAGTACACGAGGCGATTAAAATTAAAAAAACACCTTACATTCAACAGAGAAGATGGTTTGAAACTTTCCAACACCTGGGATCTGATAATTAAAAATCTAAAACCCCAAGTCAAACATACTTAAAAACAAGGGAACATGTCAATATTGCCACGATATAGAGAATTACAGTAAATACCATTAACTCCGTTGGAATAGATAGCGTTAATATGGCAACATTGTGATATTTCATCAGACAACTGTCATCTTTCAGTCTGCCCGTGACCACATTTGCTGAAAAAACGTCGGGATAAATAATATTTATAAATAATGAATCGCATTTTAACCCTTATAAAGTATTTTATTTAAATGTGTGATACTCGCGTAAATAAAATAGAATATTAATATAGCTTCTTAACTAGCAATCGCGTTTTCATTAAGTGATTTATACATATGTGATTTATGATTCAGACTATTAGTAATACAGAACTGAAAATTAAAAAAGAATATTATACCTACAAGTACTTTTTCAATTCATTCTAACCCTAACTTATACCTTCTCGCAAAGGCGGATCTACATTTTGATTTGAAAAAATAAATAAAAATTGTATCAAAAATAAAATACCTTATTATTTGGTTTAACACCAGTTTAAAACGGCGCTATACTGCGGTATAATTATGATAATCATACAATAACAAGCACTTAAATCGTAAACAAAAATAATGTATCAAACATCGATAATGTTTTTTAACGTGTCCTACACTAGCCGGAAATGACGAAATTATTAAATTTATGACAAATCATGACACAGTTTTCGACTTTTTGGAGTGATGATTAAAATCATTATTGCGATTTGCGTGCATGAAGAATAACGACATCTATTATCGAGTAGAGGAATTATTTATTAGTTTGTTTCAATATTACAAAGTAACCATTATCGCGAAGTACTAAGATATATTATCAATTGTAGGACCAGTGTGATTTATGTAGTTTTGAGTTAAATAAAAACAACCAATCGAAGAAAAATTGCAACTGTGTGCAGTATTAAATACTCCATTCATTTGTGTGAATTTGGCGACACTCGATCCGGTACAAATTATGACACATCGCACTTCTACTTACTTCTTCTGTTCTGTGGTTCTTAGTGTTTTATATAAGATTAAATTTTTACACAGAACAGGTGAATTTTAACCTCAAAACTGTCTACACATTTACATTACCTATATTTATATTGATACTTTGCGTAGTTATTAGTTTATACTATGTTATATTTAGTAAAACTGCAACTAACAAAAGCTCATTAAAACACTACTAAAATTAAAGAGCACAAAGAAAATATCCTTTAAAGGGGGGTTCTAATTAAGGTTGTCAAGGCTATATTATGTTGATTTAACACAAAAGAAAGTAACAATGTTGTACATGAGTCAGGACATCAATATCGAGGTGAGTGTGTCAGTCGGCTGCCGATCGGTACATGACATCTGTCACGTTTTGCCTCCATAAATGTATAACGAATAGAATACTGTGTTCTAAAATCAAATCATGTTTATTCGAGAAAAAAAATCGAAAATTGTTATGGCAATTGGCATGCAAATGTTAAATTATAATAATTATATGAAACTAAATTAATTTATGTTGATTGATATCAACAGACGGTCACAACTTAATTAAATTATACATTTATCTGAAACTAGCGATCCGCCCGGCTGCGTACGGGTGCAATGAAGATGTACTATACCTACACAAAAAAACCTTATATTGGTGGCTTTCTATTTGTAAAAGAATTTTTAAAATCGGTCGAGTAGTTTTTGAGTAAAATTGTAACAAACAAATCTTTCTTCTTTATAATATTAGTATAATTAGTATAGATAAGTTCAGTTATCCTTTTTTTTTTTTTTTTTTTTTTTTTTTTTTACATGGAGAATCATCTAATGATCCCTGGGTCTCCGGGGGGAGACGTCAGGCGATGCCGGACTCACAACCATGGTGTTCCTCTCGTCGTCTTGTGGCGTCGGGGACTCGGGAAAAAGTTCAGTTATCCTGTACGAACTACGAACAACTATTTAACGTTATGTTTGACCTTAGGAGCATGTTAAATCGGGATATGCACGGTTAATCAGAGAAAGTTGTAAATTTTAAATTATTTTTTGCAATGAAAATCTCAGAAGATGTAACTTCAATTTTAATTTCATGGAAATCGTTTCATTGGTTTAGCATTGAAAACATAGACGATTTAAAAAAAATACTGTATACCGGATTAAAACGCGATTTATTATTTATATTGTTTAAATTATTTATCCCGAAGTTTCGGATGCTTTTCAGCAACCACGGTTGCGCGTTTTAATCCGGTATACAGTATTTTTTTTTAATGTGTGATACTCGCTTACAACTAGACGTTTCATAAGAGCCTGCAAAGGCCTATTTGAAATAAAAAACTTTTGATTTTGATTTAATAAAAGACAATATTAACATAGACGATGTTATAAAAATAGACTAGGCTGCAGAAAGTTATAAGTGAAATCCCGAGTCTCCTAGTGGGGCATGGGGCAGACACATTTCTGTCTGTTTCACTGATCAATGTTCTTAACAGGCAAGTAGGTAGGCCTTTAGTGCCCTACCCGACCGAAACAATTTTTTTATCTTGTTACCACGGGATTCGAACCCAGGACCTCCGGTGCCAATCACGCTTACCACTGAGCCACGGAGGCAGTTAAATGAAAGTACTACGTATAGTATACTGTCAGTTCAGAAATTTTTTTAGTTTTTTATATTGATTTGTGTATATTCTTCGAGCTTTTACCACTGGGGGGGAGTAAAATCGAAATACATAGAAAAGCCATGACGCATTGCGTATTTCGGTTAATTCCGTCAATTTCCGAGCACATGATTAGTTGATGAACAAAGGAAAAGTTAAAAACAAGTGAGCCATACGCCTTTAATAACAACATCTAAAATAATTATACACCTAGAAACACCTACAATATTTTTAAATATAAATATCTACCTACTTTGTAAGTTGCAGTTGAAACCTCTTGGAATTCTCTAGTCTCGTTAGAATATCTAGAAAATTAGATATAGTAATATGTATTGTTCATTAGTCCATGGTACATAATGCAGAATTTAACAATAACTCGTGTATTTCGCAATTAGCTAAACAACAACGTCAGCTCATTGACCCTGAATTTAATTCGACTAGTTAATTACATTCATTAGACTATTTCAACTCAAATCTAGTTCAGATATTTCACAAACATTAACGGTTTTTAATATATCTTTTTTATCCCTGATTTACCTACAAATTGTCGCAGTATACATACCTACTCTTAGGGATCTAAGGTTTGAACACCATCGATGTCATAAAAATATTACTACTTATTTAGAATGGCTAATATTAATATAATATATTATATTAGAAAAATAATAATGATCAATGTTAGTTCGGAAAAAAGTAACGTTTTTCAAGCCATAATTTAAACTAACTAAAATATTCGATTTTATAGTATTTTCTAGAAAATTAAATAAAGTGTTCTCTTTCGCTCTTATTTTAATAATTATATTAATTTCATTAATAAATTAATTCCGATATTTTTAAATGTAAATAAAAATATTATATACCTTTATTCGGGTATCCATAATCCAATTAAGTAGACTGTATTTTATTTATAACCCCTTCTGAAATATTTTCGAGGATTATTTTGAAAGCTTGAGAAATGAATTATGTGCAAAGAGTATGTCGAACTAGATCATTCTGGTCCATTCAATTGCAGTTTATGGACAGACTGTAACTATTTCGATAAATCTGTAAATATGAATAGCAAAAGTACAGTTGGTGGTAACGGCTAGCGATGGCGAAACAGCGAAACGGGCGGGCGGAGTCGTGGAGTACAAATTTAGACGCTGGCAACTGATCGTATGCTAAGGACTCCATATTTTTTCGTTATCTGGGACGGATAAGATTTTCTGTAGCATCGCGTAGATTCTTTGAGACATTTTCAAACACAGCGAGTCACCCAAATATTATACTATTTTTTTCTGTAATTTTATTAATAAAAATATTATTTTTTGTTTCTAATTATTCAGTAATCAGTAAGGCAGACTATAAATTCACTTATTTTTATATTTAGGATCACGACTAATTAGAATTCTTATACAATGAAACCAGGTGAATATTGTAATTTTTTAGTTAATGTCAAAGGATTAATAGATTAAGCTGAAATTTGGATTCAATTTACGGTTACTGTTTAAGACTTAAGGGTTACTTCAGTTTAACGGTGATTTTAAATTGAAACGACGTGTAGTTATTATGCAAGTTTATTTGAGACTAAAACAAAATTCATTCGACACAGTGGACTGTATAACATTTATATAATATGTAGATATATAGATCATATCACACAAAACTAATTTACTTGGACAGTTACGGTTAAGTAAAAATTATAATTATTATCGATATCATAGTTTTATTAACGCGCATTGAAGGTCCCGGAGTAATGAATTGTAAATTGTTTCGGGCTGGGTATAGAAGATTTGATTACATTGATTGTAAAATTACCAGTGAAACAGACACAGAAATGTGTCTACCCCATGCTGCACTAGGGACGCAGCAACAAACATAATTGAGACAGCTTGGATTTTTTTTACAAAATGTCTGGAAAACCCAATAAATTATACTCACCCTACACCATACGGAGCTTTTCTGCGCATTATGCAATGCGGTGAGGCTTATTTTAGTTAGTCAGAAAACTTCTCGCGTCGATCACACATCGAACTCGTACTGTTGTTTTTGTTGTCTTGTGTTGTTAGTGTCGCGTGGGCTTGTCCTTTATGTCATTGATTATTATTTATTCGAGGAGCTTTATTGTTTTTTTTTAAATCGTAGTCATTTGTCATATTTTTTTTAAATGTGGTTTTATAAACAGTGTGATAATAAATATTTATTTACTTTATCATTAACCTGTCTAAGAAAGGAGTAATCATGTAACTCTGTGATTTAGTGTATTTTACGAAAGTTTTTTTTTCTTTAATCTGTTACGAAATACGCAAAATAAATTCACTCGTCTACATTCCAAGTATTTCTAAACGCGGAAGTACCTAACTGTGCGACATTTTTAGAGCTAAAACTGCTGGACCGTTTTTGGTGAAATAAGGAATCTTGAAGAACATAATAAGACGTGTTCGGGAAACTCATAGTTTGATAGGTACATACATACGTATATAATATTGTCTTTTATTTACGCGAGTATCACACATTTAAATAAACTGACGTTTCGGTTGCTGAAAAGCGTCCAAAACTTCGGGATAAATAATTTAAATAACCTAAATAATAAATCGCGTTTTAATCCGGTATAAGTTTCAAGTAATTATACTATTACAATTTGTAACGTTTATTTTCATATTAAAGGGACCTAGTTAAGATTTTCCATTTTCCGCGACTTGTCAAAAACATACGATACAAAAGTTGAATCGAGAGAATCTTTGGAATATTATTTATTCTCAATTGACTTAAATTAGCTTTCAAATGAAGGCTATTCGAATTAAATTTTATTCGAGTTGGAATATAGTACAAACATAAAACCGCCGTTACAAAGATTTTTGTAAACAGAACACGTGAAACACTTTGCCTGGCAACTGTTTTAAAGCTATTTCTGTATAAAATAATTCACTGTAATATGCGCCTTATTGTTCTATAATTAAAGAATATCTTCCTTTGCATACTTCTAGTTTAAAATTTTAAGTAGTAAGTGATCTGAATTTTTAAGCCTCGTTTTATCTTAGACATTTTTCAGTCTTCAATCTGATAATTGCAAAATAATCTCTATTACAATATACATAGGCTACAAATTAATAATTTCTGAATATTTTGGCACATCTACATAGAAATAATTAGTCATGTCTATGTGTCTCAGTGACGTCAGATTACATGTATGATTAATATTACAGTGACAAACGATAAAGTGATAGTATACCAAATAAAGCTGGGGAAAGTGTTTAATAAAAAAGCAAAGAAACTGATAACAAACAGTGAAAATGATGACAATCAGTGAAAGTCAATTTTCCTCGAACAAAATGTCAAGCATCCACAAAATAAATGATCGAGTTGTTCACAAGGACGCCTTCGACGATGTCAAAAGCTCCTCCAGTGTGAACAGCACCCTCATCACGAAGCGCGGATTCAAGCCATCAGACATGTTTGATCCCCAAAAAAAGGAATTCCTTACCAACCTCAGTTACAAATTATTCCCTGTAAGTTGGGTAAGTTCATTTATTTCGATTAGTGCTAAGCTTCTAACCAGGTGTGCCGCAAGAAGGCGTATTGGTTCCCATATTTTATAATGTATATATATTGGCTATTTATCGTATAATATATTTATTTATGATATGTATGTACTGAAATCATAGTGAAAACGAAAATGTAAACAACAATTTAGACATAGACAGCTACTTGGAGTTAAAATCAAACCTACTAAAATAAAAAATAAAAACGCCGGAAGAAACATTAAACATCTCGCTTAGCTTTACATCAAAGGGCTTTGTTAGACTGTTTTATTGGTCATATTTATTACAGATTTTATTCTATATCGATTGCAGTTGTTCCTGGCGCATCTCCAGACCTAGTGAAAATAGAAGTAGAACCTTGACGCGTAGACAATAGTTTATAGTATAATATGTAGGCAGAATTAACAAGAGCTAGTCGAAATGTTTTATACAAAAATCATCTCTTTAAAAGCGTTAATTGTTTCAAATTTTTTTGGAAATGACTTTTTTGCAACTTAAAGAATCAATTTAGTTATATCGATTTAATCCAATGGGAAACGAACTGCTCTACGCGTTTGCGTCTGCGTCTGCGATCATGATGACAGGTCATTAAATCAAAAAAATAAAATAAGTTATTTTACAAGCGCTTTTGAATACTTACTCAATTTTTAGAAGTCTTCTATCGCAAAATGTGAAAAATACGGTTGTTACCTATACTCATATTATAAAGAGGAAAGATTTGTTTTTGTATGTTATGAATAAACTCAAGAACTGGACCGAATTTAAACTTCTTTATCAGCGAGTAACATATACATATACATTGCATCCGTGTGAAGCCGGGGCGTGTTGCTAAAGTACGATAAACAAAGTATATCATATGTATAAGGAATTAAAAATTCTATAGTTTTAAATACTCTAGCATTGGTTTTGATGATATCTTCTACCGAAAGTTTCAAAATAAAAAAATCAACAACAACATTGTGGGAAAACTATAAATAATTAAAAACAATCTTCTGATTAATGATTGGAAACCTTGGCAAGAAATCAAGCTTCTACAACTACAGGTGTAGGCCATGTCACTCACCTTTTAGACTAAAGTAGGTACTAATGTAATCAAGATCTTTACTGGGACAATAGATATGTCCCAATGTCAATATCCTCTAAACCATTCCTATGAATCAAATTAACCTATCACTCAATTTTTGCGCGAAAGAAGGGCAACCGACATTTTCGATTTAATTTACAATTTAAAATATTAGTAGGGAAATTCATGTTGTAACCTACACTCTTGTCAAAACGAGGTCAATTTGATGATTTTCTTCCGCATTTCCAGCTCGATGGCCAGTCTTGGGCCTTAACTCTAACCAAGGACAAAACGTATGTACTACTCTAGTAGATGAACGCCTATAACCCACCACTCATTAAAGTTCTCATTAGGAATTCCATCCATCCATCCTTCTTATTGGTCAACCTCGTAGGAAAGACCAGCCGCATTATTCGCCTATTGCACATTTTCTCACAATATTATTCACCTATTACCAAAACAAAATGAAATCCTGACGGATCGTACATTTTCCTATTACGAATATGATGACCGATCCGTCGTTCACAATTAGAGATTATGTCTTTCGTTTGACATTACTATGATCGTAAGGAAAATATAATCGTAATTAGAATTTAAAATGTTTTCTTAAAAAGTTAAAATAAGAGGTTGGTGTTCTTTCGTTTCGTTCCGCTCGTTGCGTTCGATTTCGGTAATATACCTACAGAAATGTCCAGACCAGGATCAAGTTTTGGGTTAGGTATAGAATATAGATGCAGCTATAGAAAGAAATCCGCACCGGATGCATCGCAAAAGCTAGTTAAGGCACTTTTGAAAATGATGTTGGTGCAATTTTTACCAAGACGTGGTCTAATAAACTGAACTAATTTTAATTCATTTCGCAATTTCAACCAAAATTTAATATATCGAATGAAACGTGTGATAATTCGTAACAGCTGAAAGTGATAATTTGCGTGCAATATTACTACATGCGAGTATCAAAATGTCATGTCATAATGCACTTCGTCAAAGTAATAAACACCTGTTTTATTTACCTAATGCAATGTACTGTTTTTGTATCAGACTCTGATCCGAATCTGTATCAGCCGGACATCGAACCCAAATAACCGCCGACGCCAACACAGTTAAAAATAATCAAGAGTACTCAACTATACTTTTAAAAGTTCAAATACCCCGGCTTTTCAAGTGCACTTGTAACTGTACAATAAAAATCAAAAGTGATTTCTATATTTCATTATATTCTTTTTTTGACTACTGATAGTCAATATTGATAATTTATAATAATTATGTCCCATTATCCGAAAATATATATGTAAAATGTATAAATCTCTAAAATACTCATTAAAAAATAATTATAAAATTTAAAATAAATACACTCCGAAAACAAAAAAATACAATGAATAAGTAACAAAGATATTGACAATGTCAGAGTTTTGAAAAATAATTTGAGGATAAGAAATGTGTCGAGATTTCTCTCATGGATCATTCATCAGCCGTTTCGTCCTCATTTCAAAACAAAAAGTAAATACTGTTGTCGCAAACAGTATGGCGGCTATTGGGTTTGCGCCAAAAACTACTGTCAATCTACTCTAGATACCTAAATAATAGGTACAAAGGAAAATAAACTTAAATTAGGTATATTTGACATTCAATTATTACGTGCATTTTGTATTTTAGCTTGCGTCCGTAGTTTATATTTGTTGTTTATAGCGGTAATTTCCTACATATTGCAAGCATATTGCTTACAAACAATTATTACTATTACTGTTATTAATATTAGCTGAACTGATAATTCCAATTCCTAGAGAAATATTTGTACTTGTTACTATTTTGTACCGTATTTTTAATCTTTGATGCAATTTAAATATTTTGCGTCTTTATTTTACTATCACAAATTATTAAATCTAATCAAAAATTTATTTACTTTTGGAAATAAACAGATATATCACTATAAATCTTATTTATTGGATTCGTCCCGAATAACAGAATAACTATTAAAATATCGGAAAATTTCAGGAAAATATATGCAGAAAATTAATTGTAATATAAATTAGGTTCGGAACTCCGCTATCTTCCGCAATTGACAGCTCATGTCACGCACGCCTATGTGAAGTGGTATACTAGACATTATGGAATAGAAATGCATATTATTCAAATCTAGAAATATTTTTTTTATTTTTGAAGCCAAATTTCTAGCAGGACAACGTCTGTCGGGTCCGCTAGTAATATATATTATTATAGATAAACATTTAAATAGATTCACATGTCCTTTTACCTACTGTTACACATACATAATTTAAACAGTTTAATAAGCAATACCTATTCACTTATACAGAATGAAGCTGATACTACCCAGGATCTTGCCACCATAGAGCTCCCAGAGGAACCTCTTGTAAGGCAAATAAAGTTTAAAAACATTACCTCATTTTGTAAATACGGTCATGAGACAAACATTGAGTGTAATGGAAATGTAAATATGATTTCTTTATATGCGTAAAAAGGGTACATTAATACGTATACTTCCTAAATCCTATATAATTATAATATTTATTTTTATGAATAGTCATTGGTTTGATTATAACACACTTATTAACTGCAGTGGCGGATTGACAGCAGGGTAAATAGGTTCTTAGGGTTGGGATAAATTATAAAGATAAATAATAATTTATTAATATTAGATAATACAATGGGGTGAGATGGTATTGGAATTAGTCAGTCGCACCCGGTTCGATCCAAATGCGAACTGACTTAAGTCATTCATAAGAAAATATAATCAAAATAATTACATCAGCATGGTATTGCATGGTGTCGCTTACAGCATTGAAACCTCTGTATGGTAATTTAACTGTACTTGTTCCCGGGGGAGGAAAAGCTAGAGCAAGGGCGGCAAAGGGGCTCGATTTTTTTCTTTTAGCCAGGGACTGAATACCGGTTAATTTACTATGCGAGTTATACCGGTATAATAAAGGTTTTTGTTAATATTCTTTTGGTTTTATTCATATTTACTGAAAAAAAAAATACTGTGGTAAGTTTAGTATGTCTTACTCTTTAAAACTAATATCATGGTATCTCAGTGAGACACGTATTTTGGAAAATAAAAATGAACCGGTTTCAGTCCCTGCTTTTAGCTGTCTTATAGACATCAAAAAGTAAGTAAGATGGTTTTCTGATGTCTTATAATACAAGACAACTCGCTGAAGATATTCTTTCCATATATTTTATTTTAGAAAGGTCAAGAATTGGCATGAGCGCAGGGTGACTGATTTTAGGAGTAGCAAAGGGGACTGAATTTTCTCTTTTAACTGTGTTAAAGAAATCAAAAATATTTATGTAAAACGGTTTACTGATGTCTTAGGCCCGTATTCACTCAAGTCGTAATCTATTCTTGAGAACTATCAATATGTCAAAATTCTATAGAGAAAAAATGGTTTGACAAGTCTCAAAACTAGATTCAAAACTGAGACACGTCTTGGAATATGGGCCTGAGTCTACAAGAGAACTTGCCGAAGATATTTTAGAAAGGTTTGGGGATCAAAGGCGGCAAAGTTTAATAGCCTATACCTGGGGATATATAGTACTATGAAAATCCGCCACTAAACTTCTGACAATTGTTGTATATACGTATTGCATGTTATACTAACAAGATGATCCGTGGGTTTATGCATGAGTTATCTTGGTATTTTTCTAATCATTTTATGTTACAATATGAGACTTGGCGTATTTTTGAAGTTATAGTACTTCTTTTGGCGCGTTTGGATGAGAGTAAATTCATGACCTGCGCACGATGTCCCAAAAAAACGACATGATGAAGTTGGCTACAGAAGAATTTGATTGATTTTAACATTTTTCTTCGATATTTACTGCAGTTTTGTTTTTTTAAATTTTTTCTTTAGACGCCAAAGAAGTATGTATAACTTCTAACGCGTGTACATAAGTACACACATACCTTTTTTTTCATCTTAATTCTGTTCTAAACTTTACTTTAGAACATACATATTTTATGTTAAAATATGGCACTTGTATTTTTTATCATAATTCTGTTCTATATATCACTATAGAATATATTTCTTTTATGAAATAGTGTGCCTTTATGTCTCCTATTTTAAAACTTTCCGTAAGTTTCATTAGACTGAAACTGTTATGTTTTTAACCTCAGGCCAAATGCTGGCCCTTTTGATTGAGAATGTAAAAACATTTAAATGAACTACAACATATAATTTGCATAACATAGCATCGGAATGAATTAATCTACATATAGAAGTAGTAAATAATTATACATCTAAAATAGTCACGAATATAATGTAAGATAAAATGGTAGAGCAACATCAATATTCTAACTGCTATATAATACTTATTACAGGAAGACCTGGAGAACAAGCCGATCATAGTGGGTGATAAAGAAGTAGACCTGAACAAGATCTTCACCCCGGCAGCTGATGCTGAAGAGCATATCATTAAGAAAGACCGCAAGTTTGGTAATTATTATTTTTATCTATTTTATCCTTGGCAAAATCGTGATACTTTTAAAATATAGAGAGGAAATGTTATTGAAGTTATATCTAATCTATATAAGTATCTAATATGATGATGAATATGATAATAGGAGGTATTTAGGATTAATCATTATGTAGGATCCCAAGATAGAGGATTTTCCTATTTACAATTAGTTTAAGTCCCAAATCGTTGTTAAAAATGTTTTAATATTCAACAAATAAAGATTATTACTATCAATAGCACATTCTCACATTGTGAATTTTATCAAAATCGGTTCAGCTGTTTGGGCGTGAAAAAGTATTAAATATTCAGCTAGAGTTACTTTCGAATAAATGATTCATAACAACTAACTAACAAGGTAAGATTGGTATATTGATTTGTTCTAGCCCAATGTTAGATTATTTGCTTACATTTTAATCTTGAAAAAAACATCAGACAATCGGGCAGACGTGTTAAATATACCAGAAGCGGGTACAGATAGCTCTGACTGGCTTACTGAATGACGTCATCTTCATTTTTGGCTCACTGATTCAATTTGAATGATTGTAATATTATTTTATAATGGCCCGCCCTATGGTAGGGTTGGCCCTACGCCTGGATATAACATAAATATATTTTATTTTGGTTAGAATTCCTTAAAACTGAATGTTAGTTCAAGTAAAAAGCAATGTAGCTTACAACGAAGATATAATAGTTACCAGCCGGCCTACCATGACAACCGCGTCAAAATTTTGTTGACCGTTTTCTCGTGTTTTAATCGATTATCGCTCTATTTCTTTCGGGTCTAACATGACAATAACACTAAAAACTCGACTTTTAATATCAAAAATAGATATATTTGTCGATCGAGATATCTTTTCTATCAAAATTGTCGATTGTCGATGTCGAGATATAATATATCGATATATCTTACATCGTAGTTTGTCTTCTCTCGTGCGCGACATATCTCGTGGCGGTCATGCTAGGCTGCAGTATTATTGTTTTGTTATTCATTTGTTTGGTGCATTGGCCGAACGCCATTAGGTTGTTTCAAACCCTAATGTTTCTCATGTTTAACGAGTGTGTTATTTATGAATGTCCATAGAGATTTGGAAGTATACTACAAAGTTTCAATTAAGTATGTGTCGTTCGCGATTGAACGATCCAAAAGAAGCAGATCTTCAAATCTGCGCGATCGAATGAGTCACTTTGTTGAATATGATTCGTTCGTTCGATTACAGTCCATGGTCAAGGCGATCCGATCCAATAAATCAATGTTTTGTCACGACATCGTTGATTTTTTTTTAAATAATCTAGGTTTGGCGGAATTGCCAGCGTTTGCGTTATTTGAGATGTTTTGCACAGAATAGAAGCTTTAATTCTTTAGTCCCATTGACTGTCAATGTTTAGACCGCTAGCAAACTATCTCAATACAGAATAAATATGGATCCGATGAATACGATTTTTTCATATATAACGAATGAGTAAATAAATATTTTTTTTTTATTGATCTGTAGTTCTATTATTGTTGTGGGTGACCCACGATGATCTTTTTTAAATTTGTAGGAATGTTAGTCTTTAATTTTTTCTTGTAGGAAAGTTACTATGTTCCACGTTATGTTCACGCGTCATATAGGTATATGGCTATATGAATGGCATGGTCAAAATGCACTTGTCTAAATCAAGACTTCAATAGTCTTGATTTTTAAAAAAAAATCTCAGTAACTCTGATAAATGTTGTGTGTAAAATGGATATATCAGTCCTAAATAAATAAAAATAATAATTCTTAATCAATCAAATAATATTTGATTTATTTAATATGAAAAAAAAAAAATATTTGTGAAAAAAATACAATTTCGCTATATTTTCGTGTTTCAACCTAATTATTATTAAAAGTACACGCGTAGACAAAATTAGTAGCTGTTTGTTAAGCATAAACAAATACATTTTTATTACAGAATGAGTCAGCAGTCTAGCGTCATAGTATAATATCGCCTACATAAGTACCTATTATGTATATGCCAATACGTGAGGAATGAGGATCAGTGAGTGATGAATGTCGTCAAACCTTATCGGCGTTGTGGGTCCAAGTTCATTGTCATGTGCGACCTTTGTCTGATACTTTTATGCTGTTTATTTAGGTCATGTTTATCTTAAAAAATTGGGTCACGTTTTTTTTAATATTCACATACTTAGCTTCAAAGTTAAAGAAGAATACGTCGAGATTATTCTATCCTTAAGAAATTTCTTGAATAATATGAGAATATTACACCATTAAAGGCCCAGGGGCCATAAATATATCGACGGCTGTAATCAAAATTGGCGTAAGGGACATTTAGCCCAAAATGAGTTTTGAATGTAGTTCGATGCAGATTTTACGCTCTTTCGAATGGTGTAGGTAACATTTCCATAGCTTGTATAGGGGCTATAGAAAATTAATATTTGTAAATCAATTTTTAAACAAAAATAATATGAGTGTCAAAATGTTTGTCGTAGATTCTTAAAACTAAGACCTAAGACAAAATAATAAGAAAGAAAGGATTGAAACCGGTTAATTTTTATTTTCCAAAATACGTGTCTGAGTCTAATTTTAATGATACATACAATTTTTTTCAGTAAATTTATTATTTCGGTTAAACTCCCATAGTAAATTAACCGGTATTCAGTCACTGATCCAAAACATTTATTTATTTCATATTTATTATTAGTAGGAATTTAGTTACCATCCTAATAAATTATCAAGTCAAAAATAAAAATAAATGTATGCTTCTTATCAGTGGCGGCGTAAGACCTAAATTTTACGTGGGCAAGATTAATTCTGCGGGGCCCTCTGCCACCGCAAAAAACGGATATTTTTGTAAAAAATTTTTTTGGCGCTTTCGCGTCTTACATTTTCGGGGCGCGAGGACCTCTGGGTCGCGAGGCCGTAGGCGCTGGCCCACGTTGCCCACGGCCCACGCCTTACGCCGCCACTGCTTCTTATGAGGGTAAATTTCTAATGGCGTTGGAAAAACAGCTCGTGGTTATACAGAATATTTATTTACCAACCTGGTACCATATTTTTGCAAATAAATGTACTTATATTTTATTTTTAATATTCCAGAGAAAACCTTCGCGTCATCAGCGTTCTACGTGCCGGGCGTTCATCCGACAGTGAAGGAACAGATGGACCTCGCCCGTGCCATCTCCAAATCCTTATCCGACTCCAGCAACCACACCTCCAAGGGTCAGAGCATGTACGTCAACAGGAAGAAGCGATCTGTCAAATGGGTCCACGAAGGACGAGGTAACTATTATCTAAAACTAGTTTTGATAGCTACTCATATAAGACAAATTATATGAGAAAATCTACGTAATTATTATTAACCCGTATAAGATATGCTTTTTGATTTATTGATAGAGCTGGAGGGTGGCTATAGTCATTCGATATTAAATAAATGCAGACCTATCCAGATATCCTGGTTTTACTTTTAAGTAGGTACAATTTTGTACTTGCTTAAGCTAAGCCTGTTTATAATTGCGTCCTTGTTCCAAAGATTACAATCAAAAATTAAAATTGTATTTTTTCTATCAAAGGCATAAAACGCTATTACAAAATATAATTATAACTTTTTTCTTATGAACTTGAAGTGATATTAAACAATAACTATTCCTTTCAGGGAGGAACACGTCAAACACTTCGTCTACCCCGACACCAGTCGCCAACCACGACACGCCGTACCGCCCGCCATCTAGCCTTCGCAACCAAAAAACTTATCCAAAATCAGCTTTAAAACACACATCGAATATACCAAAAATGGAACCATTTCCTGTTACATCACCAACTATAACACTGCCAAATGTAGAAATTCCGGTGCCATTGGCACCAACAAAGTTAAACGATGTTTATGCGTCGCCAAAAAGCCCGCGCTTACCACTTGTCTCTGGTCCGAATTTCAATGTAGCGCCGCGCGGTTGGGGTGAAATGCAAGATTACTACAGACCCGTGACACTAGATGGCGTTGGAAAAACAGCTCGTGGTTATACAGATTATTAATTTTAAATATTTACCATTAAGATTACATACATATTTTAATAACATTAACGGATACTACATATTATTCATTAAATATTTTTAATAGAGGACTAGGGCATATTACTTAAATCGTAATCAAATAATGTTAAATAGATGCTATCAAGTTACATTTCGAACTTCTAAATTTAATGTTTTTTATCTATACTATTTAATAATTCAGTTTTAAATAATAAATCATCATAACTATTTATTTGAAAATAGCAATAATCCAAGAGTAGAAGGATTTGCCATAATTTGTATATAAACGCCATCTAGCGAGGTCACAGTCAGTTTTCATACAATTATACATATATTTGCAGTTTGTAGGAAATAATGATCTTAAAAATAATACTTTAAAATAAAATGGTAATATATTTTTTCTATTACATATTTTTAAATTTGTGTAGTGCTTTCTAAATAAATAAATAAATAAGAAGAAAAACTATAAAAATATAGCATTTACATTAAGAATACTATTAGGTGATAAAGATTTTATCAAATACCATTGTTGTTTTTATTTTATTTAAAATATGAATATATTATGTATTGTGGTCTGTTAGTCGAATAAAACTAGTCATTGCCTTATTATTATATTTGTTGTTACTTTTATCGAAGTATCAGTGGCTTCATTCTATCTTACTGAATACCACAGACAAAGAAATCTCAATATTATTAAAAATATTTTTAATCGTTTATAATCCTATACCACAGACAACGTGTAATCTTAAATAATACTTGTAATCAGATTTCTAATAATATTTTTGGTTTTTCATTTCTTTGTACTTATTTCAATAGAGTTATTAAATTAAATTAAAATTGTACTATCTTTCCTTTCTAGATCCCTACCATTAATTTATGAATTGCATAAGCATAGAACCCAATAATAATTAAAAGAACTAAATGAAAGCTCAAATAGATTTGTATTTCTAATAGTTTATTATATATGTATGAGGAATTAATTCTAAATATTAAAAAATACCAGATGGTATTGAATACTCCAAAAGGTTTTTTTGTTTTTGGAGTGAGTAATTTTATTTTTAGAATACAACAAGGAGGGTAAAAAATAAATAATGTGTAGAGGCCTTTAATCCTTGCCAACTACCTTCACAAATCACGTGTTAATTATCGCTTTTTATAAGCAGTTTTTAAAATGGGATAATTTATTTATCTTTAAAGTTTGATTATTGATAAGCAATATTGATTAATATATTAATAATAGATCTATTAACTTATAATTATTTATTAATTAGAAAACACTCGATAACTGTGTGATGTTAGATTTTAATAATGAAAGCGATTATAGATCTAATGTTCTCAAATTAATTATTTAATCTGAGCTAATGATATATACAGTGGCGGCGTAAGGCGTGGGCGACGTGGGCCACCGCCTACGGCCTCGCGACCCAGGGGGCCTCGCACCCCGAAAATTATTATACATTACTTAAAAGCCGCGAACGCGCAAAAAAGTTTTTGCAGGCAGAGAGCCCCGCAAAATTAATATTGCCCACATAAAAATTAGGTCTTACGCCGCCACTGGTTATATTCATAACGTTATTTAATTCTTAAATTTTGAATAAGTGAGCTGTATGCGGGGTGTATCGACAATATGGGCAGGATAAGAGAAGAAGGAAAGGAATGGATGGGAATGAATAGGAGGACAGGACACAATACTGTTCTCCTGCCGCACCCAGTCCTTGCATTATCACTTTTCTTGTATTCGAGTTTCCACACTCGCGGGAGAGTTCGCCCTCCGTTATATAGTGGTCTGTTAGATCGCCCTTTCACCCAACAACAAATTGTTTGTTGGCGAGTGATTCGAATGTCGAACTGGGACGATTTGCAACTAACTAAGATGACACTGTAGTTCGGTGTGATAACGGCGGTTGCAGAGTTGCATGGTAAAAAAATGGACGAAAAATGGGAATTTATTAATTATTTAAAATATTTTATATTTTAGCGCTATCAACTGATAACAATCCGTCTGACTAGCTCACTAAGGTTCCGTACAAATTTTACTTAAACAAGCTATTTTTGTTAAATTTTATTGGCGAGAGTTAAAATAGGCGACATAGTATTATCCTTAAATTACTGTGTTGAATTATGTTTTAAAGAACCTTAGACCTAAAAATACCATAATAATTGTAACATAACATTGTTACCTAAATGAATAAATGATAATTTGATTTGATTCTGAAAAAAGACAGATATCGATGTGATATTATAAGGGTATCTAAAAAATAGGTGCCATTCTTTATTACTAGATAAAAATATGTTTATAGATATTATCTAAAAATATAGATAATAGTTAAAATATTTGCAATTCCTTTTTATTATTAAGTAGATTAATAAAGTTAAAACCATCAATTTTGGCATTGCTTATACCTTGGACATTTCTAATATTTGGTCGCACACACTGGCGTAGCAATCATAGGGCAAAGTGGTGCAATGCACCAGGGCCCTGAAGCTGAGAGGGGCCCCTGGGCTTTATAAAGAGAAACAGAAGCTCCAAGCTTTGTTGATTAGTAATATTAAACAACTTTACAATTATAGCTTATGTATTCTTGTTCGTAAAATTATTGATAGAACTATTCACACCAATATTTCCTTCAGTATGAGGAATATTAATAATATCGTAACTCGTAGTTCTCATAAACTTGCCATTCCTAAAGCCCGCACTAATTACGGGAAAAAAATAATAACTTTCGAGGGAGCACAGCTTTTCAATAAATTACCAAAAAATATTAAAAATGCTAAATCTTTTGGTATGTTTAAGACTGAGCTAGCTAAGCATATTTTAAACGATCATTCCTTATTAAAATAGTGTCTCAAAATATGATGTTTTCCCTTCTTCTATATGTATTTTGTCAAAAGTTTTGTGTTAATCTATTTGTATTCGTTCTTGCATGCATATTTTATATTCAGGTCGCCGTAGATTACATAGTTTATGTAAGTGTAAGTTTTTCATGTAAGTGACTATATATTTTAGTCTTAATGAAAAATAAATTCTTTAAACCTAAACCTAAATAATTTTGTGCGGCTGCTGAAGAAATTTAGCCGGGGCATTGCGATTTTTTCTCTATGTACCGGGGCCTTTGTCCGCCACGGGTCGCACAGTTATTTCACCATAACCAACGAGTTTTTAGTTAACCTTCGTATCACAGAACGTTTTAGATTTTGCCTCTGTAAAGGTCAGATCACGTGCCTAAGATATATTGTTTCGTAACTTACGAAAATATGTGGTAACGTCTGTAAGTCTTGCTAGATATTAAACGCAAATAACAACGGGTCCTATGAATAAGGGCCATAATGGAAATCAACTATTTTACAATAGAGGCTCTGAAAATTTAAATTTACATATACAGAAATTCGTTCTACATAGGCCGTTACACTGTGATAAAATAATTGTGTTTCTAAGCCGAAATTACTTTGGAATTAGAATGGACTTTTTGCTTTCATCGATGATAACTCCATCATACAGAGCTTAAAAAATCAAATTAAAGCTGATCTAAATGTTCCAAAGAGTTTTATAGTCGCATGATGAAAAAACCAGACCAGACCATTTCGAAGACAAGCAAAAATTGAGAGATTTTTTTTCTTTGGTTTTCGGATGATGACTTGAAAACCCCCGACGCCTCAAAAAAATACACCCCATAATTGAAAACTAAATACTTGAAACTACATTTTCCTTTTTTTTTTTTCGTACGACTATTTTTCTTCGAGTTATCCCTTGTTCACAATCACCTCAAGATTTGGTATATTTTCCAATATCCCTTAATTTTTGTGAGTAGCGTTTTAATAGGTATTCTTTGTATAATTTAGCTTACAATTTTTAATTTCATACTTATTGGTTTTTAGTACTATATGTACGAGTACCTATGTATGTTATAAAAAAAAGGCTTATTCACACAGATGGGAATCTATTTGACCTACCTGTTTATGTATTGTCTAGTGAAACTTCACAATATATTTCATAGGATTCACCACGTTTTTTGTCATTATTAATTATTCTAATGTAAAATTTCTATAAAAACTGAATAACTCAGGAAATACTAGCTAGCACTGTTATTTCCTTCTTTTTTTAAAGGATATTTTCCGGATAAATTGTTGTAATTCTCGACTCCTACAAGCTCGCTGGCTTTCTTCAAGACCTGATTTTTGGGGTCCGTTATAATCTAGAAAACCCGTGGACCATTAAAAAAATATTAGTAATAAAAGTATCGCAGAATTGTTATCTAACATCTGCGCCAATAAACAGTACGAAGACGTCAGTAATCCTGAATCGCACTATCAAAATTTCTCCGAGCGTAGAGTATCTTTGTGAAATCTAATTATGCTGGGGTTGTCAAAAAAAGATGGGTCTTCCCCTTTGTTGCCAATGTGTGAGTATGATAATATACATACGAGGGTAGAACCAAACAAGTGGTGTGCCGAACGCACCGAATGCAATTAATGATAAGAACAAAAAAATATGCATAATTATAAATTATTTACTACCTCCTCTCACTTTAAGCCCCCTATTAAAATATTGTAAGTATTATTTATATTAAGATTCAGTATTCAGAGACGAGAGTCAGGTTTGAATCCAGTTTTAATACTTGTCAAAGCATTTTTTTTTCTATAGAAACCTTAAAATTTTGACAATTCTCATGAATAGATTTCGACTTGAGTAACGTCTTAGAATACGGGATTAAATATCTAAATACCATAGAGATTATCAACATATTGAAATACTAGCAAAATACCCCGGCTTCGCACGGGTGCATTGTTCTAATACCTCTAAGGATATGTGTACAAAGTTTCATGATAATCGGTTGAGTAGTTTTCACGTGAAAGCGTAACAAACTTACATTCACATTTATAATATTAGTAGGGATATTCAAAAATTGATTTGTACATTCCGCTCGCTGTACGGAACATTTTTTTATAGCGACAGTTCGGACTTGAAATTTTGCACACATGCACACGTGAGGACAACACATAAACGTGTTTTGTGTTTAGACAGCAGACTGAGTAGTGAGTTCAGACTTCAGTGCGAACTGAACCACAGCGTGGGGTAATGTCGCGTTCGTGGAAACGATAACGGTGTAAAAACATGTTTTAAGTTATTGAATTATCAACGTAAGTAATATTATAATTTATTTATATTTGATTGTTTTTACATTCGCTTATGTAACTTTAATTTATTTTAAGTTATATTTTATAAACGCGTGGCTTTAAAACGCTTTGGTTATATTTTGAATAGAATTAGTCGGATATGGTTATGGGAACGTCTTCTGAATTAATTAATCATATATTGTGATACTCGCATTTAATGTAATGTGATTTTAAAACAGTGAAGTTTTAAAGATCAATTCATACGTATACAAATGCTGAATGGTAAGGTTATCAAGCGTTGGCGATAAAAAAATACAATACTAAAATATACATACAAAAAATAAAAATTAATAAAACAGCTAGGTACTCAGTTTTTATTCCGATTTCTGAGAGATCATGAACTTCGTAATTATCAACTTAATAATATTATGAAGTGCCCGGAAAATAAAAAAAATATACCTACCTAAGTAGATAATAATTTTATAATTAATTCATCATCATTGTTGAATCGTATAAAATTAGTCAGTTCTATGTGTGTTGATATTTTGCCTCATCTAAAATGTAACCCTAATCCAAATTAGGTGTTATAAATAGCATTATTGTGAACAATAATTGAATTTTAAACAAAATCGTATGTATTGTACGCAAATAATTAAATCGGTTGCAAAAAACATCACAGTGCGTAATTTTGGCATCGCTCAATTGTCGTCAAAACAACTTTTAAAGCTGTTTTGTCCTCTATTTAATACTTAATTTTAGAAAGAGAACTAGCTGACCCGGCAAACGTTGATTTGCCATGTAAATAATTTCTAAAAAGTAGGGGTTGGTGATAAAAAAGTAAAAATTTAGGGTTGTATGTTATTTAATGCCATATTAAAAAAAATAAAAACGAAAAATTCATCCAAAAATTAAAAAAAAAAATTTAAGGGTGAACAACCTTTATCACTTAGGCGTATGAAAAATAGATAGTAGCCGGTTCTCAGACCTACTGAATACGCATAATTATAAAATTTGGTAAAAATAGGTCGAGCCGTTGCGGAGGAGTATGGGAACGAACGATATTGTGACACGATAATTTTATATATTAGATAAAGCAATTCTGCTTGCGGTATTTATAAAATCTAGTCTTTTCAGAATATATTACGATTTCAAAGTTGTACCTGAAACTTTGAAAAGAATAATTACCCGTATATTATGACAAATAAAACTTAGAATTTTTTAAACATGTATAGATGTTAAGATAATATTAGGTATGTATAATGTATTTTTTGTTCTTATGAAATAAAATGAAATTTATTTATTTCAGAGGAATCTTATAGCTTATATTGGTTTTGTTTTTTTTAACAACTCACATGTACGGAGGCAATAGCTTAAATTGTTTTTAGTATATGTCAATGTTTTAACGTCAAATCAATGTTTTCGTATACATGTGTTTATTTTGCTGGTCACTGATCAACATATTTAACATCGCACAGAATATGGAAAATCACATTAAATTGGTGGTGTCTTTTTTATTTTTTCTTCTTTATAAAGCCAAAGGAAATAATTTATAAAATACTATACTGTCTGAAACTAAAAAGATTTATATAAAGGTCGTGTGAACGACCGTTCCTAGTTTGGTCAGGTCAGGAGTGTGGATGAAAGTGTAGGAAGCGAAAATAGTATGCAAGGATCTAAGCATATGGAATTCCGTTTGCTTACCTCAATGGGAAAGAGGCGTGAAATATATGTACCTGAGTATTTATGTATTTTATCCGTAACAAAATATGATGGTGAATGTCATTACATTGCCTTACCGCGGATACTGAAGCGATAACCAAAACTTGAGGGCTTCTTAAAATGTTTCTGTCTTTCATTTTACCTTCGTAATGAAAGGGTTAGATATACTTTTAAGTTTTAAGTACACCTCAATGTTGATTAGCGTTCGAGAATTCGGCCATTAGATCCAAAATATATAAAATCTGATACTTGTATGGGTAAAACTGCAAGCCATAATCAAATTATACACTGCATTTCCACGATAATGAGCTAAGTGCAATACTTACTAGATTTCTGTATATTAGAACTATCAGATTGTTTTTTGCCCAATTTTGGTTTAAAAATTATCATCATAAGGTTAGCATTTCAGACTCCGACACGTGCGAATTATTGATACGGAAAAGCAAGCATTGATTACCTTAAGGTGGTTCGTTTTCCATACAAAAAGTCATGATTATTAACGAAGTCAGTTTAGAGTTTCGATACTAAATATTTGTGCAACTATTTACTTTCCGGGAGTTCTTTGCGCGGAGTTAATAAAATAATGTTAAATCATGCAAATAACAACGTGAAAGATTTCTTAATAAATATTTACCACCTTAAGTTTTGTTAGATTGCCGATTCGATTCCTACAGTCTTATATTTTTATATCAGGACATCAATATAGACGTTCTTTTCGGGTCAGCTAGTATAAAATAATAATAATAATTATAGTTTTATATAGACGAATGTCAATGTCAATTAGCATCATATCATAAAATTTTAACCACTCAAAACAATTAAATCATAAAAAACTACAATAACTATGACAATTTTTTGATATAAAATATAACTACATAATTCGCCGGTTCCGGAGAACAAAATGATAACTGCTTTAGATTTATATGGTATTTATCATTTTATTCTCCGGAACCGGCGATATACCTATAAATATAACTACGTATGTATGTCTAGGAGTATGTTAAATTGACCTTGAACGGCAATGCCAAGGTCAGATGTGTGTGTGTTAATAATAATGATGTGATCTAAACATGTAAACGATGCTAGTAGAATGGTACCTTATCTTTATTAGGGTTCCGCTGACTGTCCGTCTGTTTGTCTGTCACCAGGCTGTATCTCATGAACCGTTATAGTTAGACAGTTGAAATTTTCACAGATGATATATTTCTGCTGCCGCTATAACAACAAATACTACTACTAAAACAGAACAAAATAAATATTTGTTTGTGCTTGTTTTATAAATAATGGTACGGAACCCTTCGTGAGCGAATCTGACTCGCACTTGGCCGTTTTTGTTTGATTCCTACTAAGGGCTTGAGGCTCACTTGGTAGCTGATACCTCAGTCACAGAACATCAGTCAATGATGACGACCTATTTGGTTATTCCGAGCAATATGCACAATATGCCCTTCTCGGGTTTTTCATATATATAACCGGTAATTCCGTGCCCAAAAGTGACTAGACGTAGTAGTAGACAAGTTTTCAAAAAAAATTTAGTTCTGTCGTGATTCGAAAATTGTCTAGAACTTATTAGTGTACTCATATTCTGAAGTCGGTTTTATAAAAATATAATAACCACACACATAAAAGTATAAATTTGCTTAATTTGCGTATAAAATGAATTGACAAAAAATTACGTCAATAATTAATATAACCCTATGATAGAGACAATAAGAAAAGTGTTAAAGAGCACTAACTTATTTAAATAAAATACTGTATACCGGATTAAAACGCGATTTATTATTTATATTGTTTAAATTATTGACAGCCTCCCCGCGACCACGGTTGCTGAAAAGCATCCGAAACGTCGGGATAAATAATTTAAACAATATAAATAATAAATCGCGTTTTAATCCGGTATACAGTATTTTATTTAAATGTGTGATACTCGCGTTAATAAAAGACAATATTATAACACTAACTTAGTAAGAACATAAAATCTAGTTAGTTTAGGATAGTAATCAATTTGTTAGGCTAGATTGCATATGTTTTTAGTGCTTACTTGGTAAGTGCATAGTTATTTAAAAAAAATATTGACGTTTTATAACGCCAATGACGTCAATATAAGAATTTTATCTCTTGAAGGAAATTAAAAGTATTTGTCAAGTCACTGACAGGAAATGAACTTGAATTCGTGTATGTGTTGTTCCCACGAGAATGTAAGTGCATGCCCCTATTTCATCATGCCTACTGCTGATAGAGGACAAATCTTTGTTTTTTATTTTTTATTTTTATAGTTAATTACTTGTGGAACATTGTGTAATGGTTGCAGCTCCTTACAAAAAAATTGTAAAACAAAAAACTTGGCGATTAAAAAGAGCGGCGTAGAGTTTATTGCCAGTTCTTCACGTCCGTTCTACGCTCTTGATTTCAGAACTGGCAGTAAATGTAAAATTAAAAGCATTTAATATATACATATATTATTGACGTTCATAAGTGTACATTAAGTTACAATTAGCTAAATAACTAAAAGAATTTGAATTTTAAATACATTATGGACGTCCTTTTACCTCTTGGATGTTATTACTAGTTCTGTGACAAACTACTTCTTATTAAAAAAAAACATCTAGATATTCCACCGATTTGATTACAAAAGCAATCTAATTTTTGCAGTCAAATCATTACAAATATGAAAAACTAACGAACCCGACAGACGTCCTGTCAGAATGTTGGCTTCAAAAATAAAAAAACAACATTGTAGAGGCAAGATTCTTTAAACTCTTGTGAAGATTAAATCACAAACAAGTTGCTAAGCACGTATCAATAATTATAATTAACTTTGTATAGTTAAAATAACCGCGTATGTGTCATTAGCACAACAACGAAAAAACCTCCGGTCTTAACTGAGAGCCTAGCACGAACGACTATCGACAAATTATTCGAATCGTCAATCTGTCAGTTGTATGAGAAATCAATTGAAATTTCATACAAATGACAGTTCGACGATACGAATACTTATTCGATAGTTGTTCGTACCCACCCCTCTGTACCTAGCTACCAGCTGTCGGCGGCGGTTTTTCAGATACGCCTTGGGAACCTTCAAGAAACGAGACTACATTTTCCATAAAGGCAAGCAACCACCAAGCAACGCATCTGCAATCACTCTGGTGTTGCGGATAACTATGGGCGGCGGTGATCACGTGAACCACCTGCTCGTTTGCCCCTTATCTATATATATATATAAAAGAAAGTTGTGTTAGTTACACCGTTTATAACTCAAGAACGGCTATACCGATTTTAACGATATCTTATTTGTTGGATTCCTCTATGTCGGGAATAAGATATAGGCTATTAAAATATTGGAAAAAATCAGGGAAAAAATATACGCATAAAATTAATTATAAAATAAATTAGATTCGAAACTCCGCCATCTTGACAGCTCACGTCATGCATTCTTAGCTTTTTGGAATAACAGATGTCTACTGCAAATCAGTGACATATTAGACAATTATAGTGGGTAAATGGGCATATTCAAATTTAAGAATAATTATATAATTTCGAAGCCAAAATTGTGGCAGAACAACGTCTGCGGGGTCCACTTGTTCTATATAAAAAAGCAAGTACCATTTGAGGACTCAGGAATTAATGTAGTTTTAAGTAACTCTAAAATTCAGTAGACTTACCGCTGAGTTTATCATAAGGTCAAATATTATCATTTTGATAATATTTTTTAATGTTGTACATTGGGTTTGATATGAAAACACAAAGTTCATCGAATAAGAAATTTTTGCTGATGCAGCGTGTGATTGATAAAATTTTTATATTCATTTTATTATTGAACTGTTTCTTTTATTTTAAAATAACTTTATCATAGTGGCGAAGATTCCTAACAAGCCGACTCCTACCAACTTCTCTTTATAAATTTAACCTTATCTACTAACAAACTAAACATATGTATCCATGACCTTCAGGTCAACACCTTTCGCTTTATGTTGGATCTTCCTCGTAAGATGTTCGTGCAAGACTTCTGTTGTCTTCAAATCTATTGAAATCAGGCCATTAATAATGTATATGTGTACACAGCCTTATGATATCCCATGTATATAGACCAAGACGAAATGCTGATAAGAAATTGTCATATCCGTATACATGGAAGGATATTATGACACGATTTCTCCTAGCATCCGCTTTGATGACGTTAGACACTAAGATCGCCGCACATTAGGCCACGATGGACGTCAGGAGCATTTTATACATTTTATATGGCTAAGCACTCGAGTGACTGCGACCTAGCCTGAAACTGCGGGAGTCGGCTACGCGCTCACGAGTCACGCCTCTCTTCCTTTTCTCGCGCACCCTTCCACAGTCACTGCTTCTCACCACCCCATTTTTTTATGTTAGATATGGACAGACGAGCATAACGTTCATGGTAGATGATACACCAGCCACATAACATCAGTCAATGATGCGCTGTCGACCTACTTTTTACTTCGAGCATTCGGAAATCCATAGACTGAAACCGAAACGCGCAATGTGCACTTCACGGTTTTTCCATCTGTGAACGGTGGTTCGTTACCCGGTCTTAATTTCGATATTCCTCCCACTAGATCAATGCCCGAAGTTACCAGACACGGGGAAAACATGCTTACAGAACTATAAACATCCCGGTGGGATTCAAACCCACGACCTATCGATACGCACGGCAGGTGTTCTACCGAACGCGCAAACGGCCCATATGTAACAAGTGGCCACGTCTATTAGTCGCCACCAATTGCCTAATGTGCGACAGCACTTATTTATTTATTCAAATAAAACCTCAAGGTTTTGTCAAGCAACATGTCCACATGTCCACGTGTAATAGGTTCCTAGGTAGAGCGATTAACCCCTCATTGAACTAGTAATTAATCTAAGTAAATAAAATAAATAAGCATTATTCTAACATTTTAACCGTAGAATGTGATTTTGTTTTGGCACTGTTCTTCTTGTTATGTATGTAATTAAAGTTTCGCTAAATCGTAGTTACTTACGTTTTATCGAACTCCGTAAACCTTTATATTATTGACTAGCAACGCGCCCCGGCTTCACACGGGTGCAATGTAGATGTACTTTACACAAAATATAGCCTTGATGTTATTCGCTGATAATGTAGCTATTGGTGAAATAATTTTTAAAATCGGTGCAGTAGTTTTTGAGTTTATGCATAACATACAAAAATACAAATCTTTCCTCTTTATAATATGTATTATATATTATAGACAAAATGGACGTATAGCTACATTTTCTCAATTTTACAGGAGACTTAGAAATACTGTGACAATTCGCCACTTTTTACTAGCTTTTTAATAAAGATAGCATACAATTGACGAATAAAAAATGTATATCGTTATATTGGCATAATATTAGATGTTTAAAAGTTAAGAATTATTTAAGTATGAAGAATAACTATTTTTAGGATATTTGTAGATAAGTTCATCTAGTTCTTATACCGCGAATTATCTGTTACATTAGTGCAATAAGCTTATATACTCTAAACTATAATGGAACTAAATGAGTAAGTGCCACAAACGACTAGAAATCTCATAGACGATGTTTCTGTTGTCATTAGAATCAAATAAACTGCGTATGTAACAGGAAATCCGTTTGACATTGATCATATAAGAAACTTGACGAGTATAAGTAATTATTCGATCTATACACTGATAACTATAACAAATTATGCAGCTACTAAATATTGTTCTCTGCCGGGCTAGCATGACCGCCACGAGATATGTCGCAGACGAGAGAAGACAAACTAAGATGTAAGATATCTCGATATATTTATATCTCCACATCGACAATTTTGATAGAAAATATATCTCGTTTAACAAATATATCTATTTTTGATATTAAAAGTCGAATTTTAAGTGTAATTGTCATGTTAGACCCGAAAGAAATAAAGCGATAGTCGATTAAAACACGAGAAAACGGTAGACAAAATTTTGTCGCGCTTGTCATGCTAGGCCGGCTGAACAATATTTTCTTGTTACTCTACTTAGTAGTATGTTTGTATGTATGTAGTCTGTTCCGCTATTCATATAATGAAACTGTTCGTTATAAATTATAATTAAGTTTTTGATTTGCGAACATAACAAGACTATAATTAAATAGTTTTATATTAATTACTAGCGACCCACCCCGGCTTCGCACGGGTCTAGATTTTTTGACAAAAAAAGCAGGGGTTGAATGTATTTCTTAATGCCACATTATAAAAAAATAAAAACAAAAAATTTCGTCAAAAAAAAAAAAAAATTAGGGGTGGACTACCCCTAACATTTAGGGGGATGAAAAATAGATGTTGGCCGATTCTCAGACCTACTGAATACGCATATAAAATTTGGTAAAAATCGGTCAAGCCGTTTCGGAGGAGTATGGCAACGAAAACTGTGACACGAGAATTTTATATATTAGATTGTTTAATAAATGAGTATCTCCAATATTCCGCTAATAATACACTTTACACTAATGACAATTGTGTTGAATAGTACTATTTATATAGGTCAACAAACATTATGTGACATTGAAAGTTAAGTTAAATACTTCGACAAAAATATAAAATGAATACGAGTTATTTGCCAAGTTGTTCAAGATTTCAAGTCCTAGCAGTGGCTTAGCATAAGTCACTAGCACCGGGTGGGGATCCCTAATTTACCGCCCCCTTATTTCTGAAATTGTTTATATATAACATTTTGGGCATGGTAAAAATGGTACTCTTATTGAATAGCACGAACCTAAACAGAAACTCTGTCATTACGGTGAAGTACTAACAACAACAAAAATTAACGAAAAAAAACGTTTAGCATGTAATTTTTTTAACGTTACCTGTGAAATGCCGCCCCCGACAAAGTGCCGCCCAGGGCGGACCGCACCCTACGCCCCCCCATGCTACGCCACTGATTCCCAGGGGGAACACGAATAATGGCGTACTTATAGTTTATACTGAGTAAACCCCCATGGTGCTCCTCTCGACACGGGATTATTCCTAATTAAGAACTGTAGGCCTATTACGAAAAACGAACGCAACGAACGGATCGAAACGAAAGAACAAACAACTTCGTATTTTATCTTATTATGAAAACATTTTTAATTCTATTTACGATCATTCTTACTATCATAGTAATGTCAAACGAAAGACATAATGTCTTATTGTTAAAGACGTGTCGACCATCGGATTCATAATAGGAAAATGTACGATCCGTCAGCCGAAACTTCGTATTTTGTTTCTGTAATAGGCCTCCGTACCTGTCAGTTGACCCCTTGAATAAAAATGTTGCTCCCGTCAGCTCCAATAATGCTAAAGTAATCAGATACTCGCAATTCACAAACCGCGTTCCCATTTACAATAATATCAATCAATCGTAAATTGCTGAAGTCTGAATACTCAATAGAACAAAACAACAGATAAATTATATTATTGACCTAAGCCCCTGAGTTATTTGAAATGAAATATCCCCACTCATGTGACAGTATTAAAAATAACAATGCGATGTTTTGATATGTTATTTAATGAAGCACTTCCCAATGCGATTTGTTGATATGTTTAACCTTAAATACAAAACCAAGTAAGCTAGTCGCTAGAAATCAGTTTTGCTTAGAGGTGGGTCGTTGACGGATTTTGTGTTAACGAAATGAAACTGTTAATTACAAACTGATAACCTGTTAAAAAAGCAGCTAATTTTATTAACAGTAAATAACATTTTTTTTTTGTGTTAAATAAACAAGCTGCTTCGGATGATGTTAGCGACTACGCGTTGAATGTTCGTTGAGCTAATCCGCGCGTTGCGTTCGAAAATCGTTGAATGAAACAATTAATATAATTAACGACTTTTTTGGTAAACCAAAAGCAGCTAATTCGTTAACATTAGAAATGCGGTTTAAAAAAGTTATTTGTTATTACTTCTGTTAGAATAGTTTATCATTCATTTACATGTCTCCTCAAAAAATCCGAAAACTGATGAGAAATTCATTCACATATCTCGTCAAAACGTCCGAAAAGTATAAAATAATCGCTTTTTTATACGATGGTAGTCGATGCAACACCTATTTAGATAAAAAAAAACAACCAACCTTTAATTAGCTTAGTTTGTATAACTGTATTAACAGACTGAAGAGATCACCAAAACACACACTATGCAAAACTTTTATACCTAAGAGAAATCTTTCTATTACATTTTACACTAGATAATTAGATATATATTTAAATAGGACGTAGTCCTATTGGATTGACATTATTCTACTATTATTTTTTATTTTGATTAACACGGCCGAAAATGTTCACAAATAACTTTAAAAACGCAAAAGTAAAGTAGAACATAGATAAAAAAAATGTTTTTTTATAAAAGTTTGATTTTTGTTTTCAGATTAATCTCATCTCTCGTCAAGAATGCAGCGTGTATGACTGTGTAGCTAACCGTCAACCATGACTGGAAAAATGTTGGATAACAATATAGATGGCGATAAAAGCCAAAAACAAAGCCTATCACCGATTCTGAGACAGGTGAGATTTTTTTTAATGTTAGATATCGAGTGTCACTCGAGGTTTCTGTAACCTACTTTACATATCAGTCAACGATGCGCTGTCGACCTACTTTTCACTCTGAGCATTCGGAAATCCAGAAACTGAAATGTGCACTGCACGGTTTATCCATCTATGCACGGTGGTTCGTTACCCGGTCGAAATTTCGATATTCCTCCCATTTATTTAGTGCCCGAAATGAACAGGCGAGGGGAAGACATGCTTACATAAAATTATAACCATATCTTCACAATGGGATTCGAACCCGCGACCCATTGACACGCAAGGTAAGTAACAAACGCGTCAACGAGATTAAAATATCCAGATTTTATTTTTTTACGACAGTAATCCACCGTTTTATGACATCATTTTTATTAAGATTTAAAAGGCTCGTATACTATATACATTATACATAATATATACATTATGCGAGTCAAAATATATATTCTTGACTCTTGAGAACTGTCAAAAAGTCATATTTCAATAGAGGAGAGTTAAGGGAATGGTAAGTTTACTTCTAGATACAAACCTGAGTACTGTCTTGGAATGTGGATATGCTTGTGATACAAGTAGGTATATTGAGTGAAATATGTGCATGTCTGGTCAAAAAGTATTAAACGGATGGAACTTGAGACCAACATTCATAGATAGAAAAAAAACGTGAAGTGCTACCTATAATGCGAGTTTCGGTCTGTCTCTGGATTATGGAATGCTCGAAGTAAAAAGTAGGTCGACAGCGCATCATTAACTGATTTTCTCACGTGAACCTCATGCCCGTCTGTCGATATCTGACATACAAAAATGACGAAAGATGTGTTTGTTTGTTACGATTTAACTCAAAAACTAATCGACCGATTTGTAAACTTCTTTCACCAATAGAAAGCTACATTATCAGCGAGTAACATAGGTATAGTACATCTACACTGCACTAGTGCAAAGCCGGGGCGGATCGCTAGTAAAATATATGTAATGAGATCGGGTTTCGGGTCAAGTAAATAGCAAATTATGCATCAGATAATCTTATTGTTTTATACTTAGTATGATCGTTTATTATATAAATGGTGACATATTGATGAGAATAAATTGTTTTTATTAATTAATGGCCTCATATGATTCTACGAAAACTCCATTAATTTTTTTTTTCTTCTTTTTTTTATGTCAGATATCGACAGACGAGCATGGGGTTCACTTGATGGTAGGTGACACCCCAGCCACAGAACATCAGTCAATGATGCGCTGTCGACCCAATTTTTACTTCGAGCATTCGGAAATCCATAGACTGAAACCGAAACGCGTTATATGCACTTCACGGTTTTTCCATCTATGGACGGTGGTTCGTTGCCCGGTCGGAATTTAGATATTCCTCCCATCCGATCAATGCCCGAAGTTACCAGACGTAGGGAAAACATGCTTACAGAAAATTATAAGCATGTGGTCCCTGTGGGATTCGAACCCAGGACCCATCGATGCGCATGGCAGGTGTTCTACCGAACGCGCCAACGAGCCCGTCAGAATATACAATATAGGTATATTTAACTCAATAACCCAAAAAAAAGTCTTCCAAAGGAAATAAAATAATTACTAAATTTTAATGAGTTTTTCAACTCTATGCATACCTAAATATAATTTTTAAATGAACTAAGCGCGATTAAAAATTAAATTAAATATGTAACGAATTTTCAACTCTTCAAATATCGCTATAACCTTGTACGATATCGCGTTTTTATATGCCAAAAAAACTATTTAAGTATCGCGTGTAGGTGTATTGGCAGTAGAAAAAGAATTAAATAAAAAAAAACTACCGATTGGAGTTAATTGAACTTACTTAGCATCCGAAACCGCGTCGGAAATAACATAAATAATAAATCGCGGATCCAATATATATAAAGTATTTTATTTAAATGTTTGATATTCGCGTTTATAAAAGACAATACTTACTTTCTTATATACTTAGATACATTATTTATTGTACACACGAAATAATATAAACAAAGTACTTACAACTAGATTACACTAATAAAAATTCAATCCTTGCACAACATACGGTCGCCTTATCGCATGATGCGAACCTCTACCAGGCAAACCTCTAGGTAGGAATTTAACTAAAAACAATTTTAATAGTAGTGGGTGTGTGATAACAAGCACTTTAACAATTTTTTCTCATCAGATGAAGACAGCTTAAATTGTAGTATGAAAAGGAAAAGAAAAAACTTAAGGAAAAAATAATATAAATCTATATATATAATAAAGGAAAGTTGTGTTAGTTACACCGTTTATAACTCAAGAACGGTTGTACCGATTTTAATGATATCTTATTTGTTGGATTCCTCTATGTCCGGAATAGAAGAATAGCTATCGGAAAAATTCAAGAAAAAAATATATACAAAAAATAATTTTAAAATAAATTAGGTTCGGAACTCCGCCATCTTGACAGCTCACGTCATGCATTCTTAGCTTTTTTGGAATAACAGATGTCCACTGCAAATCAGTGACATATTAGACAATTATAGTGGGTAAATGGGCATATTCAAATTTAAGAATAATTATATAATTTCGAAGCCAAAGTTGTGGCAGAACAACGTCTGCGGGGTCCACTAGTAAACAATAAAAAAACATGCAAACATAAGTAGCTAATTATACAGATCAAATAAGAGATTTTTAAATAAGTTTAACTTACTTAACTTTTGAAGGCTTTTTATTTTGCAGATGCTCGCAGTAAGCGGTATAGTGATGTACATGATTGGTACGGGAGCAAACATCGCTTATCCCGGAGTGCTGCTCGAACAACTTCGACAGCCTGATTCTGCGCTCCGACTCACCCCAGAACACGAGTCCTGGATTGGTAAGGATAGTCTAAGTTAGTCACTAACAAGCCGCTCCTGCTATATTGCGATGCGTATTTTGCAATCATGGGGACACTAATAGGTAGTGGCAAGGAGTCCTGACAGGATTTTACAGATAGGTCGAATATAGCTTTTAAATAATTATTGTATACCATGCAAGAGAAAGTAGATTCTATCCCAGACTAGTATGCGAGGCTATTGAAATTAAAAAACATCCTAACTTCAATAGATAAGATGGTTTGAGACTTTCCAACGCCTGGGATCCAGTAATTAAAACTCGAAAACCCCAAATCAAACACAAAAAACAAGACACCGTTAGTCAATATTGTCATAATATAGAAAATTACTCTAAATATCAACTCCGTAGGAATAGATGGCGTTAATATGGCATCTTTGTGACATTTCAAAAATCAGACAACTGTCATCTTTCTGTCTCCCCGCGACCACGGTTGCTGAAAAGCATCCAAAACGTCGGAATAAATAATTTAAACAATATAAATAATAAATCGCGTTTTAATCTGGTCTACAGTATTTTATGTAAATGTGTGATACTCGCGTTAATAAAAGACAATATTACGAATATAGCTTGTAGGATAAGAAAGGCGTGAAGAAGCGGTTTTATCTTTGGTTTTTTTTTATAAGATTTGGTACACTTTGATGGTAAGTGATTACCGCCGGCTATAGACATCCACCAGAGGTATTGCGGGTGTGTTACCGACCTTTGTCATAGAAACAAAATCAGACAAGGCACCATTTTGGTAAATATAGTATTTATAGATAATTATATTTATAATTTTTTGGCTCTTACGTCATGTTGAATATGCTTCATCCTTCCTTCAACAGTTAGGTAAATAAATTTACCTAGTATTGTTGCAAATCGCTACGATTACTATGATGACTGTTTTTATATTACAGAAAAACGACATCTCATATTCAGTTGAAATGATATGTGATTTATGTTTGAAGGTCACTTATGACATATGAATGATTGTAGGTCCTATTAGTTAGTATTACTGTTATTCTTCTGGTTTCTTAACTATTTTGATAGAACTGCATCATAGTTTGTATTGAAATGACAATTAACACGAAGTTGTCGAGAATTATAAATACGATTTAAGAATTTCTCAAAAGAATTATAGAAATTCATTTACTTAGACTAAATTTACAGGTTAATGTTATGTCACACATCAAATTCACAACTTATACATAACTGAATATTAATACACTTCCAAATTCACACAATAAAACAACTTCTTAAATAATGATACAAATGTAGTGGGTAGTTACGACCACACATTCCAGTTTGCACACAAACAATATTCTACACAAAACATTTATAGTTAATTTTTTTTTTTTTTTTTAACTTTTATGTGCAAGCGTTTGGCAGCTGTTTCACCTGATGGAGAGTGATAACGCGGCCTAAGATGGAACACGCTTGCTCATTAAATACCTATGCACACTTGCTTTGAAGCGACCCAGATTATAACTCGGCGGGAAAATAGACGCCGGCAGGGCGTTCCTTTCCTTACAGGTCCTTATAATAAAGGATGATGTGAATATTAAAAAAAAAATATATATAAATAATTTTACAAAAATGTAGAATTTACTTTTTTATTTTCAATTAATATGTTGCGAATTATTATTAATTTTATAAACCCTTTATTTTCGCGTGAAAATCAGGATCACTAACCTTGTCCAGTTTCCTGTCTCTGTCACGATCCAGCACCTCAGCATACGATGCGGGCCTCAGAAATCACAGATTTTGTATAAATTTGTCACGGACGTAGAAATCAGTTAATAATAGTATGTAAACTTGGAGTTTTAAGCTTCGAGCACGAAGTTCAAAGCACCTTCACTGACGGATCGTCTTACGCAGACTGCTAGGTGTGGTCCGCGCGGGGGCGGGCGTGCGGGTGGAGGGGTCGCGTCGCGGAAGCTCGATCCGCGCGAGAGATGAGGGTAGGAAGAACAATTGTAGCGGCAACTGATTCCTACCTTCTTAATATCGAACCGGCCCTTTTAAACATTATATTTCTTAACCCATACTTTGTTCTAGGTTTATTTAAGTAAATGTTATTTACTTATCTAGTTCTCTTGTATGTTAATATTTTTAATATAGGCCCAACAAGATTCTAAATAAAAAATGCCGCTGAAATAAATTATCCAGATATAATCTTTTCATTATATGCGTTCTCTAATTGTATTATTGACTGCTTTACAAATGAAGAAGGTCAATTTTAATAATAATTACTTTCAATATCAAACAATTCCTTTCACTCCTTGCTTGACCTACGAGATTCAGAAGACAGTCAGTAAATAAATCTTGCCTTGTTTTATCTGATTGATATAAAATCCCAGACTAATTTTGTTTCGAATAGCCTACACGAAGTAGGTATTTATTTGAAATCTATAACCACCATGTGTAAATTCCACTATTTAATCATGGGATTCTGTGGAGAAATTCGTCATTCTAATCTCTATAGTTGTAATTACACGTACATTAATCTTATAGAAGAGCAATTTAAAAAGAAATAACACATCGATAATAGCAAATACAAAGCGGATTTATTTGGAACGTCCTGACTTCTTAGTGATGGCCACATCCAGTCATATATTTTTATTTATTATACCGTTATAGATCAAGGTTTGACCACTGCTTTGGTTAGTCTTAAGTAACAATGTTAATTAGTTTTAGTTAGGCGAAAGCGATCCCAAGGGGGGCAAAACGGACAGTAAGGTCAAGAGGAACATAACCTGTAGGGAAGAGGTTTTGACGGGCTCGTTGGCGCGTTCGGTAGAACACCTGCTGTGTGCATCGATGGGTCGTGGGTTCACATCCCACTGGGACGAAATGTTTATAATTTTCTGTAAGCATGTCTTCCCCACGTCTGGTAATTTCGGGCATTGAACGGGTGGCAGGAAAAACGAAATTCCGACCGGGTAACGAAACACCGTTCATAGATGGAAATCAAATTATTTTCAAAAATGTCAAAGGAAAGTTGTTTACTAGTGTTTACTCGTCGGATTTTGTCCGGAATCTATTGTGGAGGCCCCGGGACTTAAGCCCTGGATGCCCCCCCTAAATCCAGCCCTTGCGATCAGTTCAGTACCCACTACATGGTAATATTAATCGTGTTTTTTTTTAAATTTCAGCTTCCATCCTCGGCTTGGCACTCATTGCCGGAATCGTAGTCGCGCCCTTCTGCTTGCAGCAGCTTGGTCGTCGCCTCACCAACCAACTCAGCACTCTTCCAGCGCTGGGAGGCTGGGCTCTGCTCGTAACTGCTAAAGATCCAGCTGTACTGCTTATCAGCAGGTCTTTGCAGGTAATTTGATACTTATATTATACTAGCGGACTCGACAGACGTTATCCTGCCACAATGTTGGTGTCAAAAATTAAAACTAAATCTGAATCTGAATATATATTCCCACTTCTATTCTATAATATAAAGCAGTGGACAGTGGACAATGATCGTGAGCTGTGAGCTGTCTACCGAATCTAATTTATTTTAAAATCAATTTGTTGCATTTATTCTTTTCCTGATTTTTTCCGATATTTTAATAGATATTCGGGACATAGTATAATAAGATATATGTATGTATATTCTTATCATGAGAAGAGTGTGAGGTATTCACATAATATAGATGAGTTTTTCGGTTTAATTAGTATGACTAATATCTTCTAGTTCTAAAGGACATCTCTCAGCCATTATCGATAAAAATTCGCAATGGTTAAAAAAAATCTTATTATAATTTGATAATTCGTTATAACATTTATGAAATATATTCATAATTAGGTATTAATATCGGGCATTTTTGCATATACATACTTATTAAAAACATGGCAATATTATATTTTTATTTTTTTAAATTAACAAAATTTCTACAAAATGATCAATAAAATTTAGCAACATTTTATGAACAACTTAAATGAAAAACAGACATATCTACATATATCAATTGACAATCATTAAACATCTGTGACTATGAGAATGATCTAATTTAAAATCGAACAACGTCATTAATAAAGTATCCTTGAATACTTTACTATACTATCACTATAGAATTTGTTAGATAAATATGAATGTATGTCTTAGTACTAGTTTCTTTTATGGAAGAAAATTAAATAATAACTGAATCTTTACTAATATTAGAAAGAGTAAAGTTTTTATTTTTGGATTTTTGTATGTTATGAATAAACTAAAAAACTACTAGACCGATTTTTAAAATTCTTTCATCAATAGCTACATTATCAGCGAGTAACATAGGCTATTGTGTGTGTTTATTACATCTACATTACACCCGTGTGACGCCGGGG
The DNA here is from genome assembly GCA_905404175.1 of Anthocharis cardamines. Lineage (NCBI taxonomy): Eukaryota > Metazoa > Arthropoda > Insecta > Lepidoptera > Pieridae > Anthocharis > Anthocharis cardamines. The sequence continues at coordinate 5,350,921 of FR989975.1, forward strand.
CGTGATGCTAGTACTTAATAAAAAACAATCGGGAATTTTATTGGGATATTAATATTGTTAACTAAAGCCTCCTTCTATCCTACTTACGCTTGTTCTTATAGTAAAAGTAAAAATTAAAAATATATTTAGACCATAATATTATTCTGATAACAGTAAACTCCAATAATATCATAATATGAGTCTCTGTAATTATGGTGGTTCGTTTTCCATACAAAAAGTCATGATTATTAACGAAGTCAGTTTAGAGTTTCGATACTAAATATTTGTGCAACTATTTTATTTACTTTCCGGGAGTTCTTTGCGGGAGTTAATAAAATAATGTCATTTTATACAGAAATCATGCATATAACAACGTGAAAAAATATTTCACGTGAAAGTCCCAGAAAGTAAATAGTTGCACAAATATTTAGTATCGAAACTCTAAACTGACTTCGTTAATAATCATGACTTTTTGTATGGAAAACGATCCACATTAAGATAAAATTTAAATTAGGCAGAACCAAACCGTAATAACTAAGATAGGCACTAAGCTACGTCACCATCGCGCAATTTCGAATGTCCTAGTTCAGAAACTAGTTTTTTTATCTTAAAAATACCAACACTACACCCAATTATATAATTAATTATACGAGGGTGAATCAAAAAAATCTTGGAATCAATATTAAAAAATGCAAAGATTTAAATAATAATATTTTATTTTTCTACATAATCTCCCTCCAATGCAATGCATTTAGAATAACGCGTTTCTAACTTCCTTATTCCTTGTGAAAAAAATTTATTTTCTTGACTCTCGAAAAAGTCCTCTACGGCAGCTATAACCGCGTCATTATCGTGAAATTTTGTTCCACGAATTTCCTCTTTTAATTTTGGAAATAAGTGAAAATCACTTGGGGCTAAGTCCGGAGAATATGGTGGGTGGTCAAGGAGATTGAAGCCAGCACAGCGGATTGCGTTGAGCGTAACTTCCGATCGATGAGCAGGAGCGTTATCTTGAAGGAACAACACGCCCGACGACAGTTTTCCACGACGTTTTTCTTTAATCGCTTCACGCACTTTCGGGATTAAATTTGCATAATAGGGTCCAGTAATCGTCTGGCCTTTTGGCATGTAATCAATAAAAAGGATTCCTTCACTATCCCAGAACACAGAGGCCATAACTTTGCCAGCGGTAGGAGCAACTCGAAATTTCTTGATGGATGGAGAGGATGGTCGTTTCCAAGACATGCTTTGTCTTTTAGTTTCAGGATCAAAATGGTGGACCCACGTTTCATCCATGGTGACAAGACGACGGCAAAAATTATCCGAATCACGCTGGAACATTTCGAGATTACGCTTGGAAATTTCCAAACGTCGCTTTTTGTTTTCGTCGGTTAACATTCGTGGCACCCATCTTGCAGACACTTTTTTGAACCCCAGTGAATCAATTAAAATGGATTGAACGCTACCAAAAGATATCTTTAGGATCTCAGCTATATGTTTTATAGTCATTCTTCTGTCTTCCAAAACCAGATTCTCAACCTTTTTGATTTTCTTCTGTAACGGAGGTTGAAGGCCGCCCAGAACGCGGGTCATCTTTACAGCTTGATCTACCTCTTTTAAATTCAGCCACCCAGTACGCAACCGTAGAATAGGGTACAGCATCACCCCCTAATGTCTGCTGAATGTCCAAAAAAATTTCCTTCGTAGACATTTTTTTCAAACTGAGATATTTTATCACCGCACGTAACTCACTTTTATCCATAATTTTGACTTTTTAGCAACTCGTTGCACAAAAAAATTTATTACATGCGAACGAACTGACAAAAACAAGTGACAGTCTGCATAAATATAGTGTGATAGACACTCTTTAATTTGAATATCGAACTTGATCCAAAAAGGTTTCATATATATGCACTTCTAAGAACTTTTTGATTCACCCTGGTAGCAATAACAATATACATATCTTTAAAATAATTAATTAGAATGCATAATAAAAATAAATTGAAACGCGAATTGAGATCACTTACCATTTATTTACTTACGGTTTAATAAAATAATATTTTATAGTGATGTATCACAATATTTTATTCATTTTATAGCATAGTATACCGTAACCATTGGTCGCAGTGGTATGCTGATTGTGTAAATTAAGAGTGGTCTCGGGTTCGAATCCCAGAAAAACGAGATTAAAAAAGTGTTTCGGTCGGGCAGGCACAGAAGACTAGTATATACTAGTTTCTACTGAATAAAAATCTGTGAAACCTACACATTAATGTCTACCCTCGTGCTCTACTAGGGGACTGCAGCGTTTCAATGTACCATAAACCACAATAATATATAATATTATACTCGTTGTTATAAAAAAATAATGTACTAGACTTAATATTGTCTTTTATTAAGAGTACATTCAAATAAAATACTTTATAACGGACCACGATTGCTGAAAAGCATCCGAAAATAATAAATCGCGTTTTAATACATTATAAAGTATTTTATTTAAATGTACTAGATTTGTACATAATTCTTCAATATTTAGACGGATTCCATAAAATTCGCCTACCTACAAGTACTTGTACATTTTAATGACTTGCATGCGCTATAATAAGTGTAATAACACTCTAGGCCTCGACCTCTTTAATAATTCAGCTTCTTATATTAGGAAGCTGTTGAATGACAGTTCTTCTTGTACAGGCAGCTTTAAGCAACCCTTATAATTTGTGTTAACGTTTAATTCATATCTTATGCCTATCTATGCTTAACTTTCTTGTGTGCCTGTCTTTTTCTATACTGTATTTATATGTGAAAACTTGTAAATGGCCTTCTGAACCGAATTCTGTATTCTGTTTAACTTTTTTCTGTTAAGCTGTAAGTTTTCCTGATATTTGTAAAAATAAAATAAAATAAAATTTTAAAGACTTTGTTAATGTTTTCTAATTATTTTTTCAAGGGTTTCGCCATGGGGCTTCAAGCGGCAGCAGCGCCGGTTTCGATAGCTGAATACTCTGCCCCGAAGTACAGAGGAGCTTTTCTAGCCACCATTGCGTTTTCCTTGGCGACGGGTATGTTAGCGGCACATGTCTTCGGAACCATTCTTTATTGGAGAACTGCCGCTCTGGCGTGTGGAAGCTGCTACGCCATATCTCTCTTATTAATCTCTATAACACCCGAAACCCCACCGTTCCTGGCATCCAAGGGCAAATTTGAAGAATGTAGAAAATCTTTCCGCTGGTTCAGAGGTTGTGACGAAGATTCCGAAAAGGAATTAGAAGTATTGCTCAACAGTCAAAGGAAATCCTCTACACCTTTGAAGAAAGTATCAAGATGGAGGACTTTTCTAGAAATCTCTAGAAAGCCGGAGTTTTATAAGCCAACTGTGATAATGATGTATATGTTTGTGTTGTTTCAAATATCCGGGATGACTGTAGTACCGTCTTATACGGTCCCTATGATGGAAGAAGTGACGGGTGGTGATATTGAATCATACACCAGTATGTTGATGGTTGACGTTGTAAGATTTGCAACAGCCGTGTTATCCTGTGTCGTTGTTAACAAACTAAATCGAAGGACTGTTCTCTTTTTGGGTATCATCATCAGCGTGGCTGCTTTATTTTCAACATCTATTCTCCTATATTTAAGAGATTTCGGTTATATATCAGAGGAATATAAATGGATACCTGTTATTCCAACATTGATATACATTTTCGGGAAAACGTTAGGCATCCTGCCCATACCTTGGGCCATTGCTGGTGAAATCTTCCCGTTAGCCTACCGATCTCTGGGCAGTGGAATATCTGGGATGTTTTTGTCAATTATGTTCTTTGTGGTGGTAAAAACAGCCCCAACATCATTCAGACAGATCGGTGTTAGTGGGACGTTTTGTGTGTACGGGTTGTGTATTGCCATATGCGGTGCCTTCCTGTTTTTCTTACTGCCGGAAACTAAAGGAAAGACACTGTACGAAATTGAATGTCACTTTAAAGGTATTAAGGATGAAACAGGAGAAGCTGAGCCTCACGAAAAGGATAAAATGTTGGAGCTGGAAAATATAGAGGGAGGTTGAGGTGGGAGACGAGAACAATAGGAAACGCCTTTCAGCTTTATAGAGCTGGCCAAGTTAGGAGGAATTTTACGGTTTTATATCGATTTATATTTTAATGAAATAGTATTATTTTGACACAGAATGTTTATGTAAAATTATATAATATTTTGTGCTATAATAAATAATAAATGAAAATAATTTAAAATTACAGTATTTATTTGATAACATTATTATTTGAGATTTACATAATGATATCCTTGGATTGACCTTAATAGATAAAATCGTTTAAATAAATTACAATTGATAGATAATATCACATTTAACTAGAATAGTGTGTGCGAACTGCGTCTACGCATTTCCCCGTTATAGGTACCATTCAATGGCTCTACACATTTCCGGTCAGCGGCTGATATTCCTCTAAAACTATCTTCTATTTCTTGCAAAGTCCTATCTTTTGTTTCTGGTAACATAAAGTATATAACAGAAAGACATAATATAACTACAATCGTATACATAAGATAAGTTATAGATAAACCAACCGCTGATGTTAAAACTGGGAAACATTTAACTGCAACAAAGAAGTTAAAAGATAACGCTAGCACACTTATACCTCCGCCAAATCCTCGATATTCTAAAGGGAATATCTCTCCTGATATCGCAAAAGGTATTGACGATATACCTATAGTTAAAGAAAACATATATAGACCTATTAATGTAATTGGAATCCATTGACTCGTAAATGGCAATGAATTGTTATCCCTCGCATAAACGTAATAGCTTTTCCCTAAATAAGAGAAGACACATATCGCAGCACTGCTGAATAGCAAAGTACGCCTTTTCATAGTCTTCATAAGAAACACAGCTATCAAATTGCAGATCAGCCTTTCTATATCCAAAATTACCATTAAAAATTTTGCATTAGCGTCTGGTCCGACAACTTGATGGATAATGTCCATTGCATATGAGCTTATAACGTTGATACCCGCGAATTGGAACATAGTGTACAAAAGAAACATGATAATTATAGGCTTGTAAAACTCAGGTTTCCTGAATGTTTCGTTAAGGTAAATACAAAATCGTTTAAATCGCACACTGAAAGACACGTCTTGTCCAAGTATACTCGATTTTCGTATAGATTTTTGAGCAACTATCATATTATCAAACTCAGCTTCCTGTTCCGCGCTTCTTCCTCTCAACCAAAAGAAAATCTCTTCTCCTTCTTGATATCTTCCTTTTGCTATCAGCCAGGATGGTGATTCTGGATTGTATATTATAAGTAACAAACTTGTGAAGGTAATAAATGAACATATTAAGGCGCTTTGTTGCCAGCTGAAATATGTCCCTAAAGAATGGGAGAACATGACACCAGTTGTTAAGGATAGGGAAACACAAGTTAAGAATGCCCCACGATTCTTCGGGTCCGTCATTTCACCGATAATAATCGATCCAAGAGGTCCTAACATTCCCATAGCGACTCCTTGGAGAAACCTCGCTATGATGAGACTCGCTACGCTATCTGCCATAAGAAGAGTGAACCAACCAGTAAATATTGGTAAGATGGTGAGGAGATGGGATTTCTTCCGGCCGACGGTATCCATCAAAGGTGTTATGATGAAATTTCCCACAATCAAAGCGAATCCAATAATTGATGCTGAAAGGTAAAAAATGGGATTAATAAAATATGCACTTAGGTATAGGACTGATGAAATTGGCGTAAGTTAAAAATAATTTAAGATTTTAAAATATAAGTTGATCCAAGATTTGTTGAAAAACATATAATTCAGTAGTAGCATCTTCTATGTGTGACTAAGTACTATTTTTTGTAACTTCAAGTTATCATTTTCATCACTAATCGCCACAGAATTGGGGATTCGAATCACAGATAAAAAAATGTTTCATTTCATACATTAGGTCAAACAGATCAATAAAGACTGATTACCTATTTGCAAAGGAAATGGATCAACAAAACAGACACAGAAATGTGTCTGCCCACTACGGAATTGAGAGTTTCAATACAATATTACTGTACCTATCCATGACTCTTCACCAGCGGTCGCTTTTATGTCTGAATCTGGTAAGCGCAGAGCGGGTATTAAGATCGCAGGGAATCCGATGACGCAGCCATGACCGATGATGTTCAGAGCCACACTTGCAGTCAGGAAGCACTGGAATTTAAAAATAATTTTGAATGAAAAAGGTCGCAAGTCGGCCACCGTTATAGCTAGATATATCGTTTTTTTAGTTATCGACAGGCGAGCATGAGGTTCACTTGTAAGTGATACCTCAGCTACAGAACATCAGTCAATGATGCGCTGTCGATTTACTTTTTACTGCGAGCATTCGGAAATCCATAGACTGAAACCGAAACGCGCCCTTTATGGTTTTTTCATCTATGAACATAACACGGTCGGAATTTCGATATTCCTCCCACCCGTTCAATGACCGAAGTTACCAGATGTAAGGAAGACATGATTGCAGAAAATTATAAACGTCGTCCCGTTGGGAATCGAAACCACGATCCACCGATGCGCACGGCAGATGTTCTACGCTCCAACGAGGCTGTCGAAAGTGTGGCTACCACGACCACAATATATCGTATACGTCTTTATTATTCTCAATACAATAATACACTAAATTATTGTCAAGGATGGTAAAGTGAGTGACTACTGGACGAGTTAATATTGAAACTATACCTACTTACCTACTCTAATTTAAATCGAAATCTTATTTCCGCCAAGATTAATATTGTGGTTATCTCAAAAAAATGCAAGGAAATAAAAAAAATAAAAATATTTTTTTATATAATATATTATGCAGATGAGTAATGAGTTAACAAAATGAATTTGATTCGAAAGATAATTTAGTCGTAGAAAAAATTAATAGTCATGCTTTACAAACTTAAATTGCTCCTACAATAAAATATGAGCAATTAAAAACATATTAAAACCAGATTGGCGCGGTGCGTAAACAAAATGTCTTTAAAATATAATAAACTCTCTGTCTGCGTAGAATTAGTACTTCGGGTAGCTTATTTATTATCTGAGCTGTTTTTCATCAATCTCCTAACTGTTTAAATATTCTGATAATATAATATATCATCTATATTTTAATCTCTCAGTGGTAGTATTGCACGGCTATAATCATTTGTATACATGATTCCGATGAATATACGTTTAGTAAATATATTAATAGATTTGGTTGGATTTCCCTGCGAACTTTCATCCCCACATAAAAAGTAGCCTATGTCCTTTCCCAAGCTCTAGTCTACTTCTGTACCAAATTTCAACAAAATCGGTTCAGTGGTTTAAGCGTGAAAGCGTAACAGACAGACAGTTACTTTCGCATTTATAATATTAATATAGTAGGGAAGTAGGGAAGTAGGGATTTTATGTATCTTGATTTTGACGGTAACAAGTTTTTGATAATAATCAATTTCACTTCTGATCTTAAATCGGGTGAAGTGCTTTCCATATCCATTTCTTATAACTCACTGGCACTCATAATATTTTAAAAACTTATTTGCTAATTTGGTTAACAGCTTTAACAATAAAAATTATTAATTATAGGTGATTACCGGATAATTCGAATATACGTGTAAATTAATGTCTATAAGAGCTAGTGCGATAACATTACAGTCGTTTTCTTTACTTTACTGTATATAAGTTTTATTTTCCTCAAATATTGGTAACCTTTGAGGTAGACTTGTTCTTACTCGGTCATTGAAAGGAGCGCTCCGATCTAGTACAATCAATCTAATGTACTAGTTCGGACTTCTAGTACTATTAGTACACTAGTACATCGATCGATGCAAACAGAATTTAAGCGCTGTACTAATTTGAGAACTAATATGAAAGTACTACTAACAGTAAATTGACAAAAAATCCCAGAAATAATACAACAGCGACTTTGCAAACATTGAAAAATTGTAAACTTAAATAGCCAATATTTCTGTAAACATAAAGTCCTAAAATCCTCGGTAATTAATAGAACTACATATATACTAGGACCGCGGAAGTAATAGTTGTCTCACTCACTCCCATGTCCTACGCTCGCGTCTGATTCACGCATCTCGTTCCGTCCGAGAGGATTCGCCACTGTAGTACTGTACTATAATGTACTAGATGAACGATGTACTAAAAGCTGAAGGAATAGTTCATTCTCATTCTGTGTCAGGAATGAATTCTTAATAATACTTAGTACGTGAACTACACAAGTCTACTTTGAGGGTATAGTCTATATTCTATATCACGAAGTCCGTTTGACTATGAATGTTGTCAGGCGAGCACATATACATTATTTTAGTGTGCGCAATGTATAGCGTGCGCTCCCGAGATTACGCACACACAAACAATGTATCATATATGTGCACACTTCGCAACATTCATAGCCAAAGAGACTTCGTGAGATAGAATATCTATAAAATGTTGCAATAACACTGACCTTAAAAGAATCAGAATTGTGAGAGGACTTGTGTTCAGAAAAGGAGAGTTTCATTACTCATTCATCACAATATATTTTTTTATTATTAATAGAATAATAAAAGGATTAATCCTTGACTCGTTTTGATTATAATCATCGATCATGGTCATTGATAATGTAGAGGTAAATAGTTTCTTATCAGAAATAACTACTTGAAAGCTCAATACCAAACACTTAACAGTCTTATAACATAATATTTATACATACTTTAAGAGATTAAATAAAGGACATTTTTTTATGTTAGATATCGACAGATGAGCATAAGGTTCACTTGATGGTAGGTGATACCTCAGCCACAGAACATCAGTCAATGAAGCGCTGTCAATCTTCTTTTTTTTATTTCGAGCATTCGGAAATCCATAGACTGAAACCGAAACGCCCAATTCACGGTTTTTCCATCTATGAATAGTGGTTCGTTACCCGGTCGGAAATTCGATATTCGTCCCGCCCGTTCAATGCCCGAAGTTACCAGACGTGAGGAAAACATGCCTACAGAATATTATAAACATGTCGCCCCGGTGGGACTCGAACCCACGACCCATCGATGCGCACGACAGGTGTTCTACCGAATGCGCCAACGAACCGGTATATTTTTATTATTAAAGTATTAATGAAAAATCATCTCAGAATAAGAAAAAAAAAATTGGCTACATAAATAGACTTTCAGTCTGTATTTCATCAACGACTTTCATCAATGATATCAAAAAACAAAAAACTAGCATTAAAACCACAAAAAAACAGAAATAACAATAAGTATAATATAGTGTATTTTCTGATGGAAATAGTCTGTCTGTTTTCATGGCCAAACCACTGAACAGATTATAATTGAATTTTATACAGCATCTCCTCTCTTCTATCCTCATTTTTTGGAGTCACTTTCTATAACTATGAATTGCGAATTAAAGCATTTAATATCTCATCACGGATTAAACGATAACAATCTTTGTTACCCATTTTGAATGACCTAGCAACGACAGTTTAGTTAATTTTCGCGTACGTAATTTATACGTATGGTGATTAGAACGATATTATCTATAAGAAATACCGTATATTTTTTTATTTTATCTACTACTTAAATTATAATAAGGATATAGTCAGAGTTACGTTTTTGTTTTTGTCAAACAGTACCTAATTGGCAGAGCTCCCAAAACTTTTCTGTAACTCTTGCCCTCTTTTTAGCTTTTGAGTACCGGATTACCAAATATTATTTTCTTGAAAATTCTTGACAGCTAGTATATAGTGCGTTTCACGTAGTCTTAATAATCTATACATATAATAAAAGAGTAGGATCGAAATTACGCTTCACTAAATATTTTTACCAGAAATTAAGAGGGGTGATAAAAGAAGGGTAGCAGAATGCATAAATGCAATTTTTAAGATTCTTGTCTGTCTGTCTGTCTGTCTGTCTGTCTGTCTGTCTGTCTGTCTGTCTGTCTGTCTGTCTGTCTGTCTGTTTGTTCACGCTAATCTCCGAAGATACTGAACCGATTTTAATGCAATTTACACAAATATATTAAGGAAAGCCCGGGGCAACATATAGGCTTTGTTTCATCGAAATTGGTTATCGGAAAGAAAAGTTATCATCATTTAAATATTATTTTAAAGGCACCATATCACCAAATTTCAATGCAAACTGACTCGCGTTGAACTTTTTCGAATTGTCAGATGTCAATCACAGTCTGATATGTAAATGAAATAGTTTGATTATTTCGCCATTTGCAATATGTATTCGTAGAATAGTGGATATGCAGTCCCATCGCGTAGCTTTTGATGCGAGTTCGAATCTGAAGTTGAAATGAAAGAAATATTTTTTTGTATTTATTTATTTATTTTTTGAAAGAACTATATTATAAAAAAATAGAAAATGTATTATTGAAATAATATATGAAAAAGTATTTCTTATGAGATCATTTATTTCACCTTTTCATCAATCCTTTCTCTTAAACAGAATTACGATTATTCGACATTGCTTTTTTGCTTCCGTATCTTAGAGGTTTCCGCATTTAGCACCGGAAACCCGGGCAGGAATCCCGGGAATTAAAAAAAATGTCCGAAAATGAGAATAACCAATTAAATGAACGCACGCATCTATTTAAGACAGAAAATGTATTGAAAATTTAATTAATATGAATTTCCCTAATGTTTCTTTAAGGTCAGGTTAATTATTTCAACTATTGAATATCAAATCATCCTTCGAACCCCAATCTCAACCACCATTAAACATGTCGATAACATGATGCAAAAGCAACCGTCAATGACTAATTTGATATCTCTTTCCCAAAAGAAATCACCAAGTACAGAGGGTGGAGGAGGATATGTCATTTGAAGAAAGCTTGCTCAAAAGCTCAGCTTAAAGTGAACCCCACGCGAACGAAGGCGCGGGCATCAGCTAGTATAGTATATTGTTTGAGTCATCATTTATATATACGATTTGGTAAATATTCGGATGTGGGGCTTCTCCTACAATCGGGCTGTTTTTTTTATTATCATTCTTTATCACTAGTATGTAGTATCCCAAGTAATATTAAGGAGGCGCCTGGCTTTGGACCCCCAACTCCCACACGCCATTATTACCATCTTGTCCCGGCGTGGGGGCCGCTAAAAAGGATTTCCCTAGGGGAAAAAAAAAAAGGTTGGTATGGTGACCACAGCGCACGAGTCGGTCGAGCGAGCAAAGAGAGCGGTGGCGCGTCAGCGGCCAACAAGTGCCAGAACCGAATCCTACTCATTTCGCTTGGCAAACACTTGGCACACTTTTTTTTAACATGGCGAATCATCTAATGATCGCTGGGTCTCCGGGGGGAGACGCCTAAAAGCGATGCCGGACTCACAGTGCCCTGGACTCCGAAGAGTCAAAGCGGGCCCCGTGCCTACCGACTAAACTCCATGAGGTTTGTGCCCTGTGCCTTTTTCTCTGCTCTAAGGCGGTAGATTGCCGCTAGGACTTCCGCTTCGTGTTCCCATGGCGGGGAGCCGGACACTTGGCACCTAACCTAAAGTTAACGTAATCTAAAATAGAATGTGATTTTTTTTAAATTTTCTTTTAGAAGAAAGTGAAATGAGTGGGAATCAATTCTAGTTCTCGTCGGCCACTGCCGGCCGCGGCACTGCTCGCTTCGCTCGCTCGACTCTTGCGCTGTACTCACCATACTAACCTAACCTAAACTTTTTATTTTTTTAAGGGTTCAAAGCCATGCGCCTTCGGAGACTACATACTAGTAGTAAAGAATAAAAAAAAATCAGTGCGATTGTAGGAGGAGCCCCACTTCCGAATAATTACCATATATTACTTTTTCTTAAAAAAATCTCATTAAAAAATAAAAATTGCACTTTATGTATGAAAAAAGGTTTGACTGGAGATGAAGGAAAAGACGTTTGACTACGATCTAAGAAGGGACACGTCTGTCTAGAACAGGCTCGTCAATTTACGCCACAAATAGACAACTTAGTAATAGACAAAATAATATGTTAAATATCTGGCAAAATAAGTTAACGTTTGAACTTATTTGTAATGCCTTTTTTTGTAACATTTAAATAAATATACTTGTCCGATAATAGTAGTTTTAGTAGTTTGATTAGGTTTTGCGGCCTACCAAATCTACGGTCTTCAGCTTTTGACTGGTAAGTTTGACATGGCTAGCCTAGAAGAAGCCAATTCACCCTGGTAATTTACATATTTTCATTCTTGACAAACAACCAATGTACACAATGGAATAAGAGGTGTAAGCAAATAAAATACATATTCCAATTTTCATAAAAAAAATAAAATCAAGAACACACCTGTCTCATAAAGGGCTTGTAACCTCGATCATCGTTCACTTTTTCCATTTTAACCTTTAATTCCACTCTATCATTATTAATCTGGTATCAATAAGTAAAAACAAAGTCATACGTCTACCTTCACAAAGAACACTACAGTTAATCGTATTATCGTTTATGTCAACTATATTTGAATGATAATACGATTAGATTAACCGTGTTTGCTCGTAGCTAATTAATGATAACATCTGCATTTCGCTAATTTTCTGGCAATTAATGATTTACTATGACAGTGCGGCGTTGTAACGCTTGACAATGTATTGTTCCATTTTTAATATTTGCGCGCGAAAGGTCGATCTTTAGTTTCAAATGATCCGTACGATTTATTTGAAAGTAAAAAGTTTTTAGATATTTTTATAATAAATAAAAAAACAAAAAATATATAAAGATTTTATGGCCTGGTTACAAGACCTTTAAGCAAGTCTTATTTTCGGGCATTGTTTTTCAATTATTCATTTTCATTTTTCACTTAATTCCAGCCAAGAAACGCTTTTTCAAAACCTGACGACTATTTTGACAAAAACGTTTCAAAATATATACATATATACATTTAAAAACTATATTTTTTTTTCTTAATATTAAAATTATCTGGTGTAAGTAATATAGGTACCTACAGACACTTTCGCACCTAAGCGTCTTCAGCTGTTTATTTCCGAAACTGTTAATATTCGCTCTATATTCATATTATATTAAGGTTGGTTAGTTGGTAATGTATAAAAATAAATACAAGGTAGGTATGTTAGTTATAAAAGCAGTTTCAATTTGATATATTTTTGAATCTGTAAAGTCAATTCTTGTATTGAAAAAGTAGATAAAAGAGCTCTTCCGCTTCATAATTAAATTGAAAAAAAAATCCGTAACACAAAAACTTTTTTTGAAGAAATGCAATATTTGTCCTCAGTAAATTTTATAACTGCAATCAGTATCCATAAATGTAATATTTAGTGGTTTTCAAGATAACTCAAAATTAGTGCGTTAAATTAGTTCATCCTCGAAATGGTTCTAGACTTATTGTTAGATTAATAATTGCGCGGGGTAAAAGTAATTAGGTAGGTATGTATATGGTTCAAGGTGCCTTTTAAAATACATGCAAATATCTTATTCGTATTCATTTTGATAACAATTTAGGGTCTGGAATTATCTACGAATGATCGCGATCTATACTAATATTATAAAGAGAAAGGATTTGCTTGTTACGATTTAACTTAAAAACTACTTGACCGATTTTAAAAATTCTTTTACCAGTAGAAAGCTACTTTTTTTGTCTTTTATTTTGTGTATAGTACATCTACATTGTACCTGTGGGAAGCCGGGGCGTGTTGCTAGTGTGGAAATTGGAATAAAGGAGTAATCATCTAAAACACCTAAAAAAAAAAGGAGTAATCATACGTAACTAAACGTAGAATTGCGGGATTTATTTTGAAATTATTATCATGAAAAAAGTATGTTAGCGTAAACGTAAACAATAATATTTAATATGCTAATATTGATACGAAACTGCGAAGGTGACGTTGTTTAGTAATAATTTGATTTTCAAAGAGGATAAAAAGAAACAAAAATATTTCTTACTGTTTCTATATTTTACGTTTCTATATCTCAGTTACTTTTTCCAATTTTTCTTTTGAATATTTTCAAGAACATGTGAATTCGAAGTAAATTATTGAAGAAAATTTTCATTTGGCTGTCATTATGCCGTTCAAGTGATCCAATAAGATAAATATCATATATTTTTTTACGGGCTCGTTGGCGCGTTCGGTAGAACACCTGCCGTGCGCATCGGGTCGTGGGTTCGAATCCCACCGGGAGCACATGCTTAAATTTTCTGTAAGCATGATTTCCCCCACGTCTGGTAACTTCGGGCATTGGTCGGGTGGGAGGAATATCGAAATTACGACCGGGTAACGAAACACCGTTCATAGATGGAAAAACCGTGAAGTGCATATTGCGCGTTTCGGTTTCAGTCTATGGATTTCCGAATGTTCGAAGTAAAAATTAGGTCGACAGCGCATCATTGACTGATGTTCTGTGGCTGAGGTATCACCTACCATCATGCTCGTCTGTCGATAACTGACATAAAAAAAGAAAAATATAATTTATAAAGAATCAGGTATTAATATCAAAATAGAATTAGGTAGGTAGCTACTTATTTTGCTTATTTTTACTAAATGAACTGTCTCGAGGCAGCGAAACAGGCAAACACATTGTTTTATGAATTTTTTATGTCAACTCATAGGGAAATGAAAATACCATGGATTTCGTGAAATTTCTAAGTGATACCTCGAAGTTATTACTGTCATCGGATATTCTTCTCTATTACGCAATCCACAATCAGCAACCAATAAATTTATAAATGCGAATGTGCGTTTGTTATTCTTCAAACCAATATAATAATATTATAGGCATCTTGACTCCGGCTAGAATAACGCTTTTCATTGATTCTGAACTGCTAGCGCCATCTAGCGCTCAATAGTATATTTAAGGTACTTCTTCAAAGATTGAGGAAATAGAGGAAGGCTAATAGGTGGTTGGTAACGAATTTCATTCATACAGAGCCGCTAGCGCCATCTAGCGCTCAGTAGTAACTTGACAAGTACCAATTCACTTTTGTAGAAATTAGAACGACGAAAAATAAAGCTAAATATAGTCATCTTTTCTATAAAACTTATTAGTTTCATATATAGAATGCATTTTTCTGTGATTTTTACCATGTTATAATCGCAGATTTCCAGTCGTAGTAATAATTCTGCCGTAGATTTAGAAATGGAATACGATTCCTCGCTATTTTAAGACTCGCCTTAGGTATTATTGAATACATTTTGGTTTAAAATTCGTTAGCCGCCTTTATTACAACATTTACAATAAGATTACTTTATTACAAGATTTTATTTACAGATACTGAATAACCTCATTGTCCCATCCGTCAGAGCGATGGCGAGAAAAGTCGACAAACGCATTTCCTTAGGAATTGTTTGCCTTATAGGTACACCGCGTAGGTTGCTATTATAGCAACACGCCCCGGCTTCGCACGGGTGCAATATAGTACTATAGTACCTATCGGAGAATTTGGGATAGATTTTGTATGTGAATAATAATAATCCAATCTTCTTGTCTTGTAATCAATATTTATTCCCATCGTCCAGTTTTCACAATAATAAGTAATTCAGACGTGATCCATAACACAACTTGGAATAGTTGACGGACTGAGCGCCACGAATAAACTGTCCTCAAAGGCCCAGAACACGGAGTTATATAGTGCCGGCGACCGGTCTGCCCCCTCCTCGCCTGATTTACGTAGTGGTGGTTTGATGACATCATCGTTCACAACCGTAACAGTGACAATGACATTATTTCACTGTTACTCGCGCCGACACGGCCATCCTGCATACAGGTCGCCTCTGACCTAAAAACAAAATAAAAAACAGTACATCTGTTCACATCTACATCATTCAAGTAACGGAACTAATCTTTCCACACAAGTAAGGAGGCCCCTGTCCTCAACTTACACACATTTACTCAAGTAAGGAGGCCCCTGTCCTCAACTTACACACATTCACTCAAGTAAGGAGGCCCCTGTCCTCAACTTACACACAACAACACACGTAAGGAGGCCCCTGTCCTCAACTTACAACAACTCACGTAAGGAGGCCCCTGTCCTCAACTTACAACAACTCACGTAAGGAGGCCTCTGCCCTCAACTTACACACAACAACTCACGTAAGGAGGCCCCTGTCCTCAACTTACACACAACACACGTAAGGAGGCCCCTGTCCTCAACTTACGGTTAGTCAAGAACAAGTAATATTGTCTTTCATTAATGCGAGCATCATACATCCAAATAAAACAACCTCCACCGAACTATTATCTGTCAAACACCTGTCTGATTTGAATTATCAGAAAGTTGCTTTTTCAATTTTAATCCGGTAAAAGTCATCCCACTCGAAAGTACAACTACTTGCGACACAAAACGATACACGAAATAAATGAAGTATGTTACGTACGCTCTGTTATCTTCTGATACACACAGCGCCGACATGATGTCTCATATAAGCAACCATATGCCGCTCGGCCGTCCTGTCATTAGAAGAGCTCTTGCTTCACCAGCATATTGTCTTGCTTCTCACGTATTAAGTTTCCACTGGCATCGACTACATTCAAGCAGCTACGAGTTGCTCAATATTTCCAATAGATGGCGCTATAGTACTGACGCTGCAACACGGCCATCTTGACGACTCACACGTCCTCGTGTGCGATAACTGAAACAAGGATAACTTTGCACAGTAAAAATTCTTTCACTTGGCCTCCCTGGCCCGCAACTGATTTCCATAAATCCCAACTCCAATTTACATTTAATTTTTTGAGGGTGTGTTATAATTAGTTAAGGATCTAGGTTATTGTTTTATTTTTATAATATTTTTAAGATTCTTGTAACCTTATTATAATTACTTATATCTTTAATCAGTTATATAATTACTTTAATCAGTTTTCGTCAAAAAAGTAAGTCCCGTTCGTCAGCGTTGTATATCAGTATACAATACTGTAACCGTACCGCACTGTGACGGAAAATCAAGCCCGATTTCACGCCTATCACTACGAATGACTGAAGGTGCAAGTTATCAAGCGAATCGCCTACTCCAATATACAACTCATGACACTAGGGTCCAACCATTTTTGAAAGGACCTCTATAATAATTCGGATCAAGCTTTATTTCATTGCGTTATTCATTTTTTAACAAGACAAAGTCAAATGCACAGGAGGATTTTTTTTTTAAATTTGCTGAAACGAAATCGCCTTTTGGGAGAAACCTTCTCAATATTCTCTACGGATTGTGACTTAACCTAGTTAATATCAGATTCAACGCTATCGGACAGTAACGTCTAAAGGTTTAGCAAATTTGCCCATGAGTGAACTCATAACCCTTTCAACTTGCCCGTTAACACAGCTTGATCCTGTCGCAGTCAAGTGCAAAGTTGAATTCAATCATGAAACCTAACCTAACCTAACCTAACTGGCGAAGCATCGACCCTGGTCGAAAATAACGTGAGTCGGTGATCCGAACAAGGAGATAGTTCTAGTTGAGATGGCTGAATCGATGCTAAGTTAAGCTAATCGAGTAAGATACAATGGATAAAAGTGAAATCATCAATTATAACGGTGAGCTTGCCATATCAGCATGAACTGTATACGGGACACTAATCTTGGGGATCGGATCAAGTTCAGCCTGTACACGTTCCGAACGAAATTTGAATAATTTACAGGTCATCCATCGACAAACATTTTTAGCCATATGTTTGAACCAGTAGATTCCGCGTATGCACAATACCTAGCAAGAATCTTTTCCTATCCAATACGCATAAATGACTCGTAGATATGGTTGATAATTGACTACCTGAAAGCTCGTGGGACTGTATGGAGGCAGCCTGTGCTACTCTACGTTACAATACACCTGAGCGTAATTCATAAGTTTGAGCAACGTCTGGGGGAGACAGATTTTCTTTGAGATTAGTTACCTCGACGTTTATTGTCTATTTTGCCAAATTGTGATTTAGCTAAACGTTATTAACATCTATCTAAGGATAAGGCTACCACCTAAGGCTAATAAATCGCATCTTATCAAAATTTAATCACTCAAAAAGCCATGAGACATGAAATAAAATTTGTTCGTAATTATTACAAAGAATAAATTAAACCATTTGTAAATCACACAACACTAAATCGGTCTATGCAATCTACCAACACATTTTTGAGAGTACTCTCTTTAATTAGGGAATAATTAATCAACACCAGAATCAAATCATTTCTTTTGTTGCTTGTCAGTAGCTGTATATTACGATCTCCGAAGCATATATCCGCACTTGCTGGCCAGTAGGTCTATTACGAAAATCGGAACGCAACGAATGGAACGAAACGAAAGAATAAACAACTTCGTATTTTAACTTATTAAGAAAACATTTTCAATTCTATTTATGATTATAATTACGATCAGATCTTTTGTATTCAATCGTGAGCGTACTTATGGGTTATATTACTTATTCAAAGATTTCAAAAGATAGCAATCGTCTTTTTAGTATTTTTCATAACTAGCACATTTTTCATTGTTTCTTGCCGCTTGCTCTCTTGTCTCGTCAAGCTTAATCGCAGTTTTGGTATCATCTAAAGTTTAAATATTTAGAGGTCTAGTTACGCGACTTATCAAACACGTGGTATGTATAATATCAACTATTTTTTGGAATGCATCACAATGTATTACACTCGATCAAAATTTAAAATATCTTCCTTGTAAAGTCAGAAAATCTTTACAGAGTTCGCTACAGCCACAGTCTAAGTTTGACGACAGACAGTACAGTTCGTATCTAGAAGCCTAATTTTCAGTTCATCACGTGTGCGGGTAGACCGTTAATTATTAAAACTATGGATTATTCATTACTACTTTTCCCGGATTTACACGGGCGCAATGTACATAGATACTATGTAGAGATTTTTTTTATTTTGCATATCGATATCGATAACCACTACAGGGTTTAGTTTAAAACTTCAAGACGATACACATTTTTGTTTAGAAATAACCAAGGAAGCTAACCATGTTGATTGTGACATTTTGTTTTCATATTTCGCGACCGATCATTACATCATATTTCAAACAGTTATTTGAATAATAAGATAGCACGTGAAAACAATGACCATAAATGAAAATACCGCAAATATTCGGTACAGTCTACACAACCAATACCTTTTATACGGACTATAGAATAGAAATGACGACCTTTAAAGTATCGGTTAATAGATTACTTGACAAGAAAGCTTTCAACACACAAAAAACATAATACGACTCACCGGATTGTTCCAATTGTCGGTAAACACTCGCTTTTTTTTTATTGACGTTAAAATCAGGAGGCTTCTTAAACTTGGAACGATAATCCGCCGCTTTATGGCTCGGTTTTCCGCACGTAGATGCTCCGGATTGATTTATGGCAGCGTGGTCTTAGGTGCCGTTGGCGGGGTGCTGATGGCTTCTATCAACAGCATCAATATATTTTCTGCTGCATCTTGAACATAGCACGCGAGTCCAGATTCCGCTTCTGATATCGGAGAATTTGGGATAGATTTTGTATGTGAATAATAATAATCCAATCTTCTTGTCTTGTAATCAATATTTATTCCCATCGTCCAGTTTTCACAATAATAAGTAATTCAGACGTGATCCATAACACAACTTGGAATAGTTGACGGACTGAGCGCCACGAATAAACTGTCCTCAAAGGCCCAGAACACGGAGTTATATAGTGCCGGCGACCGGTCTGCCCCCTCCTCGCCTGATTTACGTAGTGGTGGTTTGATGACATCATCGTTCACAACCGTAACAGTGACAATGACATTATTTCACTGTTACTCGCGCCGACATACCTACACAATTCTAATTTCTATTTCACTCGTATCATAGAGTGCATGTGTATTTCTATCGTATCGTATAGTTTTTGAGTTTGGAGGGGATAAAAAAAATCTATCAAGTTATTGTTTGAAATATAAAGTGGTTTAACTCAAAATTAGTGCGTTTATGTTTATCCTAGAAATGGTTCTAGATATCTTTTAAAACAAATGCAAATTACCTTGTTTGTATATTATATGTATATATTTGTATGAAAATAATAAACAAGTAGCTGAATTGACATCTATGCGATATATACCTACCTACTTCTTGAATTTTTACTATTTGTAGTAGTATTATATACATAATATAATCTATCAATAAAATAATGAAACAACACCATTTAGAATATATTATTTATTAAATCAACAGATGATCGTACAATGCAGTCTACTAATCAGTCTTAACATAATATCAACATAATATCACAATCAGAACTTAAGCACTACTTAATCAACTTCCTCTACTGTGGGTCCTTCGTTCCGACCGCCTCCAGGCATTCCAGGCATTCCAGGCATTCCAGCACTCGCACCACCGCTTGCACCACCGCCGGCATGAAGCTTGCTCATGATAGGAGAACAGATTCGCTGAAGCTCCTTCAATCTGTGTTCATATTCTTCTTTCTCAGCCAATGTGTTATTGTCGAGCCAACGCAATGCCTCGTCACATTCACGGCGGGCAGAGTCCTTATCCTGATCAGACAGCTTCGCACCAGCATCATCCAAGGCCTGTCTCACGCTGAACACGTAAGCCTCCAACTGGTTACGAGAGGACACTCTCTGCCTCTGCTTTTCGTCTTCCTCTTTGTAACGTTCAGCCTCAGACAACATTCTATCGATCTCAGCCTGTGAAAGGCGACCTTTATCATTCTTAATCACGATGTTCTTGCTGCGACCGGTGCTGTTCTCCGTTGCCGAAACGTTCAGGATACCGTTGGCGTCTAAATCGAATGTGACGTCAATCTTAGGCACTCCTCGTGGTGCTGGAGGAATACCGGTGAGGTCGAAAGTACCCAGGAGGTTGTTGTCTTTGGTCATCGCACGCTCGCCTTCGTACACTTGAATAGTAACTGCAGGTTGGTTGTCAGAGTATGTAGTGAATGTTTGAGACTGTTTGCACGGTATCTTACTGTTACGTTCGATGATCTTCGTCATGACACCTCCTGCTGTTTCAATACCCAAGGACAGTGGGGCTACATCCACCAAAAGGACGTCTTGAATCTTCGAATGCGTTTCACCACTCAAGATAGCGGCCTGGACCGCTGCGCCATATGCCACAGCCTCGTCAGGATTAATGGAAAGGTTAAGCTTTTTACCAGCGAAGAAGTTCTGTAGCAAACTCTGGATTTTCGGAATGCGAGTAGATCCACCAACAAGAACGACGTCATGGATTTGACTCTTGTCCATTTTGGCATCTTTCAAAGCCTTTTCCACCGGCTCGAGTGTGCTACGGAATAGATCAGCGTTCAATTCTTCGAAACGAGCGCGGGATACGCGAGTGTAGAAGTCTATTCCCTCGTATAAAGCATCAATTTCGATCGTAGCCTCTGTGCTGGACGATAAAGTGCGTTTGGCACGTTCGGCAGCCGTGCGGAGTCGTCGCAGTGCGCGTGGGTTGGAACGTAAATCTTTCTTATACTTGCGATAGAACTCATCCGCTAGGTGATTTACGAGCCTGTTGTCAAAGTCCTCGCCTCCAAGGTGCGTGTCTCCGGCCGTTGACTTCACCTCGAACAGTGAACCCTCGTCGATCGTCAAGATAGAAACGTCGAAAGTGCCGCCACCGAGGTCAAAAATGAGGACATTGCGTTCACCTTTCAGGTTTTTGTCCAGACCATACGCCAACGCGGCTGCGGTGGGTTCGTTGATGATACGTAGAACATTAATGCCGGCGATGACCCCAGCGTCCTTCGTTGCTTGACGCTGTGAATCATTGAAGTAAGCAGGTACTGTGATGACGGCATCTCGTACTGACGTCCCGAGGAAGGCCTCAGCGGTCTCTTTCATTTTCACTAAAACCATACTGCTGATTTCTTCTGGTGCAAAACGTTTTTTCTCGCCTTTGAATTCTACCTCGATCTTTGGTTTGCTACAGTCGTTCACAACTTTAAACGGCCAGTGTTTCATGTCCTGTTGAATTTTAGGGTCATCGAATTTACGCCCGATCAGCCGTTTCGCGTCGAAAACAGTGTTGCTGGGATTTAAGGCCACCTGATTCTTCGCCGCATCGCCGATCAGACGCTCCGTATCCGTAAATGCGACATATGATGGTGTCGTTCGGTTGCCTTGATCGTTTGCGATAATCTCAACATTTCCATGTTGCCAAACACCGACACAGGAGTAGGTTGTACCGAGATCAATTCCAACAGCTGGCATTGTAACTCTAGTCAGATTTTCTTATTCTTATACTTAAAACACTCGATAAACAAACTTGCGTAGATAAAATCGCAGAATAATATTCGCCTCGATTCTCACCGAAACTCACTTGTTCACTCTCTCGTATTTCAAATTATTCTGACTTCCCGCGCGCCGTTCGAGCTTATATATTACAACGAATAACAATCGAGAAAGTTCTACATCATACTAGAACGACGAATCGTAACATAGAATCTTCAGAATATTCTAGAAGCGCTGTATCGGCCAATCACGAAGCGAGACGTAATAGGAGGGCGGTGATAACCTTCGTTACAGGGATACCACGTTGAAAAGATTTCCCCATTTATTTAAAATTAAATGCTACATGACTTAATTTAAATTAATATAACAAACGAACGAAGTAGGTATATAATTTCTTTGAAATATTTTACACATAGAATTAATTTGTATGATTCATAACAAATAAAGCGACTAATTTAAGTGACGAATGTGATGTAAAAATAAATTGGTGTTCATATGTATTTTATTTTATATGACAGTTTTGTTGAAAACATTATTTAAATATTAGCTATATATATAATGTAATACTTGGTTAGATTGGTGGTGATAAAAGAAATTTTTATATTTATAATTTTCATAATATATTTTCATATTTGTTTATTCTCAACTTGCAATTTGATACAACATAATATATTAATATTTTTATACCATAAAGAGTATGGTAAAAGCTTTTAAACTTTTTAAAAACATAACATTCAGTTGTTATAAAAATGGGATTTTTGAAAATGTTATATGGCAACACTGAATGTTGCACACGTTGAAACGAGTTATAGTGAGATAGCTTTACTGCTTTAATGTGTTTTAGAAAGAGAGAGTAGATACTAAATTTACACAAAAGCTAAGTGTGATATCAATGTGTCAATGTGTGTATGTTTATTTTGAACGTAAAAGTACTCAGTACTATGAACTTGGATGTTTATTATTGTTGAATGTCCCTGCGAAGAACCGAGAATTTTCGAGCGCATTCTAGAATCCTGATGCATTACAACAATTATTTTTCTATGTACTTACAATGATTTTTAATAATCAAGTACAATCAGAGGGTTTTCATTATAACGATCTAAGACGTTAATTTGGACATAATAGTTTGTTATAGTGCCCAATGATTTTCTATTAGTGCTTTAAAGTTGATTTAATTTTAGCTTGGTATTTACCAACAATGTACTAAAAACTATGTATGTAAATAAAATAATAAATAACTAATACATAGTTTTTAAAACATTTTATTAACCAACGATATAAAAATCGGTGACTGATAAATATAAAAAAGTAGGGTGATTTAGCCGGTTTTCGTCCACTTAGTGGACTTGCGGGCTTATGGGCTTAAAACTGATATGTTCTACTGGCCCAACTCTAACAAACCGAATTTTTATTGAAAGCTGATATAGTCTATTTTAAGCTTACATTAAGTAGCAAATAATTATAATTAACGTTTTTTTTATATAAAATGTTTTATTGAAAAGTACCGATTTCGTTAGTTTTCGTCCAAAAATGTTAGTTTTCGACCTTGTGTAGGCTAGTTTCCGTCCACGGTATATAAAGCATATCCATTGCACATTTTCTTATTACATACATTTCTAATTATCACGGATCTCTGCAAGAGCTTTTTTAAGGCATCCTCAGAGTATCATGGTGCCTTTTTCTAGTTTTTTAGACGACGACGTCATCTATAAAAATGGGATTTATTAAAAATTAAAATAATAAAATAGGTCCAAACAATATACGCGATTACGTACATCATAAGTGGGTTATATCGCGTATATTCTACACGTATGTAGAAAAAAAGCTAAACGAAAAGTCACATAACGCTGTTTGTGATGGACGGAAACTAAATACTTAACCAGTATTAGTTTTCGTCCACTCATGGACGGAAACTAAAGCAATTTTCAACGTATTTTTTATTTTTCGTCCACAATATTTGAATATATATTTATACTTGCAATACTGCTAAATTGGTGGACGGAAACTAAATATCAGACTAACTAACCATCAAAGATCATTCCATAATGATTTCAACAGAATTTTTTCGCATTCCTTATTTTAAACGACTAATCAAACTTTACTTGTATTTTTGTGTTTTCGTCCACGCGGACGAGAACTGAATATTTTGCGAAATAGGAATATCCGTTTTTGTCCGCCTCGATTTTTAAAGTAATTCTTTAAATGAGTACGAAACACACATTTTAATATGTTCTTTATGTCTTTACTTAGTCATTAATACCCAAAACATAATAAATACATGCTAAAACAATAAAAAAAACTGACTGCAAAGTTAAGTCGTACCACTATTTTTTTTACATTTATGATGACATGTTTGTAGCTCGGAAACAAGCCTCAGATAGAAGTAGCTTTTGTTCGAGTCTCAACTAGTAAATAAATATTTTGATTTAATAGACATGCAGATTTGACTTTAGGGTCCGTAACGAGACCAAATTTGCGCGGTTGACTATTTTTATAATGTTATTCTACGTAAATGTTTTACAAGATCCGCGTTAGTGGACGAAAACAGGACCTGGACGGGAAACCGGCTAAATTACCCTATTTGTCGGTAAACATTTTGAAGTTTTAAATTAGAATGCCAAAACGGGTTCATTAACCTCAAAGTACCTACATTTATTTAAATTTAGAAAAAAATATGCAATCAAGTGAAAACTGTGATGACTCACGAAAATAGTGATTAGTGACCTATTATTATCGATGGGTTGTGGGTTCGAATCCCACCGGGACGACATGTTTATAGTTTTCTGTAAGCATGTCTTTCCCACGTCTGGTAACTTCGGGCATTGGTCGGGTGGGAGGAATATCGAAATTCCGACCGGGTAACGAACCACCGTTCATAGATGGAAAAACCGTGAGGTGCATATTGCGCGTTTAGATAGGTAGGTATATTTTTTAAGTCACATATCGACAGACGATAGGTTCATTTGATGGTAAATGATACCTCAGCCACAGAACATCAGTCAATGATGCTCTGTCGACCTAATTTTTACTTCGAACATTCGAAAATCCATAGACTGAAACCGAAATTCGAAATTCTCCGCGAAATAAACTTAACGTTTTTCCATTGGTTCGTTACCCGGTCGGAATTTCGATATTTCTCCCACCCGTTTAATGCCCAAAGTACAAGACGTAGGGAAGACATGCTTACAGAAAATTATAAACATATCGTCCCAGCGGCGGGATTCGAACCCGCAACCTATCGCAAGATAGGTGTTCAAACGTATAGACTCTAAGTACAATATTGTAAAATAATGATAAATAAATATATAAAAGTAATTTAGATTTTAGGTAATTTTATTACGGTTATTTTTGCTGATATCTCAGTATTGGTAAATGGTAATATCCTGTAAACCAGCGCTATACCAAGTATATAGACAGCACAAGCTGAGTAATCTCTCTTATGTAGGTAGTTTTTCTTCTATATTTTAAATGTTATTTTTTTATTGTACGTATAGTAAATCCACAGTAAATCAAATCAAAAATCATTAATTCATTTAGGTAATACAATGTACACTTATGAACGTCAATAAAAAATAGATATTAAATGCTTCTACATAGTTTTACATTTACGGCCAGTTCTCAAATCAAGGGCGTAGAACGGAAGAGAAGAACTGGCAATAAACTCTCCACCACTCTTTAGATAGGCACCATACGTACAATAAAAACTAAATAAAATTCTTATTCTTCCTTAATATAATATTAATTATAATATTATAAAGAAGAAAGATTTGTCTGTTACGATTTAACTCAAAAACTACTCGACCGATTTTAATTTTTTTTGTATAGTACATCTACATTGCACCCATGCGAATATAACTAACTTGTAACATGCCGGTTTTTACAAGTTATAAAAAAGGAGATTTTTGTCTTATTTGGTAATATGAGTAATGGTAGTTAACAGGTTTCCGATCTCGCCTCGTAGCTCTCGTATTGATTTTAAACGCATTTGCTTGAAAGGTCAGACAGGCGCAATACGTAGAAAGCAACATTGCCTCGATTCTTCTAGAATATTCATATTTGTGTTTTGTTTCATAGTATAATAGTTATTTTTGTACAATTAGGGGGCGTCCATAAATTACGTGAGGTGTTTAAGGGGGTCGAGTCAAATCTCATCTAATCTTACGTTGGAGAGAGGGGGGGTCTTGGCAAATATCACGCAATTTTTTTTCTGATTGAAACAAAAAAAAAAAACTATTTTGGTCCATTTAATCCAGATTGTATACATGTATAAAAAAAATTCTTTTTACAATAACAATCCAACACGTTTACGTAAGAAACTCACATTTTGAAAAATCTCACGTGAGATTGGGGGATGGGGGAGGGGGTTGAATAAAATCTCACGACATCTCACCAGGGGGGGAGGGAGGGACAGAAAATTAAAAAAAACACCTCACGTAATTTATGGACGCCCCCTTATCCAGAAATGAATCATACTATTAAGCATCATACACAACTTACAAGGATGGTACCTTACTGTACCTGTACCTACCTTTTTTTTTAATATAGTATAGGGGGCAAACGGGCAGGCGGCTCACGTGATGGTAAGTGATCACCGCCGCCCATAGACATCCGCAACACCAGAGGGCTTGCAGGTGCGTTACCGGCCTTTACGAAAGATGTAGGCTATTATTAAGGGGTTAAAATTCCAAAAATACGTTTTTAAACGAATATAAAATAAATAATGTTATATGTATAAATAAAAAAAAATAGTGTTTGTCCTCTAGGCACTCCTAAATTACTCATCCGATTATGATAAAACTTTGATGCGTCGTTCAGCATATGCCTGCGAAGGTTGTTGGCGCTTCACATATTTTAACTTGTTTTCTAATATTAAAGATTCATTCCTTTTTGTGAGGGCTCGTACTTTAATAACAAACGTAATTTGTTTGACTACAGTAATGTCCGTTCTAGTTGGCAAACAAATTATTAATTACTAGCAACACGCCCCGGATTCGCGCGGGTGCAATGTAGATGTACTATACACAAAAATGCTACTCGCTGATAATGTAGCTTTCTATTGGTCAAATAATTTTTTAAATCCGTTCAGTAGATCCAGAGATTACCCCTACAAACTCATAAACTTTATCTCTTTATAATATCTTAATATATTATAAATCTCCTGTCCCGATGTTTGTCCGCGATGGACTCCTAAACTAGTTAACCGATTTTAAATTAAATTGGCAAACCGTGAGCCGTCTGGTCCAACTTAAATGATAGGATAGCTTAGAATTTTTGACCATCTACATTGCACCCGTGCGAAGCCGGGGCGGATCGCTAGTTAGTTACATAGATTTTTTTCAAAAGAAACACATACCTACTCTTACTAAACAAGTTAACCCTTTAATGCATATCAATGTAAATCTTCCTTATCATATATTAATCTTACTAGTTCTTTGATGTTTTAATCTAACTTACAAATAAAAATTTCGTGTAATTTACGAGACGTATAAATATGTGTAAATACTAAATAGGTTTTCCGAAAATTGCTACTGTGCTCAGAATAGCTCGAATAAAATTTTATTATACCTACCTATCTCATGATCATGTTTCTGGAATACAGGCAAAACTCGTTGCCAAAAAGTATTATATTATACATAGATGTAACATCTGCCATATGGAAATGCTTTTCAACCCTCCTTATTGCTATCATCCAGTATCCAGTCTGTAGTTCTATATTATACGGCTTCACACGGGTGCAATGTAGATGAACTATACACAAAACATAGCCTATGTTACTCGCTGATAATGTAGCTTTCTATTGGTGAAATAATTAAAATCGGTACAGTAGTTTTTGAGTTTATTCATAACATACAAAAATACAAATCTTTCCTCTTTATTATATTAGTATAGAAGTAATATTGTCTTTTATTAACGCGAGTATCACACATTTAAATAAAATACTGTATACCGGATTAAAATGCGTTTTATTATTTATATTGTTTAAATTATTTATCCCGACGTTTCGGATGCTTTTCAGCAACCGTGGTCGCGGGGAGACAGACGACAGTATAGAACACAGATCACACGTATAGAAGTAGTGGCATCTGAGTTGTGCTAGTAGTAGGTAGATTCACTAGATGGCGTTGTAAACAAATTAAGTACTAAGGTCGTATTGTGACTTGTGGGGGATCCTCACCCGGTGAAGACTCCCACACACTTTTAGAAAAACTAGGTACAAAATCTGCCTAGCACAACCACTTTAACCCCATTTGACATGGATTGTTTATGGCAAATGTGCCATTAGTGGTTTTTTTTTTATGATATTGCAGTTTGCAATACAAAAATCTGTAAAATCATAGTTATTCGCTAATTTCCTGCTTAGACACAGCTTATTATTATTAATTGGTAACTAGGTACCTTATCTAAAGCTTTGGCACATAAGCAGGGATCACTTTTTATATGAAATTGCAGTTTGCAATACAAAAATCTGTAAAACCAGTTACTACCTATTCGCTAATTTCCCGCTTAGAAACTTCGAAACAGCTTATTATTCCAGGTTTATATTATTATTAGTTACTAGGTACCTGTACCTATGTAAAAGCTTTGGCACATAAGCAGGGATCACTATCGAGTTGAGAGATACCTACTTCTTACAACGAAACCATCAAGCACTAAAAATATCAGTTTAGGATGTGGTCTTTAATTTTACATTTTAATAATTAATGCAATAGGTAAATTTATTATGGGTAGTGTAAACTAAGATATTTTTTTAAATTATTATAATTATAATTTTAAAAGTTGAAATAAAAGAAAATAGTAATGTTCAGGTTTTTTAATTAGGTATTTTTTTAATGGTAGCTTACATTCTTAACATTTAGAAACGTAATTAATTCTAAACAAAAATAGTAAAGAAATAATATACAGATGAAGTAAAACAAAAGTATTAATTTAATACTTATTAAAAGTAATGGAATTTGAACTAAATCAGTCTTTGGCTGTACACCACAGGAGAAACAAAATCACAAGTACACAGATTGGTTTTAATCTACTTCCTCCATGCGAGACGCATCATCAGCATCACCTTCTAGTGGTGGCACATCACCAGCACTGATTTCTTCAATTTGAACAGGCTCATCCTCATCAATGCCAAGACCAAGCTTGATCATGCGGTAGATTCTGGACGCATGTACCTGAGGCTCGTCCAGGGTGAAACCAGATGACAACAAAGCTGTCTCGTATAATAGAATGACCAAGTCCTTGACAGCTTTGTCATTCTTGTCAGCTTCAGCCTTTTGCCGGAGGGTTTCAATAATGGAGTGGTCAGGGTTGATCTCCAGATGCTTCTTGGCAGCCATGTAGCCCATGGTTGAGGTATCTCTGAGTGCTTGAGCTTTCATGATACGCTCCATGTTCGCTGACCAACCATACTGAGCAGTGACAATACAGCAAGGTGATTCCACCAGCCTGTTAGATACAACAACCTTTTCAACTTTGTTGTCGAGGATGTTCTTCATGACTTTGCAGAGGCCTTCGAACTTAACTTTGTCTTCCTCACGTTTCTTCTTTTCTTCTTCGTCTTCTGGGAGCTCCAGACCTTCCTTAGTGACAGATACCAATGTTTTACCATCATATTCCCTCATTTGTTGTACTACATACTCATCAATGGGCTCTGTCATGTAAATTACCTCATATCCACGCTTCTTAACCCTCTCAACAAATGATGAGTTTGCTACTTGGTCCCTGTTTTCACCAGTGATGTAGTAAATGTGTTTCTGGTTCTCCTTCATGCGAGATACATACTCCTTTAGTGAGCATGATTCATCACCGGAAGCTGAAGTGTGATATCTTAATAAGTCAGCCAGTTTGTTGCGGTTCTGAGTGTCTTCATGAATACCAAGTTTCAAGTTCTTGCTGAACTGTTCGTAGTATTTTTTGTAGTTTTCCTTGTCCTCAGCCAATTCTTCAAAGAGCTCCAGGCATTTCTTAACCAAGTTCTTCCTAATTACTTTAAGAATTTTGTTCTGTTGCAACATTTCACGGGAAATGTTCAAGGGCAAGTCTTCACTGTCGACAACACCCCTAATGAAGTTTAAGTATTCAGGGATTAAGTCTTCACAATTGTCCATAATAAATACTCTGCGCACATATAATTTGATGTTGTTCTTGCGTTTCTTGTTCTCAAAGAGATCGAAGGGAGCACGGCGAGGAACGAACAAGAGAGCGCGGAATTCAAGCTGGCCCTCAACAGAGAAGTGTTTGACTGCAAGATGGTCTTCCCAGTCATTAGTGAGAGATTTGTAGAAGTCTCCATACTCTTCCTGTGTAATATCATCGGCGTTACGTGTCCAGATGGGCTTGGTCTTATTAAGCTCTTCATCTTCAACGTATTTCTCCTTGATAGTCTTCTTCTTCTTCTTTTTGTCTTTGCTGTCTTCGTCCTCATCTTCACCTACGTCCTCGATCTTGGGCTTTTCGTCCTCTTTCTCGTCTTCCTTCTTCTCTTCCTCAGCTTCGTCATCTGACAATTCTTTTTCACGTTCCTTTTCAACGAGTAATTTGATAGGGTAGCCAATGAATTGAGAGTGCTTCTTCACGATTTCCTTGATTTTGTGCTCCTCAATGAACTCTAATAAATCCTCTTTGATGTGAAGAACGATCTTAGTACCACGGCCAAGAGGTTCGGCTGGATCCGGACGAACGGTGAAAGAACCGCCCGCAGACGACTCCCACATGTACTGTTCATCGTCGTTGTGCTTTGAATGTACTGTGACTCTGTCGGCTACCAAGTAGCACGAGTAGAAACCAACACCAAATTGACCGATCATACTGATATCAGCACCGGCTTGCAATGCTTCCATGAAGGCTTTCGTTCCAGACTTGGCAATCGTACCCAAATTGTTGACTAGATCTGCCTTGGTCATACCAATACCAGTATCAATGATAGTTAAAGTGCCTTCGCTCTTGTTTGGTATGATTTTAATGTAGAGCTCCTTGCCACTGTCCAGCTTTGATGGATCAGTAAGAGATTCATACCTGATTTTGTCCAAGGCATCTGAAGCGTTTGAAATTAACTCACGAAGGAAGATTTCTTTGTTAGAGTAGAACGTGTTGATGATCAATGACATGAGTTGGGCGATCTCCGCCTGGAAGGCGAAGGTCTCAACCTCCGCTGGCTGGGTCTCCATTTCTTCGGGCATTTTGAAGTTATATATGAAACTTTACTTTCAGAATAAATGTGGTTTAAAAACACGTGGTTAAATTTCGCAGCGAAAAATAACTCGTACTATCACTTCGCTCGTATTTCACAAATGACGCCGGCTCGTAGCGAAAACTCACTTTTATAGATTTCATACGCCAGCGACATCTGTGATCGGATAGAAACTTCTCGATTCATCGCGCTAATTTCAGGTAACGTCAACCTTAAAATTGAATCAATAATGATGTGTCATGCATTTGATAAATAATAATAATAATAAACCATGGACAGGATTTTATAGAATTTTCTTTTATTTATGTATAATATATGTAAGTAAAAAACTTTTAGAATCAAGATTATTTATGTACGCTATGTACTAATACTCTTAGTTATTTGTTTCGTTATATGTGGTTTTAAAACCGCATTCGCTGGTGTATTTTTCGATTTCGTACATAGGTAAAGAAGCGTCGATCAATGTTCTAGCTTATAAGTAGAAAATCAGTACTACTAACCTCGACCCTCCTGTCTCTGTCTAAATCTAGTCCTCAGCATACTATGCGGAACCCAGAAATCCCAGATTTTATATACAGTGGGTAACAATATTCGGACTCCACGGTATAATTGGAAGAAATCAACGTGTATCATAATTATTTCTCAAATAAATACTTCTTTTCTTTTTAATACGTGATTTTATGATTTTCATTAACAATTTATGCGAAACAATTATATATGTATCTATAAATATACCTTTTAGATATATAATTTAACATTTTATATAATCATGCTCGATTTTCATGGAACAAAAATATTCTGAAACCTATGCGAAATTATCAGTTATTCAATTTTAAACAAACCATATTTAAAAGCATCGCCCTTCTAAAGTCCATAATATCTTTCATACGCTTATACATAGTATTTATTTTTTATATACATAGTAGTTTATTATAATATCTTCTTGAAAGTAAACGTAAATTAAGAAAAATATTATTCTGATTATAATGGGTGATTTTAGGATGGGATATATTTAGTCATTCAGAGATAATTATATTATTATGCTTTGATTATTTATAATCAAAGTTATTATGTTCATATACAATACGCTCTAATTTTGCTTAAACATTTAAAATGGTTGACGATATATGCAAAATTTTTTAGTTTCGCTATTGCTTACAAGATGGCGTATCAATCAGCGACTCGTACATGTACAGAAAGTTCTAGATTGATCGAGAAAATTCTATGTAATCTATCAAAATAGTACTATTAGCTAGAAATTATTCATATTTAATGATAATA
Source organism: Anthocharis cardamines (assembly GCA_905404175.1). Lineage (NCBI taxonomy): Eukaryota > Metazoa > Arthropoda > Insecta > Lepidoptera > Pieridae > Anthocharis > Anthocharis cardamines. Next base: position 5,383,525 of record FR989975.1, read on the forward strand.
AAGTTAGATAATACTTTAAGACTGTCTTCTGTTAAATTTCATAGTAGCTTACATTCATAAATCTTAATATTTTTCAATATGTTTGAAACAATCTAGAACATTCAGTCTGTATCCGGTATGTTGTCCAGCTTTTCGTCACAAGTGGCGCTAGTTGCATCCGCTTACGCTCTTTGTCGTTAAAACTGCTATTGAATTTCTAGATAATTTTTCGTCGACTAATGACTATTGATTTTTTTTTAAAGGGAGTCTTCAACTCTTCAGTCTTCCTTTTCTATGAATGGCAAGCTCGACCTAATTCGTGCTTCCAAAATTGAATTTTAGGTAAACTATAAAGAGAAGATATAGGTATTTTTTTAATGGATATAAATATTGATTATGAACATACACGTAAAATTAATAACCAAAAAAGCTGGCTGCAACTCACTTAAAAGAAAGAAAATGGCAAAATTTTGTTCTTTAAATATAAGTAGAATAATCAAAGATTCTAGCCCTATTTTTTATATTATGTAGGTATCAAATTCTTTTTTTTTTATAGGATCTATTTTGTTTCCTATATATTGTTATTGATTCCTGTGCGAATGTCAAAACATGCGGTAGGTATAAACAGAGCATAATAAGTAAGTTATGCTGTGTTTCTCTTAAGTTTTTTTTTTTCTAAATTCTCTAGAAAAAAAAATCGTTGCTCAGTGCGTTTAGCGCTTTGATTATATACATATGTATATGTAAAAACACAGAAAATTATAATAAAAGGTTTCGTGGATCCGGAGAAGCAAAACAATTTTCGGTCAGGCTGCGGGCAGGGCAAAGAACTTTGGCACAGAATGAGTTACTTGCCTGTATGTAAATAAATTATCAGTGAAACAGACATAGAAATGCGTCTGCCTCACTCCCCTTGTGGGAGTTCACTTTATGAGACAAATTAAGGAAAAATAGATATAACTAGCTGATGCCCTCGACCTCGTTCGCGTGGGCTTCATAAATTATGATAACTTTTATTTTTGACAACCGATGTCGATGAAACAAACCCTATACCTACGTTGGGAACTCTTTAATTTTCCGGGATAAAAAGTATGTACGATATTTACCGGGGTAATAAGGTACCACCATGCAAAATTTCATGTAAATCGGTCCATCAGTTTAGGAGATTAGCCCGTACAAACAGACAGAGAAATAAAAAAATCGGGATTTGTTCTATTTCTCTTCTTACATCCCCTTGACTCGGTTATTAGCATTTTTTTCTATGTACAGACATTCGACCTCTACAATTTTATTATATGTATACATATGTATGTTGCCTGAGAGAATCAACCTAAAAAATAAAGTGAAGTACACGTCATTTGATAACTAATATCTAATAGTATGACGCAATGCAGTGAAACTAATATTACATTTACATTCGTTCAAATCAATTCTTTAGGTATATAAAAATACCCTAAAGGGGATAAACTGCTGTTTGTCCCCTTGGGCATGGGGCAGACATATTATGAGTATATATGTATATTAATTAATTATTAATTATTATATTATATTTATATATTTATCAGACCGAAAAAGCCCGAAACAAATTTATTTCCCCAAAACTCGAATTCTAGACCTAGTGCTAAAACATAATGATATGTTATTATAGGTATGTATATCCACAGAACAGAAGAAGTAAGGGTATATCTATCTATCTATACGGGTAACATTTTGCAGCTGTTTTGTATTTGGGCGGATTCTACAATTTGACAACAGCGAATACAGTATAGCATTTTATATATTTTACATAATATTATATTATTCGGGAAATATTAACTGCTATTATTACCACGACCAAGTTCAGAATACTGATTTTTTAACATTCTCCATGTCAGTATACCTACCTATGTATTCATTATTTTGTTTCAATAAAAATAATAAAAGAAATTATAACATTTGTTCAAAATCCTTTTGGCGAATGCCAATTTCCATGTATACAATGTAATTATGTAGTAGTTACATATTAAATTTTTTGTACAATGTTCCATCCAGACATTTAAGCAGCGCTCCATATGTACACGTGGTAAAAAATAGAACTAATATAATTTGCGGTGTTCAAAATTCAAATGACAAATCATAATCTTCGCGGTCGTTGTGAAACGTACAACATTTTAGCATTTATGAATTGACGATACGAATAAAATAAAGAGTCGTTACCCTAACCCGATGCAACGTGGCATTCTATTTATTTTTATATGCTATATAAAAACAACCAATATTTTATAATTAATAGTTATGATATTATGTTAGAATTATGGAGTTAGAATGTACTTTTAACAATTCAAGTTATCTAAATAATGCCATCTAGTGACCAATAGCATAAATGTCATCTAACTGTACACGGTATTTGAACAGCAGCTACATTTGCTCCATGGTGTAGCTTTTTACCGCTAGATGGCGTTGAAACATTGGAATTTAAGCTCCACAACTTTCTCGAATATTTTAGAACCTTTCAACTGTTATAAATAAGCCGAACTCGCGCTCGGATGCGGTATTCAGTATTGCGTACATTCAGAAGTTTGCGAGCCGGTTTACGTGAAGCTTTGAGGAAACTGCTGTCGATTTGAAGTCTGTTTATTTTCGTGTATTTTTAAAGTTGGAATTAAACTAATAGAGATGGCGTTATTACCGTACTTATGGGACTACGATATGAGACCTCGGCGGCTCCAAGATCAGCTCTTCGGTTTAGACTTGGATGATGATGATTTCCTGTTAGACGTCTTTGAGCGTCCAGTTCGCCACCGTAACTATCTGAGACCTTGGCGTAACCTCACGTCGTTGCGTCGAGACATCGGCTCCACAATAAAGTCTGACAAGGATGGATTCCAGGTGAACTTGGACGTCCAACATTTTTCGCCCGAAGAAATATCAGTAAAGATTTCCGATAACTATATCATCGTTGAAGGAAGTCACGAGGAGAAGAAAGATGAGCACGGCTATATTTCTCGACAATTTAAACGACGTTACGCTCTGCCAGACGGATTTAATCCCGAAATGGTGGAATCTCGTTTATCTTCAGACGGAGTTTTGACTATTGTAGCTCCGAGAACTTCAGGGCAGAAAGATGAAAGAGCTATTCCGATATCTCATACGGGGCCAGTGAGGAGGAAGATAAAGGAAGGTGAAGAGGAAATCCAGAACGGTCCAGAAGAGGGAAAAACTCCACAGAAGAAAAAGAAACGCTAATCTGAGCTAGTTACGTTGAGATCTGATTTAGTATTAATTATGTTTTTAATTAAGTATTAAATATAATTAATAAGACTGAATTTCGTAATTTTAAGTTTCAATAAAGTGTGATTTAAAATATTTGTTTTATTTATCGCTTTTATAATCTGTTTTTATAATATAATTGACTCTGTCTGATGATAAACTGAACCGGACTGTATTTATCTGAATTTCTCTGCGATGGTAATTAAATGAAAGTTGATAAAATTAAGTTCATTTTCCAGCAATCCATGAATTAATGAACATATGTACCATGAATGAATGGATAAATAAATGAGAGAATTAATGGTGAATGAACAAAAATAATAGAATTTATGAATGAATGTTTGTTTATTTATCGTTTATATCCCGATGTACGGTTAGAAGATTGTGTTGTATAGAGGGCGTTCGCGTTGGTGTGTTCGCTATAACACCTGCCGTGCGCATCGTAGGGCGTGGGTTCGAATCCCACCGGGACGACATGTTTATAATTTTATGGAAGCAGTGGCGGCGTAAGACCTAAATTTTATGTGGACAAGATTCATTCTGCGGGGCCCTCTGCCAGCGCAAAAAATGGATTTAAGGTAATGCATAAATTTTCAGGGCGCGAGGCCCCCTGGGTCGTGAGGCCGTAGGCGGTGGCCCACGTCGCCCACGCCTTAAGCCGCCACTGTATGGATGTATGCCTTTTCCACGTCTGGTAACTTCGGGCATTTATTGGGTGGGAGGAATATCGAAATTCCGACCGGGTAACGAACCATCATAAATGGAAAAGCTTGACTTCAGTTTTGAATTCGGTGATTCGGTCTATGGTTTTACAAAACCCCAAAAATAAATAAGCCGACGGTGTATTGATGTCGTATTGCTAAGGTTTCATTTTAAAATAAATGTATTATTGTATGATGTCCGAATCCAAAGTAGCCAGACGTTGATAAACATGTTTATTGTTTACACAAAACAAACATGACCGGCACCTAACGCGCTAATGAACTTATCAGAATTTTCAATAATACAGCTAAACAATCTTATTACTTGAGTAATATATGTATTTTTCAGTAACCGATAAGGAAGCACGCACCCAGCAGAATAGATTTATATTCAACTCCCATTTCTAGAGGGAAAGCAACGCTGACATCATTATTTCTAATGCTTTTTACGCATTTTCTCGTTGCCACTTCACCGATTCTTTCACTCTCAGAAAAAATGTCACGCACACAACAAAATACACCTCTAGGTTTTATTTTTAAGAAAATATCGCCTCTATGATTTTTAACAAACATCCGTTTGAAACATTTTCTACCCTGGACAGAGCCGACGAAATTGCCAGGCGGTGCCCATATTAATATTTTATTAATACAAAAAGCATGGGGTCGTTTTAAATGTATCACTTCATTGCCGTAATAATTGAATATTTTTATTTCAAACTTCGGTTCTTGTTTTTGTACCGCTAGAAACACCTTCTGTCCCTGTCCATTGTATATTGTATATCCAATAATGTTTTTGCCAAATAAATTATGTAAGGCGTCGCGTTTTTTCGCTACAATCAATTCGTTTACAGGACATAGGTAAGATAATCCCGGGTAAAATTCTGTTTCAATATTAGGACATTTCATCCACTGTTCGACCTCCTGAGTTTTCATTTGTATATTTTGAAGAAATACATGTTTCGTACATTATGTTCTTGTACACATTATGTTCTTGTACACATTATTATTTTAACCATTTTTTAAGGGTTTCCCTAACTATATAAATTTTGCTGTTCATACTTAGAAGGTACGTCTTGGAATTTATATTTTATATTATTTTATGACATTTTTCGTCATTTAATAATATGTTTTATGTCAAATTTGACAACTATTAAGTATAGATAACGAATTATATAATGGGCTAGAGCTAATGGATAAGTCAATGGATACAACGTCAATATGAAGAATCAATATTATATTAGCTTTTGTAAGATAGTATTATACTTATAACTCAGAACTGTATATTTTAATTCCTAACAGGTGGGGCCGGATTAAGGGGAGGGCATCAAGGGTTCATATCCCGGGCCTCTACAAAAGATAGGCCCCCAAAATAAAGATTTCGGAAAAAAAACACAACCGACGAAAAACAAAAAAAAAACAACCTTTGAAATATATTTTCGCTGTTCTACCTTTACCTACTGTACTTTGCATAAACATATTGTTAACATGAAAATAATTTGGGGCCAGGGGGCCTCCACTCACACTTTTAAAACCTGCTTACAGGTTTCTATAAATTTAATATCAACAAAACATAATATCTAAAATTTACAAAAATCAAAAGTCGAATATAGTTCTGGGCAGATAAGGGTCATGACCTTTATTTTTCAGGGATCGTTTTCTAGGTAATATATTTTCTAATTTTTCAAAACTAGACTAATATTTAAGAATATTTAGCTAGTTTCATGGATAAGCACAATTACTGAGATTTCAGTTAAAGTGGCCTCTAGTAATTGAATTAAGAACTGATTATATTTTGACAACAAATTAGTTTAACTGTTATGTTATTACGCTACTAGATGGCGTATTTATACAAATTAAGAAAATATCGCGCTGTTCTCGACTTTGGGTTTTGAGTTTATAAAGTAGCATTCGTATGCATGATGTTGAGACTCTATTTCAGACAATTATTCGTATAACGTAGATTTTTATCGACAATAAGGTTTTAGTAACTTTCTCTTGGTGAGAAACTTCAACACTTAGTAATAGAAGATATATTTTTTTTTTAATTTCCATTCGAAACAGTCTGTGAAGAAACTACAAAGCAAGCCCAAGCTTGCGAACAGAAGAGAAGTTCGCAGTTTTTTCTGTCTATGAAGGGTGCTTGAAGTTAAATAAATATTATTATCATTTGGAAGGTTCCAGAAGTCCAGATCATTAACGCTATAAGGTTTCTAAGAAGTTTATAACTATAAAATAAATGAGATTTTGCAGTTGACGAAGTTCCATTCGTTATACTTTATATTTTTATAACTAGGTACATTAAAAAAATCATTACCTAATATTATTACTTCAATATACAGACTCATTTATTGTGAGTAATCCCATACCCATCGCTAATACGTAGGCAATATCGGAAGAAAAAATAATAATACATCTAAATCTCTCAGTTCTTATTAAGGAAATGTTTAATTGAGCTCTCCCTTTGTGCACACATACATTCAGCTTACACACACACACACAAGAACCAGAGACAAACACTTTGTACGTATGAATAGTTGTTTGGCTATATAGTAATAAAGTATAAATGATGGAACAAACATATAGGAAAATATTATATATTTCTTCGCATAGCTACATCTTACGCTATATATTGCTGGTTGATGGAATATGAATGGGATGGAGTCGATTATTTTTATTAGTACTTAACATTTTTATGTATAAGTAATCGTTTTGCGGTTGATTAGTGATGATTAAACATTATTTTGTGTTGAATTTCCTACTCACAAATTAAAATCAAATAATTCTCCTGCCATCTCTGAATTACATCGCTATATAATCTATTAAGTAAAGTATAATGTATTATATAAGATAATATTGTAAGAACCAGAATTTTGCACGCCTCGTCCACAGGATGTAAATTACTTAAAAAAAAGCATGTACTATGCAATAAAATATACATCCATCCAAATAAAACATTTCAAATTTGAATGCTCACTCTCACGCAAGCTTATATTATCAGAGAGCGGATTTAAATATAGAATCTGCATAATAATTATAGGTATTTCATGATATCGTTTTTTTTAAATATGTTATTCATAATTAAATTATTCATACAGCTTGAAGATCCTTGTTGGTTGCAATTGAGTAATGACTTCTTGTAATGATATCTAGTATCTATAATCACATTTTACTTGATTTAAAATTGGTATTTAATTATTCCTATAAATTACTAGCAACGCGCCCTTGCGCCTAGCCTAGCGGTTTCACAAAAATTTGGCGAAAGAATACAAAAATACAAATCTTTCCTCTTGTATTAGTATAGAAGATATAGATTTGGACAACCAGCCGGGCTAGCATGACAAGCGCGACAAAATTTTGTCTACCGTTTTCTTGTGTTTTAATCGACTATCGCTTTATTTCTTTCGGGTCTAACATGACAATTACACTTAGAACTCGACTTTTAATATCAAAAATAGATACATTTGTCGATCGAGATATCTTTTCTATCAAAATTGTCGATGTCGAGATATAATATATCGAGATATTTAACATCTTAGTTTGTCTTCTCTCGCGCGAGATATATCTCGTGGCGGTCATGCTAGCCCGGCAGGTATACTTTGAAATTAAAAATATGTAGCATCAACCGCGATTCCATTACACTCCTGTTCCAAACACACATACGTAGCGCGAGTCGCTCCGTCAGGACGACATATGAAGTAATTTTTTTCCAACAATACATCAATAGAAAATAGACCTTACACAGTACGCATAGAGCCTAAAATGACTTTGTCCGCGAAATATTTTTTCCATTTCATATTTACGAATATGCCCCAAATTCCCCAAAAATTAGAACCGTGAAAGCGTGGGGTGGTGGGGTGAAGCCGGGGTATGAGATAGTTTTAGGATATACGCTTGTACCGATCCGTCAACGCTTGTTTTATTGGACTCATTGTAGTTTAAGCATTTTGAAGTTTTCAGTTTATAATGAGTCACATACGGACGCTGTTAAGCAATAATTAATGTGATATTAGCAAGGTGATATTAGTTATTTCGACTATGTGTTTGCGTGTTGTTCCCACGAGAATGTAAGTGCGTGCTCCTATTTCACCATGCCTACTGCTGATAGAGGACAAATCTTTTTTTTTCTGGGTTATATTTTTTATTATTATAGTTAATTACATAAAGATGTCCTGTGGCATGGTGTAATGGTTGCAGCGCCTTACAAATATTTTGTAAAACAAAAATTTGGCGATTAAAAAGAGTGACGAAGAGTTTCTTGCCAGTTCTTCTCTTCTGTTCTACGCCCTTGATTTGAGAACTGGCGGTAAATGTAAAATTAGAAGCATTAAATATGTATTTTTTACTGACGTTCATAAGTGTACATTGTGTTACCTAAATGAATAAGTGATTTTGAATTTGAATACGGTGTCAACCCACATGGTTGCCATTTTGAGAAAATTGAGTTTGAAGTTTTAATTAGATTTTAATCAATTTCTTTTAAAAAATAACAGAAATAATACATTATGTTGTAATACTTATTATTACACTAAATGTATATCGTTTTTCTTGGTAGCAATCAAAGTAGAATTTAGTTCATTATTGTTGAATATTCTAAACATGTTAGGGTTTCGTGTCCACTAGTTTTTTCAATATTTTTGCTATTAAAACGATTTAAATGATATATATCTCTTTTGAAATACGTACTCCAGCTCATAAGGAAGCGATTGGTATCAAAATATACATTTTTATCATTTTGTGGGTTGACACTGTATTGGTTAACAGCGTCCATACTGTCCTATTATTATTGACGACTATTGTTTAGCTATTATTTTACATATTATATGTATGTAAGCTACGTAAGCTGTAGCTTACTACAATAAGATATTTAAAATTATGTTTTATAGACAGACGATCATCAGGTTCACAGGGAATCCATAGACCAGTGTTACCAGCTGTGTCTTGTCAAAAGTTACCTAAATGGATAAAAAGTAACATGTATTGTATTTACTTACAGAAATATGGATATTCTAAATTTGAAGTTTCTAAGTCTGCTAGAAGTGCCTTAGAGTTTTGATGATCGGTCAGTCAGTGAGTGAGTGAGTGAGTGAGTGAGTGACAAATTAACAAATTTTGACTAGTTATAATTCTTAAACTACTGGTTTAAATTTATTGAAATTATTAAATATACCGAGTTTATAGAATGTCTGCTTGGTAAGTGAAAATTCAGGCTTCTAGTTTAATCCACAACGAAGTTATAGGGGGTCGAAAATGGCCCGAACTACTTCGAGAAAAGGATAGTACTGCCGTGCCGCTTGTTGCTCGGCTTGTTGGCGGGGGCACTGCCGTGCCCCCAGATAATTTAGTAATGTTTTCCATTTTAGGTTGCTTTTACCAGTAACTTTTTTTTCATATTACTGTAATTTTCAAATGAAATAAAAATTATAGAAATGCACCTGGCCTACCGAATTGTCGATTGAAAATGTTGGCTACAATAAAAGTGCGTGAGAAAAAGACTTGTTTTGAGAAATTGAACTTCACGGCTTTTTCATCTATGAACGGTGGTTCGTGACCATTTAGCTAATATTACTAACGTAGTATGCTATTAATAGTAGTCCAATATTCGTGACCCGGTCAGAATTTCGATATACAAAAACATGCTTACAGAAAATTACAAAAAGGTCGTCCCGGTTAGATTCGAACCCGCGACCCATCGGAGCGCTAGGTAGGTTTTCTTCCAAACGCGCCAATGAGCCCGTCAGATTTTGCATTTATTTTTGTGCAAAAAAGTATTTCATTCATACATTCATACATCTTCATTATTTTTACCAATTTGCCAATTTTTTTCTTATTAATTTATATACTGTTAAATACCTGCATTTATGCATTCTATAATATTCATAAGAAATTTATTAAAAATTTATTAAAAAGGGGATTGAAAGAGGTCGGTTCCGGGTTCGACTCCCGCTCTCCCATTTCTTAGTAACGATGGCGATAAAATTGCTCTAAGACCTTGTGTTACAGCTCCAATAGCGAATACGTCCTGATGTTTACCAACCCGATATAACACAGGAGAAACCGCGGGACACAGCTATATATGACTTTGAATATTTTCATGTATCAAGCTTCGAGTCTAAGTATGGAAATAGAATATGAATTTTTATGAACTTATTTGATTTATTCGAAAAATATTCAAGCAAATATATAGTAAAGTAACTAAGTACATATCTATACTAATATTATAAAGAGGAAAGATTTGTATTTTACGAATAAACTCAAAAACTACTGGACCGACATTAAAAAATCTTTCACCAATAGAAAGCTACATTTTCAACGAGTAACATAGGCTATGTTTGTATATAGTAGTACATTGCGCTCATGTGAAGCCGGGGCACGTTGCTA